>OX638074.1:9629866-10244290 GCA_951804385.1 Trifolium dubium | reverse complement strand
AATCACGTAACAATTAAAAACTAGAAAAAAAAATACATGATTAACTAATAAACAATAAAAACTAGGAAAATAAAATGACATGAATATTTAGTACACAATAAATAATAACTAAAAATAATAAAATTACATTTTCAAGCAAGATCACTCATAATCCTTTCACATATGAACTTATGACCCTCTAATTGTTCCCCTGTCATTTGAGATGTGTCCTTTGTTAATATTTCATGACACTTGACCAAATTGGCAACCTTCATGGCATTTGTTCTATCCTTCGCAATGGCTTCCGCGACTACTAAATCATCGTTGTTAGAAGGCGCATTTGCTTCTTTAGATTTGGCCTTTCTTTTTGCTGCCTTTTGGCCTTGTGGGCGGACAGATGGTTGTGGTGCCTCATATTCTGAACAATCAATTGGTGTACTTGGGTTAGATGACGATGTGTAAGCCCCATCAGCAGAATTTTTTTGTCTTCTTGAACTCGTTGCCATTGCAACTCCCCTCCACTTTGGTTCTTCTTTCAAGATGCGCCACACTTTTACGGATTTAAATTTTGTCTTGGTAATTGAAAAATACAATGCAAGTGCCTCGTCTACTATATCCGCCTCTGAGTGTCCGCTTTTGGGCGGATTGGAAACAGTTTTGTAGCAACCGACAAATAACTGAACACTTTTACTCAATTTTTGAAATCGAGCTTTCGCTTTAACTACCGTCCTCAAAAGATAAGATGCCTCCCGGTACTTGTTATAGTTGGAAGTGATCCTCTTCTGAAACGAAATTGACTTTTGATTGTTTCCTTGGATTGGATCTTTCGAGACATTGAGCCATGATTGAATAAGAAGTAAATCTTCCGCATCAGACCACGGGGACCGTTTTCCTTTAGAATGAGTATCTTCTTCTTCTTCTTCTTCCTCTTCTTCTTCTTCTTCCTCATGTTCTCCTCGTTCTTCAACCGTAATATCTTCTAGACCAACTTGTGTAGATAAATTTGGCTTAAATTGTGTTTTGGGAACTTTAACATTGCTACAACCAACTTGAGACATATATGAATTGAGTGATCTTCGATGCATAAATTGATTTGAATTTTGAGAGTAGAATTGTGATGGTGATGGATACATTGGATATATTGGATTGTGGAAATTTTCACTATTTCTAGGTGGTTGGTTATGTAAATAGAATGGTGGTTGTGGTGGATGCATTTGATTTTGTTGATTTGAAGAATTTTCATTGTTAGGAGGTGATTGGTTTTGCAAAAAATTTATATAAGTTTGGTAGGGATCCATTGACCATGTAAAATTATTTTGTTTTAGTGAATTGAGTTAAAAAATAACAAGTTTTGAAGTGTTTATAGTGTAAAAATCTGATATAATTACCCCCCTTTAATTTTTACAACGTTCAAATATATTTATTCATTAGTCAATACTATATTATGTTGGGCCAAAGGGTGAAAACTGGGCCAAAGGATCAAAAACTGAACTAAAAAATGGGCAAATTAAAAAAAAAACAGACACGTTTTCTGAACAAACGCGTTTTCATTAATAGGAAAGCAGAAACGCGTTTGCATTCATTGCAATTAACACAGAACGCGTTTTCTCTTCCAAAGCCCTGCCACCACAAAATCTCCCTCCGCCGCGATTGTTCTCCCTCCGCAGCGATCGATCTCCCTCCGCAGAACGCACAGTCATGTCTCTCCCTCCGCCGCTATCGATCTGTTCATCTTTCCCACCGCCGCCGATTTGTTCAACTCTCTCAATAGATCTGGTTTCTTTGATTTGTTCGTCTTTTCCATCTGTTTTTTTATCTGTTTTTTTCTTCCATCTGTTTTCTTTGATTTGTTCTTTGATCTAGGTTAATTAGATCTGTTTTCTTTTGCAAATTATATCTGGTTTTCTTTGATTTGTTCTTTGATCTGTTTTTGATCTATTTTCTTTCTTCTACTCTATTGATTATTTAGTTTGGTTTATTGAATTTGTTGTTCTCTATAATTTGGTTTGTGAATTGTAATTTTGGCTGATGAATAATGATGGAAAGAAAGAGAAAATAATATTATTATAATCTAAGTATCAAAAATTGAAAAATCCTTAACTAAGAATCTGATACTTAAATTTATGTGTTAAGGATTGCCAAGTCATTCTTCTCCAATGCAGAAAATTGTCAAGGATCGATCCTTAGCAGCAGAAAAAAAAACTAAGGACCTCCCTATAAAGTTGCTCTTAGATGCTTATGTGTGATATCCACATTGGCAATTGACCAAAATGAAGACAAAATAGAAAAACACTACAACTTCATGAAAAAGAAATACACAATAAATCGTCAATTCATATCAAATTCATCTAAACTTAAATCCTTCTTCCAAATATGCGAAAAATGGAACCAAATTTTGTTGATTTATTTATTTTGATGATGGTGGGTTGTTGGGTGGTGAGGTTGTGAGAGGTAGATATGGAAGAAGAAAAAAGTTTGAGTTTGTTCCTCTTTTCTCGAAAAATTTAAGAGTTACTGTAATAATTTTAGTCACTTGTTAACATAAAAACAACACATAAGCAAATAATATAGCAAAAGTGATTAATACATCATTATAATTAACATCAATTTAACGATTCGGCCTAATTTGACTAATAAAATCATCAATCAGAGAATTTAAAATGTTTTATGGTAATTCTGGGACTAGAGTGACAACGAATGACCCTTTCAAGGACCAATATGACTGTAGTTTTTCCTAATTGCGCTATCAGTCGTCTTTCGAGGAGAATTAATTTGGTGCGGTCATAGCGTGTTTTATTCTCATTTTCGGACGCTCATTGTCCTCTTTTATGTTATTTTTGAAAATGCCTTCGAGGGTGTTGCGGTTCTATATTTGATCTCGGATTTTTCCTTATCCTACTCGCGCTACTCACAAAAGTTCCTAAAGATGAAGCCTCACATTTGAAACCAAAGTTCACCATTTTTGGCATCAAAAGTGGCTACTTTTAGAGCAAAAAATATGAATTGCAACAAATGTGAAAATACAGAGATTAAAAAGTTCAATTTTAAAATAGAAAGACTATTTTCGCGAGTTTAATAAATTAAGTGCCCGTTTGGCCTAACTTAACTTCTACTTTTCTATTTTTTTTAAATGAAATAGAGAAGTATACAATTGAATTTAACCATATTTCTCCTTAAAAATATTAGATAAATGAAGTAAAGAAGTAAAAAATAAAGAGAAATAAAGTCAAACACAATTTTTTTCTTTACTATTTTTAAGGAGAAGAAAATAAGTAGAAGTTAAGCCGGGCCTAACGGGCACTTCCAAAGTTCAATTAAGTGAAAAAAAAAATACATTGGTGCAGTAAAAAAAAAGAGTGCAAATAGTAGTGACTTTCAAAACAATTTTTACAAACGAGCTTATAAGCTATAAGCTAATTTTATTGTTTGCCAAACAGACCCTTAACATTTGTTTAGTTCAAATACATGTATTAGTTTCCGTGTTTCAATTTATCTCTTCCCTATTTCTCAAAAATTTCTCTTCCCCCCCCCCCCCCCCACTTCTCTATTACCCCCTAAAATCCACATCTGCCCTTCAATTTTATGATAACATACGGTTCGGGTTTTATGATTCGAACTTTGTGGGGTTTTATCAGATTCGGATTATGAAATCCGAAATTTGTGGGGGGTTTTAGCAGGTATGTAGCTATATCGTAGCTAATTTCGTATATACCAAAATAACTTTGTTTTCTTCACCACAAGAACATCATCACGCATAATATCAGTTCTCTCTTTCCTCACAACCACATGATCACGACACATTACAATATCTCACAACAACATCACATATCTCTCCTTCCTCACAATAACATCACAAATGTCTCCATTTCATTACCATCTCCTGCCTCATAACAACATCACAACAATCTCATCACAACATCTCCATATCTCTCCCTTTTGGTGTCAAAAGGTCACAGCATCACAACAACATCATCACGCATAACAACACCCTAAACCACCATATCCACCAAACAGAACAACCACACAAACACAATCATCATAACAAAACAACCATCACCGGCAAACAATCACCACCACGCTCACCGCTTGTTTCTATCTTCTTTATTAGATTCAATCTCTCTCTTTGTTTCCAGAATCTAAGTTTAAGGATTACAGTTATAGAAACTTTAAAGGTTGGACGCTTTCACAGAGAAGATGATGAAGAATTTGGCTAAAAAATTCCATTATTCTCTATTCGGATTCTAGAATCCGAGTCATCTTAATTAGTAATTACCCCCCAATTTTAACTAAAGGGCAAAATTGGTAGTGTGGGGGTAGGGGGTGGGGGGAGAGAAGTGTGGGGGTGGAGAGAGAAAAATTCATATTTCTCTCCAACTAAACAAAGACTTAAAAGTGAGCCCAAAACAGTTAAGTATATTCCGTAGTCGTACTCTACATACATGTATGAGAAGTTGATTTGAAAATGAATGTGAAAGAGTGAAAATGCAAGGAAGTTCGAATACCTCAGAATCATCAATGGTGATAGAAACCCTAAAAACAAAGGGTTGGTATTTAGAAGAAACCGATGATTTAAAGGCAATAATCGTTATTCAAACCGCATTAGCTGATGATAGTTCCAAGGTGTTAGAGTCTGTTGAATCGGAGCTTCTCAATTCCGACCTCAGATCCATCGGAGCCAAATCCTTACCCGAACCAACTCTTCTTCGTAATACTTCTTCTTTTCTCCATGGACCCAAAGTTCTTCAGGTTAAATTACTACTACACCTCCTTTTATTGTCTTCTTAGTTCTAAAAATAATATTAATAGTATAATCACTTAGCTGATGAAATTTTTGAATGATGAGTGTGATTTTAATTTTACAATAAAGTTTTTGAGTAGATTTAGGGTTCTTTGTATAAATAGCTTATTTGTAACTAGGAGTGGGAATAGGGAATAGACTAGGCTGAGCTCGGCTTTGCTGAGTCTGACCCGTCAAAAAATTAGTAGGTGTCTAACCCGTAGCCTGTTATTGTAAAAGATAATTAAAATAAATTGTTTCTATACACGCTGCGAGCTATTTTCATAAGCTATACCGGAGAACTTATGAAAATAAGTTGAAATAAACTTATGAAAATTGTCATAAGTTGTTTTCATAAGCTCAAATAAGTCAATCCAAATAATCCCTTAACTTACAACACAAGCGCTTCAGTGTTTATGTATAAGTTACTTCTATGACAACCGATAAAATAAAGTTAAATTTTTGTTGTGTAAGTTATAAGTTGTTTTCATAAAATATATTTTGAAAAACTTATGAAAGTTAGCTGAAAATAGCTTATGCACATGTCATTAACTGTTTTCATAAATTCCTCTGAACAGTCTCACAAGCTTATGTTAGTAGATAAGCCCAAATAAATCAATCTAAACATGCCCTTACTAAAGAGAAAATTTATGGTTTTCAACAGATATCTTCGGTGAAGGACATATCTATGAGCAACATGGATAACATTTCAAGAAGTTCAAGTGGTCGAAGACTTCTAAAATTGTGTCTCACGGATGGTCACTCCGAGATAACTGCCGTAGAATACTCTCACATTCCATTTATACCTGATAATGTTGTTCCTGGTACTAAGGTAACATGTGATGTTTATTTTTTGCCGTAGTCGTGGGGCAATCCTTGATATTGTCAAAGAAATATGTTCAAATACAGCTGCTGCAACCACAATTGTGGTTGCTGTGACATTAGAAATTTGGCGTTTACAGCCACATCTGTGATTACAAATTTGTTTTATAACTGTGTGAGGTCTCTCATGGCTGCAAGTCTATGCCAGATAGCGCATCTATGACATAGTTCTCTTTATCATTAGCTGTTCTATTATTTACTTTTTAGAGAGTTTTTTTTTTTGACAAAATACTTTTTAGAGAGTTAAAATGATTGCAATATGCTTTTAAATTCTGGTCGGCAACCTCAATTGCGGCCGCAATATAAAGGACTTTCATGCCCATCACAGCCACAATTTTGATTACATCGGCCGCATTTTGTCGGAATATAAAGGTTTGAAACATAACCGCAACTGCGACTGCAATTTAAAACCATGAATATTGCCATACAGGATTTTGATGTCGTAACTTGCTTTGATCTGATACATATATTTGTCTTGGTTGCTGACCTTGTTTTATGCTACGTTTAAATGCTGACATGACATTTGTATATAACAATATTTAGTTAATTTAATTGATAATTAGTTTAAGATCTCAAGTATATAAATAGATTAGCTTTGTCTCCCCTGTTGTGTTTTATAATGCGAATCCGTCTTTTTATTTATTTTATTTATAATTCTGAAATCACTTGTATGATTTATGATAGTATTGTTGTGCTTTCCTTGGACAGATTCGTTTGGAAAATAAAGTTCCTGTTCGTAGCGGTATAGCTTGCTTAAATCCTAAAGCATTGACTGTATTAGGAGGGGTTGTTCAATCACTATATGAAGAATGGCAAATGAACCAAAAGTATTCAGGATTCTCTCGGTCGTCTTTAAGACAGCTAGAGAATAGTGAAACAGGTGGTCCTCCTCCATTTGTGAAGCTGCAGGTTGGATCTTCCTCAGGTTAAAAAGAAAAATATCTCGTCTTTATTTTATTTTGATTTTTTTTCTAGTGGATGCACTGCGCCTTCTTTAATCATACATGGTGTTTTTGTTTAGTGATTGTTGTCCACCGTCAAGAAATGCTTATTGTTATGAGGGCATACTTGAATTCATGATTATGTGATTGTGAGGACTATATGATGGAGTAGACTACATAGACCTGCAATACATTGAAAAACATAAAAAAGCAGTCATTCTAGTTTTAGTACGATTTTTTATAGTTGTAGGTCTCGGGTAATGACAAGTATTTTTAGAAGTGTGGACAGTGGACTATAAGGTTTAGAGGGGCATTGATTTTTTTTCTAGCCTTTCAAATTGAGAATTGAGATGTTACTCTCTAATCTCTATGGCATCCTGGAGTTGTATTTTTGATACTCTGTTATGCCATAGGTGTTCTAGTAATAGTCAATACATGTATGTGACTTGTTCTTTTTTATTTTGTGCTTCTATTTTTCGTTACATAACACTTTGGTTCCAATGCCAAGAAACAAAAATGGGGTCTAGAAAGAATTGAATCATGGGGGCAAAAGATTGTAGGATTATATTAAACATGGAAAATTGAGATGTCAAGGGTAATGACAAGTATTTTTTAAGAGGACTAAAGTGTATAGACTATAGGGGGGCATTGATTATTTTTCAAGTCTTTGAAGTTGAGAATTGAAATGTCACTCTCTATGGCATCCTGGAGTTTGTATTTTCGGTACTCTATTATGCCATAGGTGTTTTAGTAATAGTCAATACATGTGACTTGTTCATTTTTATTTTGTGCTTCTATTTTTTATTACTAGAAAGAAAGATAAAGGATCACAGAGTTTTCTCTGTTGATAGGGCCATTTGGCTAGGCTGATATGATAGTTAGTTATACTATCAGATTTCTTCTTTTTACTTGTATGCCTAGGGGAACTTGAAATGAGGAAAAACAGAGAAGTTGATATTTAGCACTCCTTCACCCCATTAACTCAACTATGTCTGTTTGAGTTGTTTGATAATGCATTTTTCAAGAGCCACAAGTACTGCCTCCTTAAAACACTGGCTGTGTTACCCGTGTAGGAAAATGAGTTTAAAAAATTGGTGGAATAGATGTTTAGGGCTAGAATCATAAAGTCAAGCAATTATTAGGATATAGATCATTTTGAATATTCTAAACATTGTGAATAGAGTAGTGATTCTATCGTAGAGGGGAACACCTTGGAGGAGAGATGTCTCACCTACTCTCTTTTATCCTCAGAACACGTAAATTGGTTGCTTACAGTTGACAACTTTTGCAGGTTTTGCTGATTATAACTCTAAAAGAAGTAAGCCCATTGTTGGGGCTGGTAAAGCTGAGGTGAGGCCAACTGGTATCCAGCAAGTCCGAAATCTGAAAGAAGATACTTTGGACGCAAATCTAAAATCAAAATTGCCGCCAGAAAGAGCTGAAGGAAAACCTAGTGGTTCAGGGTTAAAGCCAATAGGTGAGAACTTTGTCTTGATCTTCTTTTGCTTATTTCCGTATATATACTGATTAATGATGTAACCCCTTGAGGTGCATGTATAATTCAATCCATAAAGAGAAATTTGCATCTGGAATTGATTTATTTTTTTCCTTTATCTAGAAAGAGCTGAAGACAAACCTAGTAGTTCAGGGACAAGGCCAAAAGAAGGTGATTCCTTTGCCTGATATCGCCTGCTTATTTCTTTTTGTATAATCGATATACCATAATCTAGGTGCATCTTAAATATAATCTACTAGAACAAGTTTCATTTGCATTTTATATATTTGTTTCTTCTATCATTTTTTGTATCTGATTGCCATGGCCCATGCGATAAAGGAATGTCAAATTAATATGATAATAATTGACATAACTTATTCATACCCCTTCTACAAACTGATTTATATGTTGAAATCTATTTTCTTAATACTTCTGTTTTCTGTTAAAGTTGTGGAATCTATTCCCGTGCAAAATCAAGCAGCTGCCCAAAAATTACTTCAAAAACTAAATCAACCAAATCAGCGTGATCGACACCCTAGAGGTCGTAGACATAGGGGCAAGGATCAAGAAGATGATGAAGTTGTATTTACTCTGGAAGAATATGAAAAAAGAAAAGCCCAAGCAAATCCTTCTAATAAAAATAATGTTCTAGATATTAGCCGTGATGAGGATCTTGCATGGCAGCTTCAGAATCAATTTAACCTTGAACATTCTCAGGTCTGTAGTTTAATCTCTTTTAGGGATGTTAGTGAATTGATCTGTTTTAGTTTTTCTTGCAGTTCATTATTCTACCTTTGCAATACTTGTTTTAATGTCATTTGTCTTGATTAGGTACAAAGGGCTCCTCGCGAATCTGAAGCAGAGAATATTCGAATGAGCATGTTCAGTTACGAAAAGGATTCTGATGACAGCTATCAAATGGGAAGAGGAAGAGGTAGAGGAAGGGGAAGAGGTAGAGGAAGAGGGAGAGGGAGGGGAAGATCTAGTTAACATTATTGTGTCCTGGATATTTTTCTTCCTTTTATTTTCATATATTGATCTTTAGATACTGAAGCAGAATTCAATCATTCATTGATATGTGAATCTTTTCTCTCCTTCAACCTATATGTATATACTACTCCTTCCGTCTCAAAATAATAATAGTCTTTTACGGTTTCTACACGATTTTTAAGAAAATAATTAATTGTGTTGATTTCAATGTTAAAATTAATATAATTTACTAAAACATTTTTATTAATTGTAGTTAGTGCAGCAGTTAAAACTTAAGTAGATGAAATTCAATAAATAAGAGTATAATGATGGAGAGAAAAAAAGTAATAAATGTTGCATTGATATTCCAAAGTGACAATTACCTTGTATCTCAGTTTTATTTTTGGCAGAACTCGATCAACATCTCAATTATTTAGTGAGATTGTTCCAATAGTTATTTAGTGTCCGTTTGTTATAGTTTTTTTAAGAAAAAAATCACTTATTTTTAAAAAATAATCACTTTTAACAAAATAACATCTGTTTGTTATACCTTTTAAAAATAATCAGAATCTGAAAATAATCTACAAACTGCTAAAAATCTAAAGCTGTAGTTTTTTTTTTATAGATTTTTTTTAGAGGAAAGAGAAAACAAGTGTTAAAAAATTTCAGACAAAAATATCTTTAATATTATTCTAATATTCCAATGATATCACGTTTAGAATTTATAGGATTAGTTTGTTATTTTTAAAAGATAAAATTTTAAAAATTTGTTTTATTTGTACATATATATATATATATATATATATATATATATATATATATATATATAAAGTCATATATTTATTTGATATGATATATTATATTTGGATAATTGTACTTTATGGTAATTTTGTGATGCAAAATCACTTTTATATGGTTGAATCCAAACAAATTAAAGATTATTTTTTTATAAAAATTAATTTTTTTAATGGTAAACAAACACAAAATAGCTTCTGATTTTTTGTAAAATCTCTAAATTATTTAATGTCAAAATCACTTATTTTTTAATCTATAACAAACGGGCCCTTAGTGAAGAAAAGCGCATAATATTTTTACAAAGAACTATAGAGGAATTGAGAACAATGGTCGTAAAACTATGAGTGAATTATTATGCATTGATTGAATGAGAACGAGTACACAATCAGATTTTTTTTAAGAAAAAAAATATATTTTTAAAAAAAAAAATCACTTTTATCATTTTAGATGTGTTTGTTATAGATTTTTATGGAGTTATTAGATTGAGATTTCGATGGATTATTTTGACAAAAAAGTGTCTCGAAGATTTTAAAAAACTTCGTGGTATTTTGTGAGACTTTTTTTAATTGAATACCACAAAATTTACTTAAATTTTATAAAGAGTTTAATTGTTATGCACTGACGGTGTAAATCTTTTTTACACATACATCCAATCAAAACACAAGAAATTGTCATTTTTATAGGTTAGTTCCTAAAAAATCTCCATAAATGCTTACGTGGCGTGATTTAATTGGATGCACGTGTAAAATAATTTTACACTGTCGGTGTATATAAATTAAATTCTTTTATAAAAGTCTTGATTGAATAACATAAAATCTATTGAAATCTCTCAAAATCTCAATCCAATTGTTAAAAAAATCATATTTATGGCTCGTTAAAGAAAACTTCCATGCTCCACTTAACCAAATAGTGCATAGTAGACAGGGCCTATCTTACTTACTATAATTCTTGCGTAAACCGTACTTAAAAGGAAATTCTATGCCTTATTTAATGAATTCCAACTACTTGAAGTTGGCAATGGAGAAAGACTTGACATAGGCTTGGTGGAAAAAGTCTTTGTTAGGCATTGTGTTGGGCGTTGGGGATTTAAAGCATAAGTAGGTTGTTAAAAATTCACAAAATTAATTATTATCAAAATAATAAAGATTTTTCAAATTGATTTTGTTTGTCAATAAAAATGAAATATACCGGAATATCTTATATGAGTTTTGACAATTTTATATTTTGACTAATATGAATTTAATTTTGATATGTGTTCAATTATTCTGTTGGAGTTCATCCAACGGTTGATAGTTTTTAAAAAATAATTCAATTAAAAGAAACATTTTTGAAGAGAGAAAAAATTTGAACGAACAGAGAGACTTAGGTCCATATTTTGACAGAGATTAAAATATTACCTCTAATTTTCATTATAATTATAATAAGAGACAAACACATTTTTTCAATTTTTTCAATTAATTGAAATATTATATATATATATATATATATATATATATATATATATATATTATGGACTAACCATATATTTAACCTTAACATAATTTTTTTTGGTTATATTAACCTTAACACGTTTAACCTTGTATTTTACTATATTTTTATGAATAAAACTATATATCACACCTAAAAGACCAAATCCTTTCAAACTCTTCTCTCTCAAGCTACATTCAGACAGAAACCACTCCCAAGCTTAACCACATGTTCCAAACAAAAAACTGTAGAAGAAATTAGTGGACAGCATGGACAGGACAACTCTATATATTTTTTTGGTCTATAACATCTGATTTGTAAAGGAAAGAATTTTAATAGTCTCAGCCGCGAAATAAGTAAAATTGTACAAAAAATTGTTCAATCTAATATTCAAACTTAAATTTTCCGGAAATTCATCTTTGGTGAAAATCATTAACCATTTAAATATAATGTTTTTGTTAACTTTCGAATTAGAAAAAATATCTCCTAAAAAAGATTATATATCTATTTTAGGAAAAATCCTCCGTCTTACAAATTATTTGAATAAAAATCATACTTTTTATTTCTCAGATTTCTTTCATTAAAATAGTCTAATTTGTATTAGACACACCAAACCAAAAAATTAGTTATTGTTTTGACAATAACTAAAAAAATAGTTTAAGAACCACAAAAAAAGACATTAAACATAACCACATCTCTCAACTAAAATTTGAATCTTGATCCCCTACATTGAAAATTTTGACCTCGTCCTCTAGAATGAACATTTTCATTGACAATAAAATAAAAGTGAAGACAAATTTTAGTCCTTCACAAATTTCTATGCTCCAATTCAGTCTTTGAAAAAAAAATTAAATTAGTCTTTAATATATTTTTAATTTGAAGATCAAATTAGTCTTTTTATTATTAAGAAAATTAATTCATCTTTAATATGAAAATGTCAAAAGTTAATTTGAGAAACAAAACTAGATCTTTAATCATAAAATAATATAACAAAATCAACTTTAATGTTTTTTTTTGACAAATTAGCTAACTTCTTTAGATTAAAGTGATTGAGATTTTTTGTTTTTGTCATCACAATATAAGTACAAAGTTATCACCATCATTACCGAGATGTCTACTCTAGTGAAAAACTTATGAGGCACACGAGATAAAGGCCCTGCTTGTTTAAGATTATTTAGTAAAAAAATATATTTTTTAAAAAAATTCATTTTTTTTTATTTTACATTTGTTTGTTTCAGATTTTGGTAAAAAATATCATTTGTTTTTCTTCAAAATGAGAAGCCAATAGCTTTTTTGAAATCTATTTTTTAAAACATCATATACTATGTGCAAAGTGAAGTCAATGAAAGCAAAATAAACTCTTATGATCTTAAACATCATAATGTAGTTTTAGAATTTCTTCAAAATTTCTACAAAAAAAATCTCTAAATTTTTTTAAAGCTTAAAAAAATGAACTGCTCACTCCCCCTAATTGATTTTTTTCCACATGCAAGAGCTAAGAATCAAATCCTTAACTACATGCTTAATGAACCCAAGACTTTTATCACTTGAATCAATTCATTGTTGTTAGCACCAGTTTAATCTGGTTCGGGGGTCAGTTCTGGCATCAAGTGGTTCCAGCCCCCTCCTGATTGCAGTTGCGGGGATCAAACTGTGGTCCTCTCTTCCAAGTTTAGCACCAATCACCACTGAACCAACTAACAATTGGTTGTTAATTGGTTGTTATTAGTAATTTAAGTAGTTATAAAGCTCATTAGGGAGGTAGGGCTATTTATTGTATGATAGAAGAATTTAACTGCTCTTTTGCTCATGACAATGAAGTTAGATTATGAAGTTAGATTATGCGGTGACAGTTGTCTAACATAAATAAACATGCCATTATTATGAAACAGTTGCTACCTATATCCATAAACCCATTTAAACAAGCAACAACTTACATTGGAAAAATAATGCAGAAACCATATATAACAACAGCAATTTAATATACATGCTTAGCCATTTTGAAGAAACAATTAAATAATATTAATGACACCTATCAGTACCATAACCATATATGAATTGGTAGATGGAGCTGAAGGTGAAAAGAGTAGGAGCTAATTACAATGAAAATGAGATTTCACTACCCTTTACCCCTTTCACCCGCGTCGAATTAACACACATATTAGTAATGAGTAAACATTTTAACATGCAATGATCTCATGAAAAGCAAGCAATGCTCTCCAGAGGCGATGAGATCCGATATGCACATAGCAACGGGGAATCGTACGTTATCTTGCTCCTCAAGCTAAATGTGAGTCAACATTTAGGTGCTATGTGACGGAACCTGATTCAAAACATCAAAATTGTTGATAGGTTTTGGCCTCCACTCAGTCCTACCCCTCACAATCTCAGCACCGTCATTCAGTCGAAGCAAGTGCTTGCATTCAACAAATCCACTGTCAGCTAAATTTCCAATGTCAGCACCAGATACATCAGTCAGAGACTCAAGTACACTGTTTCTGCCACATTCCCTCCTGTACTCCAAAGTCATGGAATGTAGCTCATGACTCTCTAAAATTGGCTGTGGAGCACTCTGCAGGAATCAAACCACAAACCCTTTGGTTAAGCACCCTCATAGGTCTATCGACTAAACAATAATCAAAAATGGATTTGACTCCTCTAAAGTGACCAATTCGTTTTATATGATAAAGTTACCAATTTTAACTGTTGATATTAAATCAATGATTAATGTCACAAATGCATACGGATAACATTCATAGATATGCTAGAACATCAAATGTTGATTTGTTCATCAAAGATTGAGAGTACTAGACTTCAGTTAGATGACGACAAGAAATAAAAGTAAAATAATAAACACGAGAAAGTGAGGATGGGAAAATGTATGACTGCAAGAATAGAAAATTACCTCCAGAATCCACCCAATGTACTTGACATTATTGACGTGCTGATTAACATCTAAATCACCCCATCTGGGCTGTAAAAAAAGGTAAATTGTAGAACGCAATTAGAAAATATGAGATTTATAAAAACTAAGTCAAACATAACAGTTAGAAAAATAGTTTCCTTACGCTTAAACCAGTGCGAATATATTCAGCTGTATCATCAAGTTTAGTTAGTTTTCTGTTATCCTCATCCACAACTGGATCAGAATTAACAAAATAAGGCTCTATCTCTCCTCTGACTTCTTCAGGAATTTTAGATAATTTCCTAGTCAGTTTATTCATCATGACCCAAACACTGTAAAACATCAAAAACAAAACCAAGAGATCAGAAATTACATAGGTTACTAGACCAAAGGAGCAAGAAAGTTTTTGAATTGACTTCTACCTGGATGCTCTTGTCAAGATTTCACCTGTTTTGCTGTCACGCACAAGCCAATCACGACGCATACCATTCTTTCCAGTTGCAGAAACCCAAGTGTCTACTTGAACAACATCTCCCCTGAAGCAAATATAGATTCACTCAACTTCAGATGAACGGATACAGAATATTATTCCTAGAGTAACAAAGCAATTGCAATGTCCACATGTTATAAGTTGTTTCTTTCAAAAGTGTATATGTTCGTTCACCTTTTTGCCATAATAGTAGCTAGGCTAACTCAATAAATCCAAAAAACTTTTATAAAAGGTCAACAAATTTATAACTAACACCATTCATATTTCATACCCTTTTAAGTTTTAACGGCTTAAAATCAAAGGAAAGCCCAAAATTCATAATGCATAAAGCTTATACTTATCATATCTATAATTATCCCAGAAGAATTTAATAACATGAATGGCAATCTGGTGCTATAAAACTCTTGAGACCGTGGGATCTAGGGAAATGGTTGATTACATACCGAACCCATTATATGCAGCCAATGATAGCAAGTTCAGTCATTGCGCCACAGTGACCCCTTCCCCAGAAAAATTCCATATATTTCAGTTAAAACATTCATAATTAAACCTCAATTTTCGACATATTATGCCAGTTTTGTAGATCATCGTGTATAATAAATAGATAGAAGAATAGCAGCTGAACATATACATCTTTGGAAATCATCATTCATCAGAACAAAAATTTCAGCTAGAAATCATGAATTCATCATTCATAAATTAAAATCACCAAGATATAGATATAAATTACAGCCGAAAGTAGAGACATCTTTGCAGTTCACAAATAAAAAAGGTGAAGACTAACCACGTCGGATAACGATCAACCACAACCTGCATCCGAGTTACAACCCATATCAGATTCTTTTTGCACATTTCCGGCGTTGAACCAAATCCATCACCAAGAAGCCCAGCAGTCTTAACATGATTAAGTGCAGTTTCCTGTAATCAACACACATATAATTAAGATAAATTTCAATAAAAAAAAAACAAAATCATGAAGCTGCTATTCTCATTAATATTGCAAATTTAATATATAAGTCTTTCAATCTATAAAATGTATGAGCATACCTGTAAATGATTCATTAACGTATCTATAGACGCAGTTTTATCCGCACCTATTTCATACGATCTAATTGAAAAGTTTTGGCGAAACACAAGACCATCCTGAACAATTTTTCCTATACCAAAAGGATCAACAAGCATATCATCAGACCGTCTTGGCTTCCAATCAAGCATCATCCACTGCTTTTCAGCAGCAAGGAAGATAGTAGTAACGGCAGCAAGGAGCGTACTCCAATCAGGCAACTGATTGATGAATGTCCTTGGATGATGCTGTGATTGTGAATCATTTTCAACTTTCACTTGCGTTGTCGTAGCAACCACCGTTCCATTAATTTTCGATGATGATGCATTCGCCTTAATGTTTAATCCACTAGAATTTTGTTTTGATTTGAATCCTCCAATGCTTGCAGAATTAACTTCATTTTTCGACAATTTTTGACCATTGTCAGACGATGAAGTAACCGAAAAAAACGAAGATGTTGCAGCAGCAGCAGCAGTTGTAACCATATTGAATTTTAAACCTGCATGCACAATTGAGCCAACTACTTAATATAACAATAAAAAAAAACAATAACAGCATTAATAATTCATGAAAAATATGAATAAATATAAAATAAATGTGAAGAAAAATGTTTTCCATTAGATCTAATTTTGAATCTAGAAATCAATGGAAACCAAAATTGCATTGAAAGTCTAAAAAGGAAAATTCATGAAAAAAATAAAAAAAGTTTGGAAATGTGGTGAAGGTAGATGAGGTAGAAGAAGAAATTGAGGAATAAAACGCAGCGTTTGGTACCTTAAAACAGCTTTTTTTTTCCCGTCGTGTCAACACTTAAACGATTTTGGAAATGGAATCCAAAAATTGTGGATTGTTGTGGATTTTATTTTCTGTTATTTATGTTTTTTTTTTTTTTTTGAATGAATTGGGAAAGTAAAAAAGATGAATTGAATTGATGAAGAGGAGAATAATAGGGCCAGCGATGTGAGAGTGGCATAGAAATGAATACTATAGGCATCCATCCAGCCAGCCAGACACTTTGTTATATACAATCCACCTGGCTATCCCGCCCGCCCCGCTTTTAAAGTTCTATTTCAACTATTCCTTTATTTTCTACTCCTTCAACTCTTTTCTTAGATGTTTTTGTCAAAATAAAAAAAAATTATATTAAATGTGTAAAAAAATAAATAATAAATTTGAGTAGAGTGTTTGAGATTTAACCCAAGGGGTGTGGTTGAGCGGCATGGGGTTCATCCTCCCTTAACCAAGGGTCGATGGTTCGATTCTCACATTGGGTATGGAGAAGCTTTAAATCCTTGGGCCAACTATCCCACTTTTCAAGGTGCCTCCAATCTAGCGAGGGATTAGTCACTGCATTCGGCGGTGAATACCCCGGTCTCGACAAAAAAAAAGAGTGTTCGAGATTCAAATCTCTTTTTATTTTTATATATAAAATGTGATGTTTTTACTAAGTTAATGAAGAAATTTCAAAATTTATCTAATAATAAAAAAAAAAATAGATTTCTCTCTCGCTCTTTTAACTTGCTCACTTATTTTGTATAGGTTTGTTGTTGAGCTTCATTGTTGTCATTGTCAACTTTGCTCTAAGTCCTATTTATAGGGGATTTGAATTGAGTTGTTGTTGCTGAAGAATATAGTTGTGTATGCGGAAGAGATAGTCATTGTTCAAGATTGTAACATCCAAACTGCTTTCAAGATGATTGATTGGCTCTACAAACCAATACGAGTCTTTTCATCATGTTTTGTCTTCACTCACATGCATTCTAGAAAACTTTCCAAAAGGTCACTCATCCAAACACTACTCCAATTCAAGTACACTTAACTATGGAGTTTTTATTTGTTGGACTTCCAAAAAGAATATGCATCTTGTTGGTATATGTAGTACCAATTAATCCTTATAAGCCTTTATTCAACCATGTAGTCCCATACCTGCGCAACGTCAAAGTTGACTTAAAATACGTAGTGTCAAATGTTGAAACATTTGGTACGTTTGCTACTGAAATTAGGTCACCAAACAATTATCAAAAAGGGGGAGAATGTAAATGCACCAGTTCCCCTCCGAGTTTTAATAATTGTCAAAACACATCAAAATAGTGTAGAATATATTTTGGTAACAACTGATAGTGACTTGACAGCAAAAACCATTTTATAAACTTTGAAAAACTATGTTTTGAGTAATTTGTATCAATACATAATTACCTTGTATCAATACAAAAGACCTGAAACTTGTTCAGACTGATTATCACGCATTTGTATCGATACAATGCAAACTTGTATCGATACAAATTGTTCTCCCTGAAGTCAGAGGAGCCTCTGTGTTTCGAAACACACTTTTATGTTTCGAAACACATGAAGACTCTCTTGAAATCAGAGAGAGCTCTGTGTTTCAAAACACACTTGTGTGTTTCGAAACAAATCAGTTAGATCAGATTTTTCTGGTGTATGTATCGATACATACGCGTGGTTGTATCAATACATAACCACTTTGTTTCAGTTTTTCAAGCGTTGTCAGTTGCTTGTATCGATACACACTAATGTATGTATCGATACAAACCTGTTAAATTGTTCCTAAATTTATTCAATTCTATTTTGTCTATAAATAGCTATATGTGTATTCTTTGTAAGCATGAGAAATCAGTGAGCAAATTAGAAATTGTTCAGAAACGTCTTGTGATCAAAATTGGTTAAGGGTTTTGGATCAAGGACTATTCAAAAACAAGATCATCATCTTCTTCCAAAGCATTCATCAATTGAGATTGAGAATGAGGTCAATCAAAGGTTCTTGAAGATTGTGGAAGATAACGTTCGAAGCTTGGGTTCGTGGGGAATCAGAACCGCTGTTGAGTTGATTTGTTTTTGAAGGGGATTTCTCATCCGGATTCAAGAAGGGAAGCTTGCTTGAATGATCAACGGAACCTGACGACGGAATCAGCTGGACGATCAGCGCAAAGTTCTTCGGTGAAGATAGGTGCGCGGGTTTGATCGTTGGAGTCAGAGGTTGAAGTTTTGATTCGTTGAGGTTTTGCACGAATTGTGATTGGAGCTACGGTCAAGATTGTATATTGAGTCGTATTGTATTAGTCGCGAATTTGTGCATTTGTAAAAGATTTTCAAAGATAGTGAAACTCTCACCTATATCCGTTTGATAAGGTGGGCGGAGAGGTACCGGCCGATTGCGAGGACGTACGAAAGCTGGGAACTCCGTGATCAGCTCTGTTTGTGTTTTTCTATCCCTCAATTCTTTAAGTTTCGTTTTATTTGCTTTATCGCGAAACTTGATTTCCGGCGACGAAAATCAAGTTTCATAAACGTTATTGCGATCAATTGTGAAACTTGTGAATTTGTGTGTTGATTCTATAATTTGATAAAATCGTTAGATTGATTGAATTCGAATATTTGTTTATGAAATTCGAATTGTCGTTGTTTACTCTCAAAGGGCTATACAAGTTTTCCTTTAGTCGAGGTGCAAAAAGACTACCGATCTAGGTGTCTTCCGCTTACTCAATTGTTTTACGAAATATTGTTGTTGTTAATTGGAACGCTCGCGTTCGCCACTCTTAGAGCGTAGCCTGTGTAGTCTTACAAGTGGTATCACGATCCCGGTTGATTTTTTATACAAAAATTCAGCGGATTTGTGCCAATTATTAGACAATATGGCTTTTGCACCAAAAGGGGCGTACAATCGCGCACCAATATTCAACGGCGAACATTTCGACTATTGGAAAAATTGTTTGAGAATTCACATCAATTCTTTTGATAGTGAAGTGTGGAACACCATTGAAAACGGTCCTTTTGTTCCAACCATGACCGATTTGAATGGTGTTGTCACCAATAAACCTATGGCACAATGGAGTGACGATGACAAGAAGAAGGTGAATTACGATGCGAAAGCTCAAAATATCTTAATCTCCTCTTTGGGGATTGAGCAATTCTACCATGTTTTGCATTGTAATTCCGCCAAACAAATGTGGGATACATTAATGACTAATTTTGAGGGCATTGATGAAGTCAAACAATCTAAGATAAACACGTTGACTCAAGAATTTGAGCTTTTTCGCATGCAAGATGGTGAAACCATCTCGCAAATGCAACAACGGTTTATCAAGATCACACACAAGTTGAACAGTTTAGGCAATATGATTGCAAACAACGTGGCAACTAATAAAATCTTAAGGTGTTTGTCTAGGTCTTGGCAACCAAAGGTCACCGCCATAAAAGAGGCGAATGATCTTTCTCAATTGAGCCTTACAACGCTCTTTGGAAAACTAGAAGAGCATGAAAGCGTGATCAATGCCTTAGATAAGCATGAGAAGGGATCTAAGAAGGACAAGCATACAGAGAAGGAAAAAGATAAAGATAGGAAGTCCATTGCTCTAAAGGCTTCCGTCTCAAAGTCCAAAAAGGTTGAGCAAGAGGAAAATAGCTTAAGTGACGACGAGTGGGACGAAGAAGAAATGAATTTATTTGTTCGAAGATTTCATAAGTATGTTTCAAAACATGGTATAAAATTCTCAAAGACAAATTATCCCAATTCACGGAAGCAATCAAGGGATGATATAGAAAAGGAGAAGAGCATGCCAAAAATATTATGTTATGAATGTGGCAAATCGGGACACTATAGACCGGAATGCCCATCTTATAACAAACGAAATGGAAAGTCCTCCTAGAAAATTCACAAGAGTAAGAGAGCTTATGTTGCTTGGGATAGCTCAAGCGAAGATGGATGAAGGTCCAAGAGCTCAAGTGAAGAGGATGAGGAACGCGCTCATGTGATACTCATGAATGGTTCACCTAGTAAAGGCAAGAAACATCACAAACGTCAAGTAAGTGATTCTAGCTCTATCTCTAATGATAATCCCTCATATGATGAACTTCAAAATGCTTTTGAAAAACTATATGGTGAAGCCACTAGTTCGTTTAAGAAATTGGCAAAAAGGAAGAAAATAATTTCTAACTTGGAGTCACAAATCAAAAAATTACAAGATGAATTAGAGGCATTAAAACTTACCATAGTTCCTTCAAAAGACGATTTTGACAATAAGTCATCAAAGAATGAATGTGATTCTTGTAGTAATTTGAAAGGAGAAGTGAAAAACCTTCAAGACAAATTATCCAAGTCTCATATGTCATCGTGGAATGAATGTAATGCTTGTAGTGTTTGGCAAGGAGAAGTTAAAATCCTTCAAGCCAAATTAGACGAAGTCCTTGTACCAAAAATTCCTTATATCGTGGAATGAATGTAATGCTTGTAGTGTTTGGCAAGGAGAAGTTAAAACCCTTCAAGCCAAATTAGACGAAGCCCTTGTACCAAAAATTCCTTTTGTGGATGTGCCAAAGATTTTTAACAAGCCTAGAAATAGGCCCTCTAAAAATGACAAATTTGTTAAAAAGAAGATGAATCCCAAAAGAAATTTTTTGTGTCACAAGGATCATTCCAATATTGTGTGTTACAATTGTTGTGATAAGGGTCATACCATTGCAAAGTGCCAAGCTCGAAAAACTTTTGTACCAAAAGGCAAAATGCAATGGATACCTAAATCCATCAACGGTTTTGTTACTAACCACCTAGGACCCAATGAGAGTTGGGGACCTATATGCAATGTTTAAAGTTTTAGGAAAAGGTCTAGAACCATTGACAAGAGACACCGGTAACAATGGCGTTCAAGACTTACAAAGGTGTAAATGGATAAGAAAAGATTTGACTCAATATTCATGAAAGTAGTGGAACTTGATCACTTCCTATACTTGACACTTAAGGGAAGATTCTTCTCTCAAACTTTATTCCTATCCTTTCCTTTGCATTTATATGTTTGTATGGTTCTTTGTTCATATACATATAATTTCAACTCAATATGAAATTTGGAATGATAGTTGTCCAATCCTCCATTTCCAAAAATTTTGCTCAATGATAGTAATAAGTTGTTGAGACTCATATTTAAAAATGGGGATTTGACAAAGATTAAACCAAACACCATATTGTGGTCTTAACATCTTTTGTATATGTTTTGTTCTATGTTGTTGTGCATACTATATGTGAACATATCTTGGTACTAAATGTTGATTATGTGAAAGGCTTATCTTGCATTATGTGGATTAACATGTATTCTCATGTTGATGATGTGCTTTGATATTTGTGATCACATGCATACTTGATGTACCTTGGTTTTGATATTGTTTTTCATACATGTATATGTTTTGTAAGTCATAAAAGTGATTTTAAAAGGTATTTTGACTCATGAGTATGAAGGAATTTGAAAATAATGCATTTTGCATCGATACAAAATAATTTTGTATCAATACAAGTGGATTTTCTGCATAATTCCAGCTGAACTGATACATGTATCGATACATAGTGGTGTTGTATCGATACATATTGCACCAGCTAAGTCAAAAAAGGATCTGTGTATCGATACATACACGAATGTATCAATACATGCAGCATAAAACTTACTTGTATCGATACACAGGTTGAGTTGTATCGATACAAAAACGCAGAAACTATTTTAAACTGCTATTTTCATTCATTCATTCATCAAACCTCATATTTATCTCCTCTTCCCCAGCGCGTCCGAACCCAAAACTCTCACATCAAAATTCTTTAATCTCCCTCAATACTCAACCAAAATCAAAATTTCTTGAACCTAAACCTTTCAAATCCATTACCCATCAACATTCAACCATCAATTTCGTGGTAAACCTCCTACATCTCTCATAATCAAGGTTAGGTCAGAATTGGGAATTTTTTGCTCTTGACAAACTTTGGAAGAATTCAAGTGCTTTGGTTCAACAAGGTTTTACATTGAAGAATTCATTGTCTTGTGGGTTCTTACTTCAAGCATTCCTTCATTTCTCATATTATATACTCAAGGTAACTTTTCTCTCATTCTTCTCTCCAATGGCACCTAGGAAGTTTAAGTCCATTCAATCCATTTATTTTTCTTTCGCAAATCAAAGATATCTCAACGCAACTGTATAAATTAATTCCTCGAGATGATTAACATCTATTTAAGAAGTTAACCTTTATCAAACTTTTCCATACGCACCGACTCAAGATCAAATCTGGACTAAATAATTAACGAGGTCAAATATTTACCATTTGATTTCAATCTATCTATTTTACCATTTAAAAAAACTACAATATTGATGCAAGCTCGCGACGACAACAAACCATATGAAGGAGTAAATAAAATGAATGAAAAAGACAATTCCATGAATTGAATTTTGCTGATCGAGTGACACTTTTTCCCCTCAGAAATTAGTGGCACCGTTAGTTATTGGTTGAATTAAAGTAGGATGTCAATGTCACTTTGTTAACAGTTGGAAACTTTGTTAATAGATTAATTAATGCATTTATATATACATTACCACACATAGACTCATAGTCCATATAGAGTTAGCAACGTAGCATCTTTCTTCTTTCTCTCTTTTCTTTTTCCTTTTAATCAGTTCAAATGTGATAGGAATTTAATTGAATTTGTTGCAAGCTCTAAAATTCAGAAAACATATAGTTTCCTAGACACAATCCATTAGAATTGATTAAAAATAAAGAAAATACTAAGGTGGTAATTTTCTGTTCGTGCCACCGTCCATCCCACGCAGTCATACAACAATTATAACGTGGTATATTGGAAAATAGAAATTACTACCTTATTTGTGGTATAATTTTATTAGCTTTCTTTCATTTGAGGTTATCTTATTTGTGGTCCGTCACATATTAAATGTGGATATTTCAATCAAAATTCATGATTCATCATACTGTGGAGGCTAACTACTTGAAAAAAATATTATTTTTCATAAAATGAATGGTAATTAGTTTCATATTTTTAAGATTTAAGATAACACAAGTGGATGATATTTCCTTAATTATTTCCTTAATTATTTGGTCTAAGGTTTAATGTAACAACTCTACTTTAATTTTTAATTTTTCTTATCAAAAAATTAATTAGTAAGTAAAAATATTGAATATATTTCTACCAAAAAATAATATTATATATACATGCAGCATAACACTTCGTTTCAATATGAGAAAATATAAAAAAAGTATTAAAAAAAATGTGGCAATGATGAATCTAACAGGGATCCAAATGGGAGAAGCTCCGTTTAAGTGGTTAAAAAGTTGGTTTTATTTGGTTCTTCAAAATTAAATCTTTGTTTTCTTCATGATTATAAATGCTGTTTTTTTCTATTACAGCTTTTATAAAATTATGTTCAGCCTGACTTCTTCATAAAAGGAGAAGGTAAGCTAAAAGTAAGTGGACCAAACATGCACTTAGACTCGGTGTGAATTTCAGCAGATTACTATATATATATATATAGAGAGAGAGAGAGAGAGAGAGCTATGTTCTTGCTATAATTGAAATCTCAAGTGAATAGTGTAATTGGACCCCATAAATAATTCTTGAATTGGACATCGAATTTTCAAAAAATAAATAATCTAAGTGAAGTAGGAACAAGAGAGTTAATAAAAAAAGAACAAATAAAATTAATTTTACACTTCATGTATCAATTCTTGTTGCTCAAACATGGAACACCAAATAGTACTATAGTGTAATTAAGTGGACTATTATTACCAAATAGTGTAATCACCAACTTAAATTTTGAATGTGCTACTGAGACAAGCTGACAGATAATTTGTAACATCATCATGGTTGGTTAATTTTGCAACGTGCAACCAACCATAGGAGTTCTTTGTTATCCTTTTTCTGGTAAACCATGCATGAGAGGCCTTTAAATAATGATCATTGTCATTTGTCGGTGTCACGGTCTGGCATGGCTGGCTTACTTGCATTCAATTGCATGCATGCGGCTTCACTGCTTTTTGTTTTCATCCTTTGTATTGTACTACGAAAATGGTAAAATAAAACATTTTCTTGCAATTTGAACATTTTACTTTTTAAATATTAAACATTTTTGTATTAATAAATGTAAATTTTATGTATTTAAAATTTTAAATACTTTAATACTATGTGTTCTAACATGAACTTTTTTTCTTTTTGAAAAAAATATAGATATTTTAAACAATTGATTTTTATGATATCAATTAATGGTCAAGATAATTAGTAAAAATATTGATATCATTCATAATATGAAGATCAATGATCAATAGAAAGAATTGTGATCTTGGTAGCCCATATTTTGATTAAGTCAAAATATGTCCTAAATGTTTATTTGAACACATTAAATGATCTTTGAATGTGAAGAGTAATAATGTCTTCAAGAACAAAAGAAGAGATAATATATTATTTTCTATGAATTGAAAGTTAAGGGTAATGTGTTTGAGAACAAGAGAGTTTTTATGGAGAGTATTCATAAGAATCGAATTGATATTTGTCTTGTTAATTAGCTGGCTAGAGAGAAGACAAATAACGACATGTGTTTTGCCTTCGAATAACAAAACATTCGAGTCAGATACACAATTACTCGAAATAATATATTGATTTTAACTTAGAAGATTCTTAGTCTTCGCTGGAGTTTTGAGTTCGATCCAATACAATGGTTCATTCAAAAGAGCAGTTATCAATGGATAAATGGATAAGGTTGAAAATAAAAAGTTTTGTGTTAAAGGTTTTATTAAGTATATGTTCCATTTACATGATATTTTTAAAGGCAATTTTTATATACTCTTTTAAGTCTTCGAATTGAAACGAGCATATAGACTGTTTACAAGTTTACATAGACTCGTGAGTTTGACAAACTTACTTCCCACAATGTTAAAATACATATACAATAAAAGAGACAAGTGTATTTGGCGTGTAGATAATAAAAGAGAGTATTCAGTAAAGAGAGTATACACACCGCTTTTGCACTCAAGAACTAATTGACACAATTTTTTTTAAAGTTCCTGCCGAATGCATGGTAGCTCATTTGAAAGATACAAACTCTCCCGAAAGTTAAAAATCTTTTATGGCATATTTGTAAGAATTGCATCCCCACTGGAGACCGGCTTAATGAGAGAGGAGTGAACTGCCCCAACAACCGTGTCTTATGCGACTCCAATATAAAAGACTCGCTTCATGTATTTGTTAGGTGTCCTGAACATATGGAGAAGGACTTTTTTCAATATTTTGTGCATTGTGGCCGACTCTGGAAGCAATATTATTGTCATGTTATGTTTATTATTGAATACATGTACAATTTTTTTTAATTCGAGGAATACACTTTGACTTGAGATTTTTTGAACCTAGTCAATATAATAATTTTCCATCCCAAGCTTTTAATAAAATAATCAGTTGGGCCTTGTTTGTTTATTAAAAGGTCTAATAATTTGTTTTATTTGAATTAGGTATCATCTGCAAATAATTATAGAGATTAATTCATCAAGTTAAGTAAGATCACAATAGGTGCGAAGCTATACCTCAAGAAATAAATTAATACTATTGTATTTCTAAAACAGGTTTTGATCACATGATCTCTAGTTAAGCTGAAATTAATCTTTATCATCTCATTCAAGTGCTCTTGAATAATAATTTTTCCATGTTTCCATCGTAAAAAAGAAAGAAAGAGGTATAATAATAAAAACAAGTAAGGTCCTTTTTTGAAGAAAAACCATAACTTATTAGAATAAAAAATTTATACATATTTTTTATTAACAATATGGTGTCTCAAGTTAAAGACTCTATTAATCAAGAGTTCAAAAAGATAATTCACATTTGACAGCATTTGTTCACTCAAGAATCAAATTTAAGTATAGGGATGCAACACATCAATGCACACGAGTTTCTTCAAATTTAATTCCTTAATTTGTCAAATCCAAAATGTATTGTCGTTACTGTCTAACTTTAAGGTAAAACTTTTTAAACGACAAGTCAATATGCTCTAAGTTTATTTCGGTCAAAAAATTAAATTCAAGATTTTTTTTTTGAGCAATAAATTCAAGATCTCTCAAACAATTTATCCATAATTAAATTGAATTCATTATAAGTTATAACGAGTTGAAGGGAATAACTGTATTTTAAAATCTGGTAGGAGGTAGCAGAAATTAAGCTCAATTAATTTGTGAGAACCATACACCATTGTACCGTATAATTGGTTGCATTAATACACAAGAAGACAAAACAGTTGAGAGAATAGAAAGAATAATGTGGCACATAATTTCAGTTCTAGTTGAATAATCTTCAATTAAGGTCCCTCACGTTTCTCTCAATTCCCCCCACTCTTTTTATTATGGGCACCATTAAAAGTAGGTTAGTTTGTTGAACCAAACTTTATAATTATATCCGGCTATTTTTCTAAATTATTTTTGGTACATAAATGAAATTTGAAGTCATTACAAACTACCACGTATAAAATGAGAAGATTCGAGTTTAAATTGGGTAATGGACATCTAATTTTATAATTTTGATATTTTTTGTCAGGTTTAAATATATTTTTGGTCCTCTAAATATTTTTAAGGTTTCATTTTGATTCTTTAACTATATTTCGTTCTGTTTTGGTCATTTAACTATATTTTTATTCCGTTTTGGTCCTCTAACTTTCATTATGCTAATCTATTTGGTCCTAATTATCGTTAGAAAAATGCCAAAAACGTTAATTTTGCGTACATGACACTTAAAGACTTGGTGGCTTTGATGTGAGATCCAATAGACACCACGTGGCTAGAGACAATCTTCTTCATCGCGTACAGAGCTTCCTCCATCACCGTCTCCGTCCACATCACCGGTGATCTTTTCAGTCACGAAAGCTTACGAAACGATACTCCAAAACCTCTCATTATTCACGCTGAATCCAAATCTGATGTTTGTTTTCTCAATAGAGGTTTCTACATCTTGTTTTTGACATTTTTCTAACGGTTAGGACTAAGTAGGTTAACGGAATGAAAGTTAGAGACCAAAACGGAACGAAAAATAGTTAAATGACCAAAGTGAAACCTAGAAAATACTTAGAGGATCAAAAATATATTTAAGCTTTTTTGTCAAATGATCTACGACTATTAGATTTTATATTTGGCTATATATATTATTTGGTTATATATATATATATATATATATATATATATATATATATATAATATCTTTTTTTTGGTTTTGACCTTTTGGTTTTTATAGGAAGGAGACCTTATAGTAGTTCAAAGTGCAGAATGAGTTTCTAGTATCAATTGATTTCAATCTCCGTCTCTCAAATGAGTAAAAATTGAATCGTGATATTTTTTATGAAGTTTAAAGTCAATTATTATTAGATCAACTATCAATTTGTTAAAACTAGTATGATCCCCGCGCCATGGGCGGTATAAGTGTCATTTGAATTTTGTATATATTTATTTAATATATTTAATTTATATATATTGTTTATGTAAAGTTTTTATTTATACATGCATCAAATAAAATATAACTATCAAGTAGTTTGATTAGATACATATGTATAGTATTAACGTTGACAAAATGGGCTATCCCGTTAAGGACGGAAGACCAAACCCCAAAAATTGTAGAGTTTGAGCCTTGAAATTCTTTCTTGAATTTAATTAGGATGTTTTAGTATGGCCTTAAAATTCTTGCATGATGTACTAACTCATCATAGTCCAACATAATTGCAATCGTTTTAGTTTTCAAACTATTTCGCTCGTACTCATTTTCAATATCAACTCCAGTTAGCATTCCCATAACATCTATAAAAAATATAAATTTTATTTTATTAATATAACATGACGACAATGTTTAATTATAAATATAAAATTATGCACCAATCATATAAATTTCTTACCATATTAGAAGGAGCAAACACTGGAAGAGGACTTTCAATCTTATAAATATTAGAAGGAACTTTTTTTAAGATTTTTTAGTTGGCCATAATTTGGCGTATTTGGCAGGCTCGTAATGCAGTTCTTTTTCAGAATCAATATTTCTCTGTTTCTCTTGTGCTGGATCAGATCAAACTTCATCTCTGGTGGTGGTTAAAGGCAAAATTCAATCATTTGTATGTTGATTTTAGTTTGTTGTACACTAAGCCAGTGGCTTGCCTAGGTTGGCATGGAGGTTATTCTTAGCAGGTCCTTGATTTTGTTATAATTTTCCATGTGATACTTTGTGATACTTTTATTCCTAGACTAAGCACACCTTGTGCTAGTCTAGCATGATTAATAAATTCATTTATCTGCTTCAAAGAAAAAAACCTTTGTATGAAATTGAAAGTTAAGTTTATATTCATGCCTAGTAGTCTTGTATGAACCACCGTTATCAGCTACTCTAAAATTAGGTATTGAGTAGACATTACCTTCTATAAGTTTTTTTTCAAACATATAAATTAAAGTACGACGCACCGTGCCATGAATTTTGTTTTCCTATCCAATACAATGATTTTTTTAACATAATACATGTTAAAAAATAATATTAGCGATTATAAAAATAAAATAATAATATAAATTTGACTCATAACTATTTTTACCTTTGAATCCATTAGTATCATGTCTAATGAAAATGTTTGGTTGTTGCGAGCCAAATCTCAAAGAAACCACAACCAAATTACACGAACCACAACATTCAAACTCTCACTCTTAGCGTTAATTTTGAATAATTGATTAATTTTGGAAGTCATTTTGTATTGACTTAAAACAAATGAAAAATGCAAAAATGAAAAAGACAAAAATATAGTTTGATAAGAAATGAAATTGTGAATTTTATGTGAAAATCTACAATTAGTTATAGTGAGTTTTCGAACCACAAAACTAAATTACATTTATTATAATTTTAATTTAATATTGAACGTTTTATTTAAATAATTATAATTCTTACGCAATTGACAAATATTTTTATAACACATAAAATTAATACCGTAACTTTTATCTTATTTAATTTAATTCTTTTGTAACCGAACGAATAATTTAATTTTATATTGACCGTTTTATTTAAATAATTATGATTCTTACGTAACTGATAAAATAAAATAAATACGGTAACGTTTATGTTATTTAATTCTTTTGTAACCGAAGCAATAATTTAATTTTATATTGAACGTTTATTTAAATAATTATGATTCTTACGTAACTAACAAATATTTTTATGACACATAAAATTAATACGGTAACGTTTATGTTATTTAATTTAATTCTTTGGTAACTAACAAAATAACAATAGAACATAATTAAAAATTAATATGTCATATGCAGAAAAATAAAGTGGAATCATACTAAATCAAATTTATTTTGTCAATTAAAATATAAGGTATACTAAGTTAAATAAACGTGAAAAAATAAATTTAAGAAAAAAGTCGTATATTTATCAAAATAAAATCATATTTAAATAAATCAAATTTATTTTGCAAGATACAAACGTGTCAATTTTTTTATGGTTTCCTTGTAAGTGTATCGTTACATATAGCTTCTTTTGTAATTAATGAATTGATCAATAATTATAAAGTTTTGAAATTTATTTTTATAACATACACCGAAACATATAAACTTTTTATGGTATTTTGTAACGGAAACATTAATTATAAAACTGTTAATGTTAGAGATAAATATTATTATCATTGGTTTTTTTTATTTGATTTATTAAATCTTGATAAATAATATTTTACTTTATAGTCAACAAAATTTTATAGCAAAGAAAATGAATTCTTTTTGTGGTTATTTATGTATAAATGTATATTTCATAATCGTTACTTATTTTGCTATTATTTACTTTTAACGTTTCAAATATATATTTGTTTATGTAATTATACAATAAAAGGAGTCTTTGTAAATGATGAAGTGTTTTTTCAAGTTAAATTGTTTTATGGTTTTTTGTATCGGATCTATTTTGTATAACACGGTTTAATTTAAAAATAAATATTATTATCATTGATAAAAAAAAACAATGTATTAAATTATGATAAATAATTATTTACTTGTAACAATTCAAATATATATATATATATATATATATGTATTAACAAATAAAAAATGAAAAATCAAATTTATTTGGTAAGAAAATGCAAAATGACATTGATTGCAAATAATAAAGTAACAACAATTAAAGAGATAATTCAGTCATATTGATTGAACGTTTAACAATGGATACAATAACTTATTCAAAACAAAGAAATAATTTAAATACTGAATCGAAATATTAATTTTTGTTAGTCTTGACGTTCTTCAAATTGATTTTTGAGATTGAAATGACTGAATTTCCATTGCGAAAATGATAAGATCTTTTCAAGGGATTATCAACGATTGACTCTGATGTTAAATCAACAGTAGGATCTTTTGAATTTATGCCAGACTTTACAGTTTCATCAAACTTATTGAGAAGGTTATGTAACAATATATTTATTATATGGATTAGTGTAATAAAATATAATATTAACACCGTGATTAAATAATTAGAAATATCATATGTTCAATATTTGTATTTGAAAAATATTTATTTTTAAGTCTTATAATATTATTGTATAGATTAGAATATGTGAAATTGCATGATGTACTAACCCATTATAGTCCAACTAAATTGCAATCATTTTAGTTTTCAAATCATTTCGCTCGTACTATTTTTCAATACCAACTCTAGTTAACATTCCCATTGATGGGTTATATTTTTTGTATATACCACTGATATGGTTTTGTTTCTCTATTGCGGAATTTGGTGGGATATATTTTTATATGAAGAAGCTTTGGAGATTTGAGAATATAACAAATATGTTATTCATTGTTCTCATTCTCTTCCTCTCATTATTATTCATGGTATAATGCTCTATTTATAGAGCTACAAAAAATATATTTTTAGATCATATCGATCTTAAATAACAAACAAATCCTAGATATTCTAAACAAAAATATAAATCTTAGATCTAATATTAATTTATTTTAAATATAAATCTAAACTATATTTTAATCTAAAACTTCAAAAGATATTTAGGCATTATTCTCAACACTCCTCCTTGACTAAATATCTTTTTGTTGTATCCAATCTAAGATCTGAGCTGATATTTTTTCCTCTTCTTCTTTTGTTGTTGTTTCTCAAAACTCCTCCTTAATCGGATATTTTTTTGTTGTAACTAATCTCAGATTTGAGTTGTTTTTTTTTTGTTGTTCACTCTTCCACGACTGAATATCTGTGTGCATCAAATCTAATATTTATGTTGATTGTTGTTGTTCTTCTTCTTCTTTTTGTTGTCGTTGTTGTTGTTGTTCATCCACATTCTTTACGAATGAGTATGTTTTTGTAACTGTAGGTTGTTAGCCATGGAGGATGTTATGCTTACATCTTTATGTATTAAACATAAAGATGTGTCTTGTGGTTTTGTAACAGTAGGTTTCAGACATGGAGGATGTTATGATTACATCTTCATGTATAAAACATAAAGATGTCTCTTGTGGTTATGTGACAATTAGGTTGTCAGCCATATGTGACAGTTAGGATGTCAGCCATGTATATTGTTATTCTCTACATCTTCATATGATACTTGAGTTTGTTTCATGTATTGGTTATGGTTATGTGATCAGTGCATTTTTGGTGCACTTTTTAATCACTCTGTGCTATGACAATTGTATGACTTATCCCACTATTTTAGTGTTTTTACCATGTTTTGTGTCTAGAGTCAAGTTTTGCTATTAATTTTCGTAATAAACAGTAATTTGACACCTTCTCATTGCGCAGACCATAACTGGAGCTAGGAATATTGGATTGAAGCGAGGCCAGTTGCATTGGAAAGCTAAGACACAGAGCTACAACATTTATGTTGAAGTCAAAAACTAATTCTGAGCGCAAGGGAGTCTAAACTGCACGTCAAGTTACTGACTTAGGAACAAAAACAGTTTATTTGCACTAGAACTTATGTTTTCGGCCCAATTGTTTTATGGCCCGTTTTATTACATTATAAAAGCTAATTTGTAATCTAGGTCAGACTTCTTCTGCAATTCACGAATTTTATCAAACCCTAGAGCAGCCATACTTTGAATGGAGAACTAATTTCATCTTTCAATTCATTCGGTGTAAGGAATTCGCTCATAGTTTCTTGAGGTCTGTTTTAATAGCGATTTCATTCACTTGTTTATGCTTTCTCTTGTCAATTCGGTTGTTTACTTTTCTGTATGAATTTGTATTCTTTCTTGATGCTTACCTGAACCGAATGAGTTTGTAAACCCATGATAGAAATTGAAAGCGAATTACCTGAACCGAATGAGTTGATCGTTTCAATCAATCGAATTTATACTTTTAACGTACTGTTTGCAAATCAAAACCCCCAATTTACAGTTTTTAAATTGTTCTACTATAGTTAAACGAATTGCGAGTCTTTGGGAAACGACCAAGGTCAATTACCTTGTACTATTCTTTAATTAAAACTTATTTTGACCACGAAACGACCGTGATCATTATGGGTTATGTAATACGTGAGCATCTCAAATGTAACATAAGAATTATATACATTATGGTTATGATTTTTGGTTTCTTCTTTTTCATCGTCTTCATCATCGCCTTCTTCTTCCATCTTCATAGGTCTGAACCTTAACGCTCTGATACCACTCTGATGGGTTATATTTTTTGTATATACCACTGATATGGTTTTGTTTTTGTATTGCGGAATTTGGTGGGATATATTTTTATATGAAGAAGCTTTGGAGATTGGAGAATATAACAAATATATTATTCATTGTTCTCATTCTCTTCCTCTCATTATTATTCATGGTATAATGCTCTATTTATATAGCTACAAAAAATATATTTTTAGATCATATCGATCTTAAATAACAAACAAATCCTAGATATTCTAAACAAAAATATAAATCTTAGATCTAATATTAATTTATTTTAAATATAAATTTAAATTATATTTTAATCTAAAATCTTCAAAAGATATTTAGGTATTATTCTCAACACCCATAACATCTATAATATATATATATATATATATATATATATATATATATATATATATATATATATATATATTATTTTATTAATATAACATGATGACAATGTTTAACTATAAATATAAAATTATACATAAAATATAAAGTGCGACATTGTGTCATGAATCTTGTTTTCCTGTCCAATACAATAATTTTTTTTTACATAATACATGATAAAAACAATAAAATTAGTGATTATAAGAATAAAACTAAATATTGTAAACAAAACTAATAATGTAAATTTGACTTATAATCATTCTTACCTTTGAATCTATTAAAATAATGTCTAATGAAAATGTTTGGTTGTTGCGAGCCAAATCTCGAACAAACCACAACTGAATTACACGAACAACAACATTCAAACTCTCACTATTTTTGCATTGATTTCATATATTTGATTGATTTTGGGTGTCATTTAATATTGACTTAAATCAAATGAGAAACACAAAAATGAAAAAGACAAAAATATAGTTGGATATGAAATGAAATTGTGAATTTTACGTGAAAATTTACAATTATTTATAATGCGTTTTCGAAGCACAAAATTAAATTACATTTATTATAATTTTAATTTAATATTGAAAGTTTTATTTAAATAATTATGATTTTTATGTAACGGACAAAAATTTTAATGACACATAATATTGATATCGTAACGTTTATCTTATATGTCCGTTTTATTTATATAATTATGATTTTTTACGTAACTGAAAAACATGTTTATGAGACATAAAACTAATATTATAATGTTTTTCTGATTTAATGTAATTCTTTTGTAACTGACAGAATAATTATTTGTACTTAAATATAAAATCGAAACGTAATCTACAAAGAATCAAAACGTTAAAAATATTAATTTAAAAACATAATGTTAAAATCATAATGTTTAATAATGAAAAATAGTACACGTGTACTATTTTTCTTATGAGGAGGATCATAAATATATATTATATAAATTAGTTCTTTTATAGCACTACTATTAAGCCACCTCATCACTTAACATTTTCATGCCGACAATGCTGACCCTTTTGAATTGACCATGATTGAGTGTTAGTAGAGCTGATAATAGTTGTGTTCTTTAAGTTCTTGCAGAGTACAAGTTTCTTTCAATTATGGTTTGTTCTGTTGTAGTGCTGTCAAACTGTACTTTCAGGGGCCGTAGTTGAGGCCGAGCAAGCAAGGCTACGTCGGGCCTCCAAAAAATAGAGGTCTCAAAAACAATTAAAATTTAATAGTTATATCACTTAGTTAAAACAAGATGTTCAATCAATGATTAATTTTAAGTACAAGAGGCCCAACTAATAGCTTATGTTTATGTTAATTATATAAATAAATGATTATTTTTAAAGTTTTTGATTCTATTTGTAACTTAATAAATAATATTTTTTTATTAAAGGTCCATATTAAATATTTGTCTAGGTCCTCTAAATTATTGGCTACGGCTCTGTGTACTTTGAGCATGTTTTTGTTTTGCTTTGGTAAAATAGATGTATCATGTACGCAACTGTGAGTATTTTTTTTTCTAAGCTCAAAAATATTTTTAATCTCTATAAAATATGTATCTTTTAAATTTAGTTCTTATTTAATTTTTATTATATTTTTAGTTTTATAATTTGTTTCTTACATATAGTTTTAGTCTCTTCTAAAACTATATTTGACTATTTATAATTAAACTCTTAAATTTTTGAATGATTTTTTTATGAACATATTTAAAATATCATATAAAATTTAATTATTAAAATTCAGAATTTTTTAACATGATATGAATTAAATATGAATTTTTCAAATAACAAAAATTAAAGATAAAAGTAACGAAAATTATGACTTAGAAATCAAATTTTGAGCTTGATTTTTCTGAATTGAACTTTTGCGATGATATATTTAAACATACATGTGAAAGAATCATTCATAATACATGTTGATTCAATTGTAGGGACGACAAGTGAGTGAATAATAATTTTTCAGGGACTAAAAGTTTTAAAAATATTAAGTAAGAACTAAACTTAGAAGCTGGCCATTTTGTAGGGACTAAAACATATTTAACTATTTTGTCAATATAAGATGTTGAAATTTAAAACAAAGATATAATAAATATACCGAACATTTAATTTCATTGAGTTTAGTTTAATTGATAAGAACATCAAATTTAATACACTTAAATTTTATCTTTAAGAATAGAGTTAAATATGTTTTGTCCCATGAGCTTATCTCATTTGGTTGGACATATTGCACGAAAGTGCAGGGATCGGAGTTCGAATCCGGTATGTCAACTTATTCACCTTTGTAGGTGAATTCCTAGCCACTAGGCTACCTAACCAAAAAAAAAAAGTTAAATATGTTTTTGGTCTCTATAAAATGGAGACCTTCTAAATTTAGTCCTTATTAATTTATTTTTTATTATATTTATAGTCCCTATAATTTTTTCTTGCACATACATAGTTTTAGTCCCCACTAAAACAATATTTGTTTAACTATCATTAAACTCTTAAATATTTTAATAATTTTTTATAGGCATGTTTAAAACATCATATAAAATTTATTTATCAAAGTTTAGAATTTCTTAACATGATATGAATTAAATATGAATTTCCTAAATTACAAAATTTTAAGATAAAAGCGAGGAAAATCATCACATATAAATCAAATTTTGAGCTTGTTTTTTTTGAGGAACTTTTAATGACATTCTAAACATACCTGTGAAAAATTCATTAAAAAGTACATCTTAATTTACCGGTAGGGACAAAAAATGAGTGCATAATAATTTTCTAGAGACTAAATTCTTAATAAATATTAAATAAGAACTAAATTTAAAAGTTTCACCATTTTGGAGGAACCAAAAATATATTTAATTCTTAAAAATATACATTGAATGTTCAATGAATAAATACTAACTTATATTTAAGAAAAGTACTACTTAAGAAGTACTATGCTGCAAAATTACACAACAGGTCTTTTATCTTTTTTTAACACTTTGGTTATTTATCTTTTATTTGTAATATTTTGGTCTTTTATAAATTTTTTTGTAATACTTCGGTCTTTTATCTTTTATTAGTAATACTTTAATTTAGTCTTTTATCTGATTTATCTGTCACACTTTGGCCTTTTATTTTTATTGGGTTAAATATGTTTTTAATCCCTACAAAATAATGACCTTCTAAGTTTAGTCTTTACTTAACTTTTTTATAAATTTTTAGTCTATGAAAAATTATTATGCACTTAGTTTTGGTCCCTATTGGTAAATTAACATGCATTTTTGAATGATTTTTCGCAAGTATGTTTAGATTATCGTAAAAAGTCCCACGAAAAAAAAGCGAGCTCAAAATTTGATTTTTATGTCATGATTTTCGTTACTTTTATCTCGAACTTTTGTTATTTGAAAAATTCATATATAATTCATATCATGTTAAGAAATCTAAAGTTTAATAAATAAACTTCATATGATATTTTACACATGCCCATACAAAAATCATTCAAAAATTTAAAATTTTAATTATACTTAAGCAAATTTAGTTTTAGTAGTAGAGACTAAAACTATATATATGCAAGAAACAAATTATAAGGACTAAAAATAATAATAAAATTAAGTACGGACTAAACTTAGAAGGTTTGTATTTTATAAGGACCAAAAATATATTTAACCCTCTTTTATTTGTAACACTTTGGTCCTTTTATCTTTTATAACATTCACATATAAATCCTTTATCTCCTTATTTTTTTTTATTAAAAAAATGCTGAATTTTATTTTTTAAGATACCTTTTTATTAAAATTAAATAAAATTCATAATTTGGATGTATATATTCATCATCTTCATCAATTCTTTCTTATCTTCATCTTATTTAAAGGACCAAAGTGTTACAATTAAAAGATAAAAGACCATAATGTTACAAAAAATAAATAAGATAAAAGATCAAAATATTACAAATAAAAGGTAAAAGACCAAAGTGTTATAAAAAATAAGATAAAAGTATTGCTTATGAGAAGTATTAACTGGTCTCTCTTTAATAATCACTTTTTAATTGGTTGAAATCATCATGAGTTTTTTGTTTTGGAAATAGATCCATATGAAATTAGAACGTGAATATTAAAGAAAATATTTAAGAGAGTGTTCTTAGCACTCATCATTACAGAAAATGTATGTGTTTCTCAAGTTGTTTAAAAACGTCAACGCGCCAAAATTAAGTTGTTTATAAACACTTAGACCACCCACATAAAAGAGTCTTTCCCAATAAGACTTGGTATCAAATAGGTACTCCCATTGAGGTGTAAAATAAATGAGTACTTATTGGCGAGAGTGACCGTTATGTATTCTTTTTCTTCGTGGGACCAACATATTTTTAATATTAAAATATTGAAATATAATTATATAGAATTATTGATAGATGATATAAATTTATATTATTGGGACTCATTTAGCTAAAATAATTGAGTGCTAAATTAGCTAAATTTATTATTTGGACTAATTTAGTCCAACATATTTGATCCTCTTCAGAGCTAAGACCTAACAAGATCTAGATGATAAGTTAGATGATTCATACCTCATTATGTTTTTCCATTACTATTCTCAAAGTAAATTTATATTTTTAAAGTATAATATTTACATTAAACAACATTAATCTTTTTTGACTCAAAATACTACATTACTCTTGGGAAGAACTATTATATGTGAAAATTGAATAGTGAGAACATATGAATGTTGATACTTTATTGACAACATACAAGCATAAAAACACATCATGTTATAAGGTATATATGTCAACACATTGAATCAATCAACAATGCTTGTGTAAACTTCTCAGCAGCAGATTCCGGCAAACAAATGCAAACAATCATAGAACCATTACTACAATCACCTTCCCCTTCAGGTAAAAATACACAAACTTGAGGTGTAGGTGTTAAATCAATTGGACCGGCGTAAATCGGCTTACCCCATCCAAAATCAGCACAATTATATATTGAAAATCTTGTCCATTGAGTTATTGTAAGTTTACCACCAAATTCAAGTTGTTTTGGCCTATCAACCTCAACATAATCAACAGTTGATCTTAAATACTCCTCTGTTACGTTCTGTCGCGCTTCGCGAACCAAAAGTGTAGTCTCTGGTAATTTCCCATTCACAAGCTCAGAAACTTTACTTGTTAAGCAAGCAACACAAACCACATTACCATAAAACCCTTCTTTCAATGGTGGATTTTTAAGCTTTTGTCTAGCATTAACCGAAAACGTTAACCTTAATTTGTAATCTTGTGGCTTTACATCAAGAGCTTTAACCCATGATCTCCAAACATGTGCTGCAATTGCATCAAATGTAGTACAACCAGCAGCATCAAATGGCTGAGCAAGTAATTTTAATTGGTTTTGAAACTCGCGTTTTATTCGATAACATTTTTGAACCGGCTTTGTTTTCCATAGTTTCATTGTTAAGTTTGATCTTTCATCAATTCTCATGAACTCCATGTGTGGAAATTTAACTTGAGGCGGATCGCGCGGCTTAAAAATTTCTCTGTTCCAACAAGGTTTTGGTTCTGTTATCAACGTTCCGGTTTTCGCTGTTGCAGCCCATGCTCCTAGAAACTGCATTGCTCCCATTCCATCACAGATACAATGACAAAGGCGTAAACCGAGGCTAAATCCACCACATGTAAAGATTGTAACTTGAGCTATAACAAGCGGCATTTCCAACACTTTGTATTGTTCTTCATTTGGGAATTTGAATATCAATGGTTCCCAAGACGGGTTCGGAGCTGCAAAATCACCTAGTTCAGATAATGCAATGTTAGATCTTGCTTCGACCATTAACGCGCCTTGTTCTTCTTCTTCTCCGAAAAACACTTCCAATTTACCTTTTTCGGTTTCTCTTAACCTTCCTGATAGAGGGTAATAAGGAACCAAAACTTCTGCGAGAGCGAGGCGAAGTATTTCTATGACTGGTTTTTGCAAAGTACTTGAGTTGTCTGATTGATAAAAGTAAACTGTCGGTGTAAACACACGCGCTCCGATCATGTCATCGAGATTTGAAAGATATAAACTATCTCCTGGTTTAACGGGAATAGGCTTCGATGGATTAACGGAGAATTTGTTGATAATGGTGACTGGAACAGTCAAGGGATTGAGATGAAGTTCTTGAATCCATGGAGGAGCCATGAGAGATAAATGTGGTGAGGGAGGTTATGTGTAATGGATGCATTTGTAGAGACAGAATTTGATTAGTCATGCAAAGATGGAGTGTGTCCATTTGGAAAGAAAAAAAATAGAAGATGCAAAGATGATTGATTGAGATAAATAAGATCATTTAGTGTCATCAAGATTTGTAGATTTGATGTAGGTGACAGAGAAATAATATGATCCTTTATTTTATGATAAAGTGATTATTGCATGAATTCAATTTTACTTCATCAAATAAATGTAAGAGAATATAGATTCAGGATTTTTCTCATCATTTTGTTTACAATTTTTATAAATGAAATCTAACATAGATTCAAAATATGTGTTTAGGAAGCAACTTGGGTGCGGAAGAATTTTAATTTTTTGGTTCAGTTGTTCCATCTTTTTGAGGTGTTTCCAATCTACAATAAAATTAGTTATTGGGTTCTGCGGTGAATACTATGATTTTGACAAAAAAAAAATGTTTTGGATTCTACATAAAGAATGTAATAGTCTTGCTCCTCTAAGGTAATAGATTTGTTTGGCAATTGGTTATAAGGAGTTTTCCAAGGCTAGATCTGTTTAGAAGATAGGTTATTATTGATGTAAATGCTACTAATTGTGTTATGTGTTCCGGAAAGAATTATATTCGACGCAGTCGATTTTGATGCAGTCAAGTGCATTTTGTACATCAAAACCATCGGATCTTGATCAAACGGATCGCATTTTAAGACTTTTTCTTATTGATATTTAATATAATATTTCAATGTTAAAATATGAATCATTCGATCAAGATCAAACAATCAAAAACTTTCTAAATGCATGTGATCACTGACGTATGTCTGCAGTCAAACCCCGAACTGAACAGTTAGAATTACACTTGTTCTCAAAATGTGAATTTTCTTTTTCTTTTGGGTATGTGATTTGCAAATGACTCGGAGTGGTGATGGTTAGGGCATGTGATTTACATACTTTGTTTAGGATATATACTTCCTTTGGGGTGAGTGAATTGTAAAGGGAAAAGGTCAAACTTGGATATAGAGGAATCAATACTCAAGTATCGTTCAGCTCATGTTCAAGAGTCATATGTATGTTTTCATCCTCGGGATTGTAATTGTATGCATTTTGTTAGTGTATTTTGAGGCTCTATAAAATTATGTTAACATAGCATAAATCGTCTCAAATCACAAAATTAATATCTGATTTTGAAGAATACTATATCAAATAGATTTTTGCCACATTATAAATATTTTAAAAGGGCTTTTGATGTTATTGAATTGTTAAGTTGATTCATATATATTTAATCATTTATTATCAATTAAATCTTTATATTTTAATAACTTTGTATCAATCTGATTTCTAAATTTATCTACTTATTATCAATTTAATCTTTGATCTATTCTCTAAAATGTTAATATGAATATATAATTTGAAAAAGTTAAAAAAAACTTAAAAATATATAAAATTTAATACTCCTATGATAATTATAATTTTCCTACAAAATACAGGACAGTTATTTGTTTACGAGTGCGTTTGATCTGCTAAAAAACAAGGGACTGGACAGGACAACTTTTGTTGTACTGTGTTTGATTTGAAAACTGTTACTGGGACTGAACAAACTGAGGATCAAAGGACTGGACAAAATCAGATATTCTTGTCCCCCACTGAACCATGAGACAACTTTTTGTCTTCCGCAAAACTTTTCTAAATCATAAAAATAACATTTTCTCCATTAAGCATCATACAAAACAAAATTTGTTTAATATTATAAATGTTTGTTCTGTGTTGTTCTGCCTTGTACTGTCATATACTATTCTATCAAATATTTTTATTTTACAGATCAAACAGACTCAAAGTGGATTAAACTCGCATTCAATCCCTTCTAACAATACCTAGCACCATACACCGAATTAAGGAACGAATCTCTCAAAAAGTTGGATCTATGTCACAACTCCATTTTCCACTCCTTTTTCTAAAATGTAAAAGTCTCACCACAACTACCTAAAAAAACCTCACAAACTATATATATTTTTTAACATGGACATAATAATAAATCATTAAAAATCTTACATACAAACACATAAAAGATCGTCACATCCAACATAATAATTTCAACATTTATTATTAATTGAACCATGATTTTTTTTTGTACAAATTGAACTATGATTTATAGATTACAAAATCTATTTTCCACTCCCTCCATTTCTACTTTCTTCAATATAAATAATTAAAAAAAAACAAATAAATGTTATCCTAAAAGAAAAGAAAAAAAACTATTTGTTGGATTTTGATACCTCACTGTAAAGAAAACACGCGGTTTCACGCTGTTTTAAATCTCAATAATTCATTTACGATGAGACGTCTAAAATTAATACTAGAAAATATAATTACTAAAAATCACATCCATCAAATCGTGATCGGACAGTCCAGATGCATTACAGTGTGACGCAATAACTGCAACAAATCAAAATCCCTTTTGTTTACCTTCCGTATTAAGTCACTGAAACACACACACGCACTAACAAACAATCCCATTTCTCATTTCATTCTCTTATTCAAATCATTCTGTTATTTCAACATTCTAGAATAATCTTCTCAAACTCCACAAAAATGGCGCAACTGAACAACAATGCTTCAAATTTCTTCCACTTTGCAACATTCATCACCACCATGATCTTCATCTTCTTAACTTCAATCTCAACTTCATATGCTTGGGTTGGTGTAAACTGGGGAACAATGACAACACATCAACTTCCACCTATGAAAGTTGTGAAAATGCTTAGAGAAAATGGGTTTCAAAAATTGAAGCTATTTGATGCTGATGATAGTATTATGACTGCATTAATGGGTACTGATATTGAAGTAATGATTGCTATTCCCAATATTATGTTGGATAAGATTGGTAATAGTCCTAAAATTGCTGATTCTTGGGTTTATGAAAATGTCACTGTTTATTGCTTCAGAGGTGGTGTTAATATCAAGTTGAGTATTTCTTCTACTGTGTTGATTTCTATTTTTGATTTCCATGCAGTTTTCTGTTTTGTATTTTAATTTTAGTGTACATTTGATTTCAATTCTAAATGGGCTAGAATTGATTCTGCACGTGTAAATTTGATTCTAGCGTGTTTGGTTTCTCTGAAGTAGAATTGATTCTGCCTTTAGAATTGATTTTACTTGAAGCTAAAATTTGTAGCTTCTGGTTCTAGAATTGATTTTTACACTGAAATTTAATGTTCAAATTAGTTTTATTTGAATATATCCGGACATAAACCACTTTACGTTCAAGTCAATTTTAAGTAGAATCAGTTCTACAGAATCAATTTATTCGGAGAACCAAATATAGACTTAATTAATTGTAGTCAAGTGTTGCTAGTTTTTTGAAATTCTTCACAGTTTCGCATTTTGTTGTATGAAATTATTATTCTCTTTTTTGCTGTTAAGTGAGGACAATTCTCATCTTACAAACCATTTCTAGAGTTGAGTTAGGTCCAAATCTAAACTTTAAGATGATATCGGAGTCTCCTCGGCTACCAATCTAAGAGTCCAACTCCTAATTCTAAGAGTTGAATTGTATATTTTATTAGTTTGCGCAGTTGCAATCTTGATCGTTGATTAAATTCTATTTTGCCGGCTGCACGGATAATTTGGGTTCGTTTGCCCGATATCTATGTCGTCATTTTTTATGCTTCAATTAAGTAGTATGTTTTTCCTTTTCTTTACACTTAATTTCCTAGGAGAAAGTGGTCTTAGTTTAAAGATAAGTAAATTATGACGAATGATCGTTTAGTGAGGGATCGAATACTAGTGCTCCCAATCAATTTGACATTAGCTTAAATTAATCAATCACTTCAGTTTAACCATTTTGTTTCAATTATGTAGTTAAAATAACATGTTTTGACTATATACTTTGATCGTTATGTCGTCATTTTGTTTTAACTTTTTAAATATTTACAGCCATGGTTTGATTGTGCCTTACTCTGCATGCTACCATTGCAGGTATGTTGCTGTTGGCAATGAACCATTCCTTAAAGCATACAAGGGTACCTATCTAAATAAAACCCTTCCAGCTCTCAAGAATATACAAACTTCATTGAACAATGCAGGGTTGGGATCAAAGATCAAAGTAACTGTTCCATTTAATGCTGATATTTACTATTCACCAGACTCAAATCCAGTGCCATCAGCAGGTGACTTCAGACCTGAAATTAGAGACATCACTATTGAAATAATCCAATTTCTATATGCAAATAATTCAACTTTCACAGTTAATATCTACCCTTTCCTTAGTCTTTACTATGGTAATGATGAATTCCCATTTGATTTTGCATTTTTTGATGGAAAAAACAAACCTCTTAGAGATGGAAAAGCAGTTTATAACAATGTGTTTGATGCAAATCTTGATACCCTTATGTGGGCTTTAGACAAAGCAGGTTATCCTGATTTGCATGTTACAGTTGGTGAAGTTGGGTGGCCAACGGATGGCGATAAGAATGCAAATGCCAAAAATGCAGAGAGGTTTAACCAAGGTTTCATTAAACATGCTCTAAGTGGAAATGGTACACCAAAAAGAAAAGGCATGATAGATTTTTATCTGTTCAGTCTCATCGATGAAAACGCTAAAAGTGTTGCACCTGGTAATTTCGAGAGGCATTGGGGGATTTTTGAGTTTGATGGAAAACCAAAGTATGAATTAGACATAAGAGGTAAACATAAGGAAAAGGGTCTTATTGGTGTTGAAGGGATTAAGTACCTTGAAAAGAGGTGGTGTATTTTGGATCCAGAAGCTACTAATTTAGACGATTTGGCTAAAAGTATCGACTATGCTTGCAGTCAATCTGATTGTACAGCACTTGGCTATGGCTGTAGTTGTAATAATCTAAGTCTTCAAGGGAATGCTTCTTATGCTTTCAATATGTATTATCAAGTAAATAACCAGATGGATTGGGACTGTGATTTTTCTGCTTTGGCTATGGTTACACATGAGGACCCTTCAGAGAATGGCTGTCAATTCCCTTTGATGGTCGCCAGCAGTTGGCGTGCAGCGCTTTCCCAGATCCTGCTGAAAGCTATGGCGGTATATTTTTTTGCTTTGTTTTTACTATAGCTGACAGGTTTAGAAAGCCATAGAATATTGAAAGTGTTGTGACAGATTCATTTTGCTGTTAGATTGTGGAAGCTATGTCCATCTATGTAAATTTGTTTTCAGTATCAGATATTGAGAATCCAAACTACTACATACTTTTGGCACAATGAATAGAAAAATGTGTGACTATGCTATAACAAAATTACAATGAACTTGTCCCTTGGAACATCCGAGAAAATTGGAACGATACAGAAAATTAAATGAACTTGTATGCAATGCTAGTAATGAACACCATAATTAGTGGTGTAAGACGAAAGTTTTGACTTAATGTTTGAAAAATGAAATTATGGCCTAGCTGCAAAATGAAAAACAGTGATTTTAAATTGTTTCTAAATTATGGAAATTTTATGCTATTCTTGTGGTGGATGATGGTGGTTTTTAAATATTTTTAGTTGATTATTACTATTAGGATGCAAAATGACGACTAATTAATTTTGAAATATATTACTATTGTGACAATCACACAATGAGGTTAAATAATTTTGCTTAAAGATAATGCTTTGTTCGTCCCATTGAATTGAAATGTAAGATAAAACTATATTTTTATCCCATAAAAAATATCAATCATTTATGCTTATTCTGTTAAAAAAGGTTCTATTAAATTTCATCTCATTTATTCAATATTATTCAAAAAATTTAAAACTCATTATATATTCTCCACTAAACTATTTTAAATGACATATTAATTATTAACTGTTTCCAGAATTTTAACTTGTTTTTATTTTTCTTTTCAACTAAATCATAGGCATACGCCAAAAAATAATTATAATACACAACGCAAACTGAGTTAATGCAGTCTATAATTTACAAATTTTCAGAAGTTACACGAAAATAACCATGTAGGTTTACGTAAACTTACTTCGCATCAACATAAACATTTTCAGGCTCAGCTCACGTATTTATCCAATTAGAATTTCAGCATGTATCTATATGAATTGAATTAACTAACATACACATACATGAATTGAAGAGGGTAATTTCTTCGTGGGGTGGAACTACAAGAAGTCTTTTAAAAAGTCATTTAAAGAATGTGACGCCATAATTTACAGCTTGATTTTTCAGAATAAAAACAACATGATGCCACAATCTCAGCTAACAGAGGCAATCAACAAACATAAAGACGAATTTCGTTGCATGTTTGCCGAGAGAGAACGTCCATATACCACACCAGTTGCTTCAATTGTGTTGATAGATATAATTAGTGGTTATTGCACAGCTGTTTATATGAAGAATAAGATAGAAATCAGAAAATATATTGTTTTAAAACTACTTAAAACAATTACGATGCATGCAAAACACACTTACCTCAAATGACCTTCAAGAATCAAAGAACTTCTCTCAATAAGACGGATGTAGTATACGAATTAATCTGTACTTCAACATGAGAAGATCATAGAGAGCAAGAACACTTGCTTCATGATATTCCCAATTACCTCGGAGACGTAGAAGACACAACTTCAACTTGTATCAGTGGACTTCCATCAAGAAGAGATGCCCTTTGCGGATTTGAAAGCATAAGTTGTTGCATGTCCGTTGAAAGTACATTGAAAACTGCTTGAAGGTCTCCCCTTAATTTCTGACTTGTAACCATGGAATCATCACCATCCTTTCCAGATTGCTGCATCTGATAAAAGCATTATACATAGATTAAAATGCAATATTTTGGAAAATTAGTTTCTATCCATTTTTAATCCATATATTTATATTGTCAAAAAAATCCATATATTTATATATAAAGTGCATATTTAATTCTTACTAATAACTAACATGTGCGTAGAGCTGAGATAAAGAAACTTATAAGGAGTTTTATTGAAAATTCAGTATAATCAGTGGAATAAACCTCTGTAACAGTATTTTCACAGAAGCTGTACGAGAAAAAAATTCAGGCAGGGGTTGAAGCTAAGCTCCTTACTTACAAGTAGAAAAAATAGTAAACAGAAATCAAGAGCAAAATGTAACCACCGCTTGCTAGTACTTACTACTTGATACCCGTTTTTGAAACTTCTCTCTCCTTAAGTTATTAATCAGGGTATTGTCAGGGTTACACATTGATAGAACTGTGATCTTAACAAAGAAATATAAATGGATTGTGATGAAAATTGTGTAATTGTATTAAAGAAATAGATGAACAATTACAAGCATTTGTTCATGGAAAATGAGTAAAAACAGAGTAACAAACTATTAGAGATACTACTCTAACAGCCCCAAAAGCATAAATGCTTCCCAATCACTAAAAAGTGACCCATACAAACTAACTGAATATCTCCCTGAATATTCTCCTTCTACTAAGCACTATATATAACCAATTTCTCATGCAATACATGCACTCCTCATGCATTCTTTGCCACCTCATCATTCCTTTCCACACATTAGTCTTGGGCCAAAGTCAAGGCCCACTTTTACATTCAAGTCTCTATCACACATGATGGCTGGTGAAATCGCTTTAGACCTACCAAAAAACATAGCAATTGCAGAAAGAAAAGGGAAGTACTTGGACACAACAGTTGAACCATATTTCTTTACCTAATGGGCCCAAAATCTATGCGAGGAGTGGAAAGTTGTAGAAGGAAAATAATTCTTGACTTGAAGTCATTTCCATTATTATATGTTGTGCATCAAATCCATCTCTACATCAAAAGCAAAAATAGTGGAACAACAGCTCTAGAAGGACTTTTTGCTATTGATTCTGGAAGGACTTTGGCTGATTTGAAAGTTGGTAACATCATTCATGCTTTGTTTTAAGTACGCGGAAAAAGCATTCTGACATAGTGTAACTCATCACATAACCAAGCAGATCCAACAAGAGTAAATGAAGTACAAAGTATATTACTATAATAATTGTTGTGGTTGATAAAGCACATATCACCTCAGTTATAATGGGATTCCTGGGGAAAAGACATTTTTATTCACTCATCATGTTCACCTTAAGGACAAGGTGAAACTAGTGCAGGTATTGATTTGCCAATTAAGATTGACAGGTTCACTAACAGAAATGAGAGAGGGAAAAGATTTTGAAAAGAACATAGGCGAGTGGGAGAATTATAAGAATGGAAGGGGGACAACAGAAGGGTATCAGAGGTTTAGCAATGTGGTGATCTTACTTTTTCTGTTTTTCTTTTCATGTTACCGTTGTGAGGAACTTGGCTCCCGTTTCCTATTCAAGTTTTTGATACTGCAACAGAAACTACTCCTCTGAAGTGGATGACTATTTCCTTCTCTCTCTTAATATTCTCTCTAGAATTTAGAGATAGGAACAAAATGTGGAAAGAGAGAGATAATGGAAGGAGAGGAGCCCAAGTCCAGAGGAACCCCTCACATTACAAGTTTGTTTTGTAAGGATAAGCCAGGCTCAATATTTTAAAAAAAAAACCTAATATGGTATCACATTATCAGCGATTCCTACTTCAAGGTTTCCTAGGCTCAGATGATACTATGAACTCCACAGTCTGCTATCAAGTCCTCCCTGCAGGGTTTAAACTTCTTTCAATTCTTTCAATTCTTCTATAAATACAACTATTTCTATCCACTCTCATTATTATTTAGTTTGATACAAATTGTATTTGTAAATAATGTTGACTGACTCTAGTCTTAGTTCTTCAATGCTGTCTTTGTGAATTGTGACACTAGTGTGATAGGATTTCACTGTTAACAAATGAGTTTTGTTGTTTTGCTTATATTGGCAATTTATGCATTTTATATTTTTGTTTCTAGAAGATGACGTGTTTGTTTTGTAATCAAATTGCTTTTATTAAGCCATTGTAAACACATTTGATCAAATAATTCCTCTTTCTAATATTCTTTCTGTACCTTCAATTCAATATCAACGAGTGGTATTCTTATCCTTGCTACTCCTAGTATCGAATTAGGATATTACCGGACCTTCATCCCTAATATCCAAATATTGATAAATATTGGTAACAATTGGTATCAGTTCTGTGACCATGGACACGTCTCCGACTTTGACTCCATCTCTGTCTCGATCTCTGGATAAACTGGAACGTCGCTTTGACGATCGTATGGCCCAGTTGCAGCTTCAGCGAAACGCTGATATGAATGAGCTTTATAATCTTCTGCATGTTTAAGCAGATTTGGGTTCTCCATCTTCCACCGGCCGTATCTCCAAGGTGGACTTTCCTCGTTTCGACGGCAAAAACATCCGTGACTGGCTCTACAAGTGTGAACAGTTTTTCTCCCTTGACGAAACTCCGACGACCTCAAGAGTGCGTCTTGCTTCGATTCATCTTGATGGGTTAGCTTTACAGTAGCATCTCAACTATATGCGTCATAAATTTAATGTCTATCCGTCTTGGCAACAACACATCACCGACGTTACCGCTCGTTTTGGTGACGTTTATGAAGACCCTCTGTCATCGTTGTTACAGATCAAACACACTGGCAAAGTCCAGGACTACATCGATCAATTTGAGTTGGCTTTGACATAGGTAACCCTAATCCCAGAACACTCCCTAAGTATTTTTCTAACTGGTCTTGAGCACAACACTCAGATGCATGTTCTTATGTTCAATCCTTCCTCCATCACTCACGCTGCCAATTTAGCCAAGTTACATGAAGCTTCCATTTCCCTCCCACATCGAGCCACTTCTAAATTTAGCCCTTTCCCCAAAAATCAAAGTCTCCTTGGCAAACCCACTACATCAAATTCACCATCCACAAATTCCCCTATTCCAAATGCGACTATTTCACTTACCCCTAATCCTCCCTTAACCCAAAAATCCAATTCTCCTCGACCAACTCAAACTTATTCTGGTCTTGAGATGGCTGAGCATAGAGCAAAGGGTCTTGTATGTTTTGTGATGAACAATTTACACCTAGACATCAATTTAAACACAAGCGTTATTAGATTAATGTGTTGGAAATTGATGATGATGATGATGATGATGATTGTAATGGTGAGGAGTCTAATTCTGAGATTAGTGTTGTGGAAACTGAACCCCTTTCTGCATTTTAAATGGCAATTTCTTGCTGTTACCAATGAGGCTTCTCCGTTTGTGATGCCCAAATCATTTGTTCCGCCAGTGGTGATGGTATACCTTCTATTATTGCAAATCTGATTGTCTCTTATGCTGATATATTTGAGGAACCTACTCCTTTGCCTCCCCCTCGTCTTGGATTTGATCATAAAATATCACTCAAGGAGGGTGTGGAACCGTTCAATCTTCGTCCTTATCGTTTCTCTCTTGTGCAGAAGGATGTTATTGACAAGCTTGTGCAAGATATGCTTGCTCAAGGGATTGTGCAACATAGCACTAGCCCTTTTGGTTCACCTACAATCGCAAGAAGGATGGATCATGGCGCTTATGTGTGGATTTTCGAAGGCTAAATGAATTTACTATCAAAGATCGTTTTCCTATTCCACTGATTGAAGACTTGATGGATGAACTTCATGGTTCAATTATTTTTTCTAAGTTGGATATGCTTTCAGGATATCACCAACTTCACATGCCTAAAGGAGAAGAGTACAGGACTGCCTTTATGACCCACAGTGGCCATTTTGAATACTTGGTGATGCCGTTTGGGCTTACCAATGCGCCTGCATCTTTCCAGTCCCTCATGAATCATGTGTTTCAGCCTTTTTTAAGGAAGTTTGTGATTCTCTTATTTGATGACCTATTGGTATATAGCCACTCTATTCAAGACCACCATACTCATTTGAGATTGATTTTCCAAGCTATTAGGGACCACCACTTGTTCCTAAATAAGTCTAAATGCCATTTTGCCTTGCCTAAAGTGGAGTACTTGGGTCACTTTATCACTCAGGAAGGTATTTCTACCAACCCTGTCAAGATTAAAGCAGTTAGCTCTAGGCCAATTCCTCGGAATCTGAAGCAACTTAGAAGATTTTTGGGCTTAGCTGGTTATTACAGACGCTTTGTCAAGGACTTTGGTAATTTGCTAAACTTTTGACGGACTTGCTTAAAAAGGACAGTTTCATTTGGTCTGATGATGCTACCAAGGCCTTTTTGACCCTTAAAGATACATTAATTTCTGCTTCTGTTTTATCTTTACCTGATTTCTCAAAAAAAATTATTGTGGAGACCGATGCTTCTGGCAAAGGTATCGGTGCCGTCTTGATGCAAGATCACCACCCTATTGCATATATTAGCAAGTCTTTAGGGCCTAAACAACAAGCAATGTCTGTCTATGAGAGGGAGTTATTAGCCATTGTATATGCAGTCCAAAAATGGGGTTCTTATCTCTCCCATGCTCCCTTTATTATTAGGACCGATCAGAAGAGTATTAAATATATGTTGGATCAGAAACTTAACACTCCTTTCCAACAAGTGTGGGTGGCTAAACTTTTGGGGTTTGACTTTAAATTCAGTATAAGGAGGGTTCTTCAAATCTGGCAGCTGAGTTATTAGCTTTGATGATGAGTAATGCTTCTGATAATCTATTAGAGTCTATCAAACTTACTTGGCAACAAGATTCTTACCTCCAACTGCTTATACAGGACTTGCAGAAGGATCCTAAGTCTCATTCCAAATACTCTTGGATTAAAGATGAACATAGAAGGAAAGATAAACTGGTTGTGGGTGATAATTCTGCTATCAAAGAATCTATTTTCAAATGGTTACATGATTCAGCTCTCAGTGGACACTCTGGCAGAGATGTGACTGCTAGTAGGGTCAAGTCTCTTTTTTATTGGAAAGGCATGACTAAAGACATTCTTAATTATGTAAAAAATTGTGGCACTTGTCAAAAAAATAAGAATGATTTGGCAGCTTATCCTGGTCTTTTACAACCTCTGCCAATCCCTCATCAGATATGGACCCATATTTGCATGGATTTTATAGAAGGTCTTCCCACTTCTTCCGGAAAATAGGTAATCTTTGTTGTTGTTGACAGACTCGGCAAATATGCCCACTTTATGGCATTACCTCATCTTTATACTGCACTTGATGTAGCACAAATATTTTTGGATCATGTGTTCAAACTTCATGGCCTGCCAGAATCCATTACTAGTGACACTGATCCTATTTTTATCAGTTCTTTTTGGAATGATTTTTTTAAACTTCAAGGCATGGCTTTGAATAAATCTTCTGCTTATCACCCTCAGTCTGATGGCCAAACTGAAGTTGTGAATAAGTGTTTGGAGACTTATTTGCGGTGTATGTGTTCCGACAAGCCCACTCAATGGTACAAGTGGTTGTCCTTAGCCGAATGGTAGTATAAAACAAAATATCACTCTTCTACTCCATTTGAAGTTGTTTATGGTTACCCTCCGCCAATTCATCTTCCTTATATTCCTGGTTCATCTGTTGTGGCTGATGTGGATGGACCTATGTTAGCTAGAGAGGAGGCCATCAAGCTCCTAAAGTTCCACCTCCTTCGTACTCAGAATCAAATGACCCAACAAGCTGACAAGCATAGAAGTGATCGTGTATTCACTATAGGGGACTATGTTTATCTCAAGTTGCAGCCTTACAGACAACTCTCTATGAAATACCATGGCTTTCACAAGTTGTTACCTAAGTTTTATGGTCCTTTCATTGTGACTGATCGAATTGGGCCTGCTGCGTATCAGTTACAACTTCCTGTGTCTGCTGGTATCCATAATGTTTTCCATGTTTCTCAATTGAAGTTGTGTCCTAATCCTCACGCTCAACCGGTTCAACACCTCCCGGCGGCTATGGTGGATGTTGGTAAGCTGCCTGTGGCTATTCTTGATCGCAAGATGGTTAAGCGTGGACATAGAGCTGCTACTAAGGTTCTGGTGCAGTGGCAAGGGTATCCAGCTGACGAGGCTACATGGGAATTTTATTATGACTTGCTGAAAAAGTTCCCAGATTTTCACCCATGAGGACATGAGTGTTCTTGAAGGAGGGGGTATTGTGATAGGATTTCACTGTTAACAAATGAGTTTTGTTGTTTTGCTTATTTTGGCATTTTATGCATTTTATCTTTTTGTTTCTAGAGGAGGATGACGTATTTGTTTTGTAATCAAGTTACTTTTATTAAGCCATTGTGGCCATATGGAAACATAACACATTTGATCAAATAATTCTTCTTTCTAATATTCTTTCTGTACCTTCAATTCAATATCAACGAGTGGTATTCTTATCCTTGCTACTCCTGGTATCGAATTAGGATATTACCGGACCTTCATCCCTAATATCCAAATATTGATAAATATTGGTAACAACTAGTTTAGGTCACCACACTACAGTTCTATTGTGTTGTTCTATGTAATAAAGTGTTGAAACCTGTCCGTTTCAAATAACAATGTAGTTGAGTTTTCTGCAAAATGCTGTATGTGAAAATGTCATTGTTTTCTCTCTCATCCCTCTTCCTTTTGATACGATAAATTCTGAGCCAGATAACCAAGAAAAAGAGAGAAAGATAAACCTCTGAAATGTTATGAAACTGAATTCTGAATTGATAACTATTGAGTAACAGGGCTCGGGAACATAAAGTATAGTATAGAGAGGCAGTTACATTAGTCGGTTACAGCTGTAAATAACTCCAATGGAAACCAACAGAAAGTCTAGTCAATAATCAGCCAACTACAACAACATTACATGTACAAAGCTTATAAGATTTCCAAAAAGAGGAGGAAAGGCTGTGACAATCATACAAGGCTCATTTAACTATACAAAACAAAAAGGAAAAGAAACTGAAAGAAAGTAAAAGGAAAACAAAGATACTTAAATAATCTACATGAATATGTTTAATGTTTTAACTGGGTTCCCTCACACTAAATTTTTGGGTTAGCATACACTAAAAGACTGCGGAGATATGTAATTCTTTGATCATAAAATTTTAAACAAAACTTCTTGACAGTATTTATGATCATTCTATAAAAACTTGTAACCATGTTATTCTACTTTTCCATGAATCTGAACAGAATGATTTTCATAGAAATTAACCCTGGCAGGTCCTTAACATTCACTGAAATAGATACATCCATGCAAGAAGAAGTTAATTTGTTTGTTGTTTGTTACTGCTATTAAAGAGTTAGTTAGTTAGCTAATTAGGAAATAAGGCAGGTTGCCTAAGAATAAGAGAGGAAGCTTAGAGAGTGATCTATGTTGTCACATGGTAGATGTGGGGCCTTTAAGCTAGTTGTCACCACTCCCCACTTTCTCTAGTAATACCCATATTAACCGGTATCATAGCAGTTTTGATACAGGGCACCAAAGAAGATGGAGACACGCAATAGATGCAATCATTGCAACAGTTTTGGGATGGATTTTCACTATTTTGGAAAGAGGGATTCCAATAATTCTTTAGTCAATAATTATGAGATTATGTGTGCGTATGTGGCAGCCAAAATGGAAGGGGGGCCTGCAATGGGAACCCCAATCTTGGAGAAGGCTGTGACAAAAATACCATTCTTGGTTGAAACAAGTCACCAAATCAGGTATTATAAGTGTCTGAAATAGAATGAAATGTTTGACAGCTAGAAAACCAACCTTTACTATGATAGAAACAGAGAGTGATTGATAGATAAGTGTTTGGAATCAGAAAACAGAAAGAAAGATGAAGGTCCGAAAAACTAGGACCAGATTTTTGGGAAGGAAAAAGAAGTGAAAAATAGAGAAAACAAACCAGATAGATAAAAAAGTGCGCTGAGTTAACTAGGGTGGAGGAAATGAAAGACGAAGAGGGTAAGTCTGTTACTATTTTTTAAGAGGTTAATTCGAGTGCACAGCAACATACAACTACAGTCTACAGCAGCTCCACTGTCGGGCTTCAAATAATGGGAGTATTGGTAAGTCTGTTACTATTTGTTAAGAGGTTAATTTGTTAATTGCTTGTTACTGTTAGCTAAAAGTTAATTAGTTAGGTAATTAGGAAATAAGGCACATTCTTTGGGGCCTTTTTGGCAATTATGAGGATCTAGAGTTTCTTGAATAATGTAGGAGTTCTACTATGATACCAGTTCATTCGTATCACAATATTTAAATATTTCGGGATAGTCACTATTTTCTATTTATCTACCCTAGAGAGGGAAGGTATGGTCAGATAGTTATCGTATATTTCTTTCCTAACTTGAGCATCAGTCATACACTCATACTATGTCGGGTGCATTTACATTTGATTATTTGTCGAACAGGATTATAAACAATGATAAGAGATAGCAAACAATAAAGTCCCAAAAAAATATTTCTGTTGCGCATGATGTACTATAATAGACAAAGAAACAGTCAACAAACTGCATAGAATCACTAGAAAACCTCGGGAAAGCAAATTATTACCTGTATTTCTTTGAGGAGAAGTCTCTCGATAGCATTGAAGGAATCCACAACTTCAACCTCGGTAAATTTAGAAATAAGCTGTTGTATGTCAGTTTTTATCCTTGCTTGCCTCCACAATCTCTCCTGCTCTTGCACAGCAACAGCACGTCTTCTTCGAAACCATGGCATAAAGTTGGGTCCATTCAGGAATCGCCTGATGTGGTCATTCAATCAAATCAAGTTTTAATTAGTAAATGACTTCAAATTAAGTCGAATTGAAAATACATAAAAAAATTGGGAAACACGATAATACCTGTATAAGTCAAGCCAGTTAGACTTCATTCGCTTTAAAATGAACTTCCCAGGACCTCTTGCAGATAAACTAGCAAGAAACTCATTGGCATCAAATGGAGGTAGAGAAGGAGGGTCTGTGTAAGGAGATGATCCTTCTAATGGCATTGTAGTCCTAAAATATGGGGAAAAGGGTGCCAAAAAATTATTAGTGAGCTCTAGGAAATGTCGTCGTAATATCTCATTGTTCACAACAGACATTGACTCCTCAACTCTTGGTGACAACCCAGCATCTATAAGCCTATTTAAGATAGACGTATCTGGCTTAGTCGTAGCAGAATAAGTACTCCAAATGGCTTCCTTATGTTCGGTCATTAGACAAAGAGGACCATCTCTTCGCATCTTAACTGCATTCAATAAACTTGAAGGAGAGAACTTTCTTAGGGAAAGTTGTTGAAGGCCAAGACCTTCAGGTCTACCAGAAAGTCTACCAGTAGAGGACCTACTCGATAGAGGAAGCCGGTTTGAATTAGGAGGAGGGCTTCCAACGGAGACAATATGTGGAATGTTACGAAGAGCTTTGAGGAAGAAAAGGTTTGTCACACCTAATACCATTGGTGGGAAAGATTCACCTTCTTGAATTGAGTTTAGTCGTGCAAACACAGGGTCGTGAATGGTAAAATAAGGCCTAAAGTCAACACTACATAGCAACGGTGCAACCAAACTCACAAGACTAGCAACAGCCTCGCAACATTGTGGAGGTGTGGGTGCAATGATGAGCATTGGTTCTCCGATAAGCAACAACTCCCATAACAACCAAAGCTGCAATAAAAGTCCACGAAACGAACCAAAAAGATCAGAATCATGAAAAAGACCCTGCAGGACAGACTGATTATTTGCAACGAAAGGCACATACTCTTGAAAATACATTCCATTTTCAACAGGCAAACTAAGAGCGGGCGGTAAGTTCACTTTAAGTGTGGCATTTCCAATAGGAAGATCCATTACATGACCAGGAACAGGAGGTGGCCATTTCGAAACATAAGCCGCAATATGCTCAAGTGCTTTTTTACCAATATCAAAAAACAAAGGACCTACAATTTGTAACAAAGGTCTAAACACACTCGAATAAGGACAATTCGATAAAATCACAACAGATTTCTGTTCACCACCGCGTTTAAGTCTCTCATCATGTCTCTGCCTATTAAACACATAACCATACAAATACTTACTACTACTACTACTACTACCACCATCAGAACCATCATCCTTTTTTCTACGCCTACAAATTCGGAAAAAGAAAATACAATCATGAATACTGGACCGATTTTGATGCTGCGAAACCGAATCAGGGAATGAACTATAAGCAATTTCAAGCTCCTCATCATGTGAAAGAACACCTTGTGGATAACATTCTTCTACAAGCTGACCTTGTTCGAGATCGAATCTAATAGCACAAAATGCAACTACCCATCTTTTGAGTGATTCTGAGTCAACACTCGGACTCACTTCGGTTTTCACTCTAAACGAAGGAGACCTACTCATATCTCTCACAATACAATACAAATACAACACAATAATAATAATTACTACAAAACAAATAGCAATATAATCATCATAGCCATAGGGTTTGTGAGTTGTGATGATTCTTGTTTTCTCTAATGTTTAATGTTTAATGTTTAATTGAGAAGGAGGAACTAGAAATAAGTTGGTCTTAGTTAAGATAATAATGACGTGGCAGATTATGATAGGGTTGTCCAAGATCCAAGATGAAAATGAAATTGATGAAGATCTGGGGAATGAAAGAGACCTGAATTTGGATCGAAGAGAGAATGGTGATGGATGGAGATTGACAGGATGAGTGGCTTGGTCGGACGGTCGGAATGGGAGAAATGGATTTTATGCAGAAAAAAGGAGATGCGGGAGATGTTTGACAAAAAAAAAATTGCAATTCCAGCCTGCTTTTGTTGGAAAGGGAAATTGAGAAACAACTTTAAATTACTGAATTTTTTTTATATTAAATTACTGTATTTTTTAGACACTATTGATCCAAATTTTTTTTTAATGAATAAATAGAGTGTTTGAGGTTGGAATTTCCACTTCTACATATAAAATAAGATGTTTTTAATTGTTGTTCTTTAAATTGTCGAGAATTTTGTAAAAATGACATTTGATGTTTGACATATGGTCATTATTGGGGCATGTTTTTAGATTGGTTGGTTTGTGCGAGCGTTGTAAGATTGTTGCTCGTAATCATTGACTTATATTCGTCGACTCTCTACTTATAGTAATCCTAGATGGTGCCGACTACCTTGTGGATTTACTCAAGGATTTAATAAAGGGTCCTAAAATTTAAGAAAGTATGGTAAAGCAAGTATACAAACTAATCTACATTTAAGGTGTAAAAATATGATAGGTGTAAGCATGGTATAGCTAGTATGAAAACTTCCGAAACTTACGTATTCGGTTTTAATTTTGTACGTGACTTTAGAACTTCAAAATTTAATTTGTTCCTCAAAAAGTTTTGTTATAGCTCAAAATTTCTGAGAACTAACTCGCCTACTTTGAAGTCTCATTTAAATATGCGCTTGTCATGCCACTTTTTAGGGTCTGTTTGGCAAGTACAAAAATGAGCTTATAGCTTTTAACTTATAGCTTATAAGCTCGTTTGTAAAAAATAAGCTCTGTTTGGTAAAACATTTTTAACATTAGCTTATAGCTTATTTTACTAGCTTTTAACTTATTTTTCAAACGTTATTCTATATAGTATTTTAGCTTATAATTTATAGCTTATCATAATTTCTTCCTATTTTACTCTTAATATTTCATTTAAAATCTCATTTTACCCTTAATAGTTTATTATATTTAAAACATATAGTATGCACTTGTAATTAATGTTGCCGCTCCATTTCTTTTTTCCATCTAACCTTTTTAATTTTTTGTTGGCTACATGGTGTATTTTTTTTCACGTATGGTATTTTTTTTTTTACGTGTGGTATATGGCTAGTTTCAATGTCTCACTCTGTATACCTATATTAAACCATTTTTATTTCTTTTAATTTATCACTTATGTACATATTATAAATAAACTATTCATAATTTATTTTACAAAATATAATTCTGAAATAAAAAGTAGAAAAAATTCAAAGAATAAAATATTTAATATATAAAAAAATATATTAAATTAATAAATTTAAATTACTAAATTTTAACTATCTTAAATATTAATTTAATTATAGATATAATTATAATTTTTCTTACAAAAGATTTATAATCAATGTCCTTTTATGTCATTTTACATTTATCAGTAAGTTGAACCGCTAATTTTACCAAACACTTCAATTAGCTTATCAGCCACCAGTCATCAGCTATTAGCCATCAGCTATAAGCTATAAGCTATCAGCCATCAGCTATAAGCTAAAAGCTATCAGCTAGCTTATAAGCTATCCGCTATTTTTGCCAAACAGACCCTTAGTCCTATCTTTATAGATTTTGGCATTCTAGTACGCATTTGACCGAAGTTCCTCGAGTTCATGTAGATCGAGAATACGTTTGTCTTCGACCGCTTTGAAATCCATGGTTAGCGCCTTTAGTGCCCAAAAGGCTTTGTCTTCAAGTTCTAAGATTTACCGTAAGTTGTAGTTCCTATAAGTGATTTAAAGGCCGTCCTATAGGCCCACAGAGCCTCTGGGAGTTTATATGACCAATCTTTCCTATATGTGGCAACTGTTGTTTGAGAATTTATTTTATCTCTGTATTCGAAACCTCTACTTGCCCACTAGTTTATAGGTGGTAAGGGGTTGCTATTCGGTGTTTGACTCCATATTTGACTAATAATTTTTCAAAAATCCTAGATACGAAGTGTGATCCACCATCACTTATGACAAGTCGAGGTGTACCAAATCGAGGAAAGATTATGGATTTAAACATTTCAATTACCACTCGTGCATTGTTTGTAGGAGAGGTTATAGCCTCAACCCATTTGGTGATTTGAATACGTAATCCACCGCAACAAGTATGTATTTATTTCCACCAGAAGACGTGAATGGTCCCATAAACAGGACCGGATTTGGGCCAAGGCAACAAGGCCTACAGCCCTGGGCCTCCAAAAATATAGGGGCCTAAAAAAAACTTATTAAACTAGTCATAGGCTTATGGTTCAATAGGCCCAACAACAATGACATAATTGTGCATATGAAAATCTATAAAACCAGCATAAATGATTTTCAACCCACCTCACTAACATGATTTTCCTTGTCACACGTTGTATTTATATATGATTTTCTTCTCTCTCTCTCATAAGTTTCCGATGTGGGACTTAATAATAATATATTTAAAGCTTAAACAACAACAATAGCCTGTGATGCATCATAATCACAATATAATGACTATTGTGAGTCATTTTATACTACTACTATAATAAGAGTAATAATTACTAATAATTTGTCAAAAAGAATAAATATTTTTGGAACATATTATTTTTGTATATATTTTTTTGGTACATATTATTTTATACATTTTTATTAAGGGTTAAATTTTATTATTCGACTTGGGCCTCAAATTAGTCAACTACAACACTGCCCATAAAGTCTATTCCCCACACGTCAAAGATTTCTACTTCTAGAATGCCTTTTTGTGGCATCTCATCCCGTTTAAAGATATTGCCGGTGCGCTACCGATCACAATTTTTGATGGCAACATGGACATCTTTCCATAAAGTAGGCCAAAAGAGGCCGACTTGTAAGATCTTAGAACAGATCTTTGAAGTGCTAGCATGTTCTAAAAGCAGAGGCTCATCCCGATAATAGTGTTTAAGATAGTAGAAGAATTTCTTCTTTTGTTGGTAAGTTAAATCTAGTGGGAGTACTCTGGCTGCTAAATAGTTGACGGAGTCAACATACCAAGGCAATGTGTTCTTTGAATAGATTGATCCAACAACTCTACTGGTTTCGATATAGGTAAATGGTAAGGAGTTGTATCACCCCAATTTTGTCCCGACTTTTTTCTCCATTTTCAATTTATGTCGCATTTTATTTTTAATGTCTAACATGTATAATCATTTTCATGCATTATTATTATTATTATTATTATTAAATTTTGATTTGTCTAAGTTTTATTATTTATGACCTTAGTCAAAATATCATAAAAAAGATAGTCTTTTGTTTTAGCTTTATTTGTCCAAGTCCATCATGTTTGTCTCGAGTCCAATTTTTAAACCTTATTTCCCTTGTCCAAAAAAAAAAGAACATTAACTTTTTTCATGAAGGGTTGCAAATGATATACAATATCATGTGCTAGCTATAAACTTAGGAAATCATACATTTGATAAAGGAAATTTTTTGAAATCTCCAAACGATATATAATATACTTGTGGCACACGACCATTACCCTAACCACCATAGGTAAGCTATACAAATACTCATTCTATTAGACAATTCCCCACACCACACCTACATATATAGAAACATAGCAACACGATGACAACCTCATATGCACAATAAAATAATTGAATACTCCCTCCGTCCCAAAATATAAGGGGAAATAAAAAAAACACACTTATTAAGAAAACATAAACATGAGAATTAAAAATATGGTTTTGTGGAATTTTTCTTAAAATAAGTGCATGGAAAGATGTAAAATAAATTTTGATTGGTTGTTGTTTATAGAGAAAAGTGGAGAGAGAGAATATTAAATGCAATTTACATTTAATTTCATGAAAATAAGGAAAAAAGTGGTTTTTTTCCCTTATATTTTGGGACAAAGAAAAGTGATTTTTTTCCCTTATATTTCGGGACGGAGGGAGTACATTATCATATGAGAAACAACACCAGCATCTAAGACTTATTTAAAGTGCAACCAAAATTCTAGATCTCTCAACATACAACAATAGATTTTTGGTTGAGGTATGAAAAGGACAAGTAAACTCTTTAGTTTGAAGATTTTATTCATAGTGAAATTTTACAAATACTGTGTTTTTTTAATTTGGTCCTTGTAATATCAATTTTTTTTTTTAATTTAGTCCCTCATCATCTACGCCACATGTCACTCCGTTAGCCATGTCAGCATTTTTTGGACAGAAGTTGACGCCAGGGACCAAAATCAAAAGGAAATGCAATTGCAGGGACTAATTTTTAAGAAAAAAACTTACAGGGACTTATATAAAAAAAGTGCAAACTTACAGGGACCTAAACATTATTTAAGCCTTTATTCTTTCCATTTTATCTTTTTTATTTTCTTTCTTAATTTATTCTACTTCCTTTTTATCACCATTCCTCATTATTTTCATCACTCAGCCATTGTCACTATCATAATTATCATTAACCATACTTTTTTTTTATCTCCATTTTTATTGTTGCCATCATTATTATAATTTTTTTTATTCAAAAAATCATTATTATCATTTTTATTATTATTAACAAAAGTAACCAAAAAAAAAGTAAAAAAATAACAAGAACAACAGCAAAAGATGCGTCCCACTCGCCTTTCTTTTTTTAGTTTTCTTTAATTATGTTTATTAATAATAATAATGATAATAATAATAATAATAATAATAACAATAATAATAATTAGGGTGTGTCAAAAAATAAAAATAATAATTAGGGTCTATTTAGGAAAAATAGTTTATAGCTAATAATTGATAGCTGATGGTTGATAGCTTATAGTTTATGTCTAATAGTTGATAAGTTGATTGATGTGTTTGGTAAAATTAGCGGTTGAACTAGCTGATAAATGTAAAATGATATAAAAGGCCATTTTTAATTCATAATAAAATCTCTTGTAAAAATTATAATAAAATCTATATGAATTAATATTTAAAATATTTAGAACTTAATAATTTAAATTCAATATAACTTTTAGGAGGATTTATTCAATCACCACATAGTTTGGGCTCCTAGAATATGGCGCCCTTGGGGCTTTCTATTTGATTGTTTCGCAGGGTCCAATGAATTAGGATTTCCCTATTGGGAAAGTTCATTCCCTAGTGGATTGCATAGGCTTACTTGCTTACGGACCGTACTTCAAGTAGGCGACGACATTGCTTGTATTTATGGTCTTGATGAAGTAATGGCAAGTGAATTAGTAGAATTTGAAGATGGATCTGGAAAGGCGCCTTAAGGTGGGCTTGATAAGAACTTCTAGCCACGCCGGTTAGCGCAACTACTAAGATCTCAAATCGAGATTGGCTAGATGAGAGTAGCTCATGCCCGACTATGAAGACTCGTTTTCGCTACGGCTCCGGTGGTTTCCCTTAACACATGCCCGAACGCAAAAAAGGCTATCCGAGATACTCTTTGGTTCCCTCCCTAGGAAACACTCTTCTTCATATTATTATGCCTGGGATGGGTTTCCCTTTTTGGTTGGTAGGTTAGGAGCTGTTCAACTTGGCTTGTCTTATTAGGTTCCCAACCGACCTGTACATTAAATATCGAAATCCGTTACTGAAAAGAATTAACATAACGAGGCTTGGAGAATCTAAAACCCCAATCATGAATGTTTGGAATCCAAATTATGCAAGGAGATATTGCTTTTGCTATACACGAATATAATTAGATGCACTCTTCATAGACATTGAAGGCCTTCACGAGCTTACTTAGTGCTTGTGCTAAGGAGTTCAGGGCTAAAGGCTAGAGCGTACAGTTGGACAAGTAGGGAATGTTGGTGCAAACCAGAAAAGTTTGGGCAGAGCCGCTTTTGGGATGTTGGGGGATATCATTATTGTCGAGCCAGTACTCTACGGATAGAGGAATACACAGCTCTCCGCAAGATTGCCTGCCTCTTTTCCGCAAAGGGACTTAATGAAAAAAATGATGAGATCACTTCTTATAGACTCCTTGAGAATGATTCTGATCTAGTTCATGGCCTATTAGAAGTAGAAGGTGCTCCGCTGGGATCTTCACAGACAGTAAGTAAGTTTGATTTCTACGGTTCTTTACTGATTTAAATTCAATTAGAAAAGTGGTTATTGGATTATTTACTGATATGGGTCTGGACCCATGTAACAAGCTACACCAAGTAAGAGGTGTAGAACAATTAGTTCATAAGGACCACCATTGTATAACCACTCAACAACGGATGTAGCTTTCTAGAAGTTCCTTGATTGTGTGAAATAAGATTAGTACCTATGGCACCCTATGATTTAATAATAAAAAATTGCACCATGAGATAGAATGTGGTAGAATCATAGTGAATGGGCGAAAGTTCAGTTTTGCACATAATCACATGTGATATAACCACACACAATTGAGAAATCATGTTGTAGTATTTTTTTCGACGTGAGGCTCACGTAGATGTTGCTATGACATTGATCCGGTGATATTATGGACCTTTAGTTACTTTTAACCCATATTGGCCTTTTTAGGGCGTGGTGCGATGGCTAAGCCGAGAGGTTCTTGGATTAGTTGTTCCGTGATACCACACTCAAACGAGACTTTCCCTTGGATATTTCATTTGGCCGTGAGTTCAGTCGTGGACATTGGTATTCAAGAAACAAAGTTGATGACTTTGGGAACTTTGTAGAACCCGTGTTACAAATGCAAGAAAACCAATAGTTCATACATTGTGGGTGGTTCACCTTTTGACTCCAACATTGTGATATCCCAACCAACCATATTTTCTTATGTTTGTGGTTGTTGCATCCATACATCCATGCATCCATGAAAACCTCTTTCCATTGGTTTTCAAAGGACTTAGAGGAATTTATTTATAATCCTCCTAATCATTATGAACCTTGAAAAAAAAAGGGATCACATTGAAAAAAAAAAATCTTTTGATCGTTTACAAACAAAAAATGAGGTCCATTATGATTGGTATCCTAAAGTCCTTTAAAAATCAAAATCAAAACAAAACTTTCTTTCGCATGCATCATTTTTGCATTCATGGTCTTCTCCGAAAAGGTCTAAGCTTCGTGTCTTTCTCTAAGTGGTCTGACGCTCTCGTTAAAAGTCAACTTGCAAGTACAACACTGGTGTTAATCAAAAGAAAAGAGAATGGAAGCAATTGAACAAGAGAACCTTCAACTCCGTGAAGAAGTTGCTACACTTCAATCAAGTACTGTTTTAAAAACTTTTAACTTTAATGAGAGTTTTCGTCCTAATGTGTCTGGTATTCAGATTCCTGGTTTGATTGTTCCTCAAGCTACTGTTCCTGTCATGTCACCAGTTTTGACTGTTCCAGTTCATGTGGTTCACACTATACCACACAATAATGAACCTGTTTACAATGTTGGACAAGCTGAAAGTGTTGGGGCATATCATGTGGATGACTTCAAGGATCAATTTGATGAAATGCAGCGCGACATCAAAACTCTCTATGGGAAAGAATTGTTTGGGAAGAGTGCTAGTGAGTTGTGTTTAGTGCCGAATGTCAGGATTCCGCCTAAATTCAAAGTGCCCGAGTTTGAAAAGTATAAGGGGAATTTTTGTCCTCAATTGCATCTTGTGATGTATGCTAGAAAAATGTGTGCTATAACAAAAGATGATTACTTGCTAATTTATTACTTCTAAGATAGTTTGACTTGTGTTGCTTCGAAATGGTACATGAGTTTGGATAGTGCCAATATCAAAATTTTCAATGACTTAGGCGAGGCTTTCATCCGCCAATACAAGTACAATGTTGATATGGCACCGGATAGAGATCATCTTCGAGCCAAGGCTTAGAAAGACAAGGAAACTTTTAAGGAATATGCTCAGAGATGGAGGGGTGTTGCAACTCAGATTAGCCCACCTTTAGAGGAAAAAGAAATGATTAAAATCTTCTTGAAAACACTTGATGCTTTCTACTTTGACAAAATGGTTGCTTGTACATCTCGTGATTTCACCAACATAGTAGACACAAGGATGTGCATTGAGGAAAGTCTCCGAGAAGGACGTTTCACAAGAGAGACTGCTTTGTCCAGCGATTCAAGTGAGCTTGGGTCGAACTTTGATATGAGGAAAGAACATAAAGTGAGTATGGTGCCTCATAGGAAGCCAAAGAAGAACAAACAACAACAACGTGTTGCTGCTATAACTCATGCTTTTAACCCTGCTCCGAAAAGGGCACCTCTATTCGAACTGATCCTTATGTTGTATGCAGATTTGCTTCCTACTTTGCTTGAGAGGGATTTGGTTCAAACTGAAGCACCACCTAAGATACCTGCAGTACTACCAAAGTGGTATAAGTCTGATAGATCTTACGCTTTCCATCAAGGGGGTACCCGACCATGATATTGAACATTGTTTTCCTTTGAAAGCTGAAGTCCGAAAGATGGTTAGGGCTAACAAGTTTTCTTTCAAGGATATAGACTCAGACTTGTGATACTTGGAATGGTTTGTTGCAGTTGGGTTGTTGTTGATGTCACTTCTGCTACTCTTGATCCAGTTAAAATCAGTGATATTAGGAAGTTCATCCCTATGATCGCTGGGCTTTTTATTTCATTCTTGTCAAGCATTTGTTTGTTTTTAACATTATGCATTTCGTCAAATACTTTTAATATAATAAGGCTTAAATAATGTTCAGGTCCTCGTAAGTTCGCACTTTTTTTATATAAGTCCCTATAAGTTTTTTTGTTTTAAGTAAGCCTCTGGAATAATATGTTTTTTTGATATTAGTCCCTAAAGTCAAAATCCACAGAAAAATTTGAAGGAAAATCTACACGAAAACTGCAGATTTTCCTGCGGATTTTGACTTTAGTGACTAATTTAAAAAAAAAAACATATAATTGCAGGGACTTACTTAAAACAAAAAAACTTACAGGGACTTATATAAAAAAATGCGAACTTACGGGGACCTGAACATTATTTAAGCCATATAGTAAACATGCATATTTTTGAAATTCCTCCATCTGTATTCACTTCTCTTGCTTTTATTATTTAAATAACTGATCTTTGCAAATATATGTTTTCAACGGTGAAAACCCTAGTTGATGATGTAAGACATTGTTTCACATTCTTTCACTACTTGTAAAAAAAAACAACAACAAATTTTTTTGAAAAAATCATGCTAAATTGTGCCACTCTTGCATATGTTTTTGTTATCTGATTCTCCCAGTTTCTTGAGATATATCCTTTAAAAAATAAAAAATAAAAACAATTTTGGTTTGACACTTGACACGACACTTTAAGAGTATAGGATGTTTTTGCACTTCTAGGCTACATTATGAAGGTTCAACAATGATTCAATAAAATCAGTACTATCTTAACACCTTAGACTCTCAGAAATATGTAAGATTAATTTGAGTACTATTTTTGACAAAGTCTTGAATTTATGTTTTAAGTTAGCCCTTAGTAGTTTATCTTAGCAGTCGACACCATCTTGAACACAAACTAAGTCGGAAATCGATGAACATAAGTGAATGATCCAGAAATGAAAATTTGGATACTTTGGTTGATTTTAAAAGTGGGAATGCACTTATTAAGTTAGACGACCCTCACCCGGTTGTCTAATCCAACAATTGTTGAACATACAAAGAAAAACCATCGTAAATAAACCCATTAGTAGTTACGATCTGATCTTGGTAGGGTGGGTTACGATCTGATCCCCCACAACTGTTTTTGGAAGAGGAAAATGGGTTTACCAAACTTATGTTATCACTTGGTGTGGGAAACTAGACTAGGCCAATTAAGGGTGAACCAGTATAAATTCATTGTGTCATACTTTTTCTCCTTATTCCTATACTCTTGCAAAACAAACACCCTTACACACACAACAATATTCTGAAAGAATATTCTAAGAACATTCTCTGCAATCTAACATAGACTGATTGGAGAACATTCTCTCAACATTCTGCAAATCTGTTTTGATTTAATTCATTGCTTTTAAGGTTTGATTTATCATAGAACTTATACAACTAACAAATTGTGTTCAATTTTTAAAGGTTCACAATTCAAACTCCCCCTTTCTTTTGAAAAATCTTTTCTACTTCAATAGGGTGTATAACAAGAGGTTACAAATAGTTGAAGAGTCCGTGCATGTTAGTTTTGATGAATCTTTGCCTGAAGAAAACAAGAAAGGGTCTTATATTGGTGCAGGTGTTGATGTGATCGATATTTTTAAGGAAAATGAAGTTTATGGGAGTGATCAATCTGCAACAAATGATCCGGAAGAAAGAGACGACGAATCATCACCAAACCCAAAAGATAAAGACCAAGATGATGATGGTGGATCCTCCTGAAAGAACCATTATAAACTAAAAGGATCCAGACTTGCAAAGGAATGACGAACGCTAAAGAGTCATCCAATTGACAAAATCTTGGGAGACATCTCAAAGGGCGTGAGTACACGCTCAAAGATAAGTAACTTATGTTCATACTTTGCATTTGTGTCTCAAGTAGAACCTAAAAACTCCAAAAGTGCCTTACTTGATGAAGATTGGATTCTTGCAATGCAAGAAGAGCTAAATCAATTTAAAAGAAATGAGGTATGAGACTTGGTTCCAAAACCTTCAAATCATCAAGTTATAGGAACTTGTTGGGTATTTAGGAACAAACTTATCTCACTTAAGTTGTTCCTTAATTACAGTTTGCTTCTTAAAACCGTGAAAAAGCAGAGGACCGGAGCAGCAAGTATATTGTCATGACCATCCTAAATTTTATAATTTAACATAGCACTTAATTGAATTGAACAAAATCAGAATAGAGAATCATGAATGCCAGCTACCTCTAACAATTACACTGGTTGAAATATAAATTAAAATGAAGAGTCAATATTATATCATTAAAATTCAAAATGAGAATATATATCACATTGATTCATGTTATAATCCAATACGAAGTCACTCACAAATTTGGGGTTTCGCTTCCAAGGGTTAAACTCGATAGGAGCTTCCTCCAGAAAAAGTTCAACAAAATGCAGCAAAAACAGACCACAATCATAGCCATTCTTTTGCTGAGGCAGCTGGAAAAAAAAAGGGAAGGAAAAACAGAAGTCAATAAAGAGTTCAACTGAATTTGTAAGATTCGTTTGAAGAAAGGATACCTTTAATGGGAAGAATTTCATCTGTAAAAATTTGGAAGAAACTTCATCCAAATCATTGGGGTGTCTCTCTTTCCATTCTTCACACAGATAGTTGTCATTTCACGATATATGGAAGAAAGCAATGTCAGACTCTGATAACAGAAAGCAAATGAAATCCACTTCAACAAGCTTTTACTTTATTAGAGTTTCATTTTTACTACATTGTGCTGATAACCATTAGTTTAATATGAACTTCAATGGCATGTTTGGTTGACAAGAACATAACAGGAATGGCAATGATCATCGGGTGGAGAGAATAATAAAACTCTTCAAGACCGGGTGTTGGTGCATTTGTTTCCCTAGAGATCTACCAATTTTTTTTATCATCGGTTGATGCAATTTAGTTCAGCATCCTATGCATATATATATATATATATATATATATATATATATATATATATATATAGTGGTATAGTGGCCAACTAATATGAGAATGCTTATTTTATATGAGAATGGTGAGAATACTTATTAACCATTTGATCAAAATTTATTAGCTGAGATTAAAACATGCGTTTTACACTTTCACACAGGCCATTATTCTTCTCGCGTTAACGCTTCTTCATCTTCTTCGTGTTCCAATTCTTTTTCCTTTGATCCTTCCTGCTTCAAAACTGATTCTTCTCTTCCTCCATCTCAAAATCAGTTTTAGAACATCTATCTATGAATATTTTATCTATTTTATCTATTGTTGGTATAGGGCAAGCAACAACTTAAATCGTTTATTAGATCCACCGATTGAAAAAAGCAACTGCTCATAGATTAATAGATTTTCAAAAGCAACTGTCAATATATTTTGAGATCCTATATTTTGCTTTGAAAAATCAATGGGTCTCTACAACAAGTCAACAACAAGAACCCTAATCCCCTTTTAGTCTTAAAAATCTTCTTGGAACAACCTTCTATGAAATCATTACCTTGAAAGCTAATTTATTAAATTATAAAAAATCTGTTTAATATGAATAAGAATTGTGCATGAACAGTGGTTGGATGCATATATATATGAATAAGATATATATATGTATCCTGCCTTATTTCACATCTTAATGCATTAAGGTAAAAAACCCAAATTTGGGCCATCAAAGAAAAATATTAATTTGGAATGAAAATTTTAAGAAAATAAAAAGAGGGCAGTCGATGACTATGCATCAGACTTGGCTATCAGTAAGCTACCTTTGGAAATGCTTCTCGAGACCTGTATGAGTTCCTTCCATGGAGTTCATGTGCAAGATGCAAGGTACTTTCAACAATTTGTCAATATTGTCAATTTATTCATCCACAAGACAATCAAATAAAATGAAGATCGCCCAAATAAACCATAAAGTAACAACTTAAATGAAAGATATCTTGCCTCTTAAGCATGGCAAGTCCCCGGGATGACAAATGACAATCAAACTCTAGTGATTACTGCCATCAAGATACATCAATAATTATTCTTAAGTAAATGCAAAAACCACATTTGCTATCAAAATGTTGTATTGGGCTCTTACTCGTAGTTTACGGGAATCAACAAATAATCCTTTTCAAAAAGGTCATTAAACTTCGTAGTCCATCTGCGTACATTTTAAAAAGCTTGTTCTTTATCAGCAACATGTGATGGACCAGTAGACCTAAATAACTTTCGAAAGAAGAAGCAATTGAAAAACTAAAACATCTTCTGTCGATCGGTGCAGAGTTTCTTTTTCAAATGCCTACAGATACACCAGATTCAGCCAATGCTAATCCATATGAAACCTCAAATAAACAAGCGTATATAAACCTTTGAGTTATTCCATTTGAAAAGAAAATGGTAATCCATCTTTCAATCATACTTACTTGATATAAAAGTCAATGATATTATCATTGATGCATTTCCCTGGCTCTAAAAGTTCAATGTCGCTCTTCGTAAATTTAACGGCATCAGGGTCCCCCTCTAGATAAACAACCCCCTCTGGATCATCCTTAAAATAGAAATTCAAAGAAAAGTAATAAGAATTAATATTTCCAAACTTGAATTCGTCAAAGACCAAAAGTGCTATTAAATCTAAAAAAAATGAGGGAATTAAATACCGGGGTCTCTACAGACGACGTGGTGGGGGGGACTTGTGGCTCCAAAGAAGAGGGGAGGGGGCAGTCTGAACCTGAACAGCAGAAGAAACAATAACATATCATGTCAGTTATAAATTATAAAATAGATATTCAAAGAAAAGTAATAAGAACTAGTATTGCCAAACTTGAATTCGTCAAAGACCAAAAGTGCTATTAAACCTAAAAAAAATGAGGGAATGAAATACCGTGCTCTCTCGAGACGACATGGTGGGTGGGGCTTGCGGCGCCGAAGGAAGGGGGGAGGAGGGGGTCGGAACCTGAAAAGCAGAAGAAACAATAACATATCATGTCAATTATAAAATAGAAATTCAAAGAAAAGTAATAAGATATTTTAATACCTCAGATTCAGTAGGAGGAACTGTTGCGGTAGGAGCAGGAGGATTGGTAGGAGCAGGAGGATCTATAACTGAGTGGGCGAATCTGTTGGCCCACATTTCATGCAACTGCGGATAGGTATAAACCTTTTTCTTTTTATCCCTGGTGTCACTACCAACATAGGATCTGAGATCTATATCTTTATGTACAGATGGTTTGACAAGCAGCTTCTTTGGAATTTTAATAGGTTTCACTTCTTCTTGTGCTAACCCCAACTGTGTATAACATATGTCGGGGCGAACCATATATGCATTATAAAAGTCAATGCATGGTACCACCGCATATTTTAGTAGACTCAACTGATCCTCAAAATCTCTGGAAACTTGCAGCCTAATATATGGCCTCCAGTTTATGTTGTGCTCCAACATATTGTTAAATTCCCCTTCCAACTCTTCATAACGTCCTCTCTTTTTTGATAATTTGAAATGATTGACGAGCACGTCAATCCACCCGAGAGATAAGGGGACTTCAGTTGTTAAGATTGGCACTAATTGCCGCGTTAAGATAGGGAAACGCTCCAACGCAAATACAGTTAAAGCTAAACTAAAACAAGAAATACTTGATTTTGGTTCTTGTTTTTCATCTGATTTAATTATATCATCCAAATCAGCCTTGATGTGGGCCAACACTGCTGACCCCCAAGCATAACTCTTGATCTCCTCACCCAAAAGAGGTAGATAATGCGGCTGACCGGTCCTTGACCGGGTAGGAATGAAAACAGTTCCTAAACCGTAAAATATGAAGGCCTTTGCAAAGATCCCAACATCCACTTCAGATATAATTTCAGGCTTCTCAAAGTGAGCTAAAAGTTTATTTAAATCAACTGCACCTTTCATTCTGCATTTTGTAGTAACGTTAAGAAAATCTATTGCAACAGGTTTACTCAAAGCTAAATGTGTTTCAAGGACTTGGACATTATCTTTATGTATCATTCCTGACACCGGCATCCCATTGATGGGAAGTCCGGTAAGGTAAAAGATATCTTCTAATCCAAAATCTAAATGAAATTCATCTACACCGTTTCCAAATTTAAAACAACTATCTTCAACATTATATTTGCTCACGAGAGCACTTACAAAATTCAGGGGTAACGACAAATCCGCTTTTAGATTCAGCAACTTCTCGTGAAGCATCATCAAAAACCCAAAACCCATTTCTTCAACTTTTTCTCTAACATTATCTTCTAGTTTCCATCTCTTGAGATTATTTATATGCATATCAGACATTTTTATCTCCTTCATCTATCAAGGAATGACAATTAACCATCATCAGCTACTTACAAAGAAAATGAGTTTATATTGCAATTATAAATTTTATCACATTCTCAATTTTGCAAACCCTTACAAATTGGAATTAGAGAATTGAAAAGGAGCAGCAACAAGAGGAAATCAGAGACGAAGCAACAAGAGCATAATTTTACTTTAATCAAAACACTAAACAACCACATAGCAACTCCAATTCGAAATTTACATTTTCCAAAATCACTAACATGCAAAATTTATATGACATAAACTAATTTTTCTCATTTTATTATGCTCCACCTTAATCAAAACACTAAATAATCACAAGAACATGATAAAACACTAAAAAATTACAAAAAGATAGAAAATTTTGAGACAAAAAGCTCACCTTTGCTTTTTGCGGTGGAGAAGAAGAAAAGATATACGGCGGTTCGGCAGAGAATAAGAAAAGACGGCGGTTCGGCAAAGAATGTGAAGACGGCGGTTAGAGAATGTGAAGACGACAGTTGGTTGTGTTTGTGAATTAAAATTTGAGAATAAGAAAAGATATAGAAATTCAAAGAAAAGTAATAAGAACTAAGGTTCCGTTTAATATGGACCTGTGATAAGATTGGTCTAACTTGGACCAAGCTTTTGTTAGCCATTGATATATTAATATTTTATTTCAACGGATGGGATCTTAAACCATATACCTGTTGATCAAGTTAAAACATCTTCCATGTCTACGTACTCTTGGGCGTACTAGATTTGTTTTTCTTCTTTTGTAATTATTCAATTTTCTTAGCTTGTCAGTTCTCACCATTATTTAATATTTATATGCAGAGTAGTATATTTTTTGTAGAGGTTCCTTTTGTTTATTACAGTAGTACATTTATTTCACCATATTTGTTAATGTTTTTTATATTCAACACTTTCACACTAGTTTAAAACAATAAATAAAAAAGTATATAGTATTATTTCCGATATTTTTTAAAGATAAAGTTAAAGTAATCGAAATTTCGATTTAGAAATTAATTTTTTTATTCTTTTTATAAGATTTTTTTTATATTTTAAACATTTAACAAGTAAAAATGAAATTATATATAAATATCAACGACTAGTCACCTCAGTACAAGGTGTGCCGATGATGGGTACGAGAGTTTACATAAGGTCAACAGAAAAACAACAATAAATACAAGATTTCAATACTCAAATAAACCAATAAGCTCGACCACCAACTATGGTAGTTTGATACTAGGTTGTTATTTGTCGTCTTCAACTAACGATACGAGTAGAGTTTGACCGTATCTAACATTTGAGGTAGAGATTTTACAGAATTTTTGAACATAATTTGATTTCATTCATTCTACACAACCCACACGCAAACTAAACATATTTTAAAAATAATTATTCAAATTACACATTAAATTAATTACAACACGAACTAAAACTATGCTTATAAAAAGTTTACAGGTACCAAAATATGATTAGAATATTCTAAATTTGAGTTTTTTGAAATATAATGTTAACTTGTGGCTAACATTTGTTTTTAAATATTGGCCTTAGTGTTTTCGATTTTTGATATTGGGTTTGGGATTTAGAGTTTACTTAAGATGAAAAAATGTAGTTTATCTACCGATCTCTCGCGCTCTATGTTTTTTAAATGGAGAGTTGAGATGTCATAAATCGAAGTTAATGACAAAATTTGCAACAAAATCCTTCTGTAAACAATAATAGCTAACACCTCATCTTCATCGCAGATCTTAAGTTTACACACAAATCGCTAAAACAAAATTTAAGGACGATTACAATACTGGAATTTCAATCCCAAAACACGTTGAAAGTTTGGATGAAGACTATGATTTTCCAAGAAAGAAAGAAGAAGATTCGCGTAGAAAAAGGAAAATCAAAAGATTGTACGGTCAAAATACTAAATAATACAGTTGTCTTTTTATTTTTGAAAATTTAATATTAATTGGGTGTACTAGTGTGCTGCCATGTGTATAGTGGAATATAATCATGTAACCGGATCAAACTTAGTATAGCAGGTCAAATTCATGGGTCCAACATGAACAAAAACATGTTTTGGACCATGCTAAATGGACCCTCAGAACTAATATTGGCTATTAGTATAAAACACGCATAGAAAAATATTTCAATTGCTAACCAATAATCCCTATTCACTTTTTTTTTTTACTAAAATAATCCCTATTCACTTACCTTGCAATCATGTTTCAGAGTCATCGATCCTTTAGACTTATCTGAAATCTTCAAAGTATCAATGACATCAAATATATAATTGCTACAATATAAATTTTTTTACTCTTTATTTTGTTAATTACAAAATAAATAATTTTTTTTTGACAATTACAAAATAAATAAATTAACAAAGGCTATAAAGTAAAACAGTGTGAAAGTGTGTTGGTGGACAACGGGCCGGGTCGGTCGGGTTCGGGCCCAAAAGTACCACTCGGCCCAATCCACGGGTGGGAAAGTGTAGTCCATGCCGATCCATTTTGAGACTCGGGTGAGACGGGTTCGGGTCAAGCGGATCTCGGGTTACACGGATGGACTGAAACAGTTTCAAAAATAAAATAAAATAGATCTTGCAAAAAAAAATACAAAGACATCATAAAATAGAGCAAAGAAATATGAATTTGAAAAAACTTCAGAAGCACCCTTTAATATAAATTGTTATTATTGTGAAGTATAAACACCTCTAGTGTAAAAGAACTAGATTGTGAAGCAAGGAGATAGAAATAAAACAGATCTGGTACAAAAAAGACATGGTTCTAAAGTTAGTTGGCAACACAGATCTTCGATATTCAAAATAGGTCATCTAAAGGACAGTAAAACCATACGGTTTTAATTTCCTTATGTGTCAAGTCTAAAAGTTGGTAATTTCGCGTGGTTCTTCATTCTTATATTTCTCATATCACGCTCGAGTCACAAGTTCATCATAAAGTGTAGAGAAAAGAATTCATCAGCATTAACACCAACATTGAAAGCACGTGAAATAAAAAAAAATATGAAGTGTTTTGCTAGTTTGTGCATTTATAACAAAAGTTAAACATATCCAAACATTCAGTATGTTTCCACAGTAGCAACAAACCTGTTGCAAGTCATGTAACAATTTTGTAGCAGTAGGCATGTCATAAACTGACTTCATTATCCCATCACCAAGTAAAGTTGCCGCCTCTTTAACATTTAGAGTAATAATATAAGCCATGGAAAGCAGCTCCTCACTGCATTCGGAAACAAAGAAATAAACACAATCAATACTCTACAGTAAGAAACAAAGAAATAAACACAATCAATACTCTTCTTACTGTCTTATCCAACATGGATAGACAGTAAGAAGCTATTGGATGTGGTAATGGCTGATGAAGACATTCAGAAATTAGTTCGGGAAGTACAGCAGAATCCTGAAGCTAAATCTGTATATTGTGTTAAGAATGGAGTTTTGTTTTACCATGAGAGGTTGGTTATTTCCCCTAAATCACCATCCATTCCTTTATTGTTAGAAGAGTTTCACTGCACTCCTGTAGGAGGCCATTCTGGATTTCTTAGGACTTATAGAAGGCTGGCTGCGAATTTGTATTGGGTGGGAATGCAAAGAAGTGTGCGGGATTTTGTTCGGGCTTGTGACACATGTCAAAGGCAGAAATATTCTGCTACTACACCAGGGGGCTTGTTACAGCCGCTTCCAATTCCAAATGTCATTTGGGAAGATATCTCTTTAGACTTTATCACGGGCTTACCCAAGTCAAAAGGGGTTGATGCTATACTAGTGGTGGTTGATCGTTTATCGAAATATTGTCATTTTATACTGCTGAAACATCCCTATTCTGCTAAGCCCTCTACTTGACATCCACCTATCCACAATGAAAAGGAATAAGAAATTGTCGCAAGAAATGCTTTCACCAACAACACATTCTGACTTACCTAATGAATGTTGGGAATCTATCTTCAAATTTGTCATCAACGATGACAATGACACCACCAACAACTGTCGCACCTTGAATTCTCTCGAAAAATACACCAATGTCACTTCCCTCAGTTTCTCATATTACTACGACTATCACACCATTCTCAACAATGTTCTTCGTAGATTCTCTCGATTCCCATTGAAAATCATATCACTCAATCTCTCTAATCAATCTACTATTCCAGTAAATGCCTTACGAGCATTTCATGCATTCATAAGTATAAGTCCTATATGATGCAAATCATGATGAAGAACATGTATTTTGTTATCCATGATGTGAAATATGGATTTTGTTATCCTTGATGTTGACATGGTACCGCATGCATATAGTTGTGTCTAAGAACATAACATTACTACTTATGAATGCATGAAATGCTCACATATCAAACATATGATATAATTCTTCATCAATGATTTATGATCATTACTCTTCATCATAAATTTATCAAGGTAAATTCATCATCATTCCACATCATGATCTATTATAATCATTCAAATGATTCAATATTCATCATACAAGTAAAACACATCATAATCAAATCATAATTATCAACACATCATCATTAGTATTCATCACATCTTCCATTCATAATTCAAGTAAATGTCAATTATCAATTACCACATAATCTCTATATGAATTATAATGTCAAGTAGTAATGTTATGTTCTTAGACACAACTATATGCATGCGGTACCATGTCAACATCAAGGATAACATAATCCATATTTCACATCATGGATAACAAAATACATGTTCTTCATCATGATTTGCATCATATAGGACTTATACTTATGAATGCATGAAATGCTCGTAAGGCATTTACTGGAATAGTAGATTGATTAGAGAGATTGAGTGATATGATTTTCAATGGGAATCGATAGAATCTAAGAAGAACATTGTTGAGAATGGTGTGATAGTCGTAGTAATATGAGAAACTGAGGGAGGTGACATTGGTGTATTTTTCGAGAGAATTCAAGGTGCGACAGTTGTTGGTGGCGTTGATGACAAATTTGAAGATAGATTCCCAACATTCATTAGGTAAGTCAGAATGTGTTGTTGGTGAAAGCATTTCTTGCGAAAATTTCTTATTCCTTTTCATTGTGGATTGGAAATGAATGAATTAAGGTTTTGAAGAGAAGTGAAGATTGAAGGAAATGAGAAGATTATTTTGAAGAAGATGATTTCAGAATGCATTATGTTTTGCTCTATTACATTACATTTTTATATCATCCTTATGCTTAAACTTTTACTCTATCCGTTTCAAAACTCAAAATGAACCAATTAGGATTTTGCACACATATACATACAATAATTAGAGGATAACATTGGAAAATATCAATACATTAGAAATTGAGACTAATATAATTCCAAAATAATTGCATTTATTAATTTGAATTGATGGTTAATTGTTATTGGAATGATCATATTCATATTGTGCGCAGGACTATATAACTCATCGAGAAAACAAAGGATTCATGACACATTTTCTATGTTTAAGAAAATATGAAGCTTTCTCAAGAAACTTGCACTACTGGTTAATCAATTTTGACCATGTTCACAATTTCTCCTTCCATAAAACCATGACCAAGTTCTTCTGAAACAACTAGTTGAGGCTCCTCATCATTTGAAAATCAATTTGATACATTATCCTCATAGTAGACAAGTGTTATTGGTTTGATTGGAATTAATTTATATTTCCTCAAAACTTTATGTTTTAGGTGCTGCTAGTAGAAATGTAGATGTCAGTGAAGTAAAGTCAGCATCTTCGCAGCAGGTGCGTCAAGGTCAAGATGAACCTAAGATGAAATTGCAAAGTGTAAAAAGTGAGGATAATGTTGGGTCCTTTTATTTGGAGGAAAACAACCAAATAACAAGAACACAACATCAAGCATCAAACACTATTCACTCTCCAAATCCAAATCAAAATCTAGAACCTTCTTCTCTCTTTACCTTCATCTTTTTAATCACATATTCGACCACAACTTCTGATGTACACACACTCTCCAAATCCAAATCAAAATCTAAAACCTTCTTCTCTCTTTACCTTCATCTTTTTAATCACATGTTCGACCACAACTTCTGATTATATTTTCTCCCTTGAAGTCTTGAACATTTTATGAATCTCTTAAAGTGCATAAAAACCCTTTTGTTTTTCATCCATAGCTAATTTAATTATAAATCCTGGTACTGCAATTGAAAGATTGATTAGTGATTTAGTATATTAATGTAATTTGAATTTTTCAAGTATATTGCAAATAGTGAGGTTCAATATTCTGACAAACTTTTAGGGGCACTTAATAGGCCTATTAGTGGAACTATTTCTAGTGTTGTTTATTAACCAATGAAATCTAACACCATCTCTGGTGGTTCAACTAAAGTTCAATGTTAACATTGATTGTAACTGTTAATATAATGCTTTCTTCTGTCACCCATATATTTTTCAATGTAGAAAATGTATATTGTCATATTAACATTATTATTTACTGATGATATTTGCTATCTAAATATGCAGTTGCATCTCACTTGGAAGATCAATTAAATCGTACCATTGGTGGAACAAGTTTGCAGTTGGATACAAGTGAAAAAACCGATGGAGTTGAATCACTTTACAACGGTGTTTTAGTTGATATGCTAAAATCATCAGATCCATCAAGACATGTTTTGGATATGATACAGAACCACATTACTTCACTGTGTAAGAAAGTAATTAAACTTAATGTAAAATGGTATGACCTAACAACAAAGAGCCAAGCAACTACAATTCAGTTGCACAATTAGAAGTACTCTGATGCGGATTGATTCAGTTTAGAATGTTTTCTGGGATATGATCCGATTAAATGCAGTTTGGATTGGATCGATTTATTAAAAAAATATATATTTTGAGCTATCATGTTATAAGTAGTAAGTACCACTGCCATTAAAAAGTGACTAATTTCCATGGAACACCAGGTGAATTATGTCCTTCAACCGAATTTTTTCCACACGTAAGAACAAGAACCGGATCGAATTTTCTTTGAGTCTCTTGTCACTTGAATCAATTCATTGGTGGTTGATATATTCGATTTTACCGATCTATATTTACATGTTTGACTTAAGTAATGTAAAATAACATATTCATGTATTTACAAATTAAATTACCTGGAAACTAGAAGTACAGATCCTGCAAGGTCAGCAGATTCTGGAAGAGCCTCTCTCCAACACCAACTCATCTCTGAAATCAGCAGCTCATCTTTCTTTGCCTCCTTTGAATGGTTGGATGATATGAAAGATTGAATCGGAAAATTATGATAGTGAAGCATAGAGAGCATCTATCTATAGTCTTTTATATTTGGTGATTTTGGTTTTCTAGGTTAAGACATACTCTTTCCTTCAGAGAAAAGGTTAAGGTTGGAGCATTGACAAGTACATTCTTTTTTTACAAAAGAGGCAAGAGGCCCAAAAGAGAAAGAAAGACAGAAAAAAAAAAGCCTAAAAGAGAAGTGGAAAACGAGAAGTTAAACACACATTCTTAGACATGTATAAAAAAAGATATTGAAGATCGTCAGCTCCATAAATACTTAAATGATTTCATATTTTCATGAATCTGAAGAGAGGTGTGAGCTTAGCTCAGTTGGTAAGACAATTGCATGTAATATGCAGGGACCGGTGTTAATTTACTAAACTATATGATTTAACACATCGTCCAAACGTTCGGGCGCTGTTATACAAAAAAACAACAAATTTAGTTTTCCAAATATATAGCGTTAATTAGTTTTATTAAAATGAATGCTTATTCTGCGTGCACCAAACACATGACAGGATAATGTTTTAAATAATTTAAAATTATAAGAGTTTTATATTTATGTTCCTTACTTTCCCTGGGGTCAGTAGGACTACGACCAGTAGTCATTGTAAACCGTTTTCGCGGGTGTCGTTTTACCAATTCCGCCCATGCCCCACAATTGTTGAATCATATCTCGTGCTCGAGGTTCGACTCCCACATGATTACCAGCAATGTACAAGTTCATCATGTCAAGCAAACGTGTAACATTTTCAACAATATCATTGATTGCCCGACTCTCATTCCTACAAAAGAAATAGTCCAAAGATAAGGTGAACATAGAGTATAATTTGCGTTAGTTACATACACATTAACACACATTTAGACAATTTAGGATTTACTTATATTGTGCTAAGCACTCCAAACAATCATCACAATATAAACCATAATCGAATACGATGTTAATGTGTCTAATCTATGGGGAAATTTGCACAAGTCATAAGCCTCTAAGTTATCATTATTCCACCCTAAACATTGATGTTGAAACGGTGTGAAAACATGTTTAATAATCATCGATCAATATGTACCAGTCGGGAGTCGTCCAAGCCTTAAAACAGCATAATTTTCCTATTTTACATAGGGCCAATCGATTGGGGCAGAAGGGGTTGTGTGCCTATCGATTGATACTACGTAAAATGGTGTTTTTCACGAAAACCAAGTTCTTAAATCGATTCCTACCAATGCCACCTCATGACACTATGATTATTCAACACATTTACAGCACATTTGAGCACGGGAAAGGGAAAGTACTCAAACATTTCAAACACACCTTGACAAACCCACCTTGAATTTAGATTGATGGGTATGCTTGCGTGAGTTCAAGATCCCGACGTATTTGTACTCTTATGCATCAATTCGCGTGACTGGGACATGTAGAAACCCTTTTCCTTTTGTTCATTCAAAAAATTAAAAGTTTAGCGTCTTCTCTAAGTGATGAATCTATTTGTACCCTAATTTCCTGCGTCTTCTCTTAAGTATTTTGGCATTTGTTTGTCTTATAGGCTCCTCTAACTATCCCAACAGATTTTGGTATTTGTTTGTCTTGGCGGCTCCTCTAACTATCCCAACAGATTTGATTTTGTTCTTCCATTTTTAAATTATATTATACGGGGAGAGATAAAATTACACCAGTGTAATATTCACATAGTTCCCATAAAAATGTAATGAGACAAATCTCTGAATGTATGATAAGTGATAATAGGTGTAGCAGTGTAGGCGTGTAACCCAGCTGTCAAAAGGCTCCAAAGAAAGTCTGATTCCATCCCCTTTCAGGGGCCAACGGGCTATTTGTGGGTATTATCTATACGGTGATCCGAAGTCGTGGATTTTTTTCCCCGTGGGGACGGGGATGGACGAAGAAATCCCCCCGTGGATAATTTGGGGCGGGGAACGGGGAAGGTCCCTCCGCCACCGCGGATTCCCCGACCCCGACCATATTATTTAAATTATATATACAATATATAATTATATAACTTTATATGTTTTTTTAAATAAAAAATAATAATTAATACATTATAAAGATTATGATTATGTATGGTGACAACAAGTTCAATTGGATATTTAATTTTTTTGACAAAAATAAATATTAGAATGTGCTTTATATTTTTTTGTTATTGATGCAAATTGTACTTTTATTTTATAAAAATAAAAGATACAAAATATGTATTTTTTTTAGAAAAAAGAAAGAAGAAACAAGATATTAATGTCGTATTTTTGATTAAAATGTATAACAATTTTGTTAATTTTTTATGTCCGTGGAGATCTGTTGATACTGTGGGGATCCGTTGGGATGGGGATGGAGGAAGAAATGTCCCCGAAGCGGGAATAGGGCAAGGAGTGGTAAAGTATCATCCGCTCAATCCCCGCCCCGTTAATATCCCTACTCTCAAAGCAAGCACTGCCTATGTTAATTTTCACTATTTCCATAGAGACTCAAGTATTTTATATTTATTTAAGTTGTAAAATATTACAATTGAATTATTTCAATGTTATCAGATGGATTTTTTTCTTTCTTAATATGAACTTATAAATTATAAGTTTAAAATTTGAAATTGTCAAATAATATATTTTTACTTTTTAGAACTTAGATTTGTATATGAAATATAATTTTTTAATTTAATTTATATATTAAAAAAATTGTGGCCATCCCAAACTATTTTTTTGGTACTGCCACTAGTCAATATATTATTTTTAATAAGAGTAGGTAAATATATTTAACTTTTAAATAAATAGTAACTTTATATATTATAAAAATGAAAAAGTAACTGTACATGCTAGGCTATCGGTTTAATTAAGATGCAAAATAATATTGAGGCAGTAATGAAATGGTTTGAATCAGCGGCTATCTTTTGGTGATCCACTATATATCACTCATCCAACGGCTAATTTGTTGAAGCAAAGTTGGCTGCAGAAAGTGTTGCAGCCGAGGATCCGTTTCCCAATAGTAATAGTAATCGCACGCGGTATTTGTTCTGGTCTTCGCAGATCTTCTTTGCACATCTTCCCCTGCCATACGGCGGTGATTTGAAAAGGTTGAGTAGCCATCAATTGGAATGGACATGCAATCAATTGGAATTCACCTTTCCCCACCTACCCAAAGTCTCAAAGATATAACTCTACATTTACACTCTCTATTAAAATTGTATTCCAATTTTGATTCGTATGTTTTCAGGCAAAAGGAAACGAAGGAAAGGAACGGACTCACCACGGCAGCAGGAGAGCGAAATTGTTGAGAGTGTTGGATCCAATTCTGAAGTTGGAAGCAAAATGGAAGTATGTGTTCAATTTCCTTTAGCTTTCCATCCAATTCTATATTTGTTTCATAATCCCTTTTGTTTGGATTGATTTTCTAGCTTTTACTTTACTCTTGATTATTTGGAAATTCTTAAGTAGATCCTTAAACTAAAAACATTTCAAAGCTTAGGCAAAGAAATTGAGACATTGCCCTTTGCATTTGCATCTTATGGGTTTGAAGCTCGTACATATTGAGGCCTTGTGAATGAGAGTGAACTTTTAACAGAAAACAAAGAAACCAGCAAGTATGTGTTAGATAATATGTTAGTGAGTTATAATAATGTAAAACTAAAAACATTTCAAAGCTTAGGCAGAGAAATTGATACATTGCCCTTTGCATTTGCATCTTATGGGTTTGAAGCTCGTACATGTTGAGGCCTTGTGAATGAGAGTTAACTTTTAACAGAAAACAAAGAAACCAGCAAGTATGTGTTAGATAATATGTTAGTGAGTTATAATAATGTAATGGGCCTTTTTCTATATTTGAGCTTAAGATATAGTTTAGTCTCTTATGCTTTCTATATATTGTAAGATAACTCTTGTACTCAAATTAAGCTATTGTATTGTAATGAAACCCTAGCCACCTTTTCTGCTTTAGTGTCTCTTTTTTTAACATGGTATTAGAGCATGGTTCGATCCGCCTTGAACCACTCTTGACTTCCGTTCTTGAATTCCCATAAGTTTGGGAATGTTGTGTGATTGATATGGTTGAATTCTACTGTTGGTATTTTGAATTTTGTGGTTTAGTCGAATGAATTCTAAGATATGTGGATATGTAGTTTTGCTGAAAGTCAAGCTTCGCTACAAGTTTCTATTTCGGTTTGTTCCTTTTCCTCATTTGCACCCGTTAAAATTTGTTTCTTTTGGTTGGTGATTTGCTTTTGGGTTCCCGTGGTATTTATGTTTAGTGCCTCTTGCTGTTTGTTTTTATTTTGGTGGTCTTGTGAGATATTCAAGGTGTTTTTCGTGATGCTAGTGAAACTAGTTTTGCTACTAATTTGAACATTGGTGTTTGGAAAGTATTGTCTCTATGTAGTTGGTTGATTTGCAGTTTGTTTCTAGTATTTCTACAATTATTTTCCTTGTATCATTTAAGTTCTAAAGGATAAAATGTAAATCAAGAAAATATCATCTACATCTTCTGCTCTTATATTATAATTTCAATTGATAATTAACATTACATTTCAATTATGTGTGTTTTTGGCTAATCTTGATATTATTACTATTCTTGGAAGGAGCAATGCCAAAGTTTCAGTGAATTGGCCAAAGTAAATTTATTCAAAGAATTAGCGCTTGCAAGGTTCCGTATACATCCATATATGAAGTTTGAGAGCTGGCGCGATGAAAACTTGTGGATGACCGTGAGATTTTGTTTGTATTGTCATCATCCAACTCCCCCAGAAACTTGTGTATTAAGAGATGTGGTCAAGAAATATTTACAAGCGTATGAGCAAGATAATGAACTCAAGTCATTTGAGACTATTTGGAGAAATGAAATGATCAAGGTGTTTGCACCTTTGGATAACAATCTTGGTCAAATACAAGGCCTTTCTTTGAACCAAGATGGACTGGGTCCCCTTTATTCGCTCGAGTACTATTGTATATATTTCAAAATTGTAACAGCAGGGGTATATATCTCTCTTCTAAATTTATGATTTTTATTTTAATCAAATGTTCATTTTGGTAGATATTGATTAAAACTTGAACAAGTGATGGCAAATCTTCGATAAGTGGGGGTATTGTTTCCTTGCAAGCCGGGACATTCGACTCCAAAGTGGAAGCAATATTGGAGCTTAAACGTATCGCAACTAAGTATGATTTCAAAACGGAAGAGCTTGGGGCACTTGAGCATCTCTTCCTTGAAAATGTTTCCTATGGTAATCTATTATTTAAGTTGAGATCGGAAAAAGACAAATGTGATTTTTTGAGGAGACAAATAGATACATTTAACACGAGGTATGGCACCAATGAAAGGCGCCCAGCCAAAAGAAAGGTAAATCCTTTAACTTTCCCATTTTCTTGGTTTAAAGATACATTGATAATGGACTAATCATGAGAACCTCTTATTAGAACTAATCTTAATTGATGGACTTCATTGTAGAGTCGCGGTGGTTGACGAGGAGGAAGACGAGGATAAAGATAATATGTTTTTTAATATTTGAACAACTTTAGTTCTTCTGCATTTGAAACACATCAACTATGTTTATTTCTATTTGTTGTTTCTATAGCTGCTAGTGCAGCTTATGCACACTTATAAATTGTTGCTAGTTGTTATGTTCCTATGTGATCGTGTGTTGTGTTAATTGTGTTGCACCAGCACTGTAATGTTTTAATGAGAAGTGCGAAGAACATTTTTTCTCCAATGATCTCTTTAATATTCATTCTTTCTTCTATCAACAACAACCACACAACACAACGTGTTTATTAAATTAATTATACTTTTAAACTTATCTTCACCAAAGTTAATTTCTGATTTTGTCCTTGATCACTAGAGTAAACTTGAAAGTAAGTCAAACATGTAAATATAGATCGGTAAAATCGAATATATCGACCACCAATGAATTGATTCAAGTGACAAGAGAGCTTAAGTGAGATGTTCTAGCATTTGCACATGCTGGTTGTGTTAAAGGCTCCCCATCATGACCATTCACATTTGTAGAAGAAAACAAATTCACTCCAACATCACCACCGTCCTTTGTAGTACTATCATGTGCACTTACTGTTTGTGTTATACGCTGCCCAACATGGCCATTCACATTTATAGAAGAAACCAAAATCTCACCAATCCTTCCACCATTCAAAGAATCTATGGCAACATCACACGGCTGCACTAGAGGCTGGTTGTTTGAGGAGGAAGAATGAGCCACCAAGTCACAATTTTTACTACCTCCACAATTAGCCACTTGGAAATTTTCCCAATCGTCATTCAGATCTTTGACGATCCCATTAATATTATCATTAGTACTCAATTCTCTACAATCAAGAGACAAATTTGAATTGGGGTAAAAACTAGAATTTGAAACTGGCGTATCCGGAACAACATTAGACACATCATCATGCTTAAAAACATTGAATGGATCATACTGATTATCTTCCACCAATCTTATCGTAAACACTTCACCATCAATCACCGCCTCTATAGGAACCTTGAAAATATCACAATTGGGAACAACAACCAACATACGAGCAAAATCCATCCGCACCCTCGTTTCCGTAGCAAAGTCTACCCGCAGGAAGTTTCCAACCACGTCACCGATACGACGAAAAAAATCAATATTCCATGCATGGAGAGGCACACCACAAACCCTCACCCACGAGCAAACATATTCTTTAAGTACGGAAGAACTCCACAACACCACATTTTTGAGATATTGTTCAAAATACGTTAACGCTCCAGCAATCACTAATTTAACATCTTCCTCCACTAAAATAGAATGCATAAATACCTTATCACCACCTAGAGGAACAACACGCAACGAAACAAACCCCGCATCATTCATGGTCTGCTGTAACATGAATGCCACGCTAGCATCCACCAACGTCGCCACCAAACCCCTCTTCACCCACTCCCTATCTGGTGCTGTAGAATTAAAAACAATGTGCCGCCGTGTTGAACCTGGACCATGTTCCCCAGTCGTCTTCTGTCCAGCACCAGCAACCTCCATCCCTCTTCTAGGAACCGCAGCAGCTGCCGCAAAAGACAAGTTGTGTCTCAGACGATCATTCTGCCCCTGCTTAAACGTAACTGGCCTCTTCTCACTCCCAACTCCATCAGCAACCTGCCCACCAGACTGCACCGTCGCTGTTTTACCGCCCTCCAATGGTAATGGACGATCGAACCGAGCAGTGTTAGCCCACAACTTATAAGTGCCGAACCATACGTCATTCAGAACATACAACATACGAGCCTCATCCTTGATTTTGTCAAAGCGAACGAAACCAAAGCGTTTACCTTGCGCATTCCGTTTTAGAGCCACGTACAAGTCAACCACTTTACCCCGCATGCTAAGCTCCTTCCTCAACTCATCCTGGTGTATATTCTTTGGAAAATTTGTGATATAAAAAGAAGACATTCCTTCGTTATCCTGTTGTTGAGAAAACCTAACCTTTGCCCTGGAAAACCGAGACCGATCCCTATAGTGACCGCGCCTGATGCCCTCATCGCGATCTTGCCTTGAAATAACCGGTAACCTTGCTTTCCTTTTTCTTGATCTCACCTCAGTTCACTCACCAAGATTCTCGGTTCCCTCACAAGTGTTTCGCTCCCCATGATGAACCCCAACCCGCCCAGTGTTTGCCTTACCATGCCCGTGATAAGATTTCCGATTGAGTGGAGTTTCCCGGTAAGGAAAACGGATACCATTGTTCACAACCGGAAACCCTAGCAGAGCCTCTCTCTTCTCTCTCATATTTTTTCAAATTGAAGGTTCACTTCACAATGTAAATTAAAACTATATGTACCTTGACTTTATTAGCATTCAACTTATTCAACTTTTTATGGATATCTTTTCTTGTCTTATGTTTTTCTTGCTTTTGATATAAAGCCAAAAGAGGGAGAGTTATATATGCTTATATAATCTAGAATGTGCAAACAGTGATGAGAAGTATTGTGTGTTTAACTTTGATTAAATATTATTTTTTACTCTAACCTTTATAAGAACAATTTTTTTTTTGAGATGTTTGTCATCATCATTAGATATAGAGAGAAGAGACAAGAAGCGTGTTCCTAATTTCTTTTGTTTCTTTTATTTATTTATTTATTTATTACCCTTTTAGTTAAAAGGATCTTAATTAGTAAATCAGAGTTTGGTTTTAAGATAAGTAATTAAAGTCTAATCAAAAAATTATTTTATCTAAAAATTAAATGTTAGTTAGTCCTATGTTAATTGACGCCAGACTTGATAGAAAAGACCACGACAGAAATTGTTTATCCAACATTGCATTCATGTCGGATAAGCATTTGAAATGCACATGTTTCTTGAATTGTTTTATCCACTCCTTGAATTACTTTATCCACTCCTTGAATTACTTTGACTTTTATAGGGGAAATAATTCATAGTAATTCAGAGTTCGGGACGCGAATTCTAGCATCAAATTGTTTCAATCCCTTTTCAAACGTAAGTTTGGGGAATTGAACCGCAATCTTCCTCATCAAGTGATATAGAGACAATATAATCAACAATGAATCTATTAATGTTTGATACTCCACTATTATTTTATCCATTAACAAGAAATATATTAACTCATAAATAAGGTACATGTACACATTAGACCCCATTTAACCATTTAACTATCCAAAATAGGGGTTTATGATCTTTTAGTGAAGTATTCACTCCGTATCAAAATATGTCATTTTGAAAAGAAAACTTCATTTGTACTTAAAAATATATAAATTTATGTTACTAATAAAACACTTAATATTCTTTTTCTTATTATAATTTTAATTTTTTCTTTTTTGTTTCTATTCTGCAATTTATCTTTTACATTAATGAAGAATAATTTTGTAAACTAACTTATAATTTCACTTTTCCATAATACATTATATATATATATATATATATATATATATATATATTATTTTTAGACAAATATTAACTATATTTTTTAATTAGTATAATATGGTCAAAATGACATATATTAATGTACGAAGGTAATAACACAGGAGTAGTAGTAAATAAAATGGAATGACATTAAATTTGAGCATCTTACATAAAGTGGTAAAATCATCACCCATAAAAAAATTGAATCATAATCCGACACGCAAGTAATTGATAGATCCAAAATATCCTAAAATTAGAAAGTATTGTAGTCTAAAGGAAAATATCATTTGATTTTTTCCTTCCTAATATAATAACAAATATTCTTAATTAAAAAACCATAAAAATAACAAATAATCTTTCTTAAAAGAAAAATATACTTTCTCTATAGTGTTTTTAATAGAAACAATTTATTTTTTAAATTTTATTGAATAATCGATATATTTAATTTATAAAGTAGACCATATACTTAATTATTCAATCATTCTAAAAAATCACATATTTGTTAGAAAAGTCCGTAAGATGCATAGACTATTTTATAAAAAAAAATAATAATATTCTGATATCCAATTTATATTGTCTAGAAGTTTTAGCTTAACTGACAAAAAATGTCGAAATTATTAAGCAAGACATCATATGATCGGGATACGATATCCGATCACTCCACTTGTGTTTGATTATATAATAGTTTTGACATTTCGTCTATGTACCAATAAAATACAATATTTTATAGAAAAATATCAATATCTATCATATTTTTATATTATTTTATATTAAAAAGAGTTATATTTTAAATCCAATTTATCCATAAAAATATACCATAATCAACAACAACAACACAAGTTTGACGGAATGGGTAACTCAATTGGTTAAGATAGTTGTGCTAAGGGTTTAAGAGGTCCAAAGTTCAAATTTTGATAAAGAAGAAAAACTAACATTATACTAATATACTAACAATTTATATTGTATGAACTTTTAATCTCACAATCATAAAAATTTATATCAATTAATATATTATTGAATAATTAATGCATATATATCTCCTAAATATAAAAACAAAAAAAATATATAGATAGACTCTAGTAAGTAACCAACTATATATACGGTGACATTTCACATTCTCTTTTCTTCAAAATATACATAGACTCTCTCTAGTAGCGTAACACCAACTACAAATTCCACAACATTTCACATTCTCTTCCTTCACAAAAACCTCACAAAGTTTAAAAAACCATGACCGACATAATAACACGGGAATCACCAAAGCGAAGAGTGAACCGTTTTTTCATCAACGCAACGACGTTGATGACTATGATGGTGAAACGAGCAGGTCGGTTTCCATTGAAGCTGAAGGCGGCGCCATCGACGAATGATAACCAGAAAATTAATGTAAAGTCACCAAAGAAATTGCTGAAAAACATAAGCAACAAAACGATGCCGTTAATTGAGAAGTTGAAGAAGAAAAAGAAAGGGAAAGAGGATTTTGGAGATGGTGGAGTTTGGCAGAAAGCGATCATGATGGGGGATAAGTGTGAACCGTTGGATTTCTCCGGCGTAATTTATTACGATAGTAACGGTAAGCAAGTGAATGAATTCCCTCTCAGATCACCGGCCCCGGGCGAGTCCAATCGCCATCACTAATTTTCTTCATCCATTGATATTTGTCCTGTTCGTTTGATTCTGATCGATTAATTTTAACCAGATCATAATCCAACGAAGAGGACTCTTATCCGGTTGAAAGTGTTTGTATGTTTTTTACTTGTTCTTTTCTTATTGGGATTTGGGAGAAAATTGCATATACAGTTTGTGATTGTGGAAGTTGGAGTTTTTACAAAAATAAGTTTACATGTATCGAGTCCCAAGTAACCAACGATGTTTTAAGACATCGTGGGATAAGAGCTACCATCTACATCATGTTTCGTTGGTAAGTTAAAGATTTTGATCGTTCGATTAAAATTATATATTTATATTTTGATCGGATAGTCATATCTCTTTTGATTGCACGAGTGTTTGCGATTTTTACTGCATGTGATCTAAATCCGTAAGATTGAACCTGTTTTAATTGTGTTTAGGAAATTAATAAAAATATGTACTAGTTTATGATAGAATAAATGTATACTTATCATTGTTTTGTCAAAAAAAATGTTTACTTCTCTTTGCTAACCTTAATTTATTGAGGCAAAAGTGTGTTAATTTAATTTCCAGAAGTGGATGATTAGTGTTGTAGTTATTTCTCTTGTTTGAGTGATAAAATACGAGAAATTGCGTAATGATTTTGTGTTTATCGGTTGAGAAAGAGGTTAAAAAGTAATCGTGTGAAATGAATTTCAGAGCGGATAAGAAAACATATAGACATAAAAGATGCTATTTGTTAACCTCACGCAATGTAAGAATTGATGAGATGTGGTTTGTTTTTCACTTTTTCTTAAAAAATTTAAATTAATTAAAATATGAAGTAGTTTTATACAAAAAGTATTCATTTTTTTAACAAACAAAAGAATTTTGGGAAAATAGGCTAATACCCCCTTATGCAAATTTTGCAATACCCCTGTAATTTTTTTTTTTTGAGAATTCCCCCTGTAAAGTTTGATTTTTTGCAATACCCCCTGGATTCAATTAACCACAATAAAACCCCCGCAAAATAAAACTGCCGCAAAAAAAACTGCCGCGAAATATAATTTTAGCGGGAGTTTTAAACCGCTGCAAAATAAAAACCGCCGCAAAAAATTATTTTTGCGAGGGTTTTAAACCGCCGCAAAACAAAACCGCCACAAAAAACAATTTTAGTGGGGGTTTTATTATAGTTGATAGAGTCCAAGGGGGTATTGCAAAAATTCAAACTTTACAAGGAGGAATTCTCAAAAAAATAAATTACAGGAGGGTATTGCAAAATTTGCATACTTTACAGGGGGTATTAACCTATTTTCCCAAGAATTTTTAACGCACAATTACAATTACAGAAATTAATCGCTTAAAACACTAAGATTTATTGAAGAATTGACATCTTTTAACAATTGTTTTTCTTTAAACATCTGTGGTGATTACAAAAAGTAAACATTTTCTAATATTGAATGTTCCATTTTCTAATAATACATCTGTGGTGTATTATTTTAACAAAATTAGTAGTCTTGTACTGAGTTTTTTTTAAGCATCACTAGTACAAAAAATGCTTTTAACATCAGTTAAAAATGGTTTTTAACATCAATTTCATAACTGATGTAAACGCATGTGTTGTGGTAAGTCCAAGACATTTGACATCAGTTTCATATCTGATGTCAAAAGGGCACATATCACATCAGGCCTAAGCTCCACAGATGTGAAATGTGAAATTTTAATTTTTAATTATTGTAAACAAATGCATTTTTCACATCAGTTTTGTTATTCCGCAGATGTGAATTATTTATTTGTCACAACTGTTGTGTTTCCTAACAGATGTCAAAAGCCTTTATTTTTAAAAAAAAATAATTGCCCAATTTTTTGCTTTTTTATAGGCTAAATTTTTGTTGACAAAACAAAAACTAATTCAAAACAAACAAGGAAAATTAACGAATCGTAATCACTTTTTTATACAACAATAAGAATCCAAAAGTACACGAATCAAAAATACAAACAAAATAAAAATCATTCCAAAATAATAATTCTGAAATACAAGTGTTATGGTACTAAAGGATTATTGTTTATCCTCATTTGTCTAGCATCTACATTAGAGAAATGTATAGGAGACATATAATGGTTGGAATATTTCGCACCAGGCCCCCTTCAATCTATAGATGATAAATCAAACATTCAAAGGGTTAAGTCCTCAACAATCTATATAGACATAACTTATATAAACATTTAATACTACTCCAAATTACGCTAATATACCTTAAAAAAAATTAAGCTATAGGAGTATACCTTGTGGGATTAGGGTCAAAAGACTTCAGTGAAGGCGCTGACAGTGGAGGACAACAAAAAAATAGTTGTCAAGCCTTAAACATAAGGTGTTGTCTGATCATATTTCCGCTTATTGCTTTGCTACATAAAGTAACTTATATTGTTGTTACAATTTCAAACGAATGCGAAATTGGTAGGTCCTGCTGCAACTTCTCTATCCAAAAGTAACATCAGGTTGTATTTCTGTGATCTGACAAAACAAAATCAAACATTGAAAATTACAAATTGAGCCAAAGATAACCAAAACTAAAAACAATCAGCATAAATTAAAGTAGGTAACTATTGACACATTCTTAAACTAATCAAATAATAAATAGCGGCTCTTAAAAACTATCATATTCTTTAGAGGTCCTTTACCAATCCTAAATTATTGACTTAGCTAGCCTGCTGCATTTGGTTGATTCTCTGGCAAAGCCTCTCGGAATGCTTGGATATCATAATATGTCTCGTGCAATCCTTAATTTATAGAGTAGGGAACTCTCAACTTTGAGAATTAAGGAAAAAGTCATTTGATGAACTTGGGCAATGCAATTTGATACATGACAGAATACTTCAATATAGAAAATAAAATGTTTTAAAATTTTGAGAGTTCCGGAATGGCTGGTTTTATCCATATTGAAATCCCTTTTATTATGTATCCTCTTTCTGGTTGAATGACCTTGATTGCATGAACTTCACCAACAGCCATCAAGTGCTACAGACAAGAAAGCCATGCACTTTCCCAAAAAAAATTAACCAAACAAATATGAACTAAGACTAATTAAGATTAATCATCTTACACATTCATATTATTAGCTTAATTTTAATAGTTGACATTACTAACCAATATTTTTGAAATTTGAAAGGATTAATTTATTCCTTTTATTAGTTTTCAAACAAACAAACTCCAGTTATTAACAACGTACCATAAAATCTTCAACTCCAGTAGCATACCTCCCAGTGTGTTCTTTCAATAGCTTTTCAAGAGCTGAAACACATTGAAATGTAAATACATTATAAATTAGGTTGAACTTGGGAAAATAGGTTGAAACACCGATATTTTGAGCATAGTGAGGTTGAGATGCCGTACAAGCTTTCGTATCGGATAGCCAAAATTACGATACGCAATACTGGTAGACCATAATTGTTTTTGAGCATAAGGAACACCACTGAAGTGGTTAATGATTCAGAATTGAAAATATTTTGCTTAAGAGTCCCAAAATCTCAATTATTTGAATTTCCCTTAAAGAAAAGGACTTATAGAAGCAATATGCATTATAATAATATATGTGCAACTAATTGTATGATATACATTAGTTCCAAAGGCATATACAACCTTAGATGAAATAATACATCATATGAAAATATATTATAAAATAGACAACTATTAAAAGTAAAACAATCAAGCAAGAAACTATATTCCACACCTGAGAGTGGTCAAGATTTTAGTTAATGAAAGTGAAGGAAATATCCTTCTTGGACACTGTTGGTTGCCTCTCCCCAAACAAGACAAGAATTAGATGAGAAACAAGACCCTTATGAACTTTTTTACTCAACTGTATTAATGCATCTTTCATCCTGCAATATGTCAAATGAATGAACAATAAACATTTGCCATATATAAGAACCCAGGAGCAAGTAATTTATGTGCTAGCATATATGTTCAGACAAACACAATAAGAAACAATGAAGTAATAACAAACCAAAAGCAACATTCAAACCCATATATTTGGTTCATATTAATGCAGTTCACAACTTCACATAATTTTCACAAACATAAAATTATAGTATATCTTAAAACTCATTGTATTTCATTGTATAGTAATTGAGTTGAATGATTGATAATCAAACCATAAACTACAATAAGGAATAATAAGTACCTAGGAACTTATCGGCATACCTCATTTGTAACCTTAGGGGACTGTTTAAACTTTAAACCATCTTTTGATATATCAAAAGCAACAGTAATTGATGAGTCCTGTTAGCAATCTTATCATAATCAAACCAAGAAGTTAACATAACATCAAAGAGTGAAACCGTCCACAACCAATAGCAAGGACAATATTATTCTTAGTGAACCAATCTTATACCTTTAATTAGTAATCTTATTGTCATCATTCTTCCATAATTGAACTGACTAAACCAAATAATTAATGACTTAGAAATCTCACAAATTCAATCTCCAACTCAAATTTTAAAGCATTGGATTTTCAAACAAGATATTATTCACTTACAAATAAGTGTTTTTCACAAAAGCATACTAACATTTGATTCAAAGTAAGTGTTTTAGGTCATGCTATACAGAGAGAATGAACATACAGAGTACACATAAGATAACAAGAACAACCAACCTGCTATACGATCAAAATCGAAATTGCAGAACACAAAGGCAGAAAGAGAACGCAAAACACGAACGCAACACTCACAATCCTAGTGCTTATCACAACAATCCTGTTCAGACAGAAGCTAATATAAGTATAATCGGAAAACAAAAATGAAATAATGAAATTGCAGATGATGAAAGTTTCACGGTTTGCAGCGATAACCAACAGGATACCACGAACAACTACTTAACCGGAAAACGAACAGTTACAATTGAACTGCTTAGTCGAAATCGAACAGGTACCACGATCAGGGTAATCAGAAACAAAGTGGAACTTCTTAATTGGAAACACAGGGGAACAAAATCGAAACCACAAACTGCTTAGTTGAAATCGAGCGACCAACAGGGCTTAATCCAAGTCGAAATTGAACCAACAATACTGCTTAATGAAATCGAAATCGAGATTAGGTGAAGGTTAAGCAGTTCCACGAACCAAGTTTTTCTTCAATTTGTGCGTGAAAGGTTTAGGGCTTTACGTAGTAACGTTGAGAGAGAAAAGAAAAGCATCCTAAATATTGATGGGGTTTAATTCACATCAGTGGAATCAGTGTTCTAATGTGCAATCAATTAAAACAAAATTTGCATGTATTTACATGTTTGCCACCGTGTTGCTTTTGTGTATCAGGTTTCCAATTAACTAATGTCAAATGTGTTACCTATGTATTTTTCACATACGGTCAATTAAAATCTGATGTAAAAATTACTCTTTATTCCCGTTTTATATCAGCTATTCCTTCAACTGATGTTAAAACTGTTAACCAAAAGTCTTTTTTCTAGTAGTGCATGTTCCATGTTGAGTTGTTGACGTACGTGTTGTGTTTAAATTTGTTATTTGTTTTTTTTTTTTGGTACAAAATTTGTGATTTGTTTAATCAATTGCATATCTGAAATATTGACTATTAGTCCGTAATATTCCCAAGTCAATTTCAGAAATTTATTTTCATAAGTACTCTCTTTAGCTTTATCAGCTTTATTTATATGTAAAAGTTACTTATTTGGATGGGGTCTATGGATGATTAATAAGGTTCATGGCCTAGGAAGATGACCTCCATTGCACTTAGGAGGGGTGCCTTCCTAAGGTCTACCCAAGTGGAGAGAGTATATTTAAAAAACTAAAAACTACTACATTCGTCTCTAAATATAAGATCTTGTTTGATTATTGCACGTAAATGTATAATTTTGGTCACTAATATCTTTAATTATCTAGTAGTAAAAATTAAAAAAATTTAATATTTTGAAAATACTCAACAAGACAAATCAAATAATATTTTATATGTAAATATTTACATTTATATATTTTTTTGAAACAGTATTTACATTTATATATTATTAGAAATATATGGTTAAAACATGATAGATGAATAGAAATAAAGGTAGTATATTGCGACGTTTAAAGTGTATACGATGTGATGAAATTTATTCACTGCTTATAAATGCAATGTTGATTTTCTTTTTTTTGATGTATATGAAAAAAAAAGTATCTAATCCCATTAATTTGTTGAGGAAGGAAATATATGAAAATAAATTAGAGATTGATTGTATATGGTCAAAAAATTGTTCACTCAAGAATGGAACTTAAATTTTCATAAAATTTACCTTTTTTAAAATTCATTAAGTACTTGAGTCTTTCTTTATTTTTATAAGCCATAAGCAATCTAATACTCCTTCCATTTAACTATCACAATTGACCATTGCACACATGTCAATGTATATTTTTAATGACTAATATATTTAATTATTTATTATAAAAAATGTATGTTTGAAAAAAAATTATTTATCGAGACAAATTGAATAACATTTTTATATGTTAATATTTGTTGTTACATATTGATATAAATATATGGTCAAAATAAATTATATAAATAGTGAACAAGTATCGCAAACGACAATTATTTAGAAACGGAGAGAGTATAAAATTTTCCATTTTGCTTTTACTCACATTCTTTAATGATGATAATCTGGAAGAAAGAATATCTTATATATTTGGTGAAAGCTATTAGGACCATCGAATCAAAATTGGCAATATAAATGCGCCAATATGTGTAGTCTTTTTATTGTTTTACATAAATGTGTAGTCTAAATGCCACAAGATATGCGTGGAAAGCCAATTGGCCTTGTAAATTGCGGTGTCCACTAGTAAGTCTAGTGTCCATTAGTGCGATGCCAAAGAAAATGAGTGGGTTTGGATTAAAGATGGATAGCTCAAGTAGAAACTAAACACTGTTGAAAAAGGTTAAAAGAATAGGATTCTACTCAATTTTGTTACAAATTATACAATACAAATCATATTTTTAGTTACCTCAAAAAAAATCATCTTATTTGTATACTCCATCGTTCCAAATCTATTGTCCTTTTAGAGTTATATACGTAGATTAAGAAACAATAAAAATTGATAAAATGATTTCTGAAATACCAACAGTCTTCTAGTTAGCAAGAGTTGTGTCTGAGGAACATTGGTGTACCCCATCATGACATTTTCATTAATCTCTTTGTCTCTTATGATGGCAATCTGGTCATCACTCTCTTGAAGGTAGCTCTTCGTGTGGACTGGTTAGAGGCGTTGTTCTTCATCATCAACGCTCGTGATCATCTTCCGTTCGTGAATCAAAGGTTTCTTCTCTATAAGAGGTAAATGTTAAACACATGATCATGCTCATTCGTAAGGATCGTTAAAGGAAATTTTTTATATTCCGCTGCATAAACTGTCACGATTTTCCCTCAGTGGTATCAGAGCCACATACAAAACCATGATTATGATGTTTGTTTATATCATGTTTTAATTTGATTAAAACCTTAAAAGAATAAAATTGAGGAATTAAATTTTAATTGATCAAGACTTATATATGATATAAGGGAACATGATGCAAATAGAGTATATTTGATATACTAGATTTGATCCGTTAAAATCACGTAGTCGTTATTGGTATTGAACGATTCATGTTAATTGTTTCGGAACATACGTTTGTATGGTGAAACATTGATGTGGTGATGAATCAAACTGATATTCGTTCATGGTGAATCTTGATGGAATGAAGTTGTTGCATTAGGATTCAAGACAACACAAAGGTTGTGTTGTGCTGAAAAATTGCTCCATAATTCGCCGAAATCGTGACACGATTTTTTTAACATAAAGGTTCTATTTTCTGAGCTCCAAAATCATGACACGATTTGTGAAATCGTGAAACGTTTTGGACACAGTAAGAAAGACGCCAAATTTTGAGAATTTTTCCAATGCTGTCAAAAGGCCAAATCGTGACATGATTTTAGAAATCGTGACACGATTTGGTAGCAGAAGCAGAATTTTTGTAGCAAAAGCAAAGTTGTTCTGTACCATATCCAAAATAGTGACACGATTTTGACACAGAAGCAAAATCATGACATGATTTGAGAAATAGTGACACGGTTTTTGCACCGAAGTAAATAGTGACACGATTTCTGGCTGGTTTATATGATCAATAGCTGAAATTTAATTTAATTAATTAAAGAGGATTAAATTGATAATGATAATATAGTGTGTTTATTATTATTATTATCTTGTTGATGATCGGTTATGACCTTAGTTTATTTCTTATGTTTTTCAAATTCTAGGTCATTTGTGGACAAGTTGTTAAACAAGATGCTTCGACAACTTGCTCAGCTTTATGCCACAAGAGTATATGAATAATAAAGTGCAGAAAACGATTAAAAGAACACAAGTAATTGTTTACCTAGTTCAGTGTCAAAACGCCTAATTTGGGGGATACCAATCTAGGAGAATTACCTTCACTATACCATAGTTACTAGTCTTTAGGTCTTATTTGAATATCCCCTATTCAAGCCTCTCACTAAAACTACCCGAATGAAATTATTTAGGACTCCCCCTAAATATGTGACTCTCCCTCAACCAATTGCCCCAACTGGAGGAACGATTACTCAGCTCATTAAGCTGGTGCAAAGCCTAGCACTATTTTACCACAACGACAACAACAACTTTCACAAGATAAAATATTTGTTTTTGTAACTTCTTCAAGCTCTTCCAAAAATAACTCCTGGCGCGCGCAAACAAATAACTTTCTGATTTGTTATTTGTTTGGTTGATGTTCTTGTAACAAAGAATATTTGCTAGGATATATATATTTTAAATCTTCCAAGAAAAATACAAAACGCGCCATAACAAACTTTACTTAAGAGATATACTTCAACTGAAACGTTGGCGGTTTATTACTATATCTCTAAGTAGTTAACAAAAATACTCTGAAGTTTTGTGATCATAATACACTCGATTTGAGTTACCTGAACTGATATGCTCTGTTGAGGCAAAATGTCACAGACGTCTGTTGGCAAGATGTCAAGGCATCTTGCTCAACATGTTGTTTGATCAAAATGTGTGAGAACATAGGGAACAACAATTTTATTTTGGGATTTTAAATACGACCTGCGTGTCGTGCCTTCCTATAATCTCTTTATGTAATTTTCTCTTCTCATCTCACTCCCTCGTATGTAAAACGAGTTTTCTTTAATGTAATATTATTTGAAGATTAGTCATGACAAAAGAACAGACAACCTGGAAATTTAGAAAATTAAATATTTTCCTTTATGTTTCAGCTTTGAAAAAATTATGTATGATCTTATTTATACATATTCAGAAACTGGCGTATACAATAAGATCTTTCCGCAGATACTTAAGTAATTCAAATTTTGAATTGCTTAAATAAAGTAACCATAAAGATTGTTTAAAGAGAACAAGAAAACTTATGCTCACATTAGAGATCTAGCAATTTGAAGATATTCATTGTGTTAGACTCTGACTTTTGGATGTTTGTGTATAATAGACATCCTAACTCAAGAAACGACTGTTAGTATTTATGTCACGTGGTTACATATATAGTAAAAGGTGTTGAAAGACCACTCATATATAATGACATAATTTAGTCATATAGTTATTCAACAATGTTAAGATTGCCTTATAGATTATTATTGTTAAATGATAGAACAAATAGAGACAAACTTTATGCTAGCTAATCCACTAATCAAAGACATGACACATAAGGTCTTTCATATGGTTGTTGTCATTTAGGATGTATTGGATTAGTGGGAGTCTCTTAGTTTATGTTCTATTTTTAATTTTTGATATAGATACAAATTTTCTGAAGATTTTATGCAGGAATAAAGTTTATGAAGTTAATATTATTATAAGTGTTATGAATATATATTGTGGATGTCCATTAGTCTTGGCTCATCTCATAGGCCCGTGAAATCACCTATATAGCACTATGTATCATTGTCATGTAACCCTAATCTTAATCTTAACAGTGAATACAGATTACTCCATCTCTCTTCTCTTTTTCTCATTTGCATCTCTTATGTTACTCTTACTTCCAGTAGTTTCATAACATGTTATCAGCACGAAACTCTGCCGAGTTATTATATTGAAAAGGTATGTACATAAACCTCTTTTCATTTTGTTGCGTCAATGCGTCATAGTCACTCACGTTGTTTATGTTATACTTGTTGATTCAATATATATATGCTACAGGAATACAAATTATGACTCAACAATTAACAAAAGTAAACATACAATTAATAGCATCAAACCAAATTGTTATACGAAATACACGATGCTTTTTAGTATCTATTTGTTGCTTGTTAGTTACAAATTTTGTAACCTTTAATTTTCTTTATTTTTTATGTATTTGAAAAGAAATATATTCATGCATCTTTAAAAAATTGCAAAGAAAAATTATTATAATGAATACTTGAAGAATTTCTGTGTTATTATAACGAATTTCTGAAGAATTTCTATATATAATGAATTTTTTGAAGAACTTAATAATCTTAGTTCCTTATGAACTTAGAATTTAATCTATGAATCTTGAAGAATTCAATAAACTAGTTTCTGAAGAACCGAGAAAAATTTCAAATTTTATCATTAATTCAAGAAGAATTCAATTGTTTAATTTCTGAAGAACTTAGAAAAAAATTAAATTTATATTCTCTATGAATTCTAGAAGAATTCAATAGTCTAGTTCATCAAAAATTTACAAAAACCAAATTTTATTTTCTATGAATTCCAGATGAATTCAGTAATTTAGTTCATGAAGAACTTAGAAAATTAATTATTATTCTCTTTGAATTCTAGGAGAATTCATTAGTCTAGTTCTTGAAGAACACAGAAAAACTCAAATTTTATTCTCTAGTTCCTGAAGAACTTAGAAAAATTCAATTTTTATTTTTCATGAATTCGAAAAGAATTCAATAATATGCAACCTTAAAGAATTGCACAAGATTATTTTATAGAGATTTTGATATAGTTCTTGAAGAATTTCAAAATAAAATAAAATTATGATTGACATTGAGTCATTATTATTGTAAACCAGAAGTTTACAAATTATATTAAGTTCTTTTGTTGGCAAGATCGGTAGGGTTATCCCGGTTCTATTATAATGTGAAGATAAAAAGTTTTATTCCTATGGTCTATGGATATGTATTGAAGTGCCAAAAAATTCTACAATCCAATAATTTGTCTGTTACGTACTAGTTCCCAAAAAAACTTGAAAATTTAACGAATTGAGTCTGTCAAAATTTGAGGATGTATACAAGGTGATATTTGTGAATCAGTACATACACCAATTATCATATAGATATTTTATGAGTTCAATTGATGCATCAACTAATGATGATTATATGTCAACTCACAACCAGAAGTTTGTGAGATTGTTTTCTCAACTAATTTGACAAATAGCTCACTTTCTAAATTTTTCAGAAAGCATTTGATAAGTATCATATATCAATCACAATATATATTGAACATATATGTTCATAAAAATGGACTTGAAGATCCATTATGTAGAAGTCAAAAGTTAAAAGTATGATTGATACTTATAAAATTGTAACATCTAAATTCTACTTTTGGATGTGTTGAGTATGTTCAATTGCTCTAATATAATGCATTATGACGAATTATTAAAGAATATTGGAAAAATATATTTGATACGAATCTCCATCTATTATGAAGTATTTTGAACTAAAAATTGGAGACATAATTACAGCTCTGAAGGCTGATTCTCAAGTGATAAATTAGTTTTTCCAATATTAGAGGGAGAGATAAGCAGTTGAAATGTGAACCAGAAGTTCAAATGAATCACTTGAAATACAATATTATTAGTATCTCATCTTGATCCTCATATAAAATAGTTTGAAGTAGAAATTCAAAAGAAAAAACATTTGCAAAGTTTATGAAATCAAATATCAGTTGTTAATGCTCCAATCAAAATAGATGTTCCTGTTGAACAATTCTATATTGCAAATGAATTCAACCACACTTGAAGTATGGTGAGAAAATTGGATCCAATGATAAAAATACTCAAATAAGAAAAGGAGCTAAAATGAAAGATGACCAAGCGAGGATATGAAAACTCTAAAAGAGTATTGACATAATTGATATTTAGTTCCAAAAGAACTTATTAGGTACTTGAAATTTATGAAATAAAGAGATCTCAAAAAATTATGTCATGAATGGAATACGATGGAACCAAATGAAAGTCAATATTGACTATATTATTTTTCTCATATATAATATAACGCTATATATGATAAGAGATAATGAGGATCATGAAACAAAGTCTAATGTGGACTATAGACCATGCAATGGTTAGCTATGATTGGCTATTGCTACCTAAGTAAACTCACTTTGCAAAGTGAAAGATTTCTGGACCAGTAGTCCGTACATCTGAAGATTTAAAAATGATGAGATACGAATCAATTTTTGTGCCAATAGAAGTTTGACTTGTTATTCAAGAATATCAATAAAAGTTTTCCATTGATTGTGAAGAGAAATATTCACCTAAAGTGAAAATATTTTTTTTACTTGATTAAGTCTAGTAACACTTGAGAGTTTCAATTTATTGAGAGTGTTACAATATATTTGTATGACTCACTTTTTAGTGATGATTATATCAAACTCCATGAAAGATTTAATTTCACGAGACTTATTATTCAAACTATCGAATCTATACTATTTAAAATTACAATGGGTGTAATTATGACCTTATTAAATGCAAAATCATTCTTATGTCTTCCTCCTATGCCAATTGCCATGTGTCACACTATCACCACTCCACCTTTTCATTTTATTTTTATCATCATCATTATTATTATTATTATTATTATTATTATTATTATTATTATTATTATTATTATTATTATTTATATTATATTACTTTTTTTCTTATGATTACAAAAACCATTTATCTTCATTTTATTATTATGATTTCATTTTAACCGCACAATTTCTGAAATCATTCAATTTTATTTTTATTATTACTTTTATTCTTATTTTATTTTGCCTAATAATACAATTCCATGTTCTTAGTAATCATATATTGTATAATTGTTCAGATTAATTTTAATGAAAACTGTAATTATTTATTTAATTACATTAAATTATTTAATATCTATATTCAATAACACAGTTTAAAATTATCGGACAAAAAAATAAACAATTTAAAATTAGTTTGATTAAAATTATTATAATACATTTACAAATAAATTACACATACAATATAAATATAAATTATAACACAAATAAATTTAAAATTAGTACATTCACCAAAAAAAAAATATTTAAAATTAGTACTTACTATTATGTAAATTATCGAAATTAATTTAAATGGGTACCAATTAAAAATTGATCAACCATATTCAAATTCACAATCAAATTATACATTTTGGATTATCTACTATACCACCAATAAAATTCACATTCAAATTCTACGATACAATATTTTGATCAACCATTGTACAAACCTGCATTGAAAATTTGACATACATAATTTTGTGTTGTTAATTATACAAATACCATAATCAAATAAATAAAAATATTGGTTTAAAAAAAAATAAAAAAAAATATTATTTGCTATTATTTGAATTTGAATATCGTAATCAAATAAATTGTGTTGCTCAATTAACGCATAAATTTTGTTTTGCTCAATTAACGTGGTGCAATTTGTTTACTATTACCAAAAAATAATTCACAAAGTAATACAAAAAAAAAAACAAATCAACAAGTAATAAGTGAAACTTTAATGCACGCGTTCTTTACTTTTTTATGGAAAAGAATATTTTCTATAAAGGTAGGAATATGTTATATATTATTGGAATTATTCAAATATAACTATAATTACATTATAGCAAACTTTAAAGAACCACGTGAATTGAGCAAAAACGAAGGAATGTGTATATAATATAATACTTAGCTTAATACCACTTATAAACGGAATATGCTCTCTAATATAAAATTTAATAACATTAATACCATTTATATATAAAGGAAACAACATAATAAAAAATCAGTAGCTTGCTGTTTGTACTCAGGCTGAATTCTTTCTTTGGTATGCCTTATGCCATGAATTTTTTCTTTTTAATTATAATAAAATTTTGCCAATTAAAAAAAATACCATTTATATAAGGAAACAACATAAATAAAAATTTTGATAATAAAAATTTGATTATATTTTATAGTTAAATATTAAAATTAACAATTAAAATTTTCAAAGATAATTTTGATATTGATTATTGGGCTTTTGACAATCCTAATTTGCAACCCTAATTTTTTTGTCTATAAATAGCTAGAACATAAATGTGAAAAAGCACAACCTTTAAAAATAGGTCAATATAGTTAAGCAAACTCAATTTGAAATCAAGGGATTTTTTCTATTCTGTTCATACATTTTAACATTCATTTAAAACATATTTTGTTTAAAATATATAGAATAAATCTTATTTTCATATTCCTCAAAAAGAAAATCTTATTTTCATTTTGTATAGTCTATGTAATTTTTTACATATGTTTGTATTAATTTTCTTTTTTGATTTCTTATTATGTTTGCTCTACCACATGCCAAAAGAAACTGATGACACGAAATCATATCTTATTTTTAGCTTAGTTTATGTGAACTTTAGTTGCATTTTCATATGTTTTTATTTCATTTATGTCTTTTTATGTTGGTATTTGTTTTGTTTTCAGTTTTGTCAAATAAAATAGGTCGGAGAAGAGAATTGAGCAAAAAGGGTAAAAAACGGAGCAAAAAGGGGTGCGAACAAGCAAAATCAGCAAAACCCAACAAACTGGGCTGGTGGCGCCCGCCACCAGCTTCGTCGCGCCCGCCACAGAATCTAAATCCAGCAAAACTGCTTTTTGCGTATCGTGGGGAGTTGGCAAGCGTCTGATCAGTTTTTGTTTCCTTATCGTACGTCAATTGGATCATCACAAACACACTCATCCTTTCCTATAATTTAGGATCGTATGAAGACAAAAATCTTCTATAAATAGAAGTCATAAACTCAGAAACTTCTACGCCTTATTTTCTTTACTTTTCAGTTAGTTTTAGTTTCTTGTTACAGTAACTGTAACGGTATTTCCACATCGGGAATCCGTTTTCAGTTCTGTTTTCACTTTCCTGTCAAGAATTTTGTACCGATTATTTCAGTCAAGTTTATTCAGCATTTATTTCCAGGTTTTTTTTATGTCTTTATTTAATTATTTATTTATGCTTTATTTAATTTACTGTTTTTATTTATTTATTTCTTTTACCATGTCTAGCTAAATTCCTAGATATCGGTATGTAATTTAATTCTCCGAAGGGGATTTAATGATGATGTAGCGCGCACACATATTAAACTATTTTTCTGATTTGGGTTTCTATATTTAAAACTCCTATGCTTTTGAACGAAAGTAAAATAAAGCAATTAAGGTTAAAATCAATAGAGCGAGAGTTTGAGATTTTAACTAGATAGTAGAAACTTGATATTAATTTTTGAACGAGCGAGAGCCACGTTAGGATTAATTAGAACTAATTGATTTTCAAAATATACTTTGGAAGCTAAGGTGGTAGAAAAGTGACAGTAAAACTCCTAGCTTAGAAAGTATGGTTTTTATCAACAAAACGAGAGTGTGAGGTTTAAACCTTTAAATTGAGAAAGTTCTTCTGAAAAATAAACCCTTTTTCGCGCGCTATTAATTTATTAAATTCCCGTTGGTTAATTAGTTACATACCGATATCCCGTTTTAATTAATTTAATTCTTCTTTTTTATTTCTTTTAAATTCTAAAACAATTCTAAACTAAACCCATCGCCTTAGATTTACAACGTGACGACAGAATTACGGTAGGTCAACTATTGGTCTCTGTGGTTCGATATCTTTTAAAACTCAACGACGAAACTGTGCACTTGCAGTTATAAAATATTTATTGATACACAAATCGTCGATCAAGTTTTTGGCGCCGTTGCCGGGGACCAATTTAGTCGATATCGTAACTCCGTTGTTACACCGTAGAGACTAAGGCAATTTTAATTTTTAGTAAAAGATTTAAAAATCCAAAAAAATCAAAAAAAAAGAAATATAAAACAAAAAAAAAATGGGTGACCATCCACAAAACCGTCCACTTAAATTTTATGCTATTCCTTCACAAGAACCTCATAATAGCATTGTTGCCCCTGCTATTGAGGCAAATAGTTTTGAGCTTAATCCTTCATTATTTTCTGCCGTACAACAAAATCAATTTGCCGGTAGTCCTAGTGACGACCCTAATCTACATTTGTCAATATTCTTGCAATACGCAGACACTGTGAAAGCAAATGGTGTTAGTCCCGAAGCAATTAGGCTTCGTCTTTTCCCTTTCTCTTTAAGAGATAGAGCTAGAGCTTGGCTCCACTCATTACCTTCCAACTCTGTTACCACGTGGAATGAGTTGAAGAAAGTTTTCTTAGCAAGATACTTCCCACCTAGCAAAACTTTTATGCTAAGAGCTCAAATTAATGGGTTTAAACAAAGTTATAATGAATCTCTTTCTGAAACATGGGAAAGATACAAAGACATGATAAGACTCTGCCCACACCATGGTCTAGAAGACTGGTTAGTTATCCACACCTTTTACAATGGTCTCTTGTATAACACAAGAATGACAATAGATGCCGCAGCTGGTGGCGCACTGATGGATAAATCTTACACTGAGGCATATAACCTTATTGAAAACATGGCTCAAAACCATTATATGTGGGGAAATTCAAGAACACCTTTAGAGCAACCTGTTGTGCAACGAGGTATGCAAAAGTTAGAGAGCTTAACCAAAATACCTGCAACTACTGTGGCTGCAACAGTTTCAAACTGTGAATTATGTGGAACTCTAGGACATGCTACCCCTGAATGTCAACTTTTGGCAGGCGTTTCCCCAGACCAAGTGGACTATTCTCAGGGAAACCCTTACACCTGTGAACCAGGTTGGCAGAACAATTCCTACATTTCACCAGGATTCCAACATGGAGCCCCTACTGCTCCAAATGTCCCTACAAAGTCAAACCTGGAGCTTATGATGGAAAACTTTATCCTAGCTCAAACTCAGCAGAATAGTCAAACAAATGAAGTGATTACCCTTTTGGCTAACAAAGTTGATCTTATGGCCACCCATAGCAAAATGCTTGAAACTCAGATATTTCAAGTGGCCCAACAACTAGCGTCTACTAGTGCCCCAACAGGCATATTTCCTGGCCAACCACAACCTAATCCTAAGGCACATGTGAACGTTGTGACACTGCGGAGTGGAACACATTATGATGACCTGAGTGATCATAGGACCGAGAGGCCATCCATGCAACAAAAGCCTGACGAACCAGTTGAGAAAGAGAGTCAACCTAAAGAGAATGAAGGAAATGCTGTTGAGGCTAAAGCAAAAGAGAAACCTTATGTGCCTATGCCGCCTTATAAACCACCCATTCCTTATCCTCAAAGGTTTGAAAAGACCAAAAGCATGGAGGAATTCAAGAAATTCGTGGAGCTTCTGAAAAAATTAAATATAACAATACCCTTTACAGAAGATATCACCCAAATGCCTTCATATGCTAAATTTCTCAAAGAAATCTTATCTAATAAGAAGAGGATTGAGAACGATGAAACCGTTATGCTTACTGCCGAGTGTAGCGCAATTCTTCAAAATAATATGCCTCCTAAACTCAAAGATCCAGGAAGTTTCTCTATACCCTGTGTCATTGGAAAGTTTGTCATAGATAGGGCCCTATTTGATTTAGGTGCCAACATTAGTCTAATGCCCATGACCATATGCGAGAGACTCAAGTTAGGTGAGTTGAGACCTACTAGAATGTCTATACAATTCGCTGATCGTTCTGTCAAAATGCCCTTAGGTATTCTAGAAAACGTTCTTGTGCGTGTAGGTCAATTCTTCATCCCAACTGATTTTATAGTCATGGACATAAGGGAGGATTCCAATACACTTATCATCTTAGGAAGGCCATTCTTAGCTACTGCTGGTGCATTAATTGATGTAAAGAAAGGCAAGCTCACTTTTGAAGTGGGTGAAGAAAAAGTGGAATTTGTTTTAACGCAATTCATGAAAGCACCAGCTACAGATGACAGCTGTTATCTGCTAGATGTCATTGACGAATGTAGAAAAGAGGGAGATGGAGCAAACCATGTATTCTAAAGTTCTAAAACCTCATGCCCCTCCAACTCTTAAAGATGATAATGACAGTCTAGGTGAAACTTTAGAAATTGCACCAGAACCTCCTCCTCACAAGCCGCCAAAATTTGTCACATCTAATGAGCTCGAAAAGTTTATCGAGATGTTGAAAAAGCTTAATATTGACATACCTTTCATTGAGGCTAGAGTAGACCCAAAACCCCAAACATGTGGAAAGGCGGAAAATATAAAAATCTATATACATGGAAAATTTGAGGGCAATGAATCTAGGGAAGTCATTAGTAAAAAAGGGATAAGGTTAACCTTCGAGATGGTGGATGAAATGACTAAGCCAAAACCTGAGAAGCTGATACTCAGGATTGATCCAGAACCACCACCACCACATGTTATGAACTTTAAACCGCCCTATAGGAAGAACAAAAGAAAAGAAAAGGGTAAGAAAGCTGAACCACCCTATAGGAGGAAGAAAAGAAAATGTGAGGGATATGTGAGATGGCTTGATAAGTGGCCTTGGAAACTAGAGTTTGTTAAAAATGTGGTCGAGAAATTATTCTCGAAAGAGCCACCATGAGTGCCTCCAGCCCTAAACTGTCGAGCTAACCGACTTTAAACAAAGCGCTTGGTGGGAGGCAACCCGCTGATTTTGAATCTAATGCTTTCTTTTTAGTCCATTTTATTTTGCAGGTAATAAAGAAATAGCACTCTCAACAGCTTCGTAGTTGTGAAAGCTTGGCTATTCAGGTTCTTCTTCCAATCTCACCTTTAGTCGTTGCATTGGGGACAATGCTCGATTTAAGTGTGGGGGAGGAAGCTTTATTGCTTTCCTTTTACTTTCAGTCATTTAGTTTGCATGCATAATAAAACATTAGGATAGTTCACTTAAATTGAGTAGTTTTTGCGTGTTGTTTTTGTTATTGTCTGATTTTCCCATTTCTTGAGCTATACCAAAAATTTGAGTTTTGACGCTTGATATTGATTGTTTGAAAGTATATAGGTTGTTTGCACTATCTAGGCTATTTTGTGAAATTTGGGTAACGGTTAGACAAAATCAATACCGTTTTAACACCTTAGATTCCCAGAAGTGTGTAAAACTGATTTGAGTACTAATTTTGACAAAGCTTTGAACTTGAGTTTTAATGAACCCTTAGTAGTTTATTTAGCAGTCGGCACCATCTCAAGGCACAAACTAAGTGGGAAACCGACGAATATAAGTGAATGATCTTGAAAATAAATGTTTATGAATACTATTGGTTGATTCTTTGAAATAATTGATGAAAATGCAACAAATGTTGAAACATGCGAAAAGAAAAAAATACCATAGTATAGAAACTCATTAGTAGTTGGTTCAGAGGTGTCTGATTCTGAACTTGGTAGGGCGGGTTACGATATGATCCCCCGCAACTGCGAAGTGGGGAAAACAAATAGGGGATACCAAACTTATGTTATCAGCACCCCTCGCTATATGATGATCATAATCACTAACAGGTTTCCTACCATGGGCGTGTACAAGATAACGGGCTTAATGTGATTGCACTAGAATGAAAAGGGTGAATGAAACTTAGGTGAAAGGTAGAGTCAAAAGGAAATACTTCAGGTCTGTTTTCATATAATGGGAGTCTCTTGTGTCATTACGGTGTTTTTGTTATTTGTACTGTTATTTGATTTTCATGGCTTAGCCGGCAACCACGTATGAGTAGGATGATCGTGTCATGTGTTTTCACTTGTGCTATGCAATTCACTATTCTTTTATGCTTGAGGACAAGCAATGGTTCAAGTGTGGGGGAATTTGATGAAACGAAATCATATCGTATTTTTAGCTTAGTTTATGTGAACTTTAGTTGCATTTTCATATGTTTTTATTTCATTTATGTCTTTTTATGTTGGTATTTGTTTTGTTTTCAGTTTTGTCAAATAAAATAGGTCGGAGAAGAGAATTGAGCAAAAAAGGGTCAAAAACGGAGCAAAAAGGGGGTGCGAACAAGCAAAATCAGCAAAACCCAACAAACTGGGCTGGTGGCGCCCGCCACCAGCTTCGTGGCGTCCGCCACAGACTCTAAATCCGGCAAAACTGCTTTTTGCGTATCGTGGGGAGTTGGCAAGCGTCTGATCAGTTTTTGTTTCCTTATCGTACGACAATTGGATCATCACAAACACACTCATCCTTTCCTATAATTTAGGACGAAGACAAAAATCCTCTATAAATAGAAGTCATAAACTCAGAAACTTCTACGCCTTATTTTCTTTACTTTTCAGTCAGTTTTAGTTTCTTGTTACAGTAACTGTAACGGTATTTCCACATCGGAAATCCGTTTTCAGTTCTGTTTTCACTTTCCTGTCAAGAATTCTGTACCGATTATTTCAGTCAAGTTTATTCAGCATTTATTTCCAGGTTTTTTTTATGTCTTTATTTAATTATTTATTTATGCTTTATTTAATTTACTGTTTTTATTTATTTATTTCTTTTACCATGTCTAGCTAAATTCCTAGATATCGGGTATGTAATTTAATTCTCCGAAGGGGATTTAATGATGATGTAGCGCGCGCACATATTAAACTATTTTTCTGATTTGGGTTTCTAATTTTAAAACTCCTATGCTTTTGAACGAAAGTAAAATAAAGCAATTAAGGTTAAAATCAATAGAGCGGGAGTTTGAGATTTTAACTAGATAGTAGAAATTTGATATTAATTTTTGAACGAGCGAGAGCCACGTTAGGATTAATTAGAACTAATTGATTTTCAAAATATACTTTCGAAGCTAAGGTGGTAGAAAAGTGACAGTAAAACTCCTAGCTTAGAAAGTATGGTTTTTATCAACAAAACGAGAGTGTGAGGTTTAAACTTTTAAATTGAGAAAGTTCTTCTGAAAAATAAACCCTTTTTCGCGCGCTATTAATTTATTAAATTCCCGTTGGTTAATTAGTTACATACCGATATCCCGTTTTAATTAATTTAATTCTTCTTTTTTATTTCTTTTAAATTCTAAAACAATTCTAAACTAAACCCATCGCCTTAGATTTACAACGTGACGACAGAATTACGGTAGGTCAACTATTGGTCTCTGTGGTTCGATATCTTTTAAAACTCAACGACGAAACTGTGCACTTGCAGTTATAAAATATTTATTGATACACAAATCGTCGATCAGAAACATGCAAATTCATCTTTAGTATTGCCTTTCTATAACATTACTGTGAACAAAGAAATTGAATGAGTGTATCATCTACTCTTTATTTTTCAAGGTATTTAGATTTTGTCAATGAATCTTAGAAAAACAGGCTTAATTCTAACAAAATATCCAGATATATTTGTTGAAAAATTGATTTTGGCAGCTCCAGATACACTTGGTCGAATTTTTGCAAGTGATACAACGAAGACGCTACAAATTGGATTTTGTATGAATTTGTGATTTTTTTATCCCGTTTATGCAGCATAGATGATTGCACACAGACCCCAATTTAATTTACGAAGCTTTGATTGATAATAAAATAGAATCTGTTAGGTTTTTTATTATTGAATTTCACCTTTTTTCTATCTTTTATTACGGTTTTATTGGTTTTTTTTACTAACTAATTTTTTTTTCAATTAGTTTTGTGTAAGTTATAATGAAGAGCGTGGAACAAGTTTGACATTAGTTTTTTCAATTCTTTTTTCAATTAGTTTTTTTTTACTAGGTTTTTATCATCGAAGAGCGTGGAACAAGTTTGACATTATTCCATTTAATATACTCCATTTTTTTGACAAGAATATACTCCATTTTTCATATGTCTCTTAAATATGACTATATTCTTGCAATTTGTTCATGTAGAGAAACTCTGAATATCAAAGTTCGTGTTGAAAGGCTTTGGTTAGTAAAGTGACATATCTAAATAGAAACTAACATTCTATATGAAAATGGTTTTAATAGTTGTTAATGTTAGTTATTTTTTAATTCTATATTTGTCCTTTTTTTAATGTGTAATTTGTAACACATATTCTATGATTTGTTCTTTATTTCTTCCTCTTCTTCTTCTTTTGAGGTTCCAATACATGTATTCTATGAAATGTATTTTCGAGACCCGACACCGAGAAAGAAGAAGAATAAAAAAATTTTGTGAAATTTTATAATAGTCCTTGTGATTAACACCTATAATAAATAGAATAGTTTTGTTTTGAATACAAATAACCAGAGAAATTTTTATTTATAACTCAATAAATAATATTCAATCAGATGCAAAAAAAAATTTGTCCGGCCATCAATGTGATATAATTGAATGAGAAGATATTATGGTCATATAAAATCTTATTCATGTTAGAGATTTTAATTTAAAATGAATCATGTTTTCCTTTTTTGTAAATGATTTTTATGAAAATCTATTTAAAATAGCTTTATTTGAAGTTTATATAAAAAAATTCATTTTTTTATAAGTACATAATATAAAAATTCTTTAATAATTATCTTTTTAACAAAATGTACCAATAAAATAATACTACCTTCATTCCTATTTATAAAACTAATGTATTTTGTCTATTTAATGACTAGATGCATTAAATTTTCTAAGAATCTAAAAAGCTCATTTTTCTTTTATAAATAGGAACGAATGTAGTACAATATAAAAATTACTTTTATAAAATCTAAAATAAATTGGCCCACAAGGAAACACATGTAGGTAGTGATTTATGGAGACAATTACACATTTACACTGGTCGTGAAGATTCGGTGAATTTTTTTTTAGCTATACATAGCATTTTCCTATTTTCTATGGTGTGAATTTTTTTTTTTTACTATGTAGAGTGAACTTTTAAATTGTTATAAAAATGTGCAAAAATTTATGACAATATATATATATATATATATATATATATATATATATATATATATATATATATATATATATATATTGACTTTACTATAAACCAAAACGATGATTTATTATGTGGGCAAAAAAACTTTCAGGACAAAAATGTATGAAAAAATATTATATGCTTAAATGAAACTATATTGTGAAATCAAATTCTACCAAAACAAATTGCAATCAAATCAAGTCATGTAAATATGTGTGTATATATTTTAGAAATTAATTAACCTACAAAAGCGACACTATGAGTACGATGTTGTTTGATTGAACTCACGTGTAAAACACTTCTATGTTGTTGGTGTATAAATACTAATATTGTGCTAAAAGATAATGTGAAAAATTGTTTGATTATTTACACTATAACATTTTTAACTCGCAGTTAAGCTCACAGGGATGGGACGGTTGATATTATGCCCTTTTTTATTTGTTACTATGATATTAGTACAAAGTTTAATTTCCATCACCGCTGACGATGTAAAATCTTTGTCAAGAAACTTGTGAGACACACAAGGTGAGTTTTCCCATCTAAAATTGAATTTTCTCCATATGGATGAACTAGAAATCAAACTTCAAACCACATACTTAAAGAGATCGAACCATTACCAACTAATATTATGCTTTATTGGCCTCTAATAATAGTTTTTCAGTGTCATTATTGATTTCATGTTTTAGAGGAATTAAAAAAATATATTGTAATATATTATGGTCTACTAGAATTATTTTCAAACAAATTCAAAATTTTACTATTCAATTTAAATTTTTTAAAGGCTATATTGAAATACTAATATATATGTTTACTATCTCTTCTATAAAAAAAAATATAGGTTTTTTTTAAGAAACTTTATTGAACGATAATTTTTGACATTTTTATATTGTAACTCATATTTATCAGCATATTTTGATATCATTTAAATTCTACATATTATATCTCAAATTTCAGTTATCAAATAAAATAAATGAATAATTTGTTTTAGGTTTTCTAAAAATGATTTTTATAATGCAATGATTTAAATAGCTTATATAAATTTCGAATGAAAATTTTGTTTAAATAGCTTATATTAAAATAGCTATTGAATCATAGTGTTACAATTTTTTAAAACATTTTAAAATAAATTAAAAACTATTTTTTATTTGTAATATTAATGAAGGCCGGAATTATTTATATAATTTATTAAATAATTTTACTGTAATTTTTATTTAAGTATTTTTTATAAATTTTATTTATTTGCATAATTTCACATATTTAAAAACTGCAAAAATAAATTCTAAGCAAAAAATTCCCCGTGCGTGCACGGGTCTCAAACTAGTAGATGATAAAATGTATAAGTCTCATCGTTACTCAAACAATATAGATGCATATTGTATAATAATTTTAGAGAATATTTCTAAATGGGAAATATGATCATGACATCATTTGTCAATTTTGAAGAAAGGATTTGGAAACAAATTTTATGACATGAATATTATAAGATCTCTTGAAGAGTTTCAAGAAGTTGATTTATTCTATCGAGATGAAATATGAAATAGTTATCAGTTGTGTGCTCTAGCTGTTGTAATTGTCATTTTCCATAGTTATTGTTGATAAGACCTTTCTTTTTATAAGACCTGTTTGATTTTACTATAAATTTGATGTTGGACCAAAGGAAATTAAAAGAATTTTATTTGATTTTAATATAATTTAGGGTGAAGTCTAAGGTGAGGGCCCCGTCAAATCTCTCACCGGTGAGGGACTTAAAAATCACCAATAGATTACATGAATGGTTCAGATCTCTTATAATAAAAAATGAGAACATCTACAAATATCCACATCCAACCTCATTCTCATAAATTCGTGCATATTTTGTTGTTTCGTATCTTCTTCTCAGTTTTTGTTTCTTCCTATTTCCTAACTGCTCAAATCATCTCACTGATTATGAAATTGAAGCAAATCTGCAACCGCAACAAAAACCCTTCATCAAATCGAACCTACAACCACGTCGTCTCCCTAACATTAATTTCAACTCTTACGTATTCATATTCATCCGATTCCAAAATCGATTATCTTTCCAAGTGCGACGATAAGTTGCGCAACCCAAATTCACGACTCTTTTCTCTCAATATCTGTCTTCACGCCATGTTTTTGCACGGGTAAGTTTTTCTTTTTACGGTTTATGTGATGATTGATTGCTAATTGATGATTTTAAATTGCTTACGTTAGTCCCTCGCTTGTGTGGTTTTTATGACAAGGCAATTGTTGTGGGAATTTTGTTTGGTTTTGTAGGGGGGTTTTCGAGCATTGTGTTTGCTTGTGGGTAGGCAGTTTGGTTTTTTGGTATGCGTTTGTCTTTTCCTGCTGTAAGCTTGTTGTAGCTGCCCTCTTGTAATGGGTTTGGCTGGTTGTTCTTGTTCTTGGTCCATTTTGCTACTCTTATACCTCTTGTTAAAGAGTATGCTTTAATAATAATTTGGCCGTTTCAAAAAAAAAATTGCTTCATTACAAAGTTTGGTCTGAACTTCTGATTGCATGATTAGATATAAGTAATGGATGATTAACCTCTAAAGAAGATAAATTATGGGCTTACGGCTATTAACAATGGCAAAAGTAAGAGCTTTCAACCAAATTGTTCCTGATTTTGGTATAGAGGCAACAACAACATCACTATATTTAGCTTGAAAATGATTTTGAATAGAGATTATAGATTGGATTTGTTGTTGTATACACCAAAATTTTTGAAAAAAAAACAATTGGTTGGCAAACCCATATTCTCTAGGAATTGAGAAGGTTTACTCTTTGAATTTAATGTCTTGTTCACCAATTAATTCTAATTGCAATTTTTTAATTCGGTGAGATGTGTGAGATCTGTTGATGTCTTCTTCACAAATGCTAGCTTTTTACTATAGTTATTAACATTTCAATGTTATTAGTAATGGTTAGTGTAGGCCATTAAAAAAGAAGGTAATGGGTAGTCTAAAATACTTCCCCCTTTGGAAATAGACAAATTTATCCTACAATGTTATCGGTATAAAGAGCTGCTACATTAAGTTTTATTGTAGTTTAAAAAGCTAATGATATAATTGCATGATAACATTTCAATGCATGTATTGTGGCCGCATTGCAAATTGTGTTAGACTACACGACTACGCTCAAATGTGGCAAACTAGAGCGTTCCAATTAACAACAACACTATTTCGTAAATTAATCGAGTAAGCGCGGAAGCTACCTAGATCGGTAGTCTATTGCACCTCGACCAAAGGAAAGGTAGTAAAAGCCGATATGGAATGAAGGTGATACAAGGAATGCAATCCAAATTAACAAGTCAAGCAATTTTATAATAACACTTATCTTTTAAAATTGCTTCACACACAAATTGCGGAATTGTAAATTCGTATAACAAACAAAGTGATCACACAATAATTTCGTCGAACACTTGGCGTGTGTGACGAAATTATGTGTGCAAGTGAATAACAAAATGGAATGTAAAGAGATAAGGGATAGAGAGATACACAAAGGAGTGATCAGGGAGTTCCCAGCTTTCGCGTCGTCCTCGCAGTGGGCCGGTACGTCTCCCCCCAACTTATCAAACGGATAAGTTGAGACTTTACTTCAAAAATCTCTTTAACAATGCACAAATTACAACGACACAATATGTAAGATACAGACTCGATTACACGATCTTCACCATCTTCAACATAAACCCGTCTTGTAATTGCGCAAACCCCAATTCGATCTTGTCTTCAATTATCGTTCCCAACGATCAATCCTTCACGCTATCTTCAACCAAGAACCCGTGATGATCGTCCGAATAATTCCCTCAGCAAATCGAATTGTAACCTTCAAGCAAACTCTTGAACCCGGATGAGAAACACAACCTTCAAGACTCAATCAACCCGAGCGACAAATTCTGATTCACCGTGAGTTCTCCTCGAACGTTATTCTCCGAATTCTTCTAATCAATCTCCAATTGAACCCATACTCAATCTTCAATTTGATAGAAGTAATGAAGGAAGATGATGATTGCTCTTGAATGATCCTTGATGCAAAACTCTCAAACAATCTTGATCAAAGAACTCTTCAATACTGGTTTCTCATGCTTACAACAATAACACATAAAGCTATTTATAATGAAAATAGAATTGAGCAAATTTAGGCACAATCTAACAGACTTGTATCGATACATTCATCAGTGTGTATCGATACAAGTAATTGACAGCAGGAGTGTTTGTGTATTTGTATCGATACAAACACGTGTATGTATCGATACATATATCAGAAAAACAGAAATTGACTGATATGTTTCGAAACACACAAGTATGTTTCGAAACAAAATGTTCTCGCTGGTTTCAAGAGAGTCTTCATGTGTTTCGAAACATAAAAGTGTGTTTCGAAACACAAAGGCTCCTCTGGACTCCAATGAGAACAATTTGTATCAATACAAAGCTGCTATGTATCGATACAAGTGTGCAGTAATCAGCCTGAACAAGTTTCATGACATTTGTATCGATACAGGTATGTATGTATCGATACAAAACACCTAAAATTTGACTTTTCAAAGTTTCAAAAAAATGTTTTTGCTGTCAAGTCACTTTCAATTGTTGCCTAAACATATTCTACTCTATTTCCATGTGTTTTTGACAATTATTAAAACTCGGAGGGGAACTGGTGCATTAATATTCTCCCCCTTTTTGATAATTGTCAAAACTATTGCATAAGCTAACTAAGCCTACCTAAGATGCAATTTACAAATAGCTTTAAGATATAGACGCAAACAACAACAAGGCTAACCACTTGCGAAGCTCCCCCTTAGTTGATGTCATCTTGCACATATGTTGAACAACGGATCCATAGCTTATGCTTGCCAATCTTTTCTCCCCCTTTGACATTATCAAAAAGAAGAAAAGAATACTCATGAGAAGTATCGAAATTCGAAGTAAAGACCATATAGGTCACATAATGCACTTACATTTGTCGAAATGCACTATATGATAAAAAATAACCTGATCAAATAATTAAGCAAAATATATGTACGAATATAGTCCAATGACGAAACAAAGCATCATGATAAACATGGCATGTAGAACAACAAGCCAAACCAAATCACATGATTATCAAACATCGGCATTATAATCAATTCAAAACATATTCTACGGACGAAGAATAAACATGCAACCATGCATAAATCATTATACATAAGAAGATTCATACAACCAAATTTAGATATTAAAGACATAGAGCTACAACAAACAAAAGGATGTTTGAAAAAAAAAATTAATGACTCTAAATAACTATGTATGTATGAAACACATATATTCACAAGGGTACAAACATTTTGAATGTGACATAAACTTGTTAAAGCAAAAATTCACAATTCCAATCAATGTACCAAGACAAAGCATTTACATATATTATGCATAACTAGTCACACAAGCATGATATACAAACAAGAATGAACTTAATATGACTTTTGGCTTGATTTTTGTCAAATCCCCATTTTTAAATATGAGTCTCAACACCTTATTACTATCATTGAGCAAAATTTTTGGAAATGGAGGATTGGACAACTATCATTCCAAATTTCATATTGAGTTGAAATTATATGTATATGAACAAAGAACCACACAAACATATAAATGCAAAGTAAAGGATAGGAATAAAGTTTGAGATAAGAATCTTCCCTTAAGTGTCAAGTATAGGAATTGATCAAGTTCCACTACTTTCATGAATATTGAATCAAAACTTTTCTCATTCATTTACACCTTTGTAAGTCTTGAACGCCATTGTTACCGGTGTCTCTTGTCAATGGTTCAAGACCTTTTCCTAAAACTTTAAACATTGCAAATAGGTCCCCAACTCTTATTGGGTCCTAGGTGGTTAGTAACAAAACTAATGATAGATTTAGGTATCCATTGCATTTTGCCTTTTGGTACAAAAGTTTTTCTAGTTCGGCACTTTGCAATTGTATGACCCTTATCACAACAATAGTTGCAAGTAATGTTGGGATTACATTTCTTTTGATCCTTTGGAACAAACTTATACTTTTTGTGCTTCGGTTTGAAATTTTTGTTGAATTTCAAAGGATCAACCGAGTATGTAATCTCGGGTGTAGGAGGTTTATCCATTTGCTCTTTGAGTTCTCTCAACTCTTTATACAAATGAAAACAACATTCACAACCGGTCCAACTATTACCATAATCATCATGTTTTAAAGTAGGCTTTTCAATCATAGATTTCTTTAGGGCTTTTTAATTCTTTCTCCGTTTTGGATACTTTGGCCTCAAGGTACTTATTTACTTGCATAAGTCCTTTAAGGCGCTTAAAAGCCTCCCTAGCTTCATCATGAAGTTTCTCAAAAGCTACTTGTAAATCATGATAATCCAAAAGAGTATAAGAAGAAGATGGGTTTTGGTTTACCTTTTGAGGAACATTTTTCTTGCGATCATAATTGGTTAGGCATACATTTGCTACCACACTTTCATCGCTAGAACTCGAACTTGATGAAGAAGAAGAAGAAGAGCTACTACTCTCCCAAGCCACATAGGCCTTCTTCCCTTTGCTCCTCTTTGTGACCTTAGGTGACTCCTTCTCTTTTCGCTTGAGCTTAGGACAGTCCGTCTTGAAATGACCAACTTTCCCACACTCATAGCATGTACCTTTCTTGGAGTACTTACCACCTTCACTTTTTCGGTAACCACTATCTTTCCGAAACTTCTTAAGATTTTGTTTGGAATTTCTTATACCATTCTTCCTCATATACCTATGGTAGCGCTTTACGAACAACCCTATTTCCTCATCATCGGAGTCATCTTCGCTTTCGCTACTTTCCTCTTGCTCAACCTTTTTGGACTTTGAGACGGAAGCCTTTAGAGCAATGGACTTCCTATCTTTATCTTTTTCCTTCTCCGTATGCTTGTCCTTCTTAGATCCCTTCTCATGCTTATCTAAGGCATTGAGCACGCTTTCATGCTCTTCAAGCTTTCCAAAGAGCGTTGTAAGGCTCAATTGTGAGAGATCATTGGCTTCTTTGATTGCCGTGACCTTTGGTTGCCATTTCCTAGATAAACACCTCAAAATTTTGTTAGTAGCAACTTCATTTGCTATAGGATTTCCAAGACAATGCAATTTATGTGTGATTTTTATGAACCTTTGTTGCATTTCATTGATGGTTTCACCATCATTCATATGAAAAAGTTCGAGTTCTTGTGTCAAAGTATTTATTTTCGATTGCTTTACTTCATTAATCCCCTCAAAGTGGTTGACTAATGTATCCCACATTTGTTTTGCGGAGGTACAATGCGAGACATGGTAAAATTGTTCAATCCCCAATGAGGATGGTAAAATATTTTGAGCCTTCGCATCGTAACCTACTTTCTTTCTATCATTGTCATTCCATTGTGCCATAGGCTTGTTGGTAACAACACCATTCAAATCGGTATTTGTCGGAACAAAGGGACCGTTGATGATGATGTTCCAAACTTCAACATCATAAGAAGTGATGTGAATCCTCATACTACTTTTTCAATAGTCGTAATGTTCGCTGTTGAAGATTGGCGCGCGATTGTACGCCCCTTTTGGTGCAAAAGCCATATTGTCTAATAATTGGCACAAATCCGCTATATTTTTGTATAAAAAATCAACCGGGATCGTGATACCACTTGTTAGACTACACGGCTACGCTCAAATGTGGCGAACTAGAGCGTTCCAATTAACAACAACACTATTTCGTAAATTAATCGAGTAAGCGCGGAAGCTACCTAGATCGGTAGTCTATTGCACCTCGACCAAAGGAAAGGTAGTAAAAGCCGATATGGAATGAAGGTGATACAAGGAATGCAATCCAAATTAACAAGTCAAGCAATTTTATAATAACACTTATCTTTTAAAATTGCTTCACACACAAATTGCGGAATTGTAAATTCGTATAGCAAACAAAGTGATCACACAATAATTTCGTCGAACACTTGGCGTGTTGTACGAAATTATGTGTGCAAGTGAATAACAAAATGGAATGTAAAGAGATAAGGGATAGAGAGATACACAAGGGAGTGATCAGGGAGTTCCCAGCTTTCGCGTCGTCCTCGCAGTGGGCCGGTACGTCTCCCCCCAACTTATCAAACGGATAAGTTGAGACTTTACTTCAAAAATCTCTTTAACAATGCACAAATTACAACGACACAATATGTAAGATACAGACTCGATTACACGATCTTCACCATCTTCAACATAAACCCGTCTTGTAATTGCGCAAACCCCAATTCGATCTTGTCTTCAATTATCGTTCCCAACGATCAATCCTTCACGCTATCTTCAACCAAGAACCCGTGATGATCGTCCGAATAATTCCCTCAGCAAATCGAATTGTAACCTTCAAGCAAACTCTTGAACCCGGATGAGAAACCCAACCTTCAAGACTCAATCAACCCGAGCGACAAATTCTGATTCACCGCGAATTCTCCTCGAACGTTATCCTTCGAATTCTTCTAATCAATCTCCAATTGAACCCATACTCAATCTTCAATTTGATAGAAGTAGTGAAGGAAGATGATAATTGCTCTTGAATGATCCTTGATGCAAAACTCTCAAACAATCTTGATCAAAGAACTCTTCAATACTGGTTTCTCATGCTTACAACAATAACACATAAAGCTATTTATAATGAAAATAGAATTGAGCAAATTTAGGCACAATCTAACAGACTTGTATCGATACATGCATCAGTGTGTATCGATACAAGCAATTGACAGCAGGAGTGTTTGTGTATTTGTATCGATACAAACACGTGTATGTATCGATACATATATCAGAAAAACAGAAATTGACTGATATGTTTCGAAACACACAAGTATGTTTCGAAACAAAATGTTCTCTCTGGTTTCAAGAGAGTCTTCATGTGTTTCGAAACATAAAAGTGTGTTTCGAAACACAAAGGCTCCTCTGGACTCCAATGAGAACAATTTGTATCGATACAAAGCTGCTATGTATCGATACAAGTGTGCAGTAATCAGCCTGAACAAGTTTCAGGACATTTGTATCGATACAGGTATGTATGTATCGATACAAAACACCTAAAATTTGATTTTTCAAAGTTTCAAAAAAATGTTTTTGTTGTCAAGTCACTTTCAATTGTTGCCTAAACATATTCTACTCTATTTACATGTGTTTTGACAATTATTAAAACTCGGAGGGGAACTGCTGCATTAACAAATTGTAGGATAAAAATTATATGATCAAGAAATAGAGGAGGTTATACTTTTACGTTTGCATTTTATTGTTTATTTGAACCTTAAATTAAGATGGGGGTATATTCTTATTATCAATTAAACTCATGGATGAAAAAAGTAGTATGTAGAAACTGATGATTATGAAAAAAGTAGTATGTAAGTTTTTCCTTACTAATAATTGTGTTTCCCAATTCTATCATCTAAATAGAATTTTTCATTTGTAAAGTGGGTGAAATAGACACTTTAATTTAATTAGTACATATATACGAGGTCCTTAGTTTATGTGAATGTTTTTATGTTGCTTGAAAAGAAAAAATTAGGTTCATATAGGATAGCTTGTGACAATGGTTGTCTTGTCTATATGTAGTCGAGTAAAAAAATTTGTAAACTTTTTTTTGAAAATAATGTGGTTGACATAATTAGTGTAGGCCGTAGAAAAGGAGCTTCAATTCATTCAATTCATTGCATAGTGAAAGGTGACATACTTGTTAGAACTTGTTTGAGATGGAAAATAATGTTGAAGAGCATACGGAGGTGGATGAATTTGTTGCCTCTATGGAGGTAATCGGAGAAATTTGATAAATACTAGTATTAGTTTATTTTTTTGGTACATATGTTCAAACTATGTTGATTGTTGTGTCAGGGACTAGAAGATTTGTCAGTTGGGGTAAGTCTTGATGAAGCAACATCTGAGACCAGTGACGATGATGCCATTAATGTTAAGGCTAGCAAAGGCATTGAAAAAAATTTGTATATTGATAGTACGGAGGATATTCTTAAAATGGACCTGAAGGGGTTAAGTTCCCATGAGGCAAGGAAATTTGAGTTTTCAAGCTTGGATGCAGCTTATGAGTGCTACAACCGGTATGCTAGAATGAATGGGTTTGTAGTCCGCAAGAGCAAGATAGAACGAAGCAAAAATGGGGATATATTACAACGAAGGTTTGTTTGCCACAGACAAGGGTGAAGAGATCTTGAGGCATAAAGGTACCAGTTGAAGAATAATCAAACTAGTCGTCGCTGACTTTGCTCTTGTTTTCAGATTACTACTCGGAAAACTCTTTTGTCATGGATCCAAGTATTCCTATGGCTTTAATCTTTTAATTTCAATAAATAAAATATGTTGTCTCTAATCATAAACGTGTTCAACAATTGCTTCCACCGTTGACTTGTCTGATAAACTAAATATATATTGAACTTGTTTATGATATAATTCTAACATGCTTTTCTTTTAGAGTCTAACAATGATCAACATGATTATTCATATTGGGGGTCAATTTGTCACAATAAATAAGGACCAAGAATAATTTATTACTTGGGTTCGACTAATCAGCTCTTTTTTTTTTGTGATACAAAATAGCTTAGTGCATTTCATTATCAATAATGTTTATAATACATATGGGTATATCAATAAAGATGTGGAAATTAGCTATAGATGTGGCCACTTTTGTTAAAGTATGAGCGACCTCATTGGCTTGTCTCCTAATAAATTCAACACGCGAGTTTCTAAAATGAGAATTATGAACACGTAAACAATCTCTTATTACATCACCAAACTCAAACACATCTTCTTTCTTGCTATAAAATCTTGTTACGACATTTTTGGAGTCAAGCTTAAAATCAACATTCTGCAATTGTAGTTCATGGACCCAGTGTAACGCATTAATTAGACCAAGGGCTTCACCAATGTCGACATCAAGAATTCTTGACATCCACTCTGTTTTAGCAAGAACAAACCTTCCTTGATCATCTCTGATACACATTCTTATGCCCACTTTATTTTGAGATATAGAAAAAGATGCATCAATGTTGCATTTGTATCTACCACTTTGAGGCTTAGACCACCGAGCAATAGATCGCTCATGAGAGTGGATTGCTTCTCTATTAATCTGAGCTCCTTTCTAATTAGTCAAAAAAATTTGTGCACGCTCACAAACTAAGTGAATCGTTTTTGTATTATTTTTTCATAACTTGTTATTTCTTTGTTGCCAAATGCTCCAAAGAACAATAATAAATAACGCAGCATGTTCCTCATTGAGTGCCTGCAAAATAGAGAAAATAATTGCTGCAAATGCAGATTGATTTTGCAAAAGGTCCTGCATAATATGCCACCAACCAAAATGATGCCAAATACGTTTAGCATTTTCACAGAGCAGAAAAAGATGGATATTATCTTCATCACCATGTTCACAAAGAAGACAATTAGAAGGACAATTCACTCCTTTTTGGGTGAGGCGAAATCTTGTTGGGATACAATTTCGACATAATCGCCACATAAAGTTCTTAACCTTCGGTGGGACCTTTGCTCTCCAAATGAATTGCCATGGACCTGTAACTTGCAATCTTGTAGTATCTATAGCCTCTTCAATGCAATAACGGTATGCACTCTTAACAGTAAATGTCATTCTTCTCAAATCGCCAAATAACCTTGTCTTTAGTCACTAAGTCTAACAAAGGTGTCTGCATAATTTTTCTTGCACTATCAACATCAAACAGTGTGCTAATAAGTGGTTCATTCTATTTAGCTTTGAATAATTTAAAAATAATATTATCTGGATTTGATAAGAGTTTTCAGGCCTGCTTACCAAGCATTGCATAATTAAAAGCACCCATGCTTTTAAATCCCAAACCACCTACATTATTGTGCAAAGGTAGTCGATCCCATGAGAGCCAATGGATACCATTTGATTGTTCTTTGTTATGATCAATGTTTTAAGAACCGAACCGGACCAGACGGTTTGACCGGTTCGACCACGAACCGGACTCAGCACCGGTTCGGTCACACCTCCTGAACCGTCAGTCTCTAGAACCGGTCATCAAACCGGAAGCACCGGTCAAAACCGTTTAGAACCAGAAGAACCGGTCCCGGTTTTGAAAAACCGATCGGTCCTATTTTTTTAAAAAAATCAGAAAAATAATTTTTTTTTTATATTTTTTCCTTCAGCTTTTTCTCCTTTCCTGATCTCTTCTCTGATTTTTCTGAACCCAGCCCCCAACAAGTAGGAAAATAATAGTAGAAAAAGAGGGGGTGCTTAAAGAAGAAGAAGATGAAGAGGGAAAATTTCTCAATCGCCCCCCCTTCATTCTCTTTTCCCCCTTAACTACCGATTTTGCCCTTAGGGGGTTTTTGGGGGGTATATGCACCAATTTGGGATCTAGATCCTGAACTATAGTTCGGAATCTACGTCTCGAAGTGTATCCTGAATTTTGGGGAGTACAGGCACCAGTTCGGGATATAGATCCCGAAATGGTGTCTGGGTTTTGGGGTACAGGAACCACTTCGAGATCTACTCAAGATACATTTCGGGACATAGATTCCAAACTATAGTTCGGGATCTAGATCCCGAATTAAAGGGTAATTTAGGATTTTATGGGGGTTATAGAGAAATGAGGGGGGGAAAAGAGAAATTTTCATGAAGAGGTAGAGTTTGAGAAGAAGAACACTATACAAATGAGTTTGAGAAGCAGGGAAAATATATCTTTACATTTGAGAAGCCACGTATAATTTATTTAATGTGGACATGCACTCAAAAAAAGAAGAAATGAACAACAGAAGAAAAAAAAGTGACGGCTGCTTGTTAATTGTTATTATGCAATTAGGTTAAGTCATTGAATATATAAAATATTGGGCTCTAAAATTATTGGGCTTTGCAAGTTTTGCAGAAAAAATAAGCATTAAACTTTTTGCTGTTTTTTTAACTCTAATATATAATTAAAAAATAATATATATTTACTTATTTATTTAATATCCGGTTCAATCGGTTTTATAACGGTTCAATAAATTGAACCAATTAAACTGTGAACCAAAGGTCTTAACGGTTCGGTCTCCGGTCCGATTTTTAAAACATTGGTTATGATCCCACCAAAAAGAATTCATCATTTTTTCAATTTCATCACATAGAGATGATGGAATTAGAAAGATACTCATGACATAAGAAGGGGTGGATTGAATAACCGATTTAATCAGGATATCAATACCTGCTTGAGACAAACATCTGCTGCTTCTCAGGAATTTATTTTCTTCCAAATTCTATCTTTAATAAACCTAAAAGTTGCTTTTCTACTGCGACCCACCATAGATAGTAAACCAAGATATTTGTCTGTTCCAAGAAATCCGACTAATCGGTTCTTATTAATTAGTTGATCCTTTTTTTTTTTGACAAATTAGCTCCTATTATCAACAACGTCTGAGTTCCAATCATCAACAATTAACTATAAATAAATTGCAAATGTAAGGTTTGAACACAACCGTTTTATTTGGATTCTAGAATCCAAACTAGTTTGATTTGGTTTGTAATGTAGATTTCAAACTCATTCAAAAGTGCAAAAAACGGAAATTTGGAGGATTTGGGAGGGAGCAATGTAGGGAGCCTAAAGAGTAAATTTCAAAAATTATGTGTCATGAACTAGATTAAATTTTATTATTAAACACGCACACTCTGACACTCATGTGATTCTCTTTTCCTTCTCTTCCCTATCTTGTCAATCTTCCTTTTCATCAGCCTAAGCAACTTGCCTCTTCCAATTCTTAGGCAGACTAACAACGGCTAAGTAAAAACAGTCATCAGTAGTCGACAAAATGCTTCTACATTTCAACAATATCAAGTTCTATTATTCCTTAGTGAATTGAAAATTAAATGTACATCTAAATTTTTATATATACATATGATAATATGATGAAACAACAATGTTATTGGCATTGGCTTATGCCATGCTATTCAGCACAAGTAATTAGACATGTAGTTGGCCCCTTACTATCATCATCATGATAGAATTAGACGCAGAATCTCTCCTGATAACTTGAATGACTTTTCTGTTTCTTCCAGACAATGATTCTTCTCTTCTCGAGTCCATTCCTGAAGCAACAACAAAGGATTACTAAAGATATATATACGGGGAGAGATCAAATTACACCTGAAAATTTGTAAGCTATCATTCTAGCCATTGCAGCTTATAGATAAAGCCTATGTTGGGTATCACTGTGGGTGTGTCAGAATTGTGGCGATCCACTGTGATTTTGTAGAAACTATAACTTATAGCTTCTGAAAAATCACGGTAGGTTACCGTGATTCTGGCACACTTCATCGTGATACCGAACATGCACAAAGAGCAATAAAAATTAACTAATTGGTTATATGGAAATAAATGAGATTTCAAGAAACATACTTCAGCAACTTTATTCAGTTTGTCTCTCACATTCTGCAATAACTGGGAAAGGTCACCATCCCATTTATAGAACTCCAAAGCCTGGTTGTTCAGTAACTGGCCAGCAATCTGTAAGAGTAAAAGTAAAGATGAAGGGAGATATATTCTTCAATATATAAAGTAATACGCAACAATCATTATGACATTATTATTAGTTTTTCCCGCATCAGCTGAAACATATCTAATGCATAGTTAATTTTCATACTCAACCTAAAAGTAGAAGGAAACCATACTTGAGGCCCTGTTTGGATACTTGAGGCCCTGTTTGGATAAACAAGCGTTCATTAGCATAAGCGCTTACCATATAAGTCTTATTAGATCTTATGGACATATGATATCCTGGAGAGCTTATGGAAATAAACTGAAAAAAGCTTATGGACATAAGTTGTTTCTACAAGATATCCCAAATTGTTTCACGAGTGCATATACCAGTAGATAAGCTCAAACAAGTCAGATCCAAACAGGCCTTTATGCATAAAGCTTATTATTGATTAATTCTCTTTAACTTATGTTGGTTAAATGGAGACGGATATTAGAAAAAAAATTGCCGGGTTGCAGTTTAATATTCAGTTGTTTTACTTGTTGAAATTTCTGAACAGCTTATAATCAAAATCATTCAGAAAATGCTTTGAGCTGAACAGTTCTTTTCAAATGCAGACTATGCTAATCCAATAATGTACGCATTCAATCAGAATATTGTTTAATTACAATCAGCATGCCCATAGTACCACCAAATGGAGATATGAAACATGCAGTGCCCAATATTATTTAACATCTCACAATGAGATATCTATCAAGATGAACAAAGAAAATGTCCAGGATAAAGTCTCATATTGTTAATCATGAAAAGTTACATGTTATGGCTTGCAAAAGATACTCAAACAAAACCAAATATGTAGTGTACTGATTATAAGCAATGTGTTAGTGATACTCAAATGTGATATAAGCTCTATTAGACTAACATAGACGTAAAGGATTACCTTCTTCCCAATCATTCGACCGCCAGCTGAATGTGCAAAGTAGATGTTGTAAAAGTGGCAAATGAAGGCTTGGGGGTCGTTTTGAGATAAATCTGTAAGATATTGTGCATAGGTAAGACCAGGAGTTGAAGGTTCAGGAATGGTATAACCTTGCTGCTTGAACCACTCCAAATCTTTGTCCAAACTTGCAGACCTTTCCAATCCAGTATTTTTGAATTCAGCATCTACACACAAAACCACCAGCCAATTACATAATCAAATTAGCTGAGAACCCTACTACACTCAAGAACACCAACTGAATAGCTCTGTCTGGATATGTTAATGTAACTAATACATGTAACAGCAAGAAACACTCAGAAAGGAAACGCGAGTGAATTAACAACATCTAATGGTTTTAAAGAAAGAATAATATCTAATGGTTTTGAAGTTATTTGTTCACAAAATTACTACCCTAATCATAGAGAAGGAAGACAAGAGGATTAATCCAATCCCAAACAAAGCCTTAAGATAATCAAAATGCAAAAGTAATGAATCTAAATAGTCTCTAGATATATTATAGGCAGGAAAATATGAAAAGCTTCAATGCAGCCTAAGGTCTCTTCTTAGTGATTTGAAAGCCACATATATGACTCTATGAAAAACTTCAGTGATGGAAGAAGCTGTGAAAGTAAATCAATGTTTATTATTCCAGTGAAAAAAATGAGATTTCTATTTGGAAAAAACTCAGAATACAATAAGCTAAACAATAAGAAACATTCTCAGACAAGAGTAAGAATTCTTTTCAAATTTCAACCAAGTACAAGTTATATGGTTATAATTATATGGATTCATCGTCAGATTGCAATCTGGTCTTCGACTAGGGTTTTAAATAGTGGTCATATTAACAGTTGCAGTCACATACAATATCTAATATTGTCGAGAAGGGCCATCAAATGTGGCCTCATCAGTCATCGCAGTTTCGGTAACACCAAAATCATTATGGCACTGTTTGACAAAAAAAGTTGGATAGTTGATAAGTTAGTTTATAGCGGATAAGTTAATTGATAGAATTTGAAGTGTTGGGCAAAATTACAGGTTAAACTAGCTTATAGATATGAAATGGTATAAAAAAAAGTTATGTTAAATTAATATTTAATTTTTTCCAAGGAAGATGATAAGGGTAAAATAAGAAGAAAAAATAATAAGCTATAAGCTAAATGAATTAGCTTATCCAAATAAGTTATATGCTAGTAAAATTAAACTCTAAGCTCATGACTTTTTTTTGACTAAACACATCTTTTTTCCCAAAATGAGCTTCTAAGCCATAAGCTCAAAATTTGACATTGACAAACACACTCATATATGTCAAAGTCCAGTTCACAGTCATGAACCTTAATTTACAACCCTGTATATCATAGTCTTTGATGTTTTTAAGATAGCAGCAAAACGCACGGACACAACACTGATAAAAATTTGAGAAAATGATAAAATTTAGTATAATCATAAGTGTCGGGGTATCGCGTCGGTGTCAGACACTGGGACACATCTAATCCAATGGGTGTCCATGCTTCATACCAACCAACAAAGATTAAACACAATTCTCAGCAATATCAATTACACCAAAAATATTTGTTTCACAATTTAAACCTAGAAATAATAACCCAAAAACACATAATAACCCAATTCTTCTCAATGATTTTAGTTTCTCAAAAGTTAAATTGATTCTGCCTCCAGAACTAATCTACTTGAAGCTATAAATCATAACTTTCATTCCTGAATTGATTTTCAGTCAATTTTTTTGTTCAACTCACTTTTGCATAAATATATCCGAACATAAATAACTTATTCAAATCAATTCTACATAATAACTTATTTCAAAATCAATTTTTCTCACCGCAAAACCAAACATACAATAATATTATATAAAACTATAATTAAAATCATAAATAAAAAAAGAATCTTACAATAAGGATAAGCAGCATCTTGAACAATCTTCTCAAGAGTATCATAAACAATCTTACTATCAACAAGAAACCTCAAATACCCATCAACAGTAGGTTCCCATTTAGTAACAGCTTTTTCTTCAGGCTCTTTAACTTCTTTCTCACCTTCCTTAGCTTGGTCTTTAGTATGTAACCTCATAGCAACAAACCTCATCTCCTCCACAAACCCTTTAGATTCACCAGGATGACGTTTCTTCTCCGCCGCAGCCGCCGACGCGGAAACAATAACAGCTTCTTTCCTTGGCATCCTGTGAAAAAAGTGTAATGATAGTTTTTTTTGTATGAAGAAATTGGAACGGAATTGATGTGGTGGTGGAATTGAGAGTTTGAAGGAGTTGGTTTTATAATGAGAAAATAATTGGATTTGGTAAAGTGATGATGTTGGTGACGCCATGGATTTGGAAGAATGAAGAGAGTTGAGTGCACGGTGACGGAGTTTGTATTAGAATAATATTGTGAGAGTGAAAACTACTGTTGTTGATGCAGTGACCTAGAAGTAAGGTTGAAGAAAATGTGACCCAATGAGAAATTAATAAGAATTTAATTTATACATCCTATCTTCCATAGGTTGCCGATATGTACAAATTGATTCAGTGCACAAGTCATCGAATATAAATGGCTTAAATACATTTTCGATCCACTAAATATGTTTAAGATTTTGCTGTGGTCCTTTAATTTTTTTTTATTTTTTTTTTGTCCTCTAACTTTCATTTTGTTAACTTATTTAGTTCTAACCGTTAGAAAAATATCAAAAACGAGAGGTAGAAGCCTCTAATGAGAAAACGGACATCGGATTTGGATTCAGTGTAAATAACGAGAGGTTTAGGAGTATCATTTCGTAAGTTTTCGTGAGTGGAAGATCACCGGTGATGTGGATGAAAACGGTGATGGAGAAAGCTCTGTACGCGATGAAGAAGAAGGTTTCTGGACACGTGGTGTTTTCCTATTGGATCTCACACCAAAGCCATCAAGTCCCTATAAATTTTCTCAATCGCCCCCCTTCATTCTTTCCCCCCCCCCCCCTTTAACTACCGATTTTGCCCTTAGGGAGTTTTTGGAGGGTATAGGCACCAATTCGGGATCTAGATCCCGAACTATAGTTCGGAATCTACGTCCCGAAGTGTATCCTGAATTTTGGGGAGTACAGGCACCAGTTCGGGATATAGATCCCGAAGTGGTGCCTGGGTTCTGGGGTAAAGGCACCACTTCGGGACCAGAACCCAGGCACCACTTCGGGATCTATATCCCGAACTGGTGCCTGTACTCCCCAAAATTCAGGATACACTTCGGGACGTAGATTCCGAACTATAGTTCGGGATCTAGATCCCGAATTAAAGGGTAATTTAGGATTTTAAGGGGGTTATAGAGAAATGAGGGGGGGGGGGCAAAAGAGAAATTTTCAACTCCCTAAGTGTCACGTACGCAAAATTAACGGGTTTTTGCCATTTTTCTAACGATAACTAGGACCAAATAAATTAATATAATGAAAGTTAGAGGAACAAAACGGAACGAAAAAATAGTTAAAGGACCAAAATGGAATGAAAAATAGTTAAAGGACCAAAGTGAAACCTTGAAAATATTTAGAGGACCAAAAATATATTTAAGCCAATGGAACGTGGGATGTATAAATTAAATTCGGATTAATTTCTCATTGGCTCGCTTTTTCTTCAACCTTACTTCTAGGTCACTGCATCAACAACAGGAGAGGTATCTTAGGTGGAACAGTTGGAAATTTAAAGTTTCTTCATAAGTAAGGTGAAGGATGAGTCGTAATCGGTCAACCAACTGTCTGAGTAATTTTGTTTGAAAGTTAATATTGTATAAATTATTTATGCAAAAAAATTTAAAAATTAAAAATTATTTGATATGTTATTGAGACCAATCAAAGTTAACAATTTATTAATTTTTAGTGAATATTGTTAGTTTTGATGGGTTTTGTTGAGATTTTAAGAGGAGTTTTTAAAAAAAAATAATTAATGCTCTTCGCGTAACAATCCTGATGAACGGTTTTTAATTAAATCATTAATTACAAACCAAACAATGCGAAATTATACGTTTATGTGTTTACCTCTTGTAATGCAGGACCTTTGAAGCAGAAATGATTTTCTATCACGAACAAAACAAACTAGCGATGCCTCTACTCAATCCACATGAATAGCTCCTTCAATCACAATGCTATATTCAATCCACATGAAGAGCTCCTTCAATCGCAATGCTAACTGAAGCTTGGATGAAGGCTTTAGAGAGAGAGAGTGTGTGCGTGTGAGTGAGGGAGCAGTTTTAACTTTGAAAATTAAGATTCTAAATTAGGTTACGAATATCTCTACTCAAGAGTCTCTTGATAGTCAACAAATCATACTTATCCATCTTTATCCTAATTTTCATCTCACTAAAACGCGCATAATTATCTGTTATAATTATTCCATAATTATCTAACTACTAATAAGTCTCACTTATTAATAAATCATAGTAGTATTTATTAACTATGTAATTATCCGTTATAATTATTTCGTAGTTATCTAATTAAAATAAGTCTCGCTTTTTTTTACAAAAATTAAGTCTCGGTTATTATTTTATAAATAGAACTTATTTATTTATCTTATAAATAAATCAAACTTATATGTTTCTCTCTCATATATTTGTTCTATTTGTAGGTTCTCGTAAAATTAGTAATAATATTAAATCATATATTTAATATTATAAACAACAGTTAGTATCTAGCAATGCGTCGTTGTCACCCAAATGACGAGAATGTCATTGATATGACGAAACTTTTTTGTGGTAACAAATTTGTGTATAATTACTTTTTTGCCCTTTATATCTATATCGAACACAATACATAGATTGTGTCACTCTTGTATGGTTCAATATCTTATTTATTGATCCCAAAATATACTAAGTAGCAAATAAGTTCAATATCTCATATTGACTTAGTTCAGTATGGCCACGCATTTTATCAACCAGATTCCATCAAGAGGCCTATATAGATATTACTCCCATTATGTAGGAGGGGTAAATCTCATCTAGTCACTCATGTCCCTCAGCATGATTCGTGAAGTACCTATTAACCAACTTTATAATTAACCTTTTACATATAACGGGTGCGTTTGTTTGAGATTTACCAAAACTAGATTTTTCTTTGTATTTTTTAAAATAGATTTTATAGAATCGTTTTTTAAAATATTACAAGTTTTTTTATATTCGTTTTTTTTAAATTGAAACATTAATTTTGACATCAAATAACATAACCACATATTATTGAAGATCAAAACATAATCTAAATCTCAATTTTTTCAAAAAGTTGTATTTCAAAAATGATTTTTATGAAAATATATTTGAAATAGATTCAAAATTAAGTGATTTTTTTAAAATTTTGATATCCAACAAAAGTTTCGATAAAATGATGAAACATCTAAAATAACATTTTAAAAATAACTATTCAAACCAAATTTTTATTTGAAGCTTTTATAAAAAGTTTTTTTGTAAAAAAATTTTACACAAAATTATATAACACAAAAAAATCTATTTTTTTTAAAGCTGAAACCAACAGGCCCAACATTTGAATAGCAATGAAGTACTTGACTCCACATCTAGGGATCATAGTTGATTCAAGTCTAATGGTGGTATACTGTTTACATCATTATCACTATGAGAATAACTTATGACACTTTTCATAAATACTATGTAGTATTTTCATAGCGGGTTAATCCAGTATAAATATTCTTAATATCTACATATTTATGATCAGTGATATGTGATCATCAGTCTACATACATAATAATCTCAATGCTTTAAATATTATCTCAATGCAAATAAATAAAAATAAATCTTGAAAATGGTAAAATTTAATTGTTTTACTTATAAGTTGGGACAAGAAAAAGTGAAATTTGTTTTGCTTATAATTTAGGATGGAGGGTGTACACCGACAGTGTAATGCGTAATAAAAGATTTTAGCAACTTATTTACTACTTCATCCGTCTCATTTTAAGTGTCACAATTGATCAAATCACACACTTTAAGAAAAATGTGTAAGTGAAAGAGAGAGAATATGACTTTTACTAAAATAACTCCTCTTTTTATTGGTAGTAGACATTGAAATACTAAAAAGTAGATATTTGAGTGTACTTTTTCTCTCTTTTAATGATTGCTTTAATAGATAGTAAAATAAGAAAAATTAATGTTATAAATAAATATGTGGCACTTATTTTGGGATAAATAATTTTGGTAAGTAGGACACTTATTTAGGGACGGAAGGAGTATAAAAATGTCATTATGATATGATTTGATTGGATGTATGTGTAAAAAAATTATATTGTCTATCAAGACATAACAATTAAACTCAAATAAAAAATAATAAAATAGTAATAATAATAATAATAATTAAAAAATTAAGGGAGGTGGGTAGAAATGTTAAAATAATGATGGTTGATTGATGATGTTGGAAGAAATAGGAAGCAAGAGAGTATGGAGAAAAACAAAAAGGGATGAGGATAAGCGTTGGGGGAATAGTTTTAATGAATCAGCTGAGGTGACCATGAGGAGTTTTGTGCCTTCTCCTTACATGGAAGAGAGACTTTGCTTTGTAATAACGTGGACCAAAATTAAAATAATTGATGGACTAAACGATTACATCCATGGGTTATATTCGAAAATTACTCTCCGCCCCCCCTACACTTCTCAAGTACCCCCCTAAAATCCAAAATTGCCCTTGAATTTCAAGTGAAAATGCAGTTCGGATTTTATACTCCGAATTTTGTGGGGGTTTTAACAGGTTCGGATTATAAAATCCGAATTTTGTGGGGGTTTTAACAGGTTCGGATTAAAAAATCCGAACTTTGTGGCAAATTGGTAGCTAATTCGTAGCTACTGTTATTTTGCATACCAGAAACTTGTTGTTGTTTTTTACTACGACATATTTTGTAGCCAATTCGTAGCTAATCTATAGTGAAACCAGTTCGGATTCTGCGAGCCAAAATTTGTGAAGCTTTAACAGGATCGGATTATATAATCCGAACTGTATGAGAATTTAACAGGTTCGGATTATATAATCCGAACTTTTCCAAAAAAAACCCTCAATTCGGATCATATAATCCAAAATTTTAGTTTTGTAGCAAATTATAAGCAAATTGGTAGCTAATCTGTAGGTAATTCGGATTAAATAGAATTCGGGTTCTGCGATCCGAACTTGTTCTAAACACCCCCCAATTCATATGTAAGGGTAAAATGGGTAGTTAGGGGGGGAAAAGAGAAACAAGGGGGGTGCGTAGAGTAATTTTTGTTATATTCAGCTTTGTCATCATAGGTAAAAACTATTCCTCCAGTCATTTTTATATCATACAGACCATTTATCTTTTTAGATTCATTGAATAATTAAAGTTTGAATACACTTTTGATCCTCTAAGTATTTTTAAGGTTTCACTTTAATCTTTTAGCTATTTTTTGTTCCGTTTTGGTCCTCTAACTTTTATTCTGTTAATCTACTTGGTCCTAACCGTTTGAAAAATGTAAAAAACGAGAGGCAGAAGCTTCTAATGAGAAAACGAACATCAGATTTGGATTCGGCGTGAATAACGAGAGATTTTGGAGTATCGTTTTGTAAGCTTTCGTGACTGGACGGAGACGGTGATAGAGGAAGCTCCGTACGCAATGAAGAAGGTCTCTGACCACGTGGCGTTTTCCTATTGGATCTCACACCATAACCACCAAGTTCCTAAGGTGCACGTGCGCAAAATTAACGTTTTTGGCATTTTTCTAATGATAATTAGGACTAATTAAATTAACATAATGAAAGTTAGAGGACCAAAACGGAACGAAAAAATAGTTAAAAAACCAAAATAGAACAAAAAAATAGTTGAAGGACTAAAGTAAAACCTTGAAAATATTTAGAGGACCAAAAGTATATTTAAGCCAATAATTAATGTATCTTGTATATAATAATATATACTAAATATATTAATTATTCAATCAATTTAGAAATGTGAAGTGTCTCTTATAAAAAGAACTGGAAGGAGTATTCATTATTTAATACTACATCTGTTCTTTATTATAAGAGTCAAGAGATATATTATTTTTTTAGATATATTGAATAATAAATGTATCTAGTCTTTATATTGACTAAATACATTAATTATTCAATATTAATTTAAAAAGTTACTTATCTTTTATAATAAGGAACGGAGATAGTATTTCGTGAGAATAACTCAAATCATAGAAATATTGTATATATGTAAAAATCAGCATTCGAACTTAAAATTTTGTATCTTTTTTTTAACAAAAAAAAACTAGGTTTTCAAAATTTTGCATTTATTCATCTTAAAATATAAATTTCTAACTACTAAAATATTTGATAAAAAAAACTACTCATTCTCAATTGTCGATTAAATGATAAGTTGTTCTCTTATTCCATATGAATTTCTCTTATTTCAATTGAAGTTTTTATATGCTTGTTTGAAGGGTCCAAATCCTTTAGAATTTGTTCGACGCATTTGTTTTGTAACTCCTCCTTTTTCCAATCTTGGTTTTTCTTATACCGAATCCTGATATTATTAATAATATATTTGCTACTCCTTTTTACTTGTCGTTTTAGAAAGAAAAGACTAAAATAGGAGAATGTATTTTTGCACTTTATTTTCCTATTATGCCTTTTTTAAAAATATATATCATATTTTTAATCCACCAATAAATTCCTACATTTTCAAAAACATTATCTATTTCTAAAAAAAATTATAACAAACTTTATTTAAAAACAAACAAAATTTATATACAATTTAAAGATTATATTGTTTCAACAAAAAAAAAATATACAAAATTTAATCAATAAAATAAAATAGGAAGGAAGTATAGTAGGCAAAATATAACCTAAATTTTCAAAACGTCAGGTAAAAAGAAACAAAATTAAATATAGTCAATTTTCTTTATCATACAATTTATTTTTTAACTTGGCAGAACTCAAAAAAAGTTGTACTGGAGGGAGATTTTAGAGACGTACCAAAAAAAGGGAGATTTTAGAGTATTTAAAAGAGGTTATAGGAATTCTTCAAATTGAATGTAAATTGTTCTCTTTTTCAATAAAATAAGTTTCAAATGTTAAAATTGAAATATCATGCAAAACATGTGTTAGGACATTCCCCAATAAATTTGTATTTTGAAATCAAACTAATTGCAGACTTTTTTTGAAAGGTATTTCATGACTTTTATTTTTCCCCTAATGACTTAATTCTCTCAATTTTTCTCTACATACTTTCTACAATTTGTTGAGAATGCAGAAATAATTAAGTCATCTCATATGTATAAATATATATTGCTTTCCAATAAAATTGTAAGCAAACATCAAATAAAAATACATAAGATATTGATATTCTTACAACTGAAAAATGTTAAAAATTGAGAGACAACAAAACAAACAAAATTTTCATTTCAAAATACTGTTACATTCTTTCATCCATCACATGTCTTCTTGCAACATATCAAGCCCTGAATGTTTAGGGACTTAAGTTAGGGAAACCAACGACGAAGATGACTCTACCTGTAAATGCATAATCATAATACAATCAGTGCTTAACATTGCAAAATAAAATATACCATATGCAAGGAATGAATTAATCAATGCTGCTCAGAAATATACTATCCTCAAATTCCAAATCAAAGACAACATAGTTTTCCAAAACAAAAAATCAAAGACAATACAAATAAGCAGAAGACAGCACCAAACCAACTTGTTGCATGCATAAATACACGCTCTATTTTAATCTAAAATCAAAATAATAATCAACCCTCTCCAAATCTGTTTGAGATAATAATAATAATAATAATAAATTAATAATAATAATAATAATAACAGTAGTTTAAAGTTTAAACAAACCTGTTTCTCCTGGGTTTTGGAACAATCAACCCTCTCTTCTCTATGCTTTTATACCGATCCTTTAGAAGGGTGCAACAACCCTAATTATGTACACCAACAAAAGTAGGAAAATTATTGCATGTTTAAATACACCGATTCAACAAAATATTAACAAAATATAATTGACAAAAGCCTACCTTAAGCTTTCGGATTGATCCGTTTATCTCCTCACTTAATAAAACTTGAACGGGAGCAGGCTGAAACCTGTTACAGTAATGGAATTGGTATAAATGGGTTTTGTTGTAGAAATGGTGTAATGATTAGTAACTAGTAATACTCTCTTCGTCCCACAATAAATCATTCTAACAAAAAAAATTGTGTTCCAAGTTATGTCATTTTTACTTTATCAATGAAACATTAATGTTGTTTTCTCTATTATGCCCCGCCCCTTATTATTTATTACTCTCTTTGTAATTATTTTGCTAATTTAATTTTTCCAAAGCATTAATTTGTGGTAGTTTTGTAAAGTAACACAATTTCTTTTGACAACTGCACCCATTTGTGTGCAAATGTTAAAGTTACTAGGGGGAGGTCCAAGGTTCGATCCTCGGCAGGAGCGATTTATATTTCCGATGTACCCAAAAAAAAAATCCTTACATAGTAATTCACTAGATCATTAAACTAAAAACCTTACTACCTTACTTAATTTCCGTGCAAATGTTAAGTTACTTAGTAATTCACTAGAACATTAAACTAAAAACCAAACAACTGCACGCATTCGCATAAGCATAAGCATCATAAGGGAAGAACAAAAGACTGCTTACTTGTGCTTTCCTAAGCGAGGTGGACATGCCTTTAACCTCTCTTGCTTAGCAACTTCTCGCCTCAGATGTCTTCTCTTTTTTTCCTCATCTTCATGCTTAATTTCCTTAACAATTTTTGGGATGCTGCACCAAGAAGAACCAGAGATGCTTAAATATCATCTTTTACTTTAGTAGGAGAGAGAGAGAGAGAGAGAGAGACAGATGAGGGAGGATGAGAGAATGGTCATATTACCTATCAATTTCTTTTGACAAATTCTTCATCTTCTTTGCTTCAGCTTCTTTTTTCAATTGTTCTCTGCGCCGAGCTCTCTTATTCAACTCAACTCTAGTCACTTTCTTTGTTTTAATGGGCCTGTACCATAATGATTTAAACAATACAAATACATCAGATGTTTAGACATTATTGGGTTTAGATTTTAGAAAATAATACTGCAGATTGCAGAATTATATTATCATTATATACAAATATATTAAGTGGATCTATTTTCCAACATTCAAAATGAAATTAAGCAAGACATCAAAATGAAATATGACATTTACGTACTTCTTTAAAAAAAAAAACAGTGGCAACGTGGTCTCCATTTATAAAAAAGGAAAATGATAAACATTGTCCTAAGGGCAATGGTTAAGGAAACAAAAAAAGTAAAAAACTCTCGAAATTTGTGTTTTTTACTTTTCTAAAACAATAAAACACAATTTCCAATGCAACTATTTCTTTTTTGGTAACCTTAACTAGTGCCCTTGGGGCACTAGTTAACAAGACCCTATAAAAAATTATACATCTTAGTTTAATTTAACATCATCTATCAACATGCATTTGCATGTCTGAATTCAAATTATACACGGAAGATTGAGCAGAAAGGAATGCAAAAGAGTTGGAATGTTATTTACTTGACCTGATTGAGTGATTGGTAGTGTAAACCGTAAACAGTAAAATTAATAATTTGGGAAAAATTATCATTAAGAAATAGTGTTTAAACTTAGAGGCTAACTAAGCTTATGATAGCTTACATTTTCTCTGACGCAGTATCTCCATTTTCACCATTTTCATTATCACCTTCACCATCATCACTCTCATCATCCACATCAAGAAAATACATCTGACCAAAATGAAAGGTTACAAAATAAGAAAGGATATAGACTTGAGGCATATAAATTCGCATATCAAAAGCTTTATAATTGTGGAAATTTTTTCATCAGTACAGTCTTTACAATTACAAATATGAAAACAATAAGACTTACATCTTCTTCATCAATAGCTTCACCAGGAACGGTTAAAGGAACTGGTTCAGGGCCCAATTCATTTTTGTAGACTTTAATCATTTCTTCCGCAACAGCAGTAGCTAATGTATCCTGATTAAACAATAAAGTTCATAAAATGATTTATTATAAGTAATAACAACACAAATATCCCTAACATCAAAGGAATGCATAAATTCTCAAAAAACTACCTGATGACTTTCATGTGTGGGATTAAATGAGCATCCTGGAGGATCGACCTCAACTGCTGGAATATGAGCAGGCTTTGACACCTGTCAAGCAGGCAGCGATAATATTATCAATATCAACTGAAACATGTAATGTGCAGCAACAATAAAATGGATTAAGAAACACTAGATAGAATCTGCAATGCAATAATGTTTACCTTTTTCACCTTCTTGTTGTCCTCGTCTGCATGACAATAAAAAAGAATCCTTATGTTAAAATACCATTAATTTATTATAACCAAAATGTATACTAAACTTTAGAATAAGTACCTTTATCACCCCACATATCAAACACATCGGAATCTACCATGGAATCATCCTGGTATAGATTATTTGAGGAGAGAAAAAATCAATTAACAAATTTAAAAGAGAATTGTGTTGAAAAGGAAAATGGAGTAATTGCATCATTTTGTAAAAAAGTCAAATATGACTGCAACTAAGAACATTATACAGCCTGGCTTTATTAACAAATAACTTACTGACCTTATGACTATCTTGATTGCTGACTAAATTTTTAGACACAGCTTTCCGGTTTTTAGAGTGTTTCTTTAGAGTAGAAGAAGGAACTGGCTTAACAAACTGGTTTTTCTGTAGCACGCTATCAACCCGAAGCACTTTTTCCCTGTGCTTTTCAATCTTCTTCTTCACCGCAAGATCTAGCCACATCAAATTTCACATCCAAGGATCAATAAAAAAAAAATGTAAATTCTGGTTTTAATTTTTTCTGCAAATACAGTACTCTCCAACCAACAAATCAACAGTTTCGACATACTAGAAACACATATAATTACAATGTCATTTTCTACTTCCACATAAACTACAATTAAAACCTTTTCTCATACAAGTTTATCTAATTCATGAAAACACACAAACAATTATAATAGGCCAGCATTAACATAAAGGTCCGGATTTAATAAACAGCTTAACAAGGCACTTATAGCATAAGCACTTAATATAAGCTATTTCTATAAGCACTCATAAAGGTCAGGTTTGGATTAACAGCTTAAATAAGCGCTTATATTATAAACACTTATCATATAAGTTCTTACATATAAGCTACCGAATATTCTGTTTGATAACCCGCTACTAATTCTTCTACTGCTAAATCAAAAGGTAATCTTTCACATTCGGCTAGCTACGAAACTAGAAAAACGATGTAACCCATAGGTTGACGCCACAAATTCCAGCCCCAAAAACCATATTTTGATTGCGCATCAACTATATCAACCGTACTTAAACTGTTAGATAATCCTAGTCGGTGATAACATTACTGTTCCCATCTCTATTACAGAACCGTACATGAGATTTCCACCTCATACGGCTCCTGGAAAGCCTTAACTAAATCTAAGGACCGGGGCGATTATTTATAAAAACATAAAATAAAGTCAAACTATGACACATTTCATAAGTTGTTTACTTGTTTCTATAACCTCTACCAACCAAACAGTGACACAAGTGTTAATGCCACTAAATAAGCTCAAATAATACAACAATCCAAACAAACCCTAAAACTAAAAACAATAATAGTTTTCACAAAATGAATTAAACATAGTAAAAAAAAAAAGAGAAATTTATTATAACCTTTGGATTTGTCTTCAAAAAAGAGAGAATCACTAGAAAGAGCTTGAACAGAACCACCAGAAAGAGCATCCTTTGTTGATTTCTCAAAGTGATCTTCAATATCTTCAGTGCTAATGTTAGTTCTCCATGCTTTCTTACCCTTCCTTGAATTCTTCGATTTCTTCCCCATTTTCTTAACACGAACTTTGATCGATTTCACGAATAGCGGCAGAACAGAACAGAGAACAGGGTTTAGTTTTTATGTTCTTCGTTCGTTGTTGTTTTGTTGTTGCTGTCAAGAGAAGAAGAGATGGAGCATGTTAATTAATGGGCTTTATTAATCGGGTCTGTTAAACTCGGCCCAAACATTGTACTCCCAAAAAACATTTTTTTTTCACATAAATAAATTTCGGTTAATAGGTATATACCCCCTGTGAAATACATGATTTTCGCAATACCCCTGTAAAATATTTTTTTGAGAATACCCCCTGTAATATTTGCATTTTTGCAATACCCCCTAGACTTTTTCAACCATTACATTTTGTGGGGATTTTGAATCGCCGTAAATAAAAACCGCCACAAAATATAATTTTAGTGGCGGTTTTAAACCGCCGCAAAGAAAAAACCCTGCAAAATGTAATGGTTGAAAAAATTCAGGGGGTATTGCAAAAATTACAGGGGTATTCTCAAAAAAATATTTTACAGGGGTATTGCAAAAATTACTTTACAGAGAGTATATCTATTAACCCAATAAATCTCTATGCAATATTGCAATGTTTTAAAAAACGGACCCCCGAATGACTGATCGAACCGCGTGACTAAATCGAATTAAATCGGTGGAATGAACTGTTATCTATAATATAATTATGTATTAACTAAACCGGTCGAACCGGATAACTCGGTATCTAACATATTCCTTTAAATTGTACTACCTCCGTTCCTTTTTACTTGTCGTTTTAGAAAAAAATATTTGTTCTTTTTATTTATCGTTTTGGCAATTTAGGTTATATTTTTTCTATTATACCCTCTTTCCTATTTTATTTTATTGACTAAACTTTGTATTTTTTTTGTTGAAACAATATAATCTTTTTGAAATTTTGGCGTACTACTTATAATAAATTAACAGACAGAATAATGTGTGGTAAGATGTGCACACATTAACCAAACTTGCAGAATAAGTAACAAGGAAAAAAATAATGAAAAGCAGTAAAGAACACAAGATAATTGTTAACCCAGTTCAGTGTAACCACACCTAATCTGGGGGCTTCCAAACCAGGAAGGAAATCCACTAAATAAAACAAATTCAAAGTCAAACTCCCCGTTTGCACTTCTCACTTTGTAACTACCCGTATAGACTTCTACCTAGGTACCCCGTAGATAAGAGAAACCTGTCTCACTTCCACTTCAAAACAAATACAATCAACAGAATTAGAGAACACTCCCCAAAACAATAAACATCACTCGTACTTCAAAGCTTTGAGTGATTGACAATATTCCTTGCTTAAAAGCTTCGGATTACAACTCAATAAACTCAGTCATTATGCATGCATCTAGGTGACACAAGCAAAGGCTCACAAATAACAATTAACAAAAGACTCAAACCCTAAAATTCTAATCTTCAATATTGGCTTGCGTAAATATTAGGTTTAGTCTTCTCACATATATATAGTCTTCAGAATTTTCTAGGTCTTCAGACAAGTCTTGGGCTTCAAGCAAATAATTCTTTGTAACAATTCTTACTCAAGAAATATAAATTTGAACCAAATAAAATATTCCCATGATTGGAAAATATTTTTTACAAATAAAATTAGGTTAACAAGTAACCTTGAAGGTTCATTGGACGCGCGCGACTTAGTCTGTAAGCAAGCGAAGTAAAAACAAAACATATCTTTCAAGAAAGATATGGCGCGTAAATAAGTGTTCAGGTTCCGGACTTCTAATAATGTGTACACATGGTTTTACACATCATGATATGCGCACATTGATCAAAGAATAGAGACTTTGAAGGAGTATAAACAACAATTCACATAGTGGATTCCTTATAGAAATGCTTACCAAAAAGCTTTCAACAATGAACATCAGAGGCACACAGCAGCGGATAAACGACGGTCTCACACAAGAAACACAGAGGATAGAGAAGTCCTCACATAGGTGTTTTAGAAAAACACACATAGGGCTTGACATGCTAAAAGTAGCACATTCGCATGCAAGCACACAATCAACAAGTAACAGGTAATAAGAGAGTCAAAACTCCCCCTAAATAACAGCTTCATATAAGTGGCACTCCCCCTCAATAGTAGCTTCACATAAAACACGAGAAAGATTTTCTCCTCCTCAAATCATGCATATCTCAGATCATGCAGACAATGAACATACTTCATAAGTAACACATTCATGCATAATCATGCAAACAACTCACAATCAACAATAAACATCTTCAATGTGACAAACACTGTGCCAACATATTTATGCACATCATACTTTTAGACAAATAACAAATGATTGGTGACATAGTGACACTAACCACGTGTCAACATTTTCATGCACATCGTGCAGACAACTCATAATGAGTAACAATCAACCAGCAATAATAATAGCAACTACTACTACTTCAACAGCATCTTCATGACATAACCAGGTAGTAGAGAATAAAAGAGAATAAACAGCTCACATATCAGAGCTACAAACTATAGAGCTTTCTTTAATTTGTATACATATTCAGGATGCTTGTGATCAATGAATCCTTTTGGTTGCTCAACATACACTTCTTCATGTAGCTCACCATTTAGAAAAGCACTTTTAAGAATACAAGCTACTCCAAGCATTAGTCTTATTGACTCAAGTCTTGCAACAGGTGCAAATGTTTCATCAAAGTCAACACCTTCAATTTGTGTATATCCTTGAGCAACAAGTCTTGCTTTATTTCTGGTTACAATACCACTTTCATCAGATTTGTTTCTAAAGACCCATTTTGTGCCTATGACATTTGTGTCTTTTGGTCTAGGAACCAAGTCCCACACATCATTTGTTCTGAACTGACTAAGTTCTTCCTGCATAGCATTTATCCAAAACTCATCAGTTAAAGCTTCTTTCACATTCTTTGGTTCCATCCTTGGTACAAAGCAAGAGTTTGAGATGGTGTCATTTGATCTTCTAGTAGTTATTCCCTTATTTAGGTCACCAATGATGAGATCAGTAGGATGATTTTTTTGAATTTTGATAGATGGTGCCTTGTTGGTAGGAGGATCATCAACTTGTATGGTCACAGGGTCAAGTGTTGGTTCATTGTTATCATTTTCTGCTGGTTCTTGATCCTGCTGATAGAAAGTGCCCACATCATAGTGCACATCGTCCACTGGTATACTTGGCATATCATCAACAACCACATTGATAGATTCCATCACGGTGTTTGTTCTATGGTTGAATACTCTATATGCTTTGCTGTTTGTTGAGTATCCCAGAAATATTCCTTCATCACTTTTAGGATCCATTTTTCTTCTCTGTTCTCTGTCAGCTAGAATGTAACATTTGCTACCAAACACATGAAAGTGTTTGACTGATGGTTTTTTGTCTTTCCATAATTCATACAAGGTGTTGGTGGTGCCTGACCTGAGAGTTACACGATTATGTATGTAGCATGCTGTATTCATGGCTTCAGCCCACAAGTTCAGAGGGAGTTTCTTGGAATGTATCATAACCCTTGCTGATTCTTGAATGGTCCTGTTCTTCCTTTCAACTATACCATTTTGTTGTGGTGTGATTGGAGCTGAGAATTCATGCTTAATCCCTTTAGATGAACAGTACTCAATAAACCTTGAGTTTTCAAATTCTCTTCCATAATCACTACTAATTCTTATGATTTTTTCATCCTTTTCTCTCTGAAGCTGTGTACACAAACCTTTGAACACATCAAAGGTGTCTGATTTTTCTCTAATAAAGTTAATCCATGTAAATCTAGAAAAATCATCTACAACAACATAAGCATATTTCTTGCCACCAAGACTCTCAACTTGCATAGGTCCCATCAAATCCATGTGCAATAGTTCTAAAACTTTTGATGTGGCAAGGTATTGAAGTTTTGGATGTGATACCTTAGTTTGCTTACCAATCTGACAATCACCACAAATGCTTCCTTCATCAATGTCAAGCCTTGGTATTCCTTTGACATCCTCTTTTGAGATTACCTTCTTCATACCTCTTAGATGAAGATGACCTAATTTTTGGTGCCATAGTTTAACTTCTTCAACCTTGCTTAAGAGACTTGCTGATAGGATGTTCTCTTCCTGAGGTGACCACATGTAGCAGTTATCTTTAGACCTTGATCCTTTCATTACAATGTTTCCTGAATCATCAGTGATTAAACATTCATTTTTGGAGAAACTAGCCTTGAATCCTTGATCACAGAGTTGGTTGATACTAATGAGATTTGCTGGCAATCCTTTTACTAACAGCACATCTTCTATTTTTGGTAGTCCACAAGTGACTAGATTTCCTACTCCTTTAATTTCTCCTTTTGCACCATCTCCAAAAGTAACATAGCTAGTAGAATGAGGTTTTAGGTCAGTTATGAATTTTTTTACTCCTGTCATGTGCCTTGAACAGCCACTGTCAAAGTACCAATCTTCCTTTGAGGAAGCTCTAAAAGATGCAATTAATCCAACACATTTCTCCTTTGGTTTCCACTCCTTTTTTGTTTCAGATTTATTATAGTACTGTTCTGAAGTGTGATAACCAGGATACCCATGTAGCTTGAAGTAAAAAGGTCTTATGTGTCCTTTCTTGCCACAGTGATGGCACACCCAAACTTTGGTGATAGTTTGAGATGTGATCTTAGGATGTGCATACATGTTTTTAGAAGATTGTGTCCACATGGTATCCCACATTGTTGGATAATAGATATCCTTTGCTGCGACAAACTTTGTGGCATTGTTTTTCTGGGATTGTTTATTCAGAACTTGATAATCAAAACCAATCCCTTTAGGTTTTCCAAGTTGTTGTTCATCAAGGATCTTTTCTAGCATGTCTGTACCATTGTTCATCGTTCTGACTTGTCTTTTCATGTCTTCTAGTTTTGAAGTAAGTTGCACAACTCCTTTATTCAACTTTGATATTTGTGATATATGATTTTTCCTCTCAGTCATCATTTGACTAATAGTTTGAACGTTTTCATATAGTTTTTTGTGAGTGCTTTCAGTCTCATAGCACAAATCCTTAAAACTTGCTGCAAGTTCTTCATAAGGAACTACTCGATTGGAATAATCATGCTCAGGAGTTTCACATATCCCAGTTAAGACCTTGACAAGTTTAGCAGCTTCTCCTCCATTGTTTTCATCTTCTGAATCATCATCCGACCAAGCAGCAGACAGACCCTTCTTTTGACTTTTGAGAAAGGTGGGACATTTTGGTCTGATGTGTCCATGTCCATCACATTCAAAGCACCTTACTCCTTTGCCTTCATTTGTTCTTCTTGGAGAGTTTGACCTTCTGACCTCTGTTTGTATTTTCTAGTTTGGTTTTCCTCCAAATTTCTTCAAAATTTTGTTGAATTGTCTACCAAGGAAAACTATCTCATCTGAGGTACCATTGCTGTCATTCTCTTCAATTTTCTCAAGTCCTTCATTTGCAACAAAAGCAATACATTTTGAATTCTTATCAGTTCTGTCATTGCATGCACCTTCAAAAGTTTGAAGAGAACCTATGAGTTCATCCATCTTCATGTTAGAAATGTCTTGAGCTTCTTCAATAGCAGTGACTTTCATGTCAAACTTCTTAGGAAGGGATCTGATGATCTTTCTGCACAATTTTTCTTCAGCTATTGGTTTTCCTAGAGAGTCAAACATGTTGGCATAATCTAATACTTCCATTTGAAAATCATATATGTTACCATCTTCTTTCATTTTAAGATTTTCAAATTGTGTTGTTAGAAGTTGTAACTTAGCCATCTTCACTTTAGATGTACCTTCTTGATTTGTCTTTAGCATATCCCAAACAACTTTTGCTACAGTTTGTTTCTTGATAAGTCTGAACATGTTTTTATCTACTTCATTGAATAGGGCATTCAATGTTTTGTTGTTTCCATATGCAAGTTCATCTTCTTCTTTGGTCCAGTCTTCTGGAGACTTTGGAATACCAGTAGATTTTCCATCCTTGTCCATGATCATGGGTGGTTCCCACTTCTTCAGTATTGATTTCCATGATATATTATCTAAAGATTGAAGAAACGCTAGCATTTTGGGTTTCCATCCATCATAGTTTGTATCATCCAACAGAGGTGGCCTGGTGACAAATCCTCCTTCTTTGTCTGTATTCCCAGAATTCATCTTCCCTGGAGCTCACCCAAAAACAGGCAGGGTGCCTGCTTTGATGCCAATTGAAATTCTGGCGTACTACTTATAATAAATTAACAGACAGAATAATGTGTGGTAAGATGTGCACACATTAACCAAACTTGCAGAATAAGTAACAAGGAAACAAATAATGAAAAGCAGTAAAGAACACAAGATAATTGTTAACCCAGTTCAGTGTAACCACACCTAATCTGGGGGCTTCCAAACCAGGAAGGAAATCCACTAAATAAAACAAATTCAAAGTCAAACTCCCCGTTTGCACTTCTCACTTTGTAACTACCCGTATAGACTTCTACCTAGGTACCCCGTAGGTAAGAGAAACCCGTCTCACTTCCACTTCAAAACAAATACAATCAACAGAATTAGAGAACACTCCCCAAAACAATAAACATCACTCGTACTTCAAAGCTTTGAGTGATTGACAATATTCCTTGCTTAAAAGCTTCGGATTACAACTCAATAAACTCAGTCCTTATGCATGCATCTAGGTGACACAAGCAAAGGCTCACAAATAACAATTAACAAAAGACTCAAACCCTAAAATTCTAATCTTCAATATTGGCTTGCGTGAATATTAGGTTTAGTCTTCTCACATATATATAGTCTTCAGAATCTTCTAGGTCTTCAGACAAGTCTTGGGCTTCAAGCAAATAATTCCTTGTAACAATTCTTACCCAAGAAATATAAATTTGAACCAAATAAAATATTCCCATGATTGGAAAATATTTTTTACAAATAAAATTAGGTTAACAAGTAACCTTGAAGGTTCATTGGATGCGCGCGACTTAGCCTGTAAGCAAGCGAAGTAAAAACAAAACATATCTTTCAAGAAAGATATGGCGCGTAAATAAGTGTTCAGGTTCCGGACTTATAATAATGTGTACACATGGTTCTACACATCATGATATGCGCACATTGTCCTCCACATTGTGTTTTGCCAAAAATGAGGCCAACACAAAAACACTAACACCTTTTATTGTATACAAATTTTGTTTGTTTTTAAATAAAGTTTATTACAAATTTTTAGGAATAGATAATATTTGTGAAAAAGTAGGAAATTATAAGTGGATTAAAAATATGATATATATTTAAAAAAAGGCATAATAGGAAAATAAGATGCAAAAATATACTCTCCTATTTTGGTCTTTTTTTTTCTAAAACGACAAGTAAAAAGGAACGAGGGTAGTGATTTTTTTTTACAAAATATCATAATTTACACCTTAAATATCATAAAGAAACTTGGATTGAAATTTTTACACCTTAAAATTGTAAAAATTCCAAAATATCATAATTTATCAAATTTCTTTTTTTAATTTAAATTATAAATATAATAATCACACAAACAACAAAATAAATAAGAGAATAGAAAGTGTTTTTGTATTGAACCGAGCGGTTCAGTTTTTAAAAATATTTAACACTTATAAAGTGTTAAAAAATACCAGATAATTATATGTATTAAAAATAATGAAATGTATTAAATTGTATTGAATTAGAAAATAGAAACATTTTGTTTTATATAATTAAATGTATTAAATTGTATTGAATCGGAGAATAGAAACATATTTTTGTTATAATAGAATAACACATATTTATTTTTATTTTAAAAATATATAACATATGTATTTTAATTATAAATGTAATTGTTGCGGGGAATTTAGGATTTCCACCACTACATTGACCTTTCATTTCTAAAGAGGGGAAAGTATAAAAAAACCGTTTAAAAAGAAACTCTAAGTTCGGGGGTTGATTACACCTAGGGAAGGGATTAGCATCCTAAGCGTCTATAGTATCCTATAGTAACCTCTAGTTTATTGCTTTTTTACTTATTTTTAATGTGAAGAAATGAGAGAGAAGTAGTAAGAAGTAGAGGGAGAAGTAGTATAGAGAGAGTTTTGTGTGTGCAAGTGGAGATTGGATTGAGAAGAGAAGGTTAAAGCAACATTTAAAGTGTTTTGAAAAAAGATAAACTTAAATCTAATCGTGCGACTAATTTTGGTTTATTGGACTAAAAAAGTTTTATTTGAGAGAGAGAAGATGTTTGTTTGTTTTCTATTATTATTTTAAGGAATTACAATTCGTACCCCTTTGGAAATGAAAGATTCGCGTTCGTTTGTTTTTAGCGTTTTGACGGAAAGCGATAAAAATAAAATGCATGCAATGCAATTTCTACATCCACTTTGGGGTTACATTTTTTTCCTAATTACATTCTAAGGTATTTTGCAAAAAATTAAACTTGAATAAATGCAACAATTGAATGCAATGCAAAAACATAGAATAAAAATTACAAGTCCGTCGGAATAAAAATTAAATAAACTAAAACTAACTAAGCTAACTATCTTAAAGTTTAGTCCTATTTTTCTAGTCCGTCTCCATTATGCCTGGGTTCAAATTTAAGTCCAAAGTTCAACCAAATATCACAAATAAAATATGCAATGATAATGACATAAAATAAAATGCAAGAATTTAAATATCATAAAAAAATGCATAAAGTAAATGACATAAAATAAATGACTAAAATAAAGGAACAAAAGCTAACTTAAAATAAAATAACAAAATAAAGAAACAAATATATATAAAAAAAACGTAAAAAAAAAAAAGAGAGTAAATAAGTGGGGGTGTAAAAGTAAAGGAGAGGTGTGAATATTTTTTTTTATTTTTTTTTTTTATTTTTTTTTTTTATGAAATAAAATATTATTTCATCTTTAGATAAAATGTTAATTACATATGAATAGAAGGTAATCGGCTAACAAGCTGCGCCGCTACCCCTTTTTGGATTGCAAAACTCATTCTTTTAAAAACAACATCCATAGACCTAGGAGAAACAATGTTGCTATGCATGACCTTTTGAACTCTATTTAAAAGATCCACAGCCTCTGGAGCTAGAAAACCAAAAGTGTCAAATGCAAATGGTATAAAAGCATGTTGATTATCCGAACATGCTTTTCCGTGTTTAGCAACTTTGCTTGAAGCAGCTTTGAGGGCCGCTTGTCCCACAATGAAATCGTGAGTCCTCAATCCTACAAGTGGAGAAACCCCAGTCAAGTCTACGCACGCATGTTTTCCTCCGACCCATCCATACACCAAAATGTCTGCTGGCCTAAGTGTCGATCTTCCTTCTTGTGGGTCAGTTAAAAAGTTCACAGGCGCCTCTTTCTTTACCGATACTCCCGCCCGTCTAAATATATCATAAAGGACATCTCTCACAAAGTCATGCCTATATTTGAAGCCTGGAAGTTCCTTACAATGAACTGCATGTTCCCCGAAAGAGTCCAAACACGCCTTACGACAAACTGGACACACTTCATCAATAGGAAATAAAGGAATCATGAGGCGATATCGTAGGATGGTACGATACTCTACCGGCGACATATGCTGGCCTAACCCATCAATGGGGATAGCTAAAAGAAAATCCTGAGCATGAGCAGCCCGCAAACACCCAAAAACTGCTTTCTGTCTTGGTGTCATGTCGAAGGTGACTTCCATGTCCTGAACAATTTTACTAAACAGAGCACTCGCCAAAACATGTTGAGGTTTAGGGGGGACGGTGTCCTTGCTAGTGAAACTGCTAACATCAAAAGTCGGAATCGTATCATGAAACACATTCAAAGCGTGCTCAAAATCAGAGTCCATACCACATACTCCGCTGTCTCTCAAAATATGATCCTGCAATACCCAAGACTGGGCCCTAGAAGCAACAAAAGCATATGAGGCGGCCTCTACTGCTGAGTATAAACCTAACCCTCCAGCTTTAATTGGTAAAGATGCCAACCTCCATTGAAAGTCCCCAAAATAAGGTCCTCCACCAACCACAATATCTTCAATTGCCCCTCGCAGCTCTTTATCAAACAGAATAGCCGCCTTCTCCATGTGAATTGGTTGGCACGTCCTAAGGCCGAAAAATAATTTTGCGATGCCCATGCAAGACCGGAGTAGAAGAAGTTCACTCTGGGGGTCCCTTAGCTTGGGAAGAAGGTGCATTAACTCAATAGCTCTAACAGTCCTCCTCATGGCCACCCCCTCAATAAACCCTTTATCACGACTGACAGCCCCTCCGAGCAATTTCACCCCCAACATCGGTCTCCCAATGTCCAAAGGAAACAACCCCTCATGAAGTTTAATGTCGTCACACGATGGCCAAAAAATCTCCGTCTTACGAATGTTCAGATCAAGACCTAAACTAGGGCCTGTCTCTCGAATGATATCAAGTGCTTTAGCAACTTCCCTTGAATCGCCTATGATAGTCCCATCATCAAGATACCAAGCATGAAGAAGCAACTCACAAGAGTCTCTAATCTTATGAATAAGAGGGTGTAACACAAGAGCGAAAAGAAGTGGTCCCAATGGATCTCCTTGTTGCACTCCAGTGGCTGACATAATATGTCCATCTCCAAGGTACAACCTTGCTGCATGACCATATAGAAATTCAACCCATAAGGAAATAGATGGACATCTCACCCTGACCTCATGTAGAAGTGCTGACCTGTCAACCATGTTGAAAGCATTCGAGAAATCTACTGTGAGCATAGTCAATGAACCATCTCCATGTCGCTGGCTCATTACTCTGTTAGCACTGTGCAAAATAGCCTCTGCACCACCTGATATTCCCACCCCAAATTGAAAGTCATTCAAATATTTAACCATATCTTTACTGACACCTTTCATGGCAACCTTTGATACCAAACGTCTCCAAATAGTACCTACAGCAATGGGGCGTATCCCTCCATCAGGTTTTAACAACGGTGTCAAGGGTGCAGAAGCGACAAACTCAGATAACCCCCTGGGACATCTTCCTCCTAGCCATAAATTAACCACTGGGGTGATAGCATCTAAAAGATCTCTTGCCGCTGCTGAACCTTCTCCACAGAGAGCATCTAATAAGTGTTGGGCACGCAAACCATCTCTACCACATGAGGTCCCTTTAGGAAACGATTTAATACAGTTGAAAACACTGTCACCCTAAACCCTAAAACAAAAAAAGAAAAGAAATAGAGGCCCAGGAAGCCCAAACCAGCGCTGAACCGAATTAACGTCCGAACCGGACCGGTTCGTTTGGTTCAACCGAACCAGATCTTGATTCCATACGGTTCAATCACGCGGGCTCACCATAAACTAACAGCACATCTTCGTTAGATCTAGATCGGACAGGCCAGATTTGATCAATGAATCATGTGTACCAAATTAAAAAGAAAAATCAAACGGACACAAAATAAAGACACAGAAAGAGGGTTCATATGTGCTTCATCCCCTTCCTCACAACAAACAGAACGTAAAAACATGGAAGATTTCAAGTTTAAGAACAAACATCATAATATCAAATCCGAACCAAAAATAACAATCAAGTATACTGTTTCATAGTATTTTCCACGTAGATCTCAAATATGCAGTTAGTTTTCTTAAAAGAGTTATGGTTTTAAAGAAAAACGAAATCAAAATTTTAGATCCAAAAATGTAAAAACGTTTTGTACGCAAAATTGACGAAAACTGATATATACATCAGTTTCGTCGTGTGATTGCGAGTTCAATGAGCCAAGAATCATTCAAAACGGAGTTGTAAATTGTGAGAAATCATCACCTCAAAAACGGGTCCGATTTGTGTTTCGGTGTGTTGTTTGTAACGTTGTTTTGCTGCGATTTGGAGTGTTCTTTTGGTTCTGATCATGTTTTGATACTGAATGGTTGAAAAGAGATCTAGTTTGATTGAAGTTTGTGGTGTTTTGATTGAATTTGTTTTGGGGTCCGAAAATGAAAATTGATGGAGGAAGTAGTAATGGATTTTTATTGTGTTTTGATGAAGGTTTATGATGGTTTGATTGAACAATGATTGAGTTGAAAGAATTTGAGTGAGGTTTATGTGTGAGATTTTTTTTATTTTGATTTGAAGTATGAAGGTAGAAAAATGGAGGATGAGGGAAGAAGGAGTTCACTGTGAGCGTGAACCTTCTTTTCTTTTTTTTTTCTTTTTTTTTTATTTGTGATTGATTAGTAGAGAAAATGAGAGAATGAGTTTTTTGGGGATTGGTGAATGAATGTGTCTGTTGATATGAGTGTGATGTGAGGTTTCTTTTATAGAGGGAAAATTAGGGTTAGTGGTAGGAGATAGTTGGGTAGAAATGAAAGAAAAAGGTAATTTGATTAAAAAGAAAAAAAGAAAATAGAATAATGATGGTAAAAGGGTGAGGTAGAACAATTTGATTGGTTAAGGTAGAAAATGTTTTTTTTTGATTTTTTAAGAAAATGTAAAAGGGATAAGAATGAGATGAAATAGTGAGTCATAGAGATAGAGCAACTTGTGCTCTACTCTTTCCTTCTCTTGGCATATTTTTAAAATAAAATATAAATAATAATAAGATAAAATAACATGTGTAAAAATAAATTTTCCATATTTTTGAAATGTACGGAAATGAAATATAAAATGATCGTAAAAAATAGAAAACGCTAATTTTTGATATTTTTAAACTTTTACGCTATTTAAAAGAAAATTAACATCATGAGCTGGAAAAAACTATTTTTTGACATTTTTAGAATAAAGCATAAAATAAAACCAAAAAACTATTTTTTATATTATTTTGACTTTTTCGAGAATATGAGAAAAATAAGAAAATATGCAAAGAAAATGAAATTAAAACATGTATAATAAAGAAAGTAAATATTTTTATATTTTTTTATAAATGTAATGCGAATTGGATTTGTAGGTCCAAAATTGGGGTACAACAGTAATAAATTAGAATCATTAGTATTTTATAACGGCAGAAGCATTATTATAAATAAAAAGTAAGAGTCGAACAATTAAATAACATTAGTCAACAATAATTTAAATCCAACTAAAAAACATTAGGCAAAGAACAATTTAAATTCCTTTAAAAAAACAATTTAAATCTAAAGTCCTTAAAAAAATTATAAATCAAATTTGCTTCTTAAATAAATCAAAACTTGTGAAAAAGCTTTGTTTTCTACAAAAAAAAAAAATTAGTAATACAATAATATGCATTATATTGAATACAAAGTAATTTGTTTTTCCTTTCTTTTCATATAAATAAGTGATTCTCACATAGATCAAGTTTTCTTTTTGTGTTTTGTGTGATTTCGTCGTCTGAGTGCGGCGTTGTGTTGTTCGTCGTCTTGTGCGGCGTTGTGTTGTTAGTCGTCTTGTGCGGTATATTGTTTTCCCGTATTGTTGCGGTGTTCATTTGGTTCTTATTGAAAGATCAACTTCAGTCAACTACAGCTTCAATCAATGATTTGGTCATCAGCGTTGCAGATCCGGAAACATGGATATTCCGGTGACTTTAAGTTTATCGTATTATTTGTAGTAGGCATTTTGTCGTTGTATGCTATTAACTTAGATGATGTGAGTTTGTTTGCAGATTCATCCTTTACATTTTTAACGATATTGATTATGTGGTTGTATTTGATGTATTCTCTCAATTTGAATGAATGAATATCATTTTGTTTTTGTCAAAAAAAAGTAAATATGTTTATAAAATAGAACTTAGCTGAGTGGTTGAGTGCTCCCTCTTTTATAGAGAAGTCAATGGTTCGAAACACAGCGACGACAATTTTTTTTATTTTTAAACATTTAATTCTTTGTTCAAAACATTCATTAATGGTAGGATTAAAAAAAAGTGCTTCAATAAAAAAAAATCTCGCAAAAAGAAAAACGAATTTCTATAAGGAAAAAAAAAGTTGTATGCATTCAACCGGCAAGTTTGACATTACCGTCTGATTCACCTGTTTTCTCTGGTTTTTTACCGGTGCATGCCGATTTAATTGCATTCCCGATCCAATACCTAGACCAGACCAGTTGATCTTTGGTTCAACCCGCACAGTTCGGTCCAGTTTTTAAAACACTGTCTCTAGGCCAGTTATTCCACCGTTTGAGCATACTCCAATTTAATGAAAGTAATAGTCACTACGTTCGGCGGTGGATATTCTGGTTTAAAAAAAACATAAATTCAATATCTTAAATGACATTTTCGTTCTTATATGTATGCGTGATTTAGGGGTTAGTTTAGAGTTAAATTGAGATTCTTAAAGGAATAATTTAGGGCAAAACTGAGATTATTTTTTTCAAACTTGAAATTTTTGTTTAAGTTTGAAATTTTGCCCGGACTTTATAATTTTTCTGGCTCCGCCACTGCACACACTAAGTGGTAATTACAAGTTTGAACATCATATGAACACAATACAGTATCAAAGAAAGCAATATCTATTTATTTATTTATTTCATTATTTTATGCTATTTGTCTCGGTTTTACAATGAGCTAAAACTTCTTCAAAATAGTCTTACTGTAAATAAATAGAAAAACATAGTCAGAGTTGAAAGTAAGAATAGTCCAAATGTATTTTTTTTTGAAAAATCACGGGAAATAAGTATTCATTTTTGTACAAAACAAATATTTCTTCCAAATCATTAGTTAAAATATCGCCATATAGATGTAAATTAATTCTTTTTGGAACCAACAAGGAACAAATCCAATCACGGATTAAACTAACCACAAGTTATTTTTAAAAAATTTAAATAAACTATTATATACGGGGAACAAGTTCTTGATTGTGAACAATTTAACTAATTAATTTTTAAGACACTAATTTTAGCTTACACGGAAATAATCGAATTTAACTTAATCATTTGTATATTTTAATATTTTTTTTCTATTTTTTAAATTTCATTAAAAAATAAATGACATCTTAAAAAATAGTTTTTTAGTCATTTTTACCATATAAAAAATAATTGATAACTTTGTTTTTGAAAATAAACTATAACTATTGAACAAATTATTTTAATGTACATCCAAAATCTACTCTCGATACACTCACGTCCCATACGACTCAACTTTGGACGCACTCACAACCCCTACGACCCAACTATCGACGCAAAACCTGCACGGGTATCTTACTAGTTTACATTAAAGTAGATAAGAGACTTTACTCCAATTCAATTCAATGTAACACCCCATTTTAATTTTTAAGTCCGAATATATTTAAATAAATAATTATATTTAAGTTTAAACGTCTTTTTGGTCTATGTATTTACACCCAATTTTAGTTTTAGTCTATGTATATGATTTTATTCTAAAATAATTCTTGTATCGACGTTTTTTTTTTGCCTTTGATTCTTGCCGTCCAATTTAGTTCAAATGGCAAACGTTTTGCCACCTAGATACTGCCACGTGGCTAAGTTTTAAAGATGCCCAAGAATGAAAGTGGATTACCTGAAACTTTTAATGAAAGATTGTGAAAGTGATTTGTTTTCAATTGGGGATTTAAGGTTGAAATGGTATAATTTTGCAATCCGTCTATTTTTTTGGTTTTGGTTCATATAACATTTATTAATCCAGTCAGCAACATTTATTAACCACGTGGTAGGGTTTAGGTGGCAAAATGTTTGTCATTTGGACGGCAAGGACCAAAGGCAAAAAAAAAATTGATACGGGGATTATTTTAAATTAAAATCACTTACAGGGACTAAAACTAAAATTGGGTGTACATACAGGGAGCAAAATGACGTTTAAGCCTTATATTTATAATTAAATAGATTAATCAACTAATTCAACAATGAAATTAAACTCTCTTTTGATATTTTACATCATACTTTAGAGAACTTGACTATTATGCAACATATTTCTATTTTAGTTTATAATAATATATTTATATTTGCAAAAATAATTTATTAGAAAGTTTCTAGAATTAAAATTTCGTTTTTTTTGATGCAAAATTAAAATTTAGTTGAAAGTCCAATAATTAATATTAAATGATAAAAATAACAAAAATATTATTACTATTTACTTAAATAGACATGCCTAGTATGTTTAAAAAGCTTGTAATATGGTCTGTAATTTGACCCTTTTAGTTAAATAAGTTTATCAAAAAGTCTTAGTCTTCTCTATTTAAAAAAACGGTCTAGTCTGACTTGAGTCTATATAGACTAGGTCGTACGTCTGTGTAGGCTGACTTGGCCTATTGCCACCCTAGGTGGACGAGTAAGATCAAAATTTATTTTTGTTTTATCATAGTATCTATCGCAAAGTATAGAAAAAAAGTAAAATAAGTTGGTGTAAATATGTAAAGAAATAATAATTATAGGTGAAAATTGAAATAGGGTCTTATAAAAAGGACATTTTTTTTTTCAATAAAATCTTGTAATTAAGAACAAAGGTACTATTTGTAATACCCTAATTTTGCACTTTTTAAATAAAAATTATATTTAAAAATTAATTCTTATTTTTATACGAAATGTCCAAAAAGAGTTACAAAATATGTTTGTTTTTATTCTTTTATTTTTAGAGAATTTATCCACTTTACAAGGAAATATCAAAAAATAATAATTTTAGTTCATTTAGCATTTTATTTAATTTTATACCTTTGTCCCCACATTTTCCCATAATTAAAAAATAAGTTTAGTGCATTTTGCATTTAATTGCACTTTCATCCATTTTATTCGATTTATTTGTATTTTCTCCGATATGAATTAAATTTGACATTTGGATCAATCATTTTATGCCACCTCACAATTTCTCCCTCATAATCATTTTTTCATTTATTCTTATTGTCATTTTATCACTATTTTTCTATCACCACCCACAACCACCACTGGAATTCAATTTTCCGGCGACTCAAAAAAATTCGAAAATCAACAATCAACAATCAAGCACTTGATATATAGTATTTGAACATCTAGGAACTCGAATCCAGTGTTAGTTTCTTCAAAAAGTGACCGGAAGTGCTCCGTTCGAAGGTTTGAACTTACTCCGACGAACAACTCTCATTTCCGGTCTATTCACACTCAAGAAAAGGTAGATGAAGGTTGGTTTTATACTATTAGATCGTATTTGAATGTTTTCCCTTCTCCATTTTCACCGTTTTCGCTGTGTTTATCGTGGTTGAATTTTGAATCCGAAAACCTTCTCCCGGTTGATTTGTGTTGTTGATTGTTGAATTTGACATTATATTTAGAATCCTTGCGAAATTTCGTTGAAAATGGTATATTCATAAGCTTTTTTTGGTGAACGGAATGTTGTGTTTGTTTGCTCCGGCCGCCTCACCGACCGCGCGTGCGCTGCTCTTTTTTTTCTGGTTTTGGTTGGAGGTTGAAGACGAGCCACGTGGCGCGCTGTGAGTGGCTGAGCCAGTTACTCACGCGCGCCCCCCACCTATGCCCACCCCCTTCCTGGTTCAAGGGCTGAACCAGTTTGGACCGGTTTTTTTTGTTTTTGGGCTAGATTTCCTCTCTCTTGGGCCTAGACCAACTTTTGCTGATTTTGTTGATTATTTTCTGCACACTTGTTCTCAGGTTTGCACCCCTTTCGTTCAACGATGAATTTATTTATCAACGGTAAATTTATTTATCATTCGTTAAATTTATTTATCCTTTGATAAATTTATTTATTCTTCGATAGATCTATTTATCCTTCGATAAATTTATTTATCCTTCGATAAATCTATTTATCATTCGTACAATGCTATTTTAGTATTATCTATTTATTTAACTACCTAAACATTGAACTGTGATCTGTCTGAACCTTGAACTTGAAAACTTCTTTTCTAAAAAATAACTAAATAATGATTCGTTAATTAAGATGAAAAGGGGGAGTCTGGTGTACACCTTTCTCGGCCCGAATAGTTTAGTTCATGGTGCACATCATGGATGGTGTACTATTCTCATTTTGATTAACGAATATTTAATTGATTAAAGTGAAAAAGGGGAGTCTGGTGCACACATTTCTCGGCCTGAATAGTACAGTCCCTGGTGCACATCTCGGATGGTGTACTATTCTCAATTTAATCAATGATTTTCTTTAATTAGTTAAGGTGAAAAAGGGGGAGTCTGGTGCACATCTTTCTCGGCCCGAATAGTACAGTTCCTGATGCAGATCTTGGATGGTGTACTATTCTCATCTTAATTAATGTCTTTCCTAATTCAACTTGAGTGGTAAAAGGGGGAGTCTGGTGCACATCTTTCTCCGCCCGGATGAGCCGACCCCTGATGCACATCTTGTGGTAGCGTGCAACCCCCATTCACTAAACATTATTCTCAAAACCTTTAAAAAGCATTCAACTCGTTTCTACTCTTTTTCTGCCCTTGCGCAGTCAACTCTTTTTCAACTGCTTTTGCGCAGTCAAACTTTTTCAACTTATTTTCTTAAAAGGACAATGTTTTATCCATTCCCCTGATACAGACCAACGCTTAATAATAATTTTGTATAATACAAATATATGGCAATTCTATTGAAAATTTAAAATTATTTTTTTAAAATCAAATGTATCATTCACATACAACTGTAGAGACTAATCCGCTTAAGTTAATTGAAATCTATTTAAAGAGTTAACATCTCATAACAAATGTTTTTTCATACGCACCAACATCAAATGATTAAAAAGTTCAAGTATCTATCACTTGTACCATACTATGTTGGTAAAATTAAAAATTATTGACTACAGTATTAAAATGAAAACTAGGCTAAACTTCAATGACCAAATGGATTAAAATTAAAATACACAAATAAAGTACATTTGGCAAAATTGTTCAGAGCAACTTTTTTTTTTCTCTTTTTTCGTCTCCTTATTCAAAGGTTCCTCCCTTCGATTCCTGGTTCTCCAACCTTTTAAATATATATAAACTAAACTTCTTTTTTTTTGGTGGGAAATTTAAACTAAACTTTTTAGTAAAAAAATATTAGTCCACATGTGATGTATCATTGTTTTCTATGTTGTGGAAAAAATACCCATTCTATTTGAAATAACTACTGCCACTACGAGTATTTTGTTTAAAAAGAAAAACTGCAACCAGTATCAGTGTATGTATCACAATGCTACGTGATGAACAATTCATAATAAAGTTTTAATATAATATAATTATTGTTTTTACAAAACTATAACATAAAACTTTTGTGCATTGATAATCTAGGATTGAAATACATCAGACGAGAGAACTCTAACTATCTATGGCTTAGTCCTCTTAAAAGGTTATGTTAGGCAAAGTTAATTTTCATTTTTTTTAAAGAGAATGCTAATATTTTTAAGCTAAAAGTTTTAAAATATACCAAACAACTTAAAATTTATTTTTAAAGTTCTTTGATTTTACTTTAATTTTAAAGTAACTTTTAAATCTAAAAAAAGTCGGGCCAAACACAACCTTAGGCTTCTTCTTTTTATCTTTTGCTTTACTCTTTCTTCCTTTTCTTGATTTCTCACTTGGGACAGCATTTTCTGCCTGCATAATTTCTTCTGTTCTCATTGCTTGTGTGTCAACATTCTCAGTTGCATCAGAATCAGTATCAGATAAATTACTCCTCTCTGTCTTTCTTCAACTTATTTTCATCATTTGTAACAACATTTTCTGCTAGTGATTTCGTTAGCCATTCTGGCACAATTCCAGCCTTGATCGCTTCAAATTTTACATTCCAAACGAAATGATGACCATCTCTAACTCCCTTTGCTTTGATCATTTCCCCACTCTTGTCCCAGAGTAATTCAGTGAACTGAAATCAAGTACAAAACACTTTCAAAGGACATTTATATATTTCCAAGAGAATCATAATACCGGTATGTGGTACGTACGAATAGCAAGTACTATTATAGCGTAGCGTACCTCCAATAAACTCCTCACAGGTTTTCCATCACATTCGCAAATGACATCATTGCAAAGCAAACCAGCGGAGTGAGCTTGAGAATTATGTATTACCTATTCAAATAGAATACACATGGATCTCAATCAACTACTGCTGTTAGGCTGTCAATATACATAATTGATTCGATTGCAATGACACTCACATTTTACAAAGAAACTAATTAAACATCAATAAGTTAAGATATCAAACAGACAAATATGTGTGACAAACAAACCAGATATCATACCTCTTCAATTGCAACACCATCATAAACGCCGCAATCATGAACAATAGCCTCCAAACGACTTATGTACGCTGCATATAGATTAGTTATTGAGATCCCAATCCAAGGTCTACAAATCTCCCTGTTCAAAATGAAACTAGATCAGAGATGCTAACACACACTAACCCTCAAGATAACTAGTTTATATAAGGATGAAAAATTCATAACATCGATTCATAGTAATATTGGCAAGAGATGTGGTGCTAGGACCAGTTAATATGATTAATATAGTTATATATTTTACAGTATTAGACGCGAATAAAGATGAGCATACAGTTCGGTTCAAATCTAATTCTCCATTGAAACTAGATCAGAGATACTAACACACACTAACCCTCAAGATAACAAGTTTATATAAGGATGAAAAATTCATAAAATCGATTCATAGTAATATTGGCAAGAGATGTGGTGCTAGGACCAGTTAATATGATTAATATAGTTATATATTTTACAGTATTAGACGCGAATAAAGATGAGCATACAGTTCGGTTCAAATCTAATTCTCCATTTTCAATCCAACGACAAGACCAGCCACTAGCTTATACCATTAACCATCAGAAAACAATACATGCATTTTATGAGAAACGCAAATTTCATCACTACTATAAATATGATGTACATCTCCAGTCAGAGATAGTGCTGTTAGCAAATCCAATTTGAGTCAAATTTCAGTATATCGAACCAATTAGAAAATAGAGCGATAGAAACGAAAATTGATTTGACATAGAGCAGAAACGAAATCAGAAATTGATTTTGAAAGCAACGGAAGTAATGTTGATTGCAATTAACTATCCCTTGACACAATGAATGGAACCAGCAGAAACTCTAGAATAATACCTAAAGAAAATTCAAACTTACCCATATGTCAAGACGTGTTTCCACCATTTAAAAAATACATTGACAGGTAAAAATGCAACACACCCTTGAGAAACATTGAAGGCAACTCCAATAACGTCTCCTTCACAATTAATAACTGGGGCTCTGTTCTGAAAGAGAAAGAGGGAGTAGAAGAAAACATGAACTAAAAAAAGGGCCAACATTTAGAAGATTGTTGATCACCATAATAGGAAACATGAACTCAAAAAATGGCCATTTTTCAGGATCAGATCGTTGATCGCAAAAAAAAAAAAATGTTTTTGATATTATGTTTGATGTTTCATGAGAGAGAGAGAGAGAGAGAGAGAGAGAGGTACTATGATTTCTCCACAATTAATCCTGAAAAACGACCAACAATCTAACTCTCTACTAATGCGATCAACACTGTAATGGAGAGACCATAAGAATTGTAAGTACAAATAATATTGTTTTAAAATAAAAGTAATATCTAAGAAGAAGAGGAGGTTGGAGCATACCTGTATAGACCAGAAAATACAAGAGCACAAGACGTTTGCTCAAATGCAGTACATACAATTGTGAGTTCATCTCCCGGAGTGAGTTTCGTTGGAAGTGGAGAAAGGCAGAATGCGGCATGAGATTCAGAAACTCCAAAGGGACAAATAGAGATCCAATCACTAAAGGGTGTTAACAAAGCAACAGGTAATGACTCATCTGACTTTATCTTTATAACGGCAATGTTGAGTTCTCCATCACATGCCATCACCTCACCTGAGTATAGTTCATCACTTGGTAGCCACACATCAACCTGAAACTTCAACTATCATATTTAATTTCTTTTTATCTTTATTACTCAGTTCTAAAGCATTGCCTAGTTTTGAATTTTTCTAATGGTAAAAATATGATCAAACCGGATAGAGTATTTAAGAAAAACATGGAAACTGGATAGCGTATTTAAGAAAAAAGAATGACCAAACCTTGGAAACTGGTGAAACTCCCCTTTTTTCATTTTCATATTTAGGATTACATATTTTTGGTGCAATAAAGAGATCCGCGGTAGTTAAGATGTAAGAAACAAATTGAGCATGAAGATCATTAGGTATACTATTAGAAAAAATATGTGAATGCTTTGATACTTTATTCCTCAGCTTTATGCTGGTTTAAATAGAGAGTACAAGATTTATTCTCTCCTTAATTTTAGGAGGAAATATTACAAAAGAAAATATAACTCAATAATAAAAAAATCTAGAATCTACTAGAAATAATAAAAAAAGACTAAATATTATATTTTCCAACACCCCCCCTCAAGTTGGTGCATAGATATCTATCATGCCCAACTTGACTATCAAGTGCTCAAAAGTGGATCTTGCCAAACTTTTGGTGAAGATATCAGTCGTTTGCTGATTTGAAGTTACAAATGGAAGACATATGATTCCAGCATCCAACTTCTCTTTAATGAAATGTCGGTCAATCTCAATATGTTTGGTTCTGTCATGTTGAACTGGGTTATGAGCTATGCTAATAGCAGCCTTACTGTCAGAGTATAATCTTAACGGAAGCTCAATTTTCATCTTAAGTTCTTCTAGGACTCTATGAATCCATAACCCTTCACAAATACCTTGAGCCATAGCCCTAAATTCGGCTTCTGCACTACTTCTTGCTACAACTCCTTGTTTCTTGCTCCTCCATGTCACAAGATTACCCCAAACATAGGTACAATATCCAGAGGTTGATCGTCTATCAGTGACTGAACCTGCCCAATCAGCATCGGTATAGATACACACATTTCTTTCACTAGTCTTCTTAAAAAATAATCCCTTTCCAGGATTTGCCTTCAAATACCTCAGTATCCTATAGACTGCCTCAAGATGTTCCTCAAAAGGAGAATGCATAAATTGACTTACCACACTAACTGAGAAGGCGATGTCAGGTCTAGTGTGCGACAAATAAATCAGTTTTCCAACCAGTCTCTGATATCTCCCAGTGTCAACAGGATTACTACCTTTTTCCCAAAGTTTTGCATTAGGGTCCATGGGAGTATCTGTTGGTCGACATCCACTCATACCTGTTTCTTTCAATAAATCTAGAATGTATTTCTGCTGGGAAACTACAATACCATCATTTGATCGAGCAACTTCCATACCAAGAAAATACCGCATGGATCCTAAGTCCTTGATTTCAAAGTCAATGGCTAATTTCTCTTTTACTCTTGCCATTTCAACTGTATCATTTCCAGTAAGGACGATATCATCAACATAAACAATCAGGATAGCAATTTTTCCATCTTGAGAGAACTTTGTGAACAAGGTGTGGTCAGCTTGTCCTTGAATGTATCCTTGTTTCTTCATGGACTGAGAGAATTTTTCAAACCAGGCTCTAGGAGACTGCTTTAATCCATACAAAGACTTGTTTAGTTTGCATACATTTGTTCCAAACTTATCTTCAAATCCGGGAGGAATGTCCATATATACTTCTTCTTCTAAATCACCATTGAGAAAGGCATTCTTAACATCCAACTGATGTAGGGGCCAATCCAAGTTCGCAGCAAGAGATAAGAGAATTCTGACGGTGTTCAATTTTGCAACAGGAGCAAATGTCTCTGAGTAGTCTATACCATAAGTCTGAGTAAAACCCTTAGCCACCAGGCGGGCTTTGTACCTTTCAATTGACCCATCTGAATTATATTTCACAGTGAACACCCATTTGCACCCAACTGTCTTTTTGCCATCTGGTAGTGTCATAACACTCCAAGTTTTGTTCTTCTCAAGAGCTTTCATCTCTTCAAGTACAACTTCCCTCCACTTTGGAACTTCTAGAGCAACCTGTACATTTTTTGGAATCTCTACACTAGACAATTTTGAGGTGAAGGCAGAAAAAGATGAAGACAAATTTGAATATGATATAAAATTGGACATAGGATGTTTAGTGCAAGTTCTAACTGGTTTTCTAACGGCTATAGGATCATCTATATCAGGATACAAAATATGACTCTCAGAAACAGAGATAGACTTACCTTTCCCCTTTTTTGGGGGATGATCAATTCCCGGTTCAGATTCATGACAGCGAGGAGATGTGGACTCATCACTTGCTTTGTGGTTCTTTCTCACAAAAACCTGTCCTTTCCAAATTTTGTTTCCTACTTCAAATCTATTTTCTTTAGATGACTCATTGTTTTGTGGCATTTCAATTAGATCATCATTATCATTGGTTTCAATATTCTCATTGTTTTCTTTATGAGAAAATGTAGGCTCGGATTCACCGGGTTCCTTACTCATAATAGGAGTAGGATCACATAAGGAATCATGACCCTTTTCTGTTGGTGCAGAAGTAAAAGTCTTAGAAGGTTGTGACACAGGCAAAGACAAATTATTAGAAAAAGTCATATTCTCAAAAAAAGTCATATCCTCAGTTTGAAATGAGTCTTCATTTAAGTTCCCCCCCTGAAGATGAGTGTTATTAAAAAAAGGTTGTTTTTCAAAGAATGTAACGTCCATTGTGACAAACATTTTCTTGTTTTTAGGATCAAAACATTTATATCCCTTCTGGGTTGGCGAGTAGCCAACAAAAACACATTTTATAGCACGTGGTTCAAGTTTTCCAACATTCTTATGTTCATGAACAAAGGCTATGCAACCAAAATTTTTTAATGTCAAATCAGTTGAAACACGAGTACTAGGAAAACATTCTTTGAAAGTATTAATTGGAGTTTGAAAGTTAAGGACTTTTGAAGGCATTCTATTAATCAAATACGCAGCAGTTAAAACAGCCTCACCCCACAAGTAGTTTGGTACTTTACTTGAGAAGAGTAAAGCTCTAGCTACCTCCAGTAAATGTCTATTTTTTCTTTCTGCAACTCCATTTTGTTGAGGGGTGTTAGGACATGAACTTTGATGTATAACTCCATTGTTTAGAAAAAAATCACCTAGTGTAGTGTTAAAATATTCTTTGCCATTATCACTTTTAAAGACTTGAATATTAGTTTGATATTGATTTTGCACCATTGTAAAAAAATCTTTTACAGCCTGACAAACATCAGATTTCCCCTTTAACAAGTAAACCCAACATACTCTTGAATGGTCATCGATAAATGTGATAAACCATTTTTTGAGAGAAAGCGTACTTGTACGGTTAGGGCCCCAAACATCACTGTGGATAATTGAAAAAGGTTTTGATGGTTTATAAGGCTGTATTGAAAAATGAGAACGATGATGTTTAGCAAATTCACATGCTTCACATTTAAATAAAGAAATATCTTTATTATGAAATAACTTAGGAAACAAATGTTTTAAATAACTAAAACTAGGATGACCTAATCGTAAATGCCATAGTATAATATTGTCATCATTATTATTCAAAACTGAAAAAGACTTAAAGCAGGAACTTATTGTTTGAAAAGGTAGTTGTGATGTAGATCCAACGTCAAAGTAGTAGAGTCCTCCACTCTCATTAGCGCTGCCAATCCTCTTCCCCGAGTTCAAATCCTGAAAGACACAGTGAGATCGGAAAAAATTAGTTTGGCAATTTATATCTTTGGCTAATTTACTGACGGACATTAAACTACAAGACAAGTTTGGAACATGAAGAACATCCTTAAGAGTTAGCATTGGAGACAACACAACTGACCCTTTACCTGCAATGGCTGAAAAAGAGCCATCTGCAATTTTTATTTTTTGATTACCTGCACATGGACTATATGAAGAGAACACGGTAGATTCACCTGTCATGTGATCAGATGCACCTGAATCTACTATCCAAGTATGATTGGGACTGACACTTAGAAACTCAGAGTTACCTTTTTTTGCTACAGAACAAGAAGGAGTTTGAGACTCAAGGAATTTGAAGAATTTGTCTATTTTCTCTAGTTGTTCCGGAGTGATTGAAGGCTGAGTTGAAGAGGATTGCTGCCCTTGATCAGAATTACTAGCCTGAAATGCACGACCACCTTTCTTCTTCCAGCTCGAAGGTTTCCAGTTCGGAGGTTTGCCTTTGAGCTTCCAACAATTTTCACGCGTATGCCATTTGATCTTGCAATGATCACAGTAAGGAACTTTGTCTGGATTGTTTTCCTCCTCTAAGTTTCTAGTAGCCAGGGCTGAACCTTCAGATTCAGAGCTTCGAGGTGTCTTGCCCATCATAATTCCTTGTCGTCCCTCTTCCCTTTTGATTTCTGCAAAGGTTTCTCGCAGAGTTGGCAATGGTACCTTTCCCAAAATTCGACCTCTTACTTCATCAAGATCTTTATTCAGCCCAGCAAGAAACATGAAAACACGATCATTTTCTTGCCTCTTGAGGAATATAACACTATCTGCTGTACACTTCCAGTTGTCATCGTAACAGAGATCCAATTCTTGCCACAGGGCCACCAACTCATTATAATAAGATGTTACATTCTTATCACCTTGTTTAGCATGCCATAACTTTGATTTTAATCCAAAGATTTGAGAGGCGTTTTGGATATCACCGTATGTTTCCTTAACAGGTTCCCACACATCCTTTGCAGAAGGTAAGAACATAAAAGGCTTGCCTATTCCAGGTGCCATAGAGCTTATTAACCACGCAATAATCAAGGAGTTTTCAGACTTCCATTGTTGGTAAAGTGGGTCTGCCTTTTCTGGTTCAGCTTTTGTCCCCGTCAAAAAACCAAGCTTTTGTTTGCCGTCCAAAAACAAGCGAACAGTTTGAGACCATTCATTATAATTGTCCCCATTCAACTTAGGAATATCGACCTTGAGGGAGGATGAGGAGCCCTCCTGGTCTTTGGAACTTGTGCTGAAATCGTTTTCACCATTGCTGCCGCCACCGTTTTTGTTGCCGCCATTATTTTTATTGCCGCTGTTTTTTTTGTTGCCGCCGCCTGGTGGTTGTTCGTCATCACCAGTGGTGGAGGAGCCGGTGTAGGCTTGTGATAGTGAAGGCCACTTGTTGTTACCGCCGGCCATGATAGGCTAAACGGGTATGGGAACGTGTTAGGGAAAAGAAAAAAAATCAGAGTAGTACCCTAACCCTAACCTAGGGCTCTGATACCATATTAGAAAAAATATGTGAATGCTTTGATACTTTATTCCTCAGCTTTATGCTGGTTTAAATAGAGAGTACAAGATTTATTCTCTCCTTAATTTTAGGAGGAAATATTACAAAAGAAAATATAACTCAATAATAAAAAAATCTAGAATCTACTAGAAATAATAAAAAAAGACTAAATATTATATTTTCCAACATATACACGAAAATATAGTCCCATTCCTGTCGCGTGTATGCACACCAAACTCATCACCTGGAGACAAAATCAAAATGCATTTAATACTCTCTCCATTCCAAATAGTACTACTAATAAATATGTTTGATGGAAATAATTAAACAGAAGACTAGTTAGGTATCAGCTGAAACTTTATGACTTGACTATAGGGTCAATGACCGAAGAAATTGATTGAATTAGAGAGTATACATAATTTATAAATTAGCAATCCAAAGGGAGGAGTATGAAACAATATAGTTGCATTCGAAATTTGCAAGTTTAAAAAGGGAAAGCTACCCTATAATATTAAAAATTTGCAAGGGTCTGAAGTACAAGTTACATGTTCAAGAACGTGCAAGTCCCACGATGCATTAAAGTCCCCTCCCTCCCATCTTCACAAACCTAATTATTGTATTGTTATTCAGTAATTTGACCAGATAGAAGAAATTAAGAAAATGGAGAAAGTTTGAGTTTTTGCACTGTTGTGGTTAGTTTAGTAAAAAAATAAGTTTATGATGTGACAAACTATGGTGATGCAAAGATGTTGAATGCGTTTAGAAATGGTTTATAAAATCCAGAGCTTTTGCAAGGGTCAAAAAGGGAATGACCCATGTGGCCTTTTTCAAATGGAAGACTAACACAGATTCAAGCCAAGAATTTGAATTTTAGAGAGCACTTTACCTGATAATGTTAAACATTTACAGAAGCTTAAAAAACATTCCCTCTTTTAACAGGACATATGAATAGACAATACATGCAAATCATAAGATCAGTTGCATTCTGAGAAACTAAAATGTTTCGTTCTCAAAACTTATTCATCAATTGGTATTCTGCATGTCATCAGTGATAAATTGGTATTGTTCTAACCTATAAAGCCCGGAAACGGACACGGGACAATGTAAAAAAACATAGGACAAGGCACTATATATTTAATACAATAAAGTAATTTATGAGCACAATTTATAAAAGTTCTAAAAAAGAAGCACTTAAACATAGCAATTTCAATCAACCAAAAAAATAATATAAAATAAATTAAATCAACCAAATCAAACTTACTACTTTCAATTAAGGAAAATATTCTAAAACAAAACAAAATCATATTGTAATCACTCCATATTCAAAAAACCGGCCTCTAAGCCAGGTTCATCTAAGGACAAGTCAGCATTTTCAAGGAATGATCCAAAATTATGCCCAAAGACATCCCACATTTTAGTTTCGTCTTGATGGTATTGTGGAGTGTTGCTTGATAAAGTCGAAGGATACAATGCACATATACTAAAGCTTATACTCTATGATGGTATTGTGGAGTGTTGCTTGATAAAGTCGAAGGATACAATGGATAAATGAGTATTTTCTCCAATTTCTTTCACAACAAGATGATGAACAAGGTTGTGCAAGTAGCTTAAGTGCAACCTTTTGAAGTAATGGAACTCAATCGAGTGCTATGAACCAATCACCATGATTTTGGATCTATCATATCTCTATCAATAATAGAATCAAGATTGTCAAAATCTTATCTTCCATCTGAGAAGTTTGCAAACTCTATATTCACTTTTCTTCTTTCATCTGCATCAGGAAACAACCTTTTGAAATATTTGTGTCTTTCATCCGGGACCTCAATGTCTTGATGTGGCCACTCTATTAGGATCTTCACTTAATCATTTTGTGCTTTAGTACCTACAATAAAAAAAATATTTATAAATTTATGTAATATAACAGATGTAAGGTAAACAATATCAATTAATAGTTAATAACATTGAATTTAAAAAATGAGGTAGGCAAAGGAGAGGTGTGTTACTCTTATTCCAATGAGCAATTAATATATCATGCACTACTTGATGAAAAGTTGACTCTTCAACATCTGATATTCATTCATGCTTATATATTCCTTTTTTGAAATCTTCAATCATCGAATCCTATATTTCAAAGACAAGATGAAGCCACGGTGCTTTTGTGTCTGTTCTTCTAATTACATCATAAATAGGATTAGAGAATTAAATGATATAATCAACCTTTTCCCACCAATTTGTTGGATGATAATTGGTGGGAAAATGTTGATTATATCCTTTCATTCACTAATCCTATTTATATGTTCTTAAAAGCTTCATCTAGTCTATGAAATGTGAGATTCGACAATTGAAGATGTCAGAAAGACAATATAGCATGAAGGAATATCAGATATTGAAAATTCAACTTTTCATCAAGTAATAATTTAATTGCTGGCTGAACTAAGAGTAACACACCTCTCCATTGCTACCTAGTTCTTTAAATCCAAAGTTATTAACTTTTAAATTGATATTTTTTACCTTACATCTTTTAGATTACATAAATTTATAGATATATTTTTTTATTGCAGGTACTATAGCACATAATGGTTAAGTGAAGATCCTAATAGAATTCCTCCAATGATGAAAGACAAAAATATTTAGAAGGTTGTTTCCTGATGCAGATGAAAGGCCAAAAGTGAATATAGAGTTTGCAAACTTCTCAGATGAAAGAGAATGTTTTGACAAACTTAAATCTATTACTGATAGTGATACGATAGATCTAAAATCATGGTGGTTGGTTCATGGCACCTGAACTCCATTACTTCAAAAGGATGCACTTAAACTACTTGCACAACATTGTTCATCATCTTGTTGTGAAAAAAATTGGACCACATACTCATTTATCCATGCACTGAAGAACAAGATGGCACCGCATAGAACAAAAGCTTTAGTATATGTACATAGTAACCTTTGACTTCTATCAAGGAACACACAATACAATCAAGACGAAACTAAAATGTGAGATGTTGTTGATAATTTTGGATCATTAGTTGATAGTGGATTCCTTGAAAATCTTAACTTGTGCTTAGATGAACTCGGTTTAGAGGCCGATTTTCTGAGTGTGGAGTGACTACAATATGATCTTGTAATTTTGTTTTAGAATATTTTCCTTAATTGAAATTGATTGAATTAGCAATCAATCCTGACGGACGGAGGAGTACGAAACGCATTGGAAATTTGCAAATTAAAATAATAATACCTGAATAATAAAAAGTTAGTCTGACAATAGAGGGCAATACTCTGGAAACAGCTTTCGGATTAGTATACTCCGTTCTTCCAAAATACTCTGACTATAATATTCAATATTCATTTTAACTCTAGATTAATCAAAACATAAATAATCATCTAAATCTAACTAATAAAAGATGGAAGGACAAGCTTACCAATAGTCGCCATCTCGGCTACGTTGTGAGCTGATGGGTTGTTTTGTTGATATAGAATTTTGTTTATGTAATGTATAGGTTAGAGGTTATTAATAGGTTAATTTGGATCTATATTTTTATTTTTATAAAGAGACAATATATAGAGAATATAAGAAATATATTTTTAATTTATATTGATCTTAAATAATAAATAAATCTAAAAATTCTAAACAAAAATATAATATTTTTTTTGACACATTTCAATCTTAAAATATCTATTTTAAATATAAATTTAAAAAATATTTAAATATAAAACATTTTTTTTTATTTCAAATATAAAACATATTTAAAAATATCTATTTTATATTTATACATTCCATATAATACTCTTGAATATTATTATTAGCAATAAACAACAACATTATCGAGGACAAGGACAACATAGAATGAAAGAAGAAGGAAAAGCTTTAGAGATTGAGAAGCATAGCAAGAATAGAGAAAGAACAGCGGCAGGGGTGCGCGTACCTGGCGAGATCACCGTCATTTGAATTGTTGATCCTAATCGCTGCTAAGGTTCTTACGGAAAAGAAGAAGAGTTTTTTTTTTGGCTCTTTATTAGTTTTTTGTCCAACCAAAAAACAAATTAATGGATCGAGCCCAGGCCTTGGCTCCACCCTTGCTTAAAACAATCTATCTACTAGAGATTGACAACACATCGACTACAAAATTTCCAATACAAAACTTCTCATTTTGACTGTAAAGTTCCTACAAAAATATAGTCAAGGCAATTTAAATACGTGCAAGTACCGACAAAAGTCAATCATAACCTACAAATTAAATTTTGAACTCATTTTTTTTTTAGCAACTTTTTCCGATAATCTAAACATAGTTGTGAAAAAATCATTCAAAAATACATGTTGATCTACCAGTAGGAACTAAAACTGAGTGCATGATAACTTCTTATGGACTAAAATTAAGTAAAAACTAAACTTAGAAATAGGGCTGAGCATGAACCCGCAATCTTGACTCGAAACCGATATAACCGACAACACATTAAAGCATCGGGTTTGTGCAGGTCAGGTCTCGGGTAAACGACATTCTAATATATATTCTAGATTTATTTTAATTTCTACTTCTATTCTACTTAATCTATTATGTCTTTAGATTTACACATTTGAAGTCCCCGTAGGATAGCTCAAGTGGTAAGAGCTGGGGACATATGAGTTGAGTAGGGGGAGGTCCAGGGTTCGATCCTTGGCGGGAGCAATTTTTATTTCCGATGTACAAAAAAAAAGATTTACATACTAGAAATAAAGTAATTGCATCTCACCTTCTTTATTTTTTTCATTTAGTTATTCTATCCTCTATTGCACTGTGTACAAGATATTGAACTTTTTTTTATACATCGAAAAGATAAATCGCTCCCGTCAGAATTTGATTCTTGGACCTCTCCCTACCCTACTCATATTGAACTATTTGAAAATTAATTAGGATTTTTTTGGATAATAGAGTTTTAATTAGATGTAAACAAAGTTTCAATTTAATCCTCAATAGATTTTTTTGTCAAATAACTTAGTGACTAAAAAAATATACATATATATGTAACCAAACGTTAGTTAATTTAGTAGTGATTGACATTCAACTTAATATAAAAAACCACAGTTTGATCCTGCAACTGTACTTTAGAAGGACTAAAATTATTTAATATTAGAACTCGTTCTGAACCGAATTAGTTGGACTAATAAACTGAACAACGGTGATAAAAATTATATATATTCAGATAAAAATTTACACATATGCGGTAACTGAAAATTTTAAACATTGTATTAAAAAAAATCTATACATTCAAAAAAGAATAACAAATAAGTTGACCGATAGCTGATGAGACAAGAAAAGAAAGTAAAAAACCCTATATGAAATTTGTTCATGGTGCATCATTTGCCTTCTTGCGCAACAAAGCAGTAGCCCTAAATAGCAACCTAAATACACATATTCAGCACCGGTTGAGGGTAATAGAGGGATATGCAGTAAATTTAGTTTAAAGTTTGGGTTGAAGTTTGATTTGCCGCAAAAGCTTGGAATTAGAATTGCGACAATATTTGTTTTCTTCAACAAGTGAGGAGTTGAGGGTTTTCTTCAACTTATAACCACTCTCGTTGAGGTTAGTATCCTTTTTCAACTTACTGAATGAATGAATATATAATGCACTAACTAATTGTTATCAAAATTATGCATGCTTCATTCTTGCTACACGGACTACTAAATACATAATTAGCTGATGCAATTTGCGAATTTAATTTCTTGCAGCATAAGTTTATTCAATATGATTCCATGTCGCTGCCGCCACCTTGACAGAGACAGTCCGGGCATTGGCCCTGATAAGTACCACCGTTTCAGCTGCGATTATGACACTAACCGTGACCGTGGTATTGTGGACCGTGACAAAGAGCCTCCGCCTGCGTTAAACCCCTGGAAGAGGAAACGGGGGCCGTGGGTGCCATCATCATCCTCTCATGGCATACCTGCATTTGCTTTTCCTCAAATTATCAATCCATCACGACTCTGTTTTAACTGCTACAATATTAATACTGGCCTCGACGCCTACATCAAGCGAGCGGTTCTCAAGGTTTCACCGTCAGTTGTTGCTCTCGTATCTTATTCAGCTGGGAGAGAATTCTTTTGGGGCTCAGGAGTAATATTTGGATCTTTCTGGAAGAATGATTCCTTGTGTTATTGTGTATTGACTTTCGCAACTCTCCTTAGACCGGCACCATCCCATTGTCTTGACCAACGACCCAAATTTCATTCAGACCCTGCTCACACCTTGGACTACGATTGCCTTCCCGTTGACGAAAAGGTCTGTAATATCCAATTACTACCTACAATTCACTTATATTGCCGTTGACCATGTATAACTTTCGAAATATTATTATCGAAAATTACAACAAAATAGTTGTATGAAAAGAATTAGATTGAGTTGGTGGGAGTAGTAAAAAAAAGCTTCTATGAGTTAATGCAGGGACGGACGCAGAAGTTTTGAGTAGTGAGGACCTAATACATTTGAGTACTATTATAACAATATTTTACATGGTCAAAAAATAAAATCAAAATATAGTGAAGGCATATATCTTTCATCATATCATATAACTTATTTTTCTTGTGTATTTAATACTAAAAAATTTGATTTTGAAATTAAGTGAGGGCCGAGGCCCACATTAACCTACCATGCGGTCCGTCCCTGAGTTAATGTAATATGATAATGTTGTATTTCTAAAATTAAGTAAGTTGAGGTGAACATAGAGATGTTCCTGTAAGCCAAAACATGCCGGATGGTAAAATCAATGAGGATCTCTTAGATTTTCAATATTGATATGGAGCAAACAATCAATTTGCTGATGATGATTATGGATTATGGGTGGATTTTTTGTGTGTGCAGATTGATGTGTATTTAAGAGGGGGCAAGTTATGTAAGGGAATCGTAGAGACATATGATCCTCATTACAACATTGCTGTTTTGACATTCAAATCAGATGATCGATTACCATGTGCAGTATTGAGACCGTTGGATGATTCTGTAGCTTTGAACAATGCAGCTACATATGTCCAAGGTTCTACTTGTCACTTCCCCTATCTTCCTGTTAAACTCGTTCCTAAAGATGTAGTAATAGCTGTGGGTCGCTTTATAGTAAAAAGATCTGAGCAGATTATGGCAGCTCCTGGTAGATATAGGTGCGTGCAGTTGCAATCATAGCATGTTTAAGTAATACATATTTCTATTTTATTCCCATTATGATTATTGAGTTTTTTTGTTTGTTGTAATTTCTCTTTGATATATTGTTGATTGCTTTGATGAAAAAACTGAGCTCAACAGTGTGCACCTTCTTCCGGCAGATTGCAAGATTTCCAAGGTAAGACACTCAATGTTGAACAAAACATATAGAGAAGTGGGGAAGTTCATATGTAAAAGCTGGTATTGTTCAGAGCATGAGACCTAGTCTATTTTAACATGTAGTGAAAATCATGTTAATGCACCAGTTCCCCTCTGAGTTTTAATAATTGTCAAAACACATGGAAATAGAGTAGAATATGTTTAGGCAACAATTGAAATTGACTTGACAGCAAAACATTATTTTGATACACACTGATGCATGTATCGATACAAGTCTGTTAGATTGTGCCTAAATTTGCTCAATTCTACTTCCATTATAAATAGCTTTATGTGTTATGGTTGTAAGTGTGAGAAACCAGTATTGAAGAGTTCTTTGGTCAAGATTGTTTAAGAGTTTTGTATCAAGGATCATTCAAGAGCAATCATCATCTTCCTTCATTACTTCTATCAAATTGAAGATTGAGTATGGGTTCAATTGGAGATTGATTAGAAGAATTCGAAGGATAACGTTCGAGGAGAATTCGCGGTGAATCAGAATTTGTCGCTCGGGTTGATTGAGTCTTGAAGGTTGGGATCCTCATCCGGGTTCAAGAGTTTGCTTAAAGGTTACAATTCGATTTGTTGAGGGAATTATTCGGACGATCATCACGGATTCTTGGATTGAAGATCGCGTGAAGGATTGATCGTTGGGAACGATAATTGAAGACAAGATCAAATTGGGTTTGCGCAATTACAAAGACGGGGTTATGTTGAAGATGGTGAAGACCGAGTATTAGTGTCTGTATCTTGCATATTTGAGTCGTTTGTAAATTGTGCATTGAAAGAGATTTTTTCCGAAGTAAAAGTCTCAGCTTATCCGTTTGATAAGCTGGGGGGAGACGTACCGGCCGACTGCGAGGACGACGCGAAAGTTGGGAACTCCCTGATCACTCCCTTGCGTATCTCTCTATCCCTTATCTCTTTTACATTCCAATGTGTTATTCACTTGCATAGATAATTTTGTCACACACGCCACGTGTTCGACGAAATTATTGTGTGCTCACTTCGCTTGTTATTTGAATTTGCAATTCCGAGTTTTTGTGTGTGATTCAATTTTCAAAAGATTCGTGTGATTTGAAAATTGCTTAACTTGATAATTTGAATTGCATTTGTTGTATCGTATTCATTCCATCGGCTTTTACTACTTTTCCTTTGATCTAGGTGCAATAGAATACCGATCTAGGTAGCTTCCGCGCTTACTCGATTATTTTACAAAAAACCGTAGTTGTTGTTTGAAACGCTTTTGCTCGTCACATTTGAGCGTAGCCTTGTAGTCTAACAAGTGGTATCACGATCCCAGTTGATTTTTCATAAAATTCAGCGGATTTGTGCCGATTATTAGACAATATGGCTTTTGCACCAAAAGGGGCGTACAATCGCGCGCCAATCTTCAACGGCGAGCATTTCGATTATTGGGAGAGTAGTGTGAGGATTCACATCACCTATTATGATGTTGAAGTTTGGAATATCATCATCAACGGTCCCTTTGTTCCGACAAATACCGATTTGAATGGTGTTGTTACCAACAAGCCTATGGCACAATGGAATGACGATGATAGAAAGAAAGTAGGTTACGATGCGAAGGCTCAAAATATTTTACTATCCTCATTGGGGATTGAACAATTTTACCATGTCTCGCATTGTACCTCGGCAAAACAAATGTGGGATACATTAGTTGACCACTTTGAAGGAATTAATGAAGTTAAGCAATCAAAAATAAACACTTTGACACAAGAATTTGAACTCTTTCATATGAATGATGGTGAAACCATCAATGAAATGCAACAAAGGTTCATAAAAATCACACATAAATTGCATGGTCTTGGAAATCCTATAGCAAATGAAGTTGCTACTAACAAAATTTTGAGGTGTTTATCTAGAAAATGGCAACCAAAGGTCACAGCAATCAAAGAAGCCAATGATCTCTCTCAATTGAGCCTTACAACGCTCTTTGGAAAGCTAGAAGAGCATGAAAGCGTGCTCAATGCCTTAGATAAGCATGAGAAGGGATCTAAGAAGGACAAGCATACGTAGAAGGAAAAAGACAAATATAGGAAGTCAATTGCTCTAAAGGCTTCCGTCTCAAAGTCCAAAAAGGTTGAGCAAGAGGAAAGTAGCTTAAGTGACGACGAGTGGGACGAAGAAGAAATGAATTTATTTGTTCGAAGATTTCATAAGTATGTTTCAAAACATGGTATAAAATTCTCGAAGACAAATGATCCCAAGTCACGGAAGCAATCAAGGGATGATATAGAAAAGGAGAAGAGCAAGCCTAAAAGATTATGTTATGAATGTGGCAAATCGGGACACTATAGACCGGAATGTCCATCTTACAACAAACGAAAGGGAAAGTCCTCCGAGAAAATTCACAAGAGTAAGAGAGCTTATGTTGCTTGGGATAGCTCAAGCGAAGATGGATCAAGGTCCAAGAGCTCAAGTGAAGAGGATGAGGAACGCGCTCATGTGGTACTCATGAATGGTTCACCTAGTAAAGGCAAGAAACATCACAAACGTCAAGTAAGTGATTCTAGCTCTATCTCTAATGATAATCCCTCATATGATGAACTTCAAAATGCTTTTGAAAAACTATATGGTGAAGCCACTAGTTCGTTTAAGAAATTGGCAAAAAGGAAGAAAGTAATTTCTAACTTGGAGTCACAAATCAAAAAATTACAAGATGAATTAGAGGCATTAAAACTTACCTTGGTTCCTTCAAAAGACGATTTTGACAATAAGTCATCAAAGAATGAATGTGATTCTTGTAGTAATTTGAAAGGAGAAGTGAAAAACCTTTAAGACAAATTATACAAGTCTCATATGTCATCTTGGAATGAATGTAATGCTTGTAGTGTTTGGCAAGGAGAAGTTAAAACCCTTCAAGCCAAATTAGACGAAGCCCTTGTACCAAAAATTCCTTTTGTGGATGTGCCAAAGATTTTTAACATGCCTAGAAATAGGTCCTCTAAAAATGACAAATTTGTTAAAAAGAAGATGAATCCCAAAAGAAAATTTTTGTGTCACAAGGATCATTCCAATGTTGTGTGTTACTATTGTTGTGATAAGGGTCATACCATTGCAAAGTGCCAAGCTCGAAAAACTTTTGTACCAAAAGGCAAAATGCAATGTATACCTAAATCTATCAATAGTTTTGTTACTAACCACCTAGGACCCAATGAGAGTTGGGGACCTATTTGCAATGTTTAAAGTTTTAGGGAAAGGTCTTGAACCATTGACAAGAGACTCCGGTAGCAATGGCGTTCAAGACTTACAAAGGTGTAAATGGATGAGAAAAGATTTGACTCAATATTCATGAAAGTAGTGGAACTTGATCACTTCCTATACTTGACACTTAAGGGAAGATTCTTATCTCAAACTTTATTCCTATCCTTTACTTTGCATTTATATGTTTGTGTGGTTCTTTGTTCATATACATATAATTTCAACTCAATATGAAATTTGGAATAATAGTTGTCCAATCCTCCATTTCCAAAAATTTTGCTCAATGATAGTAATAAGTTGTTGAGACTCATGTTTAAAAATGGGGATTTGACAAATATCAAGCCAAAAGTCATATTAAGTTCATTTTTGTTTGTATATGCTTGTGTATCATGTTTTGACTTATTATGCATAATGGATATAAATGCTTTGTCTTGGTACATTGATTGAATTGTGAATTTTTGCTTTAACAAGTTCTTGTCACTTTCATAATCTTGTACCTTGCTGAATATATGTGTTTTATACATACATGATTGCTTAGAATCATAAGGATTTTTTCTCAAACATTTTTTTTTGTTATACCTCTATGTCTTAAATGTCTAAACTTTGTTGTATGGATCTTTTTGTGTATAATGGTTTATGCATGGTTGCATTTTATTTTATTCGTCCGTAGAATATGTTTTGAACTGATTATAATGCCGATGTTTGATAATCATGTGATTTGGTTTGGCTTGTTGTTCTACATGCCATGTTTATCATGATGCTTTGTTTCGTCATTGGAAAATATTCATGCATATTTTGCTTAATTATTTGATCAGGTTATTTTTATCATATAGTGCATTTCGACAAAGGTAAGTGCATTATTTGACCTATATGGTCTTTACTTCGAATTTCGATACTTCTCATGAGTTTTCTTTTCTTCTTTTTGATAATGTCAAAGGGGGAGAAAAGATTGGCAAGCATAAGCTATGGAAAAAGCTTTGAGACTTCGAATCCGTTATTCAACATATGTGCAAGACGGCATCAACTAAGGGGGAGCTTCGCAAGTGGTTAGCCTTTTGTTGTTTGAGTCTGTAACTTAAAGCTATTTGTAAATTGCATCTTAGGTAGGCTTAGTTAGCTTATGCAATAGTTTTGACAATTATCAAAAAGGGGGAGAATGTTAATGCACCAGTTCCCCTCCGAGTTTTAATAATTGTCAAAACACATGGAAATAGAGTAGAATATGTTTAGGCAACAATTGAAATTGACTTGACAGCAAAACATTATTTTGAAACTTTGAAAAATCAATTTTTAGGTGTTTTGTATCGATACATATATACCTGTATCGATACAAATGTCCTTAAACTTGTTCAGGCTGATTATCACGCATTTGTATCGATACATAGCACCTTTGTATCGATACAAATTGCTCTCATTGAAGTCAGGGAAGCCTCTGTGTTTCGAAACACATGCAGACTCTCCTGAAGTCAGAGAGAGCCTTGTGTTTCGAAACATACCTTTGTGTTTCGAAACATATCAGTCATATTTCTGTTTTTCTGGTGTATGTATCGATACATACGCGTGGATGTATCGATACAAGAACACAAACCTTCCTGCTGTCAACTGCTTGTATCGATACACACTGATGCATGTATCGATACAAGTCTGTTAGATTGTGCCTAAATTTGCTCAATTCTACTTCCATTATAAATAGCTTTATGTGTTATGGTTGTAAGTGTGAGAAACCAGTATTGAAGAGTTCTTTGGTCAAGATTGTTTGAGAGTTTTGTATCAAGGATCATTCAAGAGCAATCATCATCTTCCTTCATTACTTCTATCAAATTGAAGATTGAGTATGGGTTCAATTGGAGATTGATTAGAAGAATTCGAAGGATAACGTTCGAGGAGAATTCGCGGTGAATCATAATTTGTCGCTCGGGTTGATTGAGTCTTGAAGGTTGGGATCCTCATCCGGGTTCAAGAGTTTGCTTGAAGGTTACAATTCGATTTGTTGAGGGAATTATTCGGACGATCATCACGGATTCTTGGATTGAAGATCGCGTGAAGGATTGATCGTTGGGAACGATAATTGAAGACAAGATCGAATTGGGTTTGCGCAATTACAAAGACGGGGTTATGTTGAAGATGGTGAAGACCGAGTATTAGTGTCTGTATCTTGCATATTTGAGTCGTTTGTAAATTGTGCATTGAAAGAGATTTTTTCCGAAGTAAAAGTCTCAGCTTATCCATTTGATAAGCTGGGGGGAGACGTACCGGCCGACTGCGAGGAAGACGCGAAAGTTGGGAACTCCCTGATCACTCCCTTGCGTATCTCTCTATCCCTTATCTCTTTTACATTCCAATGTGTTATTCACTTGCATAGATAATTTTGTCACACACGCCACGTGTTCGACGAAATTATTGTGTGCTCACTTCGCTTGTTATTTGAATTTGCAATTCCGAGTTTTTGTGTGTGATTCAATTTTCAAAAGATTCGTGTGATTTGAAAATTGCTTAACTTGATAATTTGAATTGCATTCGTTGTATCGTATTCATTCCATCGGCTTTTACTACTTTTCCTTTGATCGAGGTGCAATAGACTACCGATCTAGGTAGTTTCCGCGCTTACTCGATTATTTTACAAAAAACCGTAATTGTTGTTTGAAACGCTTTTGCTCGTCACATTTGAGCGTAGCCTTGTAGTCTAACAAATCATAAGGTCATGCCCATCTTTTTTACGATAGCCCCTAAAGAATAATCAACCTTATGATAAATACTTCATTAATATATCATTAAATTACTAATTAACACTATGGTTTCAAATCATACCTCACTTCCTTAGTACTGAGCATGTGACCCCTTTCTTTCACGAATCTATACGTTCCGTTTCTCCTTCTATTTCTTCCCACTCTTCCTTACTTTTGTGAACCAAATATAACTTTAATCTCATACAATATGCTTGTCATTTCTTTGGTTGCTTTTATTAGTTAAGCCAGTTATGTATACGTTTTTTTTCCTTTCAGTGCGGAATTGGTGGTCCACTTATTAGCTGCGAAGGGGAAGTCATCGGAATCAATTTTTACGCATGGAGTTGCACTCCATTCCTACCAATTAATGTATTCTTGAAATGGTGGTCCCATTATAAAGTTACTAGGTAAGTACCAAATCACGTGTTTTGATTGTCCGTTCTTCCATGGTAAGATATATATATATACACACACACACTGTTATTTGGAATCTGATATGAATACTTTCAAATAGGAGTCATTGTCGCCCTTCCGTGGGAATGAAGGTAGGAAACCTGCACACAGCACATATGGGAACCTTAGACCAAGTACGGAAGCTTGGCATTTCCCAAGGACTTATTGTTGAAAAGGTACCATGGTCATTGCTTTCATAGATTCTGTTTCCATGTTAGGGTGTAGTTACGAATGTCAGAATTGTGAAATAAGAAAGTAGAATAGTTGTGAACATCATACTACTCACTTTAGTCACTTATGTGAAAGTAGTATTGTAAAAAAATGCATATGCTGTTATCCTTAGTCTTGTTGTAATGGACATGAAGTTCTTACTGTTTTTCAAATTCAACGGACATAAGTTCTTGCACTGTTTCAAATTCACTCTTGCAGCCTCAAACACAGATTCATATTAGAATCACAATAAGGACCCTGAATCTGTAAACGAATAATTGTGCAGTTGCCAAGCTTATTTGAATTGAATGTCTGATCTAAATGCGAAGAACAAAAACTTGGAGTAGTAAGCCAAACATAGAAGAGAAAGAGAACTTCTGGTGTATCACCTATTCTTGTAGATGCTTTTTCGATTCAACAAGGGTGGTTGTTGGAATGGAACCCCCCCACCCACCCACCCCCCCTCTCTTTCTATTTTGTTTTCTAGGAAAGCAGAGAGAAGTCTAAAGAAGATGAATATTGATTGTAAAGATTAAACCTCTTACTAATAATTTGGATAGTAGGCTGAAGTTAGTGGCGAAGTGCCTTTCTACCACTATTTTAGTATATGAAATTAGTGGATAAACGTTCATGTTCATTAAAACAAAAGTAAAATTTTATCTTTTTAATGAACTTTTTACTACTTCTATATCTTTTTTATTTGGATATTGAAGTTGGTACACTACTTAGATTATGGGCGGACAATGTTTATTTTATTAATTTGCAGTATGCCTCTTATTTTTCATATATTCATCTTCACTGATTAATTAATTAACATTTCCATCTTTTGATTGTATTCAACTTTGATTGTATTGTTTTGTGAAACAGGTTCTATCTGGATCCCCGGCTGAAAATTGTGGCTTGCGCCCTGGAGATGTGTTGTTTAAATGCTCTGATATCTTAGTAGTTAGTCCATTACAGGTGTACTATCGGATTCATGTGATCAATATCTCTATGTTAACTGTGATAGTCAATTGTTTGCCATTAGTCTTTTCTTTTAAGTCTGTAGCTTAGCAGAGATGGGATATCCCAATAGGGGTTCCGTTCATCATATATGTTAGATACAAATTAATATGCTAGAGATGTTCAAATATGAATTATAATTCATTTTCTGAATAGTATGTGCTTGATTGCCATTGCTAAATTATTTATCCGCTGCTGCGTGTAGACTTGAAGGGCACAATAAAGTATTAAACATAATTTTCTTTCTGAATGTGGTTGATTAGGATTGCAAACATGTTTGTCAATTCATATTCTTGCTCTTCGTGTATTTTACAGGCATGCACAATTATCCTGTCGACTATTTTTACATGTTTTGCATCTGGGGTTTCATGTCACATGGCATCACAAACATCACTTTGCTGTTGTAATTGGACTTATATTTCTGCTTTTACATGCTCCTATGGAGTATGGATTGTGTATCCCCTGTTAAAACTTAGCTTAAAGAAGGGATTTGTTTTCTACAGATTGATGGTCGAACTCTGTTTTTGTGCTTGACCGCTTTATTTCTTCTATTTGTAGGAGGGTAGTCTTGTATATCTTATAAACCACATTATGTTTTATTTAGTCTTAACTGTTTTTTTTAATATTTTTATTTTGTTTTTTTCATGTAGACGAAGATATGCAGGTGCATTGTTCTTACATATATCCAACTTTTATTAGTGCGTGACATATTCCATAAAATGATTTCTATTTGCAGTTGTTCGAAATCCTATGGGACATGGCTGGAAAAACTGTTAAAGTCGTGGTGGTAAGGGAAGGTTCTTATAAGAACATGAAAATTGAAGTTAAAGACATCACCTTTGAAGATGAATTCTATCAGTAAGTATTGTAAATTACAATACTTAATTTTAGCATTTCCATTTTGACAACTTAATTTGTGAGGAGGGGACGTTGATATTCTTTTGTTTGTTTTAAAATGTGTTGGCAGATGGCCGGTTCCCAGGGCATATTACAAAGACCGATAGTACCTCAGCTGTTGAGAGATTCCTATTCTCCGGGAGTGATTATGGTGCATAAGCTTTTTCCTTATGCACCGTGCTCAAGTAATGACAATTGCTTAATGCATTCCCAGATTGCTTAGTACACCTATCAGATTACTTAATGCACCCCTCAAATATCTAGCGCACCTTTTAAAAGTTTTTGGGTGTGCTAAACAATTTGGTAGTGCGTTAGAAATTTTGGAGGTACAGTAGAAATTTGAGGGGTGGGTTAAGCAATTTAGAGTAATTTAAGGTATTTTTGCACGGTGCATAAACATATGACTTATGCACCATAACTTGTGCCCTATTTCTTACTGTACTCTAGGATTATCTTGATTATGATTACACTTTAATCTTCAGTCTGATTTTATTAAACTTTTCAATGTGGACGATTTAGAGATTCTGAAATCAATTTTTATTTGGTGGATTTTGAAGGTATACTTTTTTCCGTCATGCTTTGCTCAAACACAACTTTATAATTTTACTCTAGATTAAATTGACAGTCATATGCTGTTGTTGATTTAGGGTTAATTCAATATTGTCCCTTCAACCACCGTTGTTGATATCTTCGGGACTGTAAGTAATTCATCTTCTAAATTCCTCAAAAGCTAACATCTTTCATTTCTCTCCTTGGCATCAGTCTTGCTCTTTCGATAAAACTGAACTTTAATAGAAAAAAATCACAAAGTATGGCTTTTTTTTACCCTCACTAAGATGTTGGTGTTATAAATTATTAATAAGGATTACACCACCTTTGCAAGACTTCTAGAGTCATTAATAAGTTTGATCTGAATTCTGGACTGATGCATCGCTTAAATTTGGATCTTGTTGCAGTAGTATAAAAAGAAATTTAAATCTGTTAACCTGACTCAAAAAGAAATTTATAAAAGAAAACATTACACTGAGAAGCACTCACCATGACAACAGCAAGATAAAAACAAAATCTCAAATTTTAAAACATGAACTTTAAATCTCATATTTAAAACACAAGATAGCAACACTTCCTTCCTTTTTTTAGTTTTCTTCTTTCAAACCCTAAATAGCAAATCATTATCATTAACCAAATCTGAATTTAAAAATATGAAAACACAAACACCCAATCCTAAATAATTAACCAGATCCGGGTTTAACCAAAACACAAAACATAAACATAATCCTTCATATTTTATTTACCAACTCACCATAATTTTTTTACACCCTAAACTCAACCCTTTCTTTTTTATACCCTATAATTTCATTCCCCAAACCACAAATTTGAGAAATAAAACTTAAATGCATAAACAAAACTGTAAAATATAAAATATCCTCTTGTCTTGAATTAAAATCTAAATTCGTACTTTCTTTTCTTCAGCTATTGATTTCTGTGATCGATTGTATTTGTACCTTTTGTTATAAACTTTATTCTCACGAATTTTAATTTCTATAAAGTTTTTCAAATTTAGATGATTTTTCATTGGATTTGATTTTAAGATCTGTTTTTTTATTCCCTTTTGTCTATTTAGCTATATTATATTTCTTCTACCAATTACGAAAAATCGCGTATTACAAACAAACATCTTGAATTTCAAAACATTGGTGACTTAGGGTTATATCATAGCTGAGATGTCCAAAATCATAATTAATTCATGTTTTCGTTTATAAAGAAAAAATTGTGAGTTTTTAGTATTATGCAACGATTTTTTGTTTTAAATTTGGATGAAATGTCAGAAAATGATTAAGTTAATAAGTTTTTATCATCTACATGTGGGTGAATTCTAGTTTATTCTTTGCAATTGTTTTTTTTATTATGTCATTTATCTTCTCTGTTGACTTTTTCTGATGAAGTTGACAACAAATCAAATCAACTACGTACGTCAGCAAAACGTTAACAAAAGAAGATAAATGATTTCATAAGGTAATTAAAAAATAATTTAAAGAATAAACCAAAATTCACCTAATTAAAAGCCTATTAACTCTACATATTTCAATGCTTTGTTGTAACAATATAACAATTATTTGTCAAAAAAACACATTATGTAAAAATAGACAACAAAATGACATAACATAACACCACAATTAACATTCATATTCATACATATGTAAACACATTATGCAAAAATAGACAACAAAATCACATAATATAACACCATAATTGACATTCATATTCATATCATCTCAGCACATACATAAACACATAATAGGATCTAGTATGTAAGCCTTACACATGTTTAATATTGCACAACCATATAATATATGAGACCAGCCACTAAGGCCAATATTCCAAAGACACAATACCTAAAAGGAACAGAAATATAGCACAAACAAGATTACATAATACTTAACAACCAAACCTCAAAATAGTCACATGATATAACAAAGATGCATTATTACTCCTTCTCAATCTTCACAACCAAAATGGAGACCACGCCTTGGGAGTACCAACATTTTTTTTCGATGATTCAGAATCCATGCGAGTCTGAGACGAGGCTTGAATAGGAGGATATGTTTTTCCTAATAATTTATGGGGAACAGAATTATGATTTTTTCGCCATACGACACAACCAAGGAGAAAATCGTTGTTCTTTTCAATGGTTAATCCATAATTTTCAAGTATGGTGAGTATTGTGGAGGTACGAGGACACACATAAAGATCAATGCCAGCTATATTTTTTGCAACCCCTACCCTTCCATCTTTAACATACTGTTTTACAACCTGTTAATTAATCATCGCGGGAAATTGTTATTAATGTTATTAATAACCATACTTGAGAAAATTCATGGCAGAAAAATGTTTTTAATGAAGGATTCATGACTTATAAAATATCGGCGAATAATTTAATGGAAAATGCTAAATAGAGCCTCCGGGACACTCTTTAAGCATTCTATTTAAAGAAATTTTTTATTCATAAAATTAAACAGCTCAATTTCCAATACATTGACTTTAAAGAGTGCCCCGAAGACACGATTTAGCATTTGCCATTAAATTTTCATATTACAGAAGTAATAAAATAAGAAAATTTACAGGGAATAACCCAAAGTTCAATTTGCCCACATTGGAGAGAGATCATAAAAATGTATTAACCTTTTAAAATATTACTAATGTGGAGGACTAGGTTCATTCAATATAAACTACAAAAGTACCAATTTAGATATATTTACACATTTAAATTTCTATCAAATTAGTCTAAACTTTCGATCATCCATATTTACCTTTTTCGTGCCTTCCAGTCCAAGTTTAGAAGTTCCTTCTTTCCATGACAGGGATACTACCTGAAATAAATTACATCCTTAGAGTAATTCAAATTGGTTTTAATCAGAAGTTCAATAAAGTACACAATAATGCTTGTGATGATTTCATAAAGCATTATGGGTCAAATTAATTACTAGGGTTTTTTTTTATTACAATATAGAAAACAAGGTCAATGCCACCATGCAAAACAGATTATAGAAACAAAAACATGAGATATTAGGCATTGTAAATTCACACGGTGACCAATAAATTACTTGGAGTTATTTAAAATCTAACAGTATATACAAGATATTTTTCATAAGAGATTTTTTTTGGGGTGCAAACTAGAATGTAGTTCAAATCCAAAATACATGATAATAATAAAAGAGTTAATAGACTATTTTTTCAGTAATAGAAATGTAGGGAAATTTTGATTTACTCTTTACAATTTTTTTCATTACCTTTGTAATATTAAAATTTCATCATTTTTCTCTTATACCGACTTTTTGCTAACGTGACATGCAAAAATCAACTACAGCATTAGCTAAAATTCATTGACACGTCAATAAAAATTAACTTTTTGTCTGTCACATCAGCAAAAAAATCAATAAAAAATGATAAATTGAGAAAGAACAACGATAGAATTTAATTTGTACATTAACATAAAGATAATTACAAAAAAAGTTGAAAGAATCAAATAAAATGCATTCACATTGCATGAGAATAAAAACTTATTAACCCTAAATAAATAAAATAACAAGTTTTTTTTTTCTCACCGTCAATTGTCTGTTTCTTGAGCGAGGAAGATCTAGAATGTAGTCTTCAAACTCACGTAGTTTGACTCTCCCTGTCACTTCAACAAATTTAGGCCATTTGAAAATGGGCATCTTTTCACCACTACACAATTGAATAAGACATTTAAAGATATAAGCTAATTGATGAATAGAAGAGTAAGAAGTATTAATTGAAATTATAAGTGTCATATATGAATTAAATTTTCTTATGTTTAAATATTGCATCACTTTAAAAAAAATGTAGTAATCAAATTTCCACCATCAATGAACGCTGTGTTAGTGATGTGGATATGTGTAATCCCCTCCAATAGCTTCTTATGTAAAGATCTTCTTTCATGCAAAAAATGTCCTCCTCCACTTAATTTGTCACATCCAAAGTTTCATTTATCCAAAAGCCCATTTCTATAATACTAAAATCTGGTTGGAGTGAAACCTTAATAATCATGAAAAATTAGAACAAATTAAGAGCATCATTTTCTACCTAAATATCCAACCAAAATCAGATATAGCCCCTATTTCCCACTTTGTTAAGAAAACTTATTGAATTTAATCCCCCTCCACCTCGTTGTCATTCCCAATGCAACCAAAATTTTCTACGTACCATAAAGAAAAATTAGTCCCTCTAATTAGAGACAAATTGAAATTCCCAACACCTCCATATACTTGACTTCCAACACCCTTAACTAGATGGACGTCCTTAATATTAAGGCAGGAAATCTTAGTGAAGTTTCACAAGATGGAAGTTCTCAAGTTAGGGGCAGGAAATAAAAGATATGTCTATATCTTATAGTCATTGTACGTAATCGTGTGATAATTTTAGAAGTCTCTTTTAAGTTAAGAAGGCAAAATCATATTCTTTATAGTGGATTGGATTAGCTCATTGGTTTCGTAATCAACCAGTATGAAAATACCGTGTTTTTTTTTTGAACAGCAAAATAATATATATACTAAAGGAGATGGAAAAAAGTACAAGAGGTACTCAACTCTCCTAAATAGGATAAGTACAGGTAGTACTAAACTCAAAACACATATTCAGATTTCAGAATCATACCAAACTACTTATGAGTTATACAATCTACTTGGTTAACACTCTATTCATAAAATAAACAAGGCGTATAAGGTTGTTAGAATCGCGAGTTTAGTTAAAATCAAAAGAGGATAAAAAGATCGCAATATTGTATATTGCAATCAAAATCGATGGATTCTACTCAATTAGTTTTGTTGAATCGAAAGGGGAATGCAAGATCGCAAAATTGAGAATCGCAACCAAAATCGATGAATTCTACTCATATAAATATATAATAATATTAAATATATATTTTAAAATGCATGTACTCAAAATAATGAAATCTTAGATGATAAATCACTAAAGCGCTATATACAAAAAAGCCTATATCCTATTAAAAATCACTAAAGCGCCATATACTTGAATAACAAAATATTTATAGCCTATATATGCTAATGAAAATCACTAGGTAAAGCCTAAATAAAGAGCATTTAACATAACATGAGAACAAAATAAAGACACTTTCGGTGAGAAACGGACGTGAAAACGTGAAATATTATATAAAATTGATGATTTTACCTTTTAAACCGGGTCAAAACATTATATAGATCAATTTTGACCCAATTAAACATCATCCAAAAAAACAAGTCAAAATCGGTAAAATCCCTTCAGAATCGCAGATTTTACTAGGATTTTGCGATTCTGTGCAATTTTACTAGGATTTTACTTAACATGGGATTTTACTCAGGATTTTATTCGTTTTCAGTGAGCAAAATCGCAAAATCCATGGATTTTACGATTTTACTCCCGATTTTGCTAACAATGGGCGCATTAACCTTTTTGGACAACAACCACTTCCAAGTTACATATTTGATCCTATCAAAAATTTCATTAACTTCTACCTCTTTCGAACAAAAAGTTATTTCATTCTGAGTGCTCCATAGAACTCATATAACTGCATGGCACACCATCAACATACCCTTATGACCTTTCTTCCCCTTCCGAAAAGTTACTAGAAAGGTGTTAAATGACATAGATATACTTGCCGGAGACACCGTAAGAAGGCCAAACCAACGATGAACTAATGCCCATACTTCCCAAGCAATAAGACAAGAGATAAGCAAATGATCTTCCGATTCCGCTACTCTACTACAAAGCTCACAAGTCACCCCCCCCCCCCCCCCCATCATCAAACATTAGCCCCCTTCTAGCAAGATTTACTTTTAATGGAAGTTTTCTTCTAAGTGCTTGCCATGAGAACACTACGACTTTTGATGGTGCCCAACTTCCCCATAGCCGGCTAAAAAACCCAACCTCGACCAAGCCCAAAGAAGGAGGGGAGATGAATTTTCTGTATAAGTAAGCATAAATCAAACTTACCGCCATCGAACAACCAAACATCCTCCTCCCTTGTGATTGGAACGACCTCAATATGTCTTGAGAGAGTAGAAAATTATTGTTGTTCCTAAATAAATAAATCCCTCCTCCATTTAAAAGTCCAAAGCCAATTATCATTCACCCATTCCCCCGTACTCCAAATATTATCTCCTTGATGAAGAGAGATAGAAAAAAGACGAGGAAAAGCGTTAGCTAACGAAAACCCACTTACCTATACACATCATGCCAAAACCGGGTATTTCTCCATCCCCCACTTTTTTGACGAACACCTCTTGAGTTCAATCTCCCACCACTCCACTTTGAACCTTCAAACCTACCAAATCCTTCCACCATAGAGAACATTTATTCGGTCTTTCTATGGATAGATCGGATGTAACAACCCACTTCCCTTAGATTATTTAAAAGTATTTGATAGCATTAATTTATGCATCTATATGATAAAATAGTAAGATTTTGGATTATGAGTTGGTAAATGAGAGTTGAAGTGGGGACCATTCATAAGCACAACAAGGCAAGGGTTTCGTTAAATTATACTCCCTCCGGTCCTTAATTATAAGAAGAAATTTACTTTTTAGATTCACGAAATGTTTGATGTATCTAGTTCATAATCCAGTCCAGATACATAAATCATTCCATGAATCTAAAAAGCAAATTCCTTCTTATAATAAGGACCGGAGAGAATATCATTTTCTCTTCTTCTTACTCAACTCACGTGTTCTCTCTCTCCTCTGTTCATTCATCTTCCAAAACCAAGAGAAACAACCATGTGTTCTCCTCATTTTCTCTCTATACGAACAACACAACTTCTCCTTTTAAATCACCCAAATTTCAAGCCAAGTCCACATGCAAACAATGTATTGGAACCCTTAGTTAACACCAATTCAAATAAGATCCATTTTCCTCAATTTGACTACCTTGGCCGTTAAACCCCTAATTTATCCCAACCTTTGATTTATCTTTATACTCTCAAATTTTGAGTTGTATATGAATGATTCTTACTGCTGGAGTTGTGGGTCGATGATTAGTAGAAGAAGTTGAAAGAGAAAGTGAAACTTGAAAGTAAAAATGTTTCTAATTTCTTGGATGTGGTGAAAAAGAGGATTGTTCTATACAAAGAAAATTTTAATTTATCGCTTGCTATTCTATTTTGACGGAAACTATGTTTTGAAGAAGTAATTTATAGTAAAAAGAGACAAATGTATACAAAAAAAAACTGATATTTTAATATGTTCTTGTTGACTATCTCTAATTTATTAGTAGGGCATCATAGATTCATAACAAACAACAAATGCTCAATAGAGAATTAAACTAATTAATAAAGAAAATGCAGTTAATGTTGTTATCTATCGTGTGCAAGATTGCAATGTACTTATGTTTCCTTTTTAACAAATAACTTAAGTGGTTAGACTCAAATAAGTTTAATATAATATAAAGAAAGGGAGAATATTGAGTTGGAATCTCGACCCAACAAATAATATCTCTAGTAGATAGCAACTGAACTATATTTATAGGGCTTATACCGCGTTAATTTTATAAAAAAAAAGAAGAAGATGGCTCATGTTAGAAAATAAAAAAAAAATCATTTTATAAAACTATTGTGCCTCTGCCTTAAGATTTGACGCGAAGCATTAACAAAAAATGATAGAATTGAAGCTACGTGAGGAATCCACTGTTGACAGTATACACATTGCGCGTTTTACTGTAAAAAACAATGAGTTTTTGGTGGCTAGAGTTTTGAAAAACATTTAAACAGGAAAAGAGAGAATCATTAAATGATCAAGATCTAATGATTGAGAGCTCTATATGGGATATAAATCTAAGGTTGCCAGCCACATCATTAACAACATGTGAGTGAGATTTATTGTTCATCTTTGTTCTCGAATAAATAGAAAAAAGTGGAGAAAATGGGTAATCTTTGAGAGCAATTGTGAGCATTTTATTGGTATTTTTTATTTAATCTCTTGTTCAATTGAAGTGATTGGAAAATCGGTAGAAATTAAGATTGTGTTTTAGTGAACATTTATAACTAGTTTCTTGTAATCCATTTAAAATCTCTTCAATACTCTATCTATTGCAAAATATAAGTAAAAATTTGTCAACAAAAGTTAGTATATTCGGTACAAAATTTAGTTCAAATATATAAACCTTTGTTGATTCATTTATGCTTATATTTTAGGACGGAAGAAGTATATTATTGGAATATTGAATAAGGGAGTTATTCCCTCCCCCAAACATAGGTCATTGTTGAACCGAATTGACTAATAAAATCTTCGGTGTTGTATGCTATTTTCTTGTTGATTACATGGTGGTTTTGTGCATGCACTTAGGTTGTTAGAATATAATTGCTTGGAATGCTTAGTATTGGTTGTCATTAAAATTTTAATTCACTCTTTTTTGTTTGAATTCACAATAAAAACCGTGAAAATATTATGATTTAGATATGTTTTACATGACAAGTAAAAGGATCTGCTAGAACAAAGAGACCACCTCCAGCTCCCTCAAAACCAAAGCAAATGGAAAAAACAAAAAATAAAAAGATTAAAAAGGTTTGCATCATATATCAAGTTTCAGCCCCTTCCAATCGTAGTTGCAGGGGATTATCAACTCTACTAAGTTCAACGTCAATCACTATGTACTAAACCAACTCAACTAGCGATCGGTAATTCCTAAGTAGCTAGCTTTATTTTTATAAAACGTAAAGTTTAGACAAGCAAACTAAGTTCAAAAGTAGATGAATTAATTACCTTTCAAAGCATGAAATTGTAGCAAAAATTACGGAGGAGTTCAACTGGAGGTACCCATCCCAGATCTTATGATTTGTTGGACCTGCTGTTTTCTGTTTTGTATTGGCAGTAGTGATCTTATTCATTGTGGACATCTGGAATTTAAAATAATGAGTGAAACAAATAAATTTTAAAAGTTCAACTGATTAAAGAATTTCATCAAAAAATAAATTTTTAAAAAATTCAGATTCAAATCTTGAGTGAAACAATTTCTTAGACAAATTTTACCATAGCTTAAGAACAAAAAAACTCTTATTTTTGTTGATAACACAAAAAATTACTTGCATTCTAATTAAACATTGGGGATTGAGCTTCCAAACTAAGTGGAAAATAGTACGTGCGTGAATATATTATATTACTTAATTTCATTTTTTTCTTCTTTTTTACATCTTCTAATTCTTAAAGGAAGGGGTTCAATAGTCCAGAGTTTGACACAAACTATGTTTTGTCATTAAATAATTTCAATCTCCTTCCAAACATAATTACAGAAGATCGAACCATGACCTACTCTACTAAATATATCGTCAATCACAAATAATTTAATTTCAATATTCCTATAAAATACTTCAATATAAATATGTATACATCATAATATAAGTGTCGTAATTGACAGAGGGAGTAGTTTTTTTTACAATGGCGAGGGATAACGCCCACGGGGAATTTAAGATTAGAATTAATTTTTAGTCAAAAGATTAGAATGTATATATCTTTATATTTAGGTTAAGAATCATTAATTCACATTAATTATTTTCCATAAAATTAACAAACTTTTTTAATTTCATTATGTAGCAAAATTTATATATGTACAGCTAATTAAAGGGTAATTATTGTTACAATTTATTGGTATATCAGAAAAGATAAACTACGTCTGTTAGAAATTGTTCTCTGAACTTTTCCTTCACTAACTCATATGTACCCTAGTTCTTACTACTTATAATATCCTATAGGGACTATTGTGCAATATGAACCTCTAAAATTATATTATAAAGTGTATAAATATAACAAACTATTTTAGATTTTAAATTAATGAGATTATGCACATCAATTAAAAGTTATATATTCTTATAGCAGAGATATGGAGTCATTTAAAAAGAAAATAATAGTAACGAAGGTTGACGAGTTTAATTGTATCTTGGTAAAAATAAAACATCTATATAAAATACTTACTTTCCCCAATTAGTTTTAAGATAAATTTCTTTACATGTTCGTGTAAAGTATTATTGCACAAATTAACCACGTTTTATGGTCATATCCGATTCGAGAGATTAGTGTCTACAGTTGTGTGTAGAGCATATCCGTTCAAACAAAAAAATTAAATAACAACTACTCATATTTGTAACTATATAAATATTATGTTTTTTTAGCATTCTAAATATTAGGTTTAAAAGTACAAATATTTTCAATGATATGATGACTATGATTAATTGAAAATGTAAAAAGAAATTATATTTAAAATGAATCTCTAAAAATTGTCTAATATAGACATTTTTAATTTTAGTTATAAAATAAATTATATAATAATAAAAAACAAGAGAAGAAAAACATTGTTTTAAAGTGTATATAAATTTTTCTACCCAACAAAAAGGTATAATTTTATTATTTTTTTACATTTTTAATATATTTGGAAATTTTTCTAAAGTGTATATAAATTAAATTCATAATTTTTTATATGTTAATGTCTCTAAAATATGGTCAATATTATAAACATGTTTAGACCCCATACAATTAGGATTTAATTCTTTCCTATGTGAAAAAAAATAGTTAGTTACATTTCTAGCCAAACATGAAAGTATGAGGAGTATTAAGAACACTTTCAACACTTTCTCTAACTCTGTTTTCAACAATTTCTCAAACATTCATTCTCTAATTTCACCAAATTAAAGATAAGTGGTGAGATTCACATAAATTTCATAAATTAAAGAGTGAGTGTTTAGAGAACGTTTATATGAGTGTGTATCAAATAAAAATTATGTCTTTCAATTCCCACAAATTTCTTGAGAGCAAGTTGTTAAAGATTAGAAAAACCATATTCTTGTTATTTGGATAAAACTTCTGATTTTAGACATTAATTTTTTTTATATATTTATCATAAATTATTACATCTCTTTTAAACAAAAACTCTTGAATTAATTTACCAAAAAAAAAACCTCTTGAAGTAATTCTATTTTCTTGAAAAACTATGGTTAAAGAGCAAATCTTGAAAAAAGATTGATGCTTTTATGCTGAGACTCAAGAGTCAACACTGTGTTTAGATATCTTGAGACGCTTACGGGAGTTCAAACCCTTATAATGAGTATCAAGATATGCAATCTAAATTTCAACCAGATTTACAAATACACACATCTCAATTGTTAATTTGAGATCGAACGATCTAGATCAATCAGATAATTTCACACACTAAACATTCCTAACTTTCAATCTAGATCAGACAGCTGGAAATTGTAAATCCAATTCGTAATTGCAATGGGTAGAAAATGTTTCAGATCTATGCTAGCACCTACAACCTTGATCAACAAGAATGGGATCTATTTACATACAAATGAGCAAATAAATGAAATCAACCGGAAAAAAAATATTTTTCATTGTAAATATAATGTGATCTCCTTCTAACTTTAACCCAATGAATAAATTATCAAATTGACCATAATTTTTTATTTATTTGATGAAGCTATGAAATAAAAACTTTGGCATATGAAGAAATTGATGAGAGTATATGATAGAATATAGAATTGTGTTTTACCTCAGATGATCAGACACAGATATTGAACATATGCAAGCTTACAGAAGTTATTGAAATGCTTTCTTCATTCGCCTCTCTCTTTGTTGAAGTAAAGTTATCTGAGGTTTTGTGCTTGCACTGCACATATTTGAAATCCCAAGACAAGACTTTCTCGTACAAAAAGTTACAACTATATACTCATATCTCTGTCTTGATGCCCTTTTTTTTTTTCTCACTTTTTGTCTTTTTTCTCTCCATGAATTCATTTATTTTTATTTACTTTTAAAATTTTCCTTATAATATTTTTTTTTTCTTTATCATTTTCTTTTCCTTTTTAATTAAAATTGGAGTTCCTTATTCTAGCAAAAAGTTCTCCTACCAATGTATTGGAGTTTGTGTGTTGTTTTTTCATTTCTAACCTTATATAAGTCATACTCTCTCTCCAATAATAAATTTTTTATTTCATGGAAATTCTAAATTTGAGTTAATGTGAGAAAGTTATTTATGACTTATAGCCTTAATTCATCAAATGACACTTAAAATGAAACAATTTTTTGTTGCTAGAATAATGCTTATTTTGAAAAAGAGGGAGTAACTAATTTCAATTTGATGAGAGTATATACCATATAAAAGATATGAAAGAAAAATCAAGAGTTATTGTAGATCAAACAGAAATGTGTTTTTGCATAATCAAGCACATATGATGAATGTGTGATTGTACAACGATATGTTTGATTTGCTAAAAAACAAGGGACTAAACAAGACAATTTTCTGTACCTTGTTGGATAAAATATGTAACAAGAGACAGGACAAAATCAGGAATTTTTGTCCTTCATTAAACCACAGGACAACTTTTTGTCCAGTATACAACTATAAAAAATATGAAAGTACCCTTTTTTATTTTTAAATATAAAAAATTATCTCCCTATCTCTCTTCGATACAATTTTGTCCTGTCTTGTACTATCTTATTATGTCCTATATTGTTTTGTACTGTACTTACTACTTTGCAAATCAAACGCACCCTTAAACATAAAACATGTGGCGATTTCTTGATATAAGTAAAAAAAATTAACATGCTTCAAAAAAAAAAATTACTACTTTCGTTCCAAGATATATGTCGTTTTGACTATATTACACAAATTAAGAAATGTAATCATTGTTGTATGGAAAAGATAAATTATGAATTTATTTACAAAATTATCCTTCATTAATGATATGTGATAGATAAATTTTAGAATTGAACCCGCTTGGGTTGGCATGGTGGTATTGGTTTGGGATATGGGAGTATGCTCCTCCTTGAGGTCTCAATTTCATTTCTCTCAAGTGACAATTTAAGTGGGTTAGTTTAGTTTCTTAAAAAAAAATGATAAAATTGAAACAAAAAAGAGAAATAATTAATTAAGGGTATAAGAGGAAAAAAAACATTAATTACTTCATTGGTAATGTAAAATAATATATATTGTGGTACAAATTTTTTTCTCAAAACGACATATATTTTAGTATGGAGGGAGTAACATCTTATGTAAGCTATAGGCAACACATTTAAAATGTTGCCTATGTTTGAATTGATGGTAAGTGGTGGAATAAAAATGAATGACGTGGTATGAAGCTAAATTTTATTGTTTGGTTTTATAATAAATGAATGGAATGGAGTAAAGTGTGATGGAACTCATTCCATCCAATACCACTAATTAATCTAATTTTTTATTCCACTTAATTTGAGGTGTATATGATAGAATGAAACACATTTATTTTATAATTACAACTTTATCCCTAATTTTATATTTACTAAATTGTTCTCATTCTTTCTATTGTGCTTTTTCCTCCTGCATCCTTCACGTGTACTTCAACATGGTATAAAGCATCAACCTTTCCTCATGTATACTTATATTTGTGTCTACTATTTTTTATGTGGGTGTCGTGTGCCTATTTTTTTTGTGTAAATAATTTTTTTGAAACACAAACCATATTTTGATACAGTTTGAATCAATTGTGTTTTTAATTGAGTTTGAATTTGTGGGTGGTGGGTAACTATATTATCATTTCTTATGTTATCATATTTCAAAATAATATCAATTTTTTACTACATGTGCAATATTAATATTTTATTTTTATGATTTTGATACCCTGTTGCGATTTTCAATTGATTTTATGGTTATATCAGTTGAGAATGTGATTTCAGTATGAATAGGTTTTATCAGGTGGGCGTGCCGGGTGGCATAACTATGTCTCACTTACAGTTTGCCGATGATACCCTTCTTCTAGAGGCCAAAAGTTGGGCCAATGTGAGAGCGCTACTATAACGCCCCATATGGATTGACTAGTATATCGAATGAAGCATACATAATTGAATCCGGATACATTTAAAATTACAGAAAAATAGAACTCATTTACAATGTACAACCATTACTTATTTCAAGCATTCTTAAAATACACAGCGGAAAGTTGAATTCTTGTATAAAACTCATGAAATAACTAAACTAAACAATACAAGAAACTATAATATCCAATATCTCTTTCACCGTAGCTCGATCAATAGCTCGATCCATTGTTTAACCTGTTCTCTGGAAAAAAATAGAGGGAGTTGGGTGAGACTACTTGTATCGTGAGTTCCATCTATCTTAGGTGTTAGCATTTTCTTTGTGAAGCTATGTACTTCGGTTAGTACTAATCTTGTTCATATAATTCTTCATTGATCGAGTACAAAGGGAAACTATCTGCTCAATCAGTGACATGGGGAAAACTAAGTTTCCTAACATCATATCTTATAACATATTCGTTTCATTTCATATCATAAGGTTATTGTACACACAACGAAATCATCTTGGTGAATTTTACGGAATGCCTCAAGGTGAGTGTCTTGAGTCATTCTCTATCGTTCCTGACCAAATTCCTATCATATCAGGCTATGACTCAGCATCTCACAATTGTTATTATTATTCATTTCATTCATATTCTTGCAATTATTGTTCCAAAAATGTGGTCCAAAGCCAACTCCTTTGCGGGTCCAAAGCCCATTCCATTTGATCAATCCTAAAATCATAACTTTATTTCATTCTTTATCTTTATAAGTTTTTCCATCATCAGTTGCCTAAGCATAACTTATCATTTTATCCTTTCTAACTTATGCATTTTAAGCTCAATTACATGATTAGCCTCAAGATATATAATGTTAAAATTATTTACAAAGCAACGAGCCAACGATATATGTAATACCCTAATTTTGCACTTTTTAAATAAATATTTTATTTTAATATTTGTTTCTTATTTTACAAGAAACGTCAAAAAATAAGCTTTAAAAAATAATGTTTTTGCGCTCTACGCTAGATTTCCGCTTTATTTTCATTCGCTTATTTTTATTCGTTGCGTTTTAGTTTAATTGCATAATAAATAAAGAAAAAGTATCAAAAATATTTCTTTCATCGCGGATAACATTTTATCGAAGAACCAATCATTTTATGCCACCTCACCATTTCCTCCTCATAGTCATTTCAATTTATTTTTATTATCATTTTCCACTAATTTTTTCATCATCTCTAAATTACACCAATATTACACAAATGTCACTCACCTAATCATACCACTATATATACATTAAAATATTCATTCACAAAGAGAGCACAATTCCCAAAAAAATCAGAAAAAGTCTCTCCTCCCTACTCCACCAACACATTTCCGGCGACCACCGCCAAAATTCCTTTTTCCGGCCAACTTCCGGTAACCAAAAATCATCAAAAATCCAAAATCAAATACTCAATCTATACTAATTCGAGTCTCCTGAGTCCGAATCCGTCGTTCGTTTCATCAAAAAAACACCGGAAGACCGTTAAAAAACAGATCTAAGTTGCGCCAATATAAAACACTTCGTTTCGTCCATTTCGTGCATCAACGAAGGTAAAGACCGGTGGATTCTTGCTCATAGAACGCGTCTGAACATATTTCAACCTTCAATTTCACCAAATTTTGACCGAAAAAGCTTGGTAGATTTTTGAACCCGTTTTGCCTTTTCATTTGTTCTGGCTTATCGTGTTGATATTTGTTAAAATTAATTATAGATTCTTAATCTATGTTAAAAAACGATCGATTTGGTATATTTACATGTTTGTTTTCGTGACCGGAAGTGGTTTTGGGAAGGTGGCCGGCGGCCACGTTGTGCTCCCTCCGTCCGTTTTCTTTTCTATTTGTTTGGTTTGGAGAAGATGAAGGACATGTGGCAGCGTGTGAGTGGCTCAGGCCTTACTCACACGCGCCCCCCTCTGTTCTCAGCGTCCCCCTCCCTCTCTGGTTCAACAGCTGAACCGGTTTGAAGCGGTTCAAACCGGTTTATTTGGTTTTGGGCTGGATTTTGCCTTTTTTGGCCCAGATTCAGTTTTTTTTATTTGTTTTTTTCCTCTGATTATTATATACACACCTAGCTTACTGCCTGCACCCTTGCTATGTTAATTTAATTTTTGTGACTTATAAAATGAAAAGTGCTTATTAAAAATAAGTACTTATTTCAAAAGAGCTTATTCTAATAAGCACTTTTGGGATAAGTGCTTGTTTAACTATTTTTCTTTTTTTTACTTATAAAACTTATTAGTTGAAAAAGAATAAGGAGGAGTTTGACGGATGACTTGCCTCAATCTTATTTTTATTTTAACTAATTAAGTTTAAATAATTGTTAATTGATATACGTTGATTGAATTCTTGTTTCCATGATTTAATTTCGCGTCATTATAATTGTTCAACATCATCGTTATCTCTCATTCATATGCATTTACTAAACAATGTCCTAATGTCTAAACATCACTCAACACACTCAACTTTTTTTTCCTGCCCTTGCACAGTCAACTTTTTTCATTTAAATCTTTTTTACTTCTTTTCTTAAAAGGGCGATGTTTTATCCATTCCCCTGATACGGACAAACGCTTAAGCCTCAGTCGAGCATACAAGCAAACTGTCGTATCAGTGGAATGCGACATAAACGTTGTTCATTAAAAACAACCAACAAACCAACCTTTTTTTAGGAAGAACTACGTGAGCTTTGAATTTCTCATTGCACATGGGGAATACGTAGGAGCGAGATCGTAATCTCGTCAAGCCAAATAATAAAAAACTTTTTTTCCCTTTATGTTCAATATGTGGTAATCCTTTCTTGTATGCGGTTAATTTTCGTTTATGCAAACCAAATTCCTCAAATGGTTCCTGTTGAGTACAACGGATATGAGGGGGTGTTAACGTCTTCCCCTCATGTAACCAACTCCCGAACCCGACTCTTAAAGGTTTTATCATTATTTTCCTTTCCCCTCACAGAATAAATAAAATATGGTGGCGGTTTCATTGCAATATTATTTTGTGCTTGCGCCGGGTGTTACAATATAAGCTTCGAAAGTTTAAAATCAATTTAAGCTTATACTTTGATCCCAAAATCCTTTAATACAAGTAAACAGAGTAAAAACATTGAGGCTAACACATAATATAACTTAAATACATCCATGTGGTTTAAATCCTTAATTCACATTTTCTTAACAATATACGATTCCTAATTCTTTTCTGGTAAAATCATACAGCCATATGCATGATTTCAATATTAGTAGTCAATATCTTTTAACATTTTTGGACATTATACTACCCAGTGGTAAGCAATCTATCTAGAGGAACTCACCTGAGATTGATAATAATACCAAGCTTTCCGTACGCTTAAAAATCATTCGATTGTGGCATTTGAATATGCGAACCCGGGATAGATTTTTTGCATAACTACTGCTACTGACTTCCAACTTTAAACTCATCCCCAAAATTCAATTTTCATTCCAAAATTACGAAACTGGTGCCAACTTGACCATAATTGTGTTAGTTATCCATACCAACAAATGGAGATCAAATCGGAGTTATAGAGAGTGAAAACTCACCATTTAAGTGCAGCCCTGTCCAAACACGAATTCTGCAAAATTCTGTGTTCAACCTTTCACTTAAAAAATTCGCACAAAATTCATCTCTACATCAAATTTCACAAGGCTGGTACTAAAACGACCAGGATTACGTTAGCTATCCATATAAAAAAAAATCACTCAATTCGGAGTTACATGCAGATTGATATTACCTTTTTAATAGAGAACTATCCCAAACGACTTCTGCAAAATTACTGCATCAGACCTCCGACTTCAAAACTTCGTACTGAACTCATTTCTCCTCCAAAATTCACAAAATTGGTGTCCAAACGACAAGCATTAAGTCAGATTTCCATAGGATCAAACCCCACTAAAATCACAGTAACAGAGAGAGAGATATTACCGTTTTTGTGCAGCCCTATTCCCAAATACGGGTTTCACTTAAAATATTTCAATGGCTCCAAACTCATATTCTTCCTTCAGTTCCTGTTCCCAAATAGAAATCCAACACTTTAGCTCTATGAATTACTCACATCACATGAAACTTCAATTTGTTTATTCTTGGGTAAATCTTTGTTGGGGTTTTTGAGGAAGGGTTTCAACCAAGAGAGGGAAAGAGAAGTAGAATTGGTACTTGATAGATTCTACCTCTACTACGGGGAAGGGTGGGATGTTAACGTGAGAGAAAAAGAGGAAGGAGGAAGTATGTGTTGTATGTTCTGATAAAGACAAATGAATAATGGGAAACAATTTGTGAGCTTATGTCTTATACTAATTGTACTATATTGTACTATATGCCAAATGTACAAGTAATCCATACATTAGTTTGAATTTTGCCAACACATCATCTATTATATTCACACTCTTCCTAAATACTCTTAACTATTGGTATTACTAGTTAACCAGAGAAATTGGGAAAAGTGAGATGTTACAGCTACATGCTGTACTTATGCTTTTTGAAATCATGTCAAGGTTGGAAGAGAATTTCCATAAAAGTATGTTGGTCGGCGTCAATATTCCGGACTACTGGTTAGTCGAGGCAGTGAGTTCTTTGAGATGTAGAGTGGGTAAGATTTTGTTTGTTTATCTAGATCTTTCTATAGGGGTGATCCGAGATGTTTAGATTTTTGGGACCTGGTGTTGTCTCGTGTTAAACAACGATTTTCTAGTTGGAAGAGTTGTTTCTTATCTTACGGTGGTCGTTTGGTATTGCTCAAATCAGTTATGACCTTTCTTCCTGTCTATGCTCTTTCTTTCTTCAAAGCTCCCATAAGTATCATTTCTTCCCTTGAATCTATTTTGCTTAATTTTTTCTAGTGGGAGGGGGGGGGGGGGGGGGGGGGTTTAGGACTCTAAGAAGGGAGTATGGAGGCCGGCGGTTATGGGAGTTCAACACTACTCTCCTCGGGAAATGGTGTTGGTGGATCAGGGGGTTTATGGTATAGGGTGTTGAAGGCTAGGTATGGAGTTGAGGGTGGTCATTTGCGTGAGGGGGGAGGAGAGGGTCAGCCTGGTGGCGGAAGATAGTGAAGATTAGGGATGGTGATGCTGGGGTTGGGGGAGGATGGTTTGCGGAGGGTGTGGTGAGGCGGGTTCGGCATGGGAGGGACACATCTTTTTGGTTAGATCCTTGGCTGGGGGGAGTCCTGTGGAGTGTGGGGTTTTGTCGGCTATTCGATTTGGCAGAGACCAAACAACATTATGTGGCTGAGATGTTTTCATTAGGGTGGGGGGCGGGTGGGAGGGCGTGGGACTGGCGATGACAGTTATGGGTATGGGAGGAGGAGTTGCTAGGGGAGTGTCAGACCTTATTACATGATTTCCAGTTGCTGGTTCAGGTGACTAATGCCTGGCGGTGGCGGTTCGATCGAGAGAGTGGGTGTACGGTGCGCGGAGCTTATCAGCTTTTGACTAATCAGGAGGCGGCTCGGTTAGAGCCGTCAAAATGGGCCGGGCCGCATGGGCCGGGCCGTCAAGCTCGAAAAAATACCGGGCTTGGCTGTGAATTTTTTAGCTAAATTAGCATCCGAGCTTTTAGCCCGGCCCGTTTTTACCCGATGAAAATATGGGCTTACCCGAATGGCCCATGGGCCGCCCGAAAGCCCACATATATCTATTTTTTGTTTTGTTTTTTCAGACATAACTCAAGTCCAAGTTTTACAAAATAGTCATAAATTATAATTATGTTTGATTATGCTTATTTATGTTGTTTTTTGTGATATTTTGATTGTAAATTATAATTGTGTTGTTTGATTATGCATGAATAGTTCTTACTAAATTATAAGGTTGTAGTCTCATTTTCATATTATTTTTTCTTCGAGGCCTTTATATTTTACTCCGAGGCCTTTTTCTACTTTGAACTAGTGAACTTACGGCTTATGAGAGGCCTTTTTTCCTTAGTAATTTTTTTCTTTTTTCGGGGGCCTAAAGCCCTTGCTTGGGTTGCCTTACCCTTAAGCCGACACTGCATGAACTTAGTTTGTTTTGAAAAATTATTTTAATTTATTTTATAATATTTAGTTGATTGGTAACTTATTTTGAATAATGTAAATTTATTTGTATTATATTTGAAATGTTTAATTTTTTTTCTCCAACAAATTGTTTTTTGATAGTAAATAAAAAAAGAAAAAAAATAATTGATTCGGGCCGGGCTTATCCGAAAGCCCGCTAGCCCATAAAGGACCGGGTTCGGGCACTAATTTTCCAACTTATATTTTATCTCGGGCTCTTTAGCCCGGCCCGATAAAACATGATGCCCATCCGGGCCGGGCCAAAATGGGTCGGGCCGCCCGTTTTGACAACTCTAGGCTCGGTAGACGATGCAACAGATCTTATTTGGCATAGACATGTACCTTTAAAGGTGTCTATTCTGGCTTGGAAAATTTTGAGAGACAGGTTACCGACGAAGACAAACTTGGTTCGACGAGGCATTCTTTCTTCAGAGGATCAGTTTTTTGAGACGACCCAACATATTTTCTTCTCGTGTGGAGTTTTTGGACCCTTGTGGAAGCTAATCTGGTTTTGGATTGGTTTCCCGATGGTGGACCCTTTGACTCCCACTGCTCACCTCACACAGTTCACATTTGCAGCAGGTGGCACCAAGAGTAGGAGATCATTCATTCAACTCATTTGGCTGGTTTGTGTTTCGGTTAATTGGATAGATCTCACTTTTGGCTTGTTAAAAAAAATAAGTTATATTTTTTTGGTAAATAACTATTGATCATATGTAAAACATGAGTAGAAAATTTATCAATATATTAACTTTTATAAAAAAAACCTAATAGAGTAAACAATAGAGGATAAAATTGGAATAAACAAGTTATTAATCATTTCATTCCATTCTCTATTTCATTCTGTTTCATTCAACTCCATTTCATTCTATATCGTTCCGCTCCGCTTCGTTACTTATAAGTTATCCAAACACTAGATTAAAGTAATGTGACATTTTGTGCTCGGCTAGGCATATTTAAAATCCCAAGAAAATAGTGTCCCATACAAATAGTTACAAATATATACTCATATGTCTATGAATGGCCGCTCCTATGTTTTCTCACTTTTTGCCTATTTTTCTACATGAATTCTTTAATTTTTATTTACTTTATAATTTTCCTTATCATATATTTTTCTTTATCAATCTTTTTTAATGAAATATAGAATTTTCTTTATTCGTTATATAATTTACTGTTTTGTTTTTTTTAGTGAATAATTTAATGTTTTGCTCTCTTCAAAATAATTGACTTATTTGTAAAAAGATTTTTATGAGTATTATTAACTCTATGGTTCGTAGGGAATAAGACTCTAATAGTTCAAGGTTCGACCGTGAGGTAAATAAATTAAATATGGCTAAAAAATTATTTCGGCCATGAATGGATTCTCTCAAATTTCGTCCTTTAATAAAATTCATTAAAAATAAATCAATAAGAATTGTATTTTTACTTGAATAGTTTTGTCTATTTATTTATTTTTTTCGTTCTTTTTAACTTCCTTTACCAAAAATAAAATGATTGACTAACTTTAATTTAATTTTCAATACATCATTTTATTTTATTTTTGGTAAGCAAGGATTGAATTATAAAGAGTACAACAAATACATAACCCTTACAAATCAATCAACTACTACGTCAGCAAAAGTTAACAGAAGAAGATAAATAATTTCATAAGGTAATTAAAAAATAATTTCAAGAATAAACCAATATTCACCTAAAAGCCTATTTACTCTACATATTTTCAATGCTTTGTTGTAACAACATAAAGATTATTAGTCAAAAAAACATATTATGTAAAAATAGACAACAAAATGACATAATATAACACCACAATTGACATTCATACTCATACATATATGTAAACACATTGTGCAAAAATAGAGAATAGAATCACATAATATAACACCACAATTGACATTCATATTTATATCATCTCGACACATACACAAACACATAATAGGATCTGGTGTGTAAGCCTTACACACATTTAATATTGCACAACCATATAATATATGGGACCAGCTACTAAGGCCATAATATTCCAAAGACACAATACCTAAAAGGAACAGAATTATAGCACAAGCAAGATTACATAATATATACTTAAAAACCAAACTTCAAAATAGTCACATGATTTAACAAAGATGCATTATTACTCCTTCTCAATCATCACAAGCAAAATGGAGACCACGCCTTGGGTGTACCAACATTTTTTTTTGATGATTCAGAATCCATGCGAGTCTGAGACGAGGCTTGAATAGGAGGATAAGTTTTTCCTAATAATTTATGGGGAACAGAACTATAATTTTTTCGCCAAACGACACAATCGATGAGAAAATCGTTGTTCTTTTCAATGGTTAATCCATAATTTCCAAGTATGGTGAGTATTGTGGAGGTACGAGGACACACATAAAGATCAATGCCAGCTATATTTTTTGCAACCCCTACCCTTCCATCTTTAACATACTGTTTTACAACCTGTTAATTAATCATCGCGGGAAATTGTTATTAATGTTATTAATAACCATACTTGAGAAAATTCATGGCAGGAAATTGTTTTTAATGAAGAATTCATGACTAATAAAATATCGGCGAATACTTTAATGGAAAATGCTAAATAGTGCCCCCGGGGCACTCTTTAAGCATTTTAATGAAAGAAATATTTTATTCATAAAATTTAAAAGTACAATTTCTAATACACTGACTTTAAAATTTGCCCCGGGAGCACTATTTAGCATTTCCCATAAAATTTTCACATTACAGAGGTAATAAAATAAGAAAGTTTACAGGGAATAAATCAAAGTTCAATTTTCCCACATTGTAGGGAGATCATAAAAATGTACCAATTTAGGTTCATTCAATATAAACTACGAAAGTACCAATTTAGATATTTACTCATTTAAATTTCTATTCAAGCCAAGTCCACATGCAAACAATGTATTGGAACCCTTAGTTAACACCAATTCAAATAAGATCGATTTTCCTCAATTTGACTACCTTGGCCGTTAAACCCCTAATTTATCCCAACCTTTGATTTATCTTTATACTCTCAAATTTTGAGTTGTATATGAATGATTCTTACTGCTGGAGTTGTGGGTCGATGATTAGTAGAAGAAGTTGAAAGAGAAAGTGAAACTTGAAGCTTGGACATTGAGGTTTAAAACCTTGAGACTAATTTTGATGGAGATCAAGAAATCTAAGGTTAGAGTTGGAAGACTGAAATTTGAAGTAAAGTTAAAGCTTTGAGAATCAATTTTGGGTTTAGAGTGCAAGAAGAAAATCTGTTTGGTTCATTATCAAGCTCATAAGGTGAGTTATATGCTAAATTTTTGTTAGTGAAATTCGTGTAATATACCCTCAGAAACGGATCCATATATTTTGAACCATAACTCAGTTTTGAATGATTCTTGCACTTCTGGATTCTAGATGAAATTTCCTTTAAGTTAGACACCAAGTTTGTACGATTTGGATCCGAAATGTGACCGGAATCTGCACTTGAAGTTGGAACTTTGATGCAGAGTTATGCAGAATTCGTGATTAGGACAGAGCTCCACTAAAACGGTAATATATTCTTCTCTGTAACCCCAATTGAGATGCCGTTTGATTCTGTGTATAGCTAACTCAAATACAGTCGTTTAGGCACCGGCCTTGTGAAACTTGATCGAGAAATAAGGCGTGTGTGAATTTTTGAAGTGAAAGATTCAACACAGGATTTTTACAGAATTCAAGTTTGGACAGGGCTGCACTTAAATGGTGAGTTCTCACTCTATATAACTGCGATTGGATTTCCGCTTGTTGGTATGGATAGCTAACACAATTACGGTCAGGATGACACCCGTTTTGTAATTTTTGTATGAAAAACGAGTTCTGGGGATGAGTTTAAAGATGGTAGACTGTAGCAGATTTATGCAGCAAAATCAGTCACAGAATTGCGTATTCGAGCGGCACAATTGGATGATTGTTAAGCGAGAGGAATGGCTTGGTACTGCGATTCTTTTAAGGTGAGTTCCTTTAGATTAGAACCCACCTTGGGTAGTTACATGATGCCTTAATTTATGGTAACTTAGACATGCATATGGCTGCAGTCTATAACTTATAAGTATGGATTTATGCTAATTTGTAATTAAAATGAAATCTTAAAACAAATTGATAATCTAGCAAATTTCCCATGATTATCATAGGTCTTAGTTAATTTTCCCATTGTTCATAGAGTTATTCCTTAGTATAATTATGAAAATTAAATTCAGACAAGTTAAGTGATTATAGGAATAAGTTAAACAAGTATTTCAAGTCCTCACTAAGTAAAGGACCAGAACAAGTATGACATTAGGATGATAAGCATATGAATACTTGATAATTTATGTTTTAGGATTGATAAAAAAGGAGTGGGCTTTGGACCCGCAAAGTAGTGGGTTTTGGACCACATTTCTAGAACGATAATTGCTAGAATAAGAATGAATGAATAATAATAATTGTGAGATGCTGAGCCATAGTCTGATATGATAGGAATTTGGCCAGGAACGATGGGGAATGACTCAAGACATTCACCTTGAGCCATTCCGTAAAATGCACCAAGATAATTTTGTTGTGTGTACAATAACCTTATGATATGAAATGAAAAGAATATGTTATATGATATGATGTGATTAATTCTAAGAAATGTTATGAAATATGTTAGGAAACTTAGTTTTTCCCCATGTCACTGATTGAGCAGATAGATTCCCCTTGCACTCGATCAGTGAAGAATTATATGAACATGGTTAGTACTAACCTAAGCACATAGCTTCACGTAGAAAATGTTAACACCTAAGATAGGTGGAACTCACGAGACAAGTAGTCTCACCCAACTCCCTCTATTTTTTTTCTTCCAGAAAACAGGTTAAACAATGGATCGAGCTATGGTGAAAGAGATTTGGATGTTATAGTTTCTTGTATTGTTTAGTTTAGTTATTTCATGAGTTTTGAAATTATTTCGGCCATGAATGGATTCTCTCAAATTTCGTCCTTTAATAAAATTCATTAAAAATAAATCAATAAGAATTTTATTGTTTCTTGAATAGTTTTGTCAATTTTTTTTTCGTTCTTTTTAACTTCCTTTACCAAAAATAAAATGATTGACTAACTTTAATTTAATTTTCAATACATCATTTTATTTTATTTTTGGTAAGCAAGGATTGAATTATAAAGAGTACAACAAATACATAACCCTTACAAATCAATCAACAACTACGTCAACAAAAGTTAACAGAAGAAGATAAATAATTTCATAAGGTAATTAAAAAATAATTTCAAGAATAAACCAAAATTCATCTAAAAGCCTATTTACTCTACATATTTTCAATGCTTTGTTGTAACAACATAAAGATTATTAGTCAAAAAAACACATTATGTAAAAATAGACAACAAAATGACATAATATAACACCACAATTGACATTCATACTCATACATATATGTAAACACATTATGCAAAAATAGAGAACAGAATCACATAATATAACACCACAATTGACATTCATATTCATATCATCTCGACACATACACAAACACATAATAGGATCTGGTGTGTAAGCCTTACACACATTTAATATTGCACAACCATATAATATATGGGACCAGCTACTAAGGCCATAATATTCCAAAGACACAATACCTAAAAGGAACAGAAATATAGCACAAACAAGATTACAGAATATATACTTAAAAACCAAACTTCAAAATAGTCACATGATTTAACAAAGATGCATTATTACTCCTTCTCAATCATCACAAGCAAAATGGAGACCACGCCTTGGGTGTACCAACATTTTTTTTCGATGATTCAGAATCCATGCGAGTCTGAGACGAGGCTTGAATAGGAGGATAAGTTTTTCCTAATAATTTATGGGGAACAGAACTATAATTTTTTCGCCATACGACACAACCGATGAGAAAATCGTTGTTCTTTTCAATGGTTAATCCATAATTTCCAAGTATGGTTAGTATTGTGGAGGTACGAGGACACACATAAAGATCAATGCCAGCTATATTTTTTGCAACCCCTACCCTTCCATCTTTAACATACTGTTTTACAACCTGTTAATTAATCATCTCGGGAAATTGTTATTAATGTTATTAATAACCATACTTGAGAAAATTCATGGCAGGAAATTGTTTTTAGTGAAGTATTCATGACTAATAAAATATCGGCGAATACTTTAATGGCAAATGCTAAATAGTGCCCCCGGTATTTAAAGAAATTTTTTATTCATAAAATTAAAAAGCACAATTTCTAATACACTGACTTTAAAATGTTCCCCGGGAGCACTATTTAGCATTTGCCATAAAATTTTCACATTATAGAGGTAATAAAATAAGAAAGTTTACATGGAATAAATCAAAGTTCAATTTGCCCATATTGCAGTGAGATCATAAAAATTTACCAATTTAGGTTCATTTAATATAAAATACGAAAGTACCGATTTAGATATTTACTCATTTAAATTTCTATCAAATTAGTCTAAACATTAGATCATCCATATTTACCTTTTTGGTGCTTTCCAGTCCAATTTTAGAAGTTCTTTCTTTCCATGACAGGGAGACTACCTGAAATAAATTACATCCTTAGAGTAATTCAAATTGGTTTTAATCAGAAGTTCAATAAAGTACACAATAATGCTTGTGATGATTTCATAAAGCATTATGGTGCAAATTAATTACTAGGGTTTTTTTACAATACAGAAAACAAGGTCAATCCCACCATGCAAATTAAGTGATTATAGAAATAAGTTAAACAAGTATTTTAAGTCCTCACTAAGTAAAGGACCAGAACAAGTATGACATTAGGATGATAAGCATATGAATACTTGATAATTTATGTTTTAGGATTGATCAAAAAGGAGTGGGCTTTGGACCCGAAAAGTAGTGGGTTTTGGACCACATTTCTAGAACGATAATTGCCAGAATAAAAATGAATGAATAATAATAATTGTGAGATGCTGAGCCATAGTCTGATATGATAGGAATTTGGCCAGGAACGATGGGGAGTGACTCAAGACACTCACCTTGAGCCATTCCGTAAAATGCACCAAGATAATTTTGTTGTGTGTACAATAACCTTATGATATGAAATGAAAAGAATATGTTATATGATATGATGTGATTAATTCTAAGAAATGTTATGAAATATGTTAGGAAACTTAGTTTTTCCCCATGTCATTGATTGAGCAGATAGATTCCCCTTGCACTCGATCAGTGAAGAATTATATGAACAGGGTTAGTACTAACCGAAGCACATAGCTTCACGTAGAAAATGCTAACACCTAAGATAGGTGGAACTCACGAGAGATTCATCATTTTCATTTTAGCAATGTTGAATTTATGCTTGTATTCATGTACTCTATCAATTTGAATAAATAAAAATCTTTGTTTTAGTAAAAAACATAGTAAACAAAATTTCTTTTCAAAAGATAATGCCGGTGTCTGACCCCGTAGTCTCTATTCTCTAAGTATGCTTCGTCTTTGCTGATATTAAAATAAATAATATTATATTTAGTGTTACCTTTCACCTTCATATTTTTCTCTCTCATTTTGTTAATCATTTCTCTCCTTCTGATCATCTTCAACTCACCATTTTTGTTTGTCTTTTTTTATTTGTTTCAGGAATGTTTAGAAGTTCTTGTCTTAGATGAAAATTTAAGAACAAGTATGAGTATTAAAATTAAATATCTATATCTCTACAATGTTACTTTTTTTCTTTATACAAATCTATTATGAATCAAAGTAAAAATGTTTCTAATTTCTTGGATGTGATGAAAAAGAGAATTGTTCTATACAAATAAAATTTTAATTTATCGCTTGCTATTCTATTTTGACAGAAACTAAGTTTTGAAGAAGTAATTGATAGTAAAAATAGACAAATGTATATAAAAGAAGACTGATATTTTAATATGTTCTTGTTGACTATCTCTAATTTATTAGTAGGGTGTCATAGATTCATAACAAACAACAAATGCTCAATAGAGAATTAAACTAATTAATAAAGAAAATGTAGTTAATGTTGTTATCTATCGTGTGCAACATTGCAATGTACTTATGTTTCCTTTTTAACAAATAACTTAAGTGTTTAGACTCATATACGTTTAATATAATATAAAGAAAGGGAGAATATTGAGTTGGAATCTCGACCCAACAAATAATATTTCTAGTAGATAGCAACTGAACTATATTTATAGGGCTTATACCGCGTTAATTTTATAAATAAAAAAGAAGAAGATGGCTCATGTTAGAAAATCAATATAAATTCATTTTATAAAACTATTGTGCCTCTGCCTTAAGATTTGACACGGAGCATTAACAAAAAATGATAGAATTGAAGCTATGTGAGGAATCCATTGTTGACAGTATACACATTGCGCGTTTTACTGTCAAAAACAATGAGTTTTTGGTGGCTAGAGTTTTGAAAAACATTTAAACAGGCAAAGAGAGAATCATTAAATGATCAAGATCTAATGATTGAGAGCTCTATATGGGATATAAATCTAAGGTTGCCAGACACATCATAAACAACATGTGAGTGAGATTTATTGTTCATCTTTGTTCTCGAATAAATAGAAAAAAGTGGAGAAAATGGGTAATCTTTGAGAGCAATTGGGAGCATTTTATTGGTATTTTTTATTTAATCTCTTGTTCAATTGAAGTGATTGGAAAATCGGTAGAAATTAAGATTGTGTTTTAGTGAACATTTATAACTAGTTTCTTGTAATCCATTTAAAATCTCTTCAATACTCTATCTATTGCAAAATATAAGTAAAAATTGGTCAACAAAAGTTAGTATATTCGGTACAAAATTTAGTTCAAATATATAAACCTTTGTTGATTCATTTATGCTTATATTTTGGGACGGAAGAAGTATATTATTGGAATATTGAATAAGGGAGTTATTCCCTCCCCCAAACATAGGTCATTGTTGAACCGAATTGACTAATAAAATCTTCGGTGTTGTATGCTATTTTCTTGTTGATTACATGGTGGTTTTGTGCATGCACTTAGGTTGTTAGAATATAATTGCTTGGAATGCTTAGTATTGGTTGTCATTAAAATTTTAATTCACTCTTTTTTGTTTGAATTCACAATAAAAACCGTGAAAATATTATGATTTAGATATGTTTTACATGACAAGTAAAAGGATCTGCTAGAACAAAGAGACCAGCTCCAGCTCCCTCAAAACCAAAGCAAATGGAAAAAATAAAAAATAAAAAGATTAAAAAGGTTTGCATCACATATCAAGTTTCAGCCCCTTCTGATTGTAGTTGCGGGGGATTATCAACTCTACTAAGTTCAACGTCAATCACTATGTACTGAACCAATTCAACTAGCGATCGGTAATTCCTAAGTAGCTAGCTTTATTTTTATAAAACGTAAAGTTTAGACAAGCAAACTAAGTTCAAAAGTAGATGAATTAATTACCTTTCAAAGCATGAAATTGTAGCAAAAATTACGGAGGAGTTCAACTAGAGGTACCCATCCCAGATCTTATGATTTGTTGGAGCTGCTGTTTTCTGTTTTGTATAGGAAGTAGTGATCTTATTCATTGTGGACATCTGGAATTTAAAATAATGAGTGAAACAAATAAATTTCAAAAGTTCAACTGATTAAAGAATTTCATCAAAAAATAATGAGTGTGTATCAAATAAAAATTATGTCTTTCAATTCACACAAATTTCTTGAGAGCAAGTTGTTAAAGATTAGAAAAACCATATTCTTGTTATTTGGATAAAACTTCTGATGTTAGACATTAATTTTTTTTGATATTTATCATAAATTATTACATCTCTTTTAAACAAAAATTCTTGAATTAATTTACCAAAAAAAAAACCTCTTGAAGTAATTATATTTTCTTGAAAAACTATGGTTAAGAGCAAATCTTGAAAAAAGATTGATGTTTTTATGCTGAGACTCAAGAGTCAACACTGTGTTTAGATATCTTGAGACGCTTACGGGAGTTCAAACCCTAATAATGAGTATCAAGATATGCAATCTAAATTTCAACCAGATTTACAAATCAACACATCTCAATTGTTAATTCGAGATCAAACGATCTAGATCAATCAGATAATTTCACACACTAAACAATCCTAACTTTCAATCTAGATCAGACAGCTGGAAATTGTAAATCCAATTCGTAATTGCAGTGGGTAGAAAATGTTTCAGATCTATGCTAGCACCTACAACCTTGATCAACAAGAATGGGATCTATTTACATACAAATGAGCAAATAAATGAAATCAACTGGAAAAAAAATATTTTTCATTGTAAATATAATGAGATCTCCCTCTAACTTTAACCCAATGAATAAATTATCAAATTGACCATAATTTTTTATTTATTTGATGAAGCTATGAAATAAAAACTTTGGCATATGAAGAAATTGATGAGAGTATATGATAGAATATAGAATTGTTTTTTACCTTAGATGATCAGACACAGATATTGAACATATGCAAGCTTACAGAAGTTATTGAAATGCTTTCTTCATTCGCCTCTCTCTTTGTTGAAGTAAAGTTATTTGAGGTTTTGTGCTTGCACTGCACATATTTGAAATCCCAAGACAAGACTTTCTCGTACAAAAAGTTACAACTATATACTCATATCTCTGTCTTGATGCCCTTTTTTTCTCACTTTTTGTCTTTTATCTCTCCATGAATTCATTTATTTTTATTTACTTTTAAAATTTTCCTTATAATATTTTTTTTTCTTTATCATTTTCTTTTCCTTTTTAATTAAAATTGGGTTTCCCCATTCATTATTTAATTTAATGTTTTCTTTGTTTCAAAATAACATACTTATTTGCAAAAAAATTGTTTCAAAATGATTACTCCCTCCGTTTCAAAATAAGTGTTATTCTAGCAAAAAGTTCTCCTACCAATGAATTGGAGTTTGTGTGTTGTTTTTTCATTTCTAACTTTATATAAGTGATCGACAATTTGTGTATCGAAAATATTTATCAACTGCAAGTGCACAGTTTCGTCGTTGAGTTTTAAAAGATATCGAACCACAGAGACCAATAGTTGACCTACCGTAATTATGGCGTCACGTTGTAAATCTAAGGCGATGGGTTTAGTTTAGAATTGTTTTAGAATTTAAAATAAATTAAAAAGAAGAAATAAATTAATTAAAGCGGGATATCGGTATCTAACTAATTAACCATCGGGAATTGAATAAATTAATAGCTCGCTAAAAAGGGTTTATTTTTCAGAAGAACTTTCTCAATTTAAAGGTTTAAACCTCACACTCTCGTTTTGTTGATAAAAACCATACTTTCTAGACTAGGAATTTTACTGTCACTTTTCTACCACCTTAGTTTCGAAATTATATTTTGAAAATCAATAAGTTCTAATTAATTCTAACGTGGCTCTCGCTTGTTCAAAAATTAATATCAAGTTTCTACTATCTAGTTAAAATCTCAAACTCTCGCTCTATTGATTTTAACCTTAATTGCTTTATTTTACTTTCGTTCAAAAGCATAGGAGTTTTAAAATTAGAAACCCGAATCAGAAAAATATTTTAATATGTGCGCGCTACATCATCATTAAATCCCCTTCGGAGAATTAAATTACATACCGATATCTAGGAATTTAGCTAGACATGGTAAAAGAAATAAATAAATAAAAACAGTAAATTAAATAAAGCATAAATAAATAATTAAATAAAGACATAAAAAAAACCTGGAAATAAATGCTGAATAAACTTGACTGAAATAATCGGTACAGAATTCTTGACAGGAAAGTGAAAACAGAACTGAAAATGGATTCCCGATGTGGGAATACCGTTACAGTTACTGTAACAAGAAACTAAAACTGACTGAAGAGTAAAGAAAATAAGGCGTGGAAAATTATGAGATTGAGTCTTCTATTTATAGGAGGAGTTTGGCTTCTGCGATCCTCAAAATTAGGAGAGGATATGCTTCTCTTTTGATCTCATCCATCAGCCATCTGATTAGCAACAAACGCGTGCTTTCTGCCCACGATACGCGAAATTCAGTTTTGCTGGATCCTGGAATCTGTGGCGGGCGCCACCAGGCCAAATTCTGGGCTTGGCTGATTTTGCTTGTTTGCACCCCCTTTTTGCTGCGTTTTTGGCCCTTTTTGCTCAATTCTCTTCTCCGACCTATTTTATTCGACATTACTGAAAAGGAAACAAATACCAACATAAAAAGAGACAAAAGAAATAAAAACATATGAAAATGCAACTAAAGTTTACATAAATTAAGCTAAAAATACGATATGATTTCGTGTCATCAAATTCCCCCACACTTGAACCATTGCTTGTCCTCAAGCATGAAAGAATAGTGAATTGCATAGCTCAAGTAAAAACACATGACACGATCATCCTACTCATACGTGGTTTCCGGATAAACCATGAAAATCAAATAACAGTACAAATAACAAAAACACCGTAATGACACACTAGACTCCCATTATATGAAAACAGACCTGAAGCATTTCCTTTTGACGCTACTTCTCACCTAAGTTTCATTTGCCCTTATCATTCTAGCGCAATCACATTAAGCCCGTTATCTCGTACACGCCCATGGTAGGAAACCTGTTAGTGATTATGATCATTATACAGCGAGGGGTGCTGATAACATGAGTTTGGTAACCCCTATCTGCTTTACCCACTTCGCAGCTGCGGGGGATCGAATCGTAACCCGCCCTACCAAGTTCAGAATCAGACACCTCTGAACCAACTACTAATGAGTTTCTATACTATGGTATTTTTTTCCTTTCGCATGTTTCAACATTTGTTGAATTTTTATCAATTATTTCAAAGAATCAACCAATAGTTTTCATAAACATTTATATTCAAGATCATTCACTTATATTCGTCGGTTTCCCACTTAGTTTGTGCCTTGAGATGGTGCCGACTGCTAGATAAACTACTAAGGGTTCATTAAAACTCAAGTTCAAAGCTTTGTCAAAATTAGTACTCAAATCAGTTTTACACATTTCTGGGAATCTAAAGTGTTAAAACGGTATTGATTTTATCTAACCGTTACCCAACTTTCACAAAATAGCCTAGATAGTGCAAACAACCTATATACTTTCAAACAATCAATATAAAGCATTAAAACTCAACACTTTGCTTTTCACAAGAAATTTTTTGTATAGCTCAAGAAATGGAAAAATCAGATAATAACAAAAACAACACGCAAAAACTACTCAATTTAAGTGAACTATCCTAAGGTTTTATTATGCATGCAAACTAAATGACTAAAAGTAAAAGGAAAGCGATAAAGCTTCCTCCCCCACACTTAAATCGAGCATTGTCCCCAATGCAACGACTAAAGGTGAGATTGGAAGAAGAACCTGAATAGCCAAGCTTTCACAACTACGAAGCCGTTGAGCGTGCTATTTCTTTATTACCTGCAAAATAAAATGGACTAAAAAGAAAACATTAGATTCAAAATCAGCGGGTTGCCTCCCACCAAGCGCTTTGTTTAAAGTCGGTGAGCTCGACTTCTGAATTTGTTAACTCAATCTGGCTCTTCTTTCAGACTCACATTCTTAAATTTGTGCCCAACATCCCGAGGTTTCCATTGGAACATGTCGAACCATCTCATCGTTGTTTTCTTTTTTACTTTCTTTTTCTTGGAAACAGACAGGGGTGACTTATCTAGAAAGATATAATGATCTGGATGGGCTTTCAGTTTATCCGGAGGGACTCATTTAAAGGGGGGTTTATCGACATTTCTTTCAACTACGTCGATTCTAGAACAAGAGTTTTTCAAGGTAGGGCTTTTCATGAATTGGGCCATTATAAACTCGATCTTTTCATCACCTACCTCAAAGGTACTTCCTGGAGGCTTGTAAGGAGGAGGTTCCGGTGCAATTTCTAAACATCCACCTAGACTATCATTATCATCTTTAAGAGTTGGAGGGGTATGAGGTTTGAGAACTTCAGAATATGTGGTTTGTTCCATTTCTTTTCTACATTCGTCAATGATGTGTAGCAGATAACAAGTGTCATCTATAGTTGGTGCTTTCATGAATTGCGTTAAAACAAATTCCACTTTTTCTTCACCCACTTCAAAAGTGAGCTTGCCTTTCTTTACATCAATTAATGCACCAGCAGTAGCTAAGAATGGCCTTCCTAAGATGATAGGTGTATTGGAATCCTCCCTTATGTCCATGACTATAAAATCAGTTGGGATGAAGAATTGACCTACACGCACAAGAACGTTTTCTAGAATACCTAAGGGCATTTTGACAGAACGATCAGCGAATTGTATAGACATTCTAGTAGGTCTCAACTCACCTAACTTGAGTCTCTCGCATATGGTCATGGGCATGAGACTTATGCTGGCACGTAAATCGCATAGGGCCCTATCTATGACAAACTTTCCAATGACACAAGGTATGGAAAAACTTCCTGGGTCTTTCAGTTTAGGAGGCATATTATTTTGAAGAATTGCGCTACACTCGGCAGTAAGCATAACGGTTTCATCGTCCTCAATCCTCTTCTTATTAGATAAGATTTCTTTGAGAAATTTAGCATATGAAGGCATTTGGGTGATAGCTTCTGTAAAGGGTATTGTTATATTTAATTTTTTTAGAAGCTCCACGAATTTCTTGAATTCCTCCATGCTTTTGGTCTTTTCAAACCTTTGAGGATAAGGAATGGGTGGTTTATAAGGTGGTGGAGGCACATAAGGTTTCTCTTTTGCTTTAGCCTCAACGCCATTTCCTCCTTTCTCTTTAGGTTGACTCTCTTTCTCAACTGGTTCGTAAGGCTTTTGTTGCATGGCTGGCCTCTCAGTCCTAGGATCACTTGGTTCATCATATTGTGTTTCACTTCGCAGTGTCACAGCGTTCACATGTGCTTTAGGATTAGGCTGCGGTTGGCCAGGAAATATGCCTGTTGGGGCAATAGTAGACGCTAGTTGTTGGGCCACTTGAAATATCTGAGTTTCAAGCATTTTGCTATGGGTGGCCATAAGGTCAACTTTGTTAGCGAAACGGTTAATCACTTCATTTGTTTGACTATTCTGCTGAGTCTGAGCTAGGATAAAGTTTTCCATCATAAGCTCCAGGTTTGACTTTGTAGGGACATTTGGAGCAGCAGGGGCTCCATGTTGGAATCCTGGTGAAATATAGGAATTGTTCTGCCAACCTGGTTCACAGGTGTAAGGGTTTCCTTGAGAATAGTCCACTTGGTCTGGGGAAACGCCTGCCAAAAGTTGACATTCAGGGGTAGCATGTCCTAGAGTTCCGCATAATTCACAGTTTGAAACCGTTGCAGCCACAGTAGCTGCAGGTATTTTGGTTAAGCTCTCTAACTTTTGAGTTAGAGCATCCACTTGTGCTTTGACATGGTCAAGTTCGCCCATCTTATTGATACCTCTTTTCGCAAGAGGTTGCTCTAAAGGTGTTCTTGAGCTTCCTCACAGATAATGGTTTTGAGCCATGTTTTCTATACGGTTATAGGCCTCAGTGTAAAATTTATCCATCAATGCGCCACCAGCTGCGGCGTCTATTGTTATTCTTGTATTGTACAAGAGACCATTGTAAAAGGTGTGGATCACTAACCAGTCTTCTAGGCCATGATGTGGGCAAAGTCTTATCATGTCCTTGTATCTTTCCCATGTTTTGAAAAGAGATTCATAATAATTTTGTTTAAACCCATTAATTTGAGCTCTTAGCATAAAAGTTTTACTAGGTGGGAAGTATCTTGCTAAGAAAACTTTCTTCAACTCATTCCACGTGGTAACAGAGTTGGAAGGTAATGAGTGGAGCCAAGCTCTAGCTCTATCTCTTAAAGAGAAAGGGAAAAGACGAAGCCTAATTGCTTCGGGACTAACACCATTTGCTTTCACAGTGTCTGCGTATTGCAAGAATATTGACAAATGTAGATTAGAGTCGTCATTAGGACTACCAGAAAATTGATTCTGTTGTACGGCAGACAACAATGAAGGATTAAGCTCAAAACTATTTGCCTCAATAGCAGGGGCAACAATATTATTATGAGGTTCTTGTGAAGGAAAAGCATAAAATTTAAGTGGCCGGTTTTGTGGATGGTCACCAATTTCTTTTTTTATATATTTTTTTTTTTTTGATTTTTTGGATTTTTAAATCTTTTACTAAAAATTAAAATTGCCTTAGTCTCTACGGTGTAACAACGGAGTTACGATATCGACTAAATTGGTCCCCGGCAACGGCGCCAAAAACTTGATCGACGATTTGTGTATCGAAAATATTTATCAACTGCAAGTGCACAGTTTCGTCGTTGAGTTTTAAAAGATATCGAACCACAGAGACCAATAGTTGACCTACCGTAATTCTGGCGTCACGTTGTAAATCTAAGGCGATGGGTTTAGTTTAGAATTGTTTTAGAATTTAAAATAAATTAAAAAGAAGAAATAAATTAATTAAAGCGGGATATCGGTATGTAACTAATTAACCATCGGGAATTGAATAAATTAATAGCGCGCTAAAAAGGGTTTATTTTTCAGAAGAACTTTCTCAATTTAAAGGTTTAAACCTCACACTCTCGTTTTGTTGATAAAAACCATACTTTCTAGACTAGGAGTTTTACTGTCACTTTTCTACCACCTTAGTTTCGAAAGTATATTTTGAAAATCAATAAGTCCTAATTAATTCTAACGTGGCTCTCGCTCGTTCAAAAATTAATATCAAGTTTCTACTATCTAGTTAAAATCTCAAACTCTCGCTTTATTGATTTTAACATTAATTGCTTTATTTTACTTTCGTTCAAAAGCATAGGAGTTTTAAAATTAGAAACCCGAATCAGAAAAATATTTTAATATGTGCGCACTACATCATCATTAAATCCCCTTCGGAGAATTAAATTACATACCAATATCTAGGAATTTAGCTAGACATGGTAAAAGAAATAAATAAATAAAAACAGTAAATTAAATAAAGCATAAATAAATAATTAAATAAAGACATAAAAAAAACCTGGAAATAAATGCTGAATAAACTTGACTGAAATAATCGGTACAGAATTCTTGACAGGAAAGTGAAAACAGAACTGAAAACGGATTCCCGATGTGGGAATACCGTTACAGTTACTGTAACAAGAAACTAAAACTGACTGAAGAGTAAAGAAAATAAGGCGTGGAAAATTATGAGATTGAGTCTACTATTTATAGGAGGAGTTTGGCTTCTACGATCCTCAAAATTAGGAGAGGATATGCTTCTCTTTTGATCTCATCCATCAGCCATCTGATTAGCAACAAACGCGTGCTTTCTGCCCACGATACGTGAAATTCAGTTTTGCTGGATCCTGGAATCTGTGGCGGGCGCCACCAGGCCAAATTATGGGCTTGGCTGATTTTGTTTGTTTGCACCCCCTTTTTGCTGCGTTTTTGGCCCTTTTCGCTCAATTCTCTTCTCCGACCTATTTTATTCGACATTACTGAAAAGGAAACAAATACCAACATAAAAAGAGACAAAAGAAATAAAAACATATGAAAATGCAACTAAAGTTTACATAAATTAAGCTAAAAATACGATATGATTTCGTGTCATCAATATGTCATACTCTCTCTCCAATAATAAATTTTTTATTTCATGGAAATTCTAAATTTGAGTTAATGTGAGAAAGTTATTTATGACTTATAGCCTTAATTCATCAAATGACACTTAAAACGAAACAATTTTTTGTTGCTAGAATAATACTTATTTTGAAAAAGAGGGAGTAACTAATTTCAATTTGATGAGAGTATATACCATATAAAAGATATGAAATAAAAATCAAGAGTTATTGTAGATAAAACAGAAATGTGTTTTTGCATGATCAAGCACATATGATGAATGTGTGATTGTACAACGACAAATACGTTTGATTTGCTAAAAAACAAGGGACTGAACAAGACAATTTTTTGTACCCTGTTGGATAAAATATGTAATAAGAGACAGGACAAAATCATGAATTTTTGTCCTTCATTAAACCACAGGACAACTTTTTGTCCAGCATACAACTATAAAAAATATGAAAGTACCCTTTTTAATTTTCAAATATAAAAAATTATCTCCCTATCTCTCTTCGATACAATTTTGTCCTGTCTTGTACTATCTTATTATGTCCTATATTGTTTTGTATTGTACTTACTACTTTGCAAATCAAACGCACCCTTAAACATAGAATATGTGGCGATTTCTTGATATAAAATTATAAAATTGAAACAAAAAAGAGAAATAATTAATTAAGGGTATAAGAGGAAAAGAAACATTAATTACTTCATTGGTAATGTAAAATGATATATATTGTGGTACAATTTTTTTTCTCAAAACGACATATATTTTAGTATGGAGGGAGTAACATCTTATGTAAGCTATAGGCAACACATTTAAAATGTTGCCTATGTTTGAACATGATGGTAAGTGGTGGAATAAAATTGAATGACGTGGGATGGAGCTAAATTTTATTGTTTGGTTTTATAATAAATGAATGGAATGGAGTAAAGTGTGATGGAACTCATTCCATCCAATACCACTAATTAATCTAATTTTTCATTCCACTTAATTTGAGGTGTATATGATAGAATGAAACACATTTATTTTATAATTACAACTTTATCCCTAATTTTATATTTACTAAATTGTTCTCATTCTTTCTATTGTGCTTCTTCCTCCTGCATCCTTCACGTGTACTTCAACATGGTATAAAGCATCAACCTTTCCTCATGTATACTTATATTTGTGCCTACTATTGTTTATGTGGGTGTCGTGTGCCTATTTTTTTTGTGTAAATAAATTTTTTGAAACACAAACCATATTTAGATACAGTTTGAATCAATTGTGTTTTTAATTGAGTTTGAATTTGTGGGTGGTGGGTAACTATATTATCATTTTTTATGTTATCATATTTCAAAATAATATCAATTTTTTACTACATGTGCAATATTAATATTTTATTTTTATGATTTTGATACCCTGTTGCGATTTTCAATCGATTTTATGGTTATATCAGTTGAGAATGTGATTTCAGTATGAACAGGTTTTATCAGGTGGGCGTGCCGGGTAGCATAACTATGTCTCACTTACAGTTTGCCGATGATACCCTTCTTCTAGAGGCCAAAAGTTGGGCCAATGTGAGAGCGCTACTATAACGCCCCATATCGATTGACTAGTATATCGGATGAAGCATACATAATTGAATCCGGATACATTTAAAATTACAGAAAAATAGAACTCATTTACAATGTACAACCATTACTTATTTCAAGCATTCTTAAAATACACAGCGGAATTCTTGTACAAAACTCATGAAATAACTAAACTAAACAATACAAGAAACTATAACATCCAAATCTCTTTCACCATAGCTCGATCCATTGTTTAACCTATTTTCTGGAAGAAAAAAAATAGAGGGAGTTGGTTGAGACTACTTGTCTCGTGAGTTCCACCTATCTTAGGTGTTAGCATTTTCTACGTGAAGCTATGTGCTTCGGTTAGTACTAACCTTGTTCATATAATTCTTCATTGATCGAGTACAAAGGGAAACTATCAGCTTAATCAGTGACATGGGGAAAACTAAGTTTCCTAACATCCTCCATAACATTTCGTAGGATTGATCACATCATATCTTATAACATATTCATTTCATTTCATATCATAAGCGTGTTACAAAAAAAAAAAAAGCCATTAGTTCATACATTGTGGGTGGTTTACCTTTTGACTCCAACCTTATACTATCCCAACCAACCATGTTTGCTTATGTTTGTGCTTGTTGCATCATCAAATCTCATTCATCCATGCATCCATAAAAATCTTTTTTCAATTTGTTTTCGAAGGACCTAGAGGAATTTCTTTACAATCATCATGGACCTTGAAGAAAAAGATATTTCTTTGAATAAAATTTCTTTTAATCATTCACAAACAAAATAAAATCCTTTATGATCGATATCCTAAGGTCCTTTGAAAATCAAAGAATAGAAAAAAAAAACTTTCTTTATCATGCACCATTTTTTTTTGCATTCATGTTCTTCTCCAAAAAGTCTAAGTTTTGTGTCTTCCTCTCAGTGGTCCGACGTTCTTGTCTAAAGTCAACTTGCAAGTGCAACGCTCGTGTTAATCAAGTTGCTACACTCCAGTCATCTGTGGATAGGTTGACTACTATGATGGAAACTTTGTTGAACGCACAAAATCAGGCACCTCTACCACCTCTTCCTTCTCAAGCTTTAACAAGTACTATTCTTGAGACTTATAATTTCAATGAAAGATTTCATCCTAATGTTTCTGGTATCCGGATTCCTACTTTGACAGTCCCTCAAGTTAATGTGCCTATCCCCCCACCAGTTGTGACTGTTCCAGTTCCTGTGGTTCACACTACACCACGCAAGAATGAACTTGTTTACAACGTCAAACAAATTGAAAATGTTGGGGCATATGGTGTGGATGCAAACCAAGATCAGCTTAATAAAATACAACACGAGATTCGTGCTCTCCAAGGGAAAGGTTTGTTTGGAAAGAGTGCTCATGAGCTCTATCTAGTGCCGAATGTCAGGATTCCGCCTAAGTTCAAAGTACCCGAGTTTGAAAAGTATAAGGGAAACTCTTGTCCTCAGATTCATCTTGTGATGTATGCTAGAAAGATGTGTGCTTTGACAAAAGATGATCAGTTATTGATTCATTTCTTCCAAGACAGTTTGACTGGTGCTGCTTTAAAATGGTACATGGGTTTGGCTAGCAACAACATCAAAACTTTCAGTGACCTGTGTGAGGCTTTCGTCTGCCAGTACAAGTACAATGCTGAGAGAATATGCTTCGATCCATGGCTCATAAAGACAAGGAAACTTTCAGAGAATATGCTCAGAGATGGAGGGAGGTTGCTGCTCAGATCAGTCCACCTCTAGAGGAAAAGGAAATGGTTAAAATTTTCTTGAAAACTCTTGATACTTTCTATTATGATAAAATGGTTGCCAATGCGCCCCGTGATTTTACTGACATGGTAGACATAAGTGTGCGCCATGAGGAAGGTCTCCAAGAAGGACGATTAACAAGAGAAACTGCTTTTTCTAGAAATGCAAGAGAATTTGGGTCAGACTTTGATAAAAAGAAAGAACAAGAGATGAGTATGGTGGCTCATGGGAAGCCGAATAAGAACAAACAACAGCATCTTGCTGCTATAATTACTGATACTGCTCCAAAAAGGGCGCCTAAGTTTGAACCGATCCCTATGTTGTATGCAGATCTCCTTCCTATTTTGCTTGAGAGAAATCTTATTTGGACTAGGACGCCACCTAAGATACCTGCAAAATTACCATGGTGGTATAAACCTGAGTTATCTTGTGCTTTTCATTAAGGAGCACTTGGCCACAGTATTGAATATTGTTTGACTTTGAAGGGTGAAGTCCAAAGGTTGATCGAAGCTAACAAATTTTCTTTTGAGGATATAGACCCAACTCTATTATGCATGGATATGGTTTGACACCATGGGGTTGTTGTTGAAGTTACCTCTGCTACTCTTTTATCCAGTTGAAGTCAGCGATACAATGAAGCTCATCCCTATGATCACTAGGCTTTTTATTTCTTTTTTATCAAGCATTTGTTTTCTTCTAAAATTATGTCTTTTGTCAAGTATTTTTAATATAATAAACATGCATGTTTTTGAAATTAATCCATTCATATTAACTATTTTCTTGCTTTATTACTTACAAACTTGGAGCGAGGATGACGAAAATAAATAACTGATTTTTGTTGATATATGCTTTCAATGATGAAAAACCTAGTTGAGGATGTAAGACATTGTTTCAATTCCCAAACAGTGGAGATATAAGGAGATAATCCGTATTCAACCCATTTGAGCCTGAAGTTGGTGTTTTTTCTATTTTTTCTGAACCATTAATCTTAACCTAGGGCAGGGTAGTATTTCAATTAATTTGGTGATGCATCCTGATACAAGAGAATCAATTTATCTGGTCATACCAAGTAAGAAGTTTAAGCACAATGCTTACTTCAAATAGAAGAAGCTGTCGAGATATGAGACTCACAACAATTTATGTGGCAGTTACAATATCAATACACCAAGATCTTACAAGAATAGTTTAAAAAAAAACAGAGAGAATGCAAAAAAAAGAGAATAAAAAAAAGTACAAAAAAAGAAAGAGTACAAAAAAGGAGTGAATACAAAAAAAAAAGAGCCCACAAAAAAAAAGAGGGGCATCCTGATGGACCGCATATTCAAAGTTCAAAAAGAACTAGTCCATACAAATAAAGAGTGACTCCAAGAAATAAGAACAAATTTCCTAAACAAAGAAAGGTGAGTGTCAATTCAAGAATCTTATCAAAGTCTATACAAAAAAATATCAATGAAGCTTCAACCAAGGTATCAACTTCAAATGTCATTGTCAAAATATTCTTTTGTCGAATGAGTGCATCATTTGAATTAATTGAACTTAGGAATGAAGGACATCAAGAAGAATGGGTGGGACCAAATAATTTTTTGAGCCTAACAATCTTTTTTTGAAAACCGTGAGCCCAGCCACGTTACAACATACAAAAGACCTAATTGAAGTTAGGTTCACTGTGAAAGCATATTCGGCAAATTTATTGTTACACTAACTCCTCCTGTTTTATTAATCAGTAATAACCTTTTGTACATATCATATGCGCTTTCATTCAAAAAATAATAATACAAAAATATTTAATTTCAAAAACTTACATGTGCATTATATCAAAAATACTTTACAAAAGAAATTACTTTACTTGCGAATTGATACTTGACATCAACGAAATTTGAAGCTATAGTTTGATCAAGACGCTCCTAACCTTGGGCAAGTTATCTATGAATTCTGCCAAGCAGGGGCAAACAATTTGTATTCTGCTTATCAAGGTTGAAAATGTTCAAGATTTGATTTCGTTACAAATATCAGTTGATCAGGGGCATACCCTTCAAGGTTTCAAGCACTTGGGGCATATTATGTCAAAATCATACCTTCTTGATAGTTACATGTTGTGGAATAATGGAAGATTTGAGGCTGTTAACATCATGGATGATGAAGAGTTTTTACTCTCAGTGCACGCTGCTGCAGTCAATAGATACAAGGTTTAATGAACAAGGTCAGTCAGTCACGCTCTCCGAGCGATTGTTTTCAAAGTCTTATCATACTTAAGCAAAGGGTCAAAAGCAAGGGGCAAGTGGTCCCAATTTTCTCAAGTTATTTCATCAACAACAAACATGCTTTCTCTAAAAGAGATGTCGACAGTTATTTCAAAAAAAAAAAGGGTACGTCTGCAATAAAAGTTGACAATTTTGTCTTGAGTACCATCAAGTTTGAATACAGATCGTTAAAACAACTATTTCCCCAGAGAAGTTGTTCCTTCCCCAAGGAGTTCTCTTGCTTCATCTACAACAACATATACACCTTGTTTAAACACTTTGAGTTACAATGCAATGTTGGCTGGCTTCCAGTCTTGGTCGTTCTGTCTGTTTTGTTAGCAAAAACTCACAACATACATACATACATACATAACACTCATAACATACATTCAAACATTCAAACCTTGCATTTACATGTGCCATAAACATTTACATCATTCATACATTGTTACATCGTATACAGATTTCTGTCTCTTTTGTCTTGTCTGTGTCTACAAAATAGAATCGGGATGGACATGTTGTTCTTTCCAATTAGAGTGTCAGCTTAGGCAGATAAGTGTACATCTCTTGTTTCAAAATTTCCCCATTAGACTCCTCTCTTGTGGAAGATGGTTGTTTCAGTTTTTCCTACAACAAAAGGAAAATTCCCAATTGAATTTATTCTTCAATTGGACACATAGTCTTGCTTCACAATTCTCCTCCAGTTTGTTCCCGGATTGAACATCAATTCAAAAACAACAAATGACATGTTTTCCATACAAACAACTGAAGGAAAATAGGGATAGTAAAAGCAGCGGAATTCAAAAAAAATTATTTAATGATCCTTACGAAGGGACATGATTACGTGTTTAGGGTTTTACCTCTTGAAGCCTAGAACCCTTTGAATGATCACGAACGTTGAAGGATGAATAGCAACGTCTCTAGGTAGTCCACACGAACAGCTTTCCTTCACTCCAAGTGCTAGCTTATGAATGAGGGACTTTGTGAGAGAGAAAGGTAGAGAAATAATTTTAGGATACAAGTAACCCTAAAATTCTTATGAATTTCTCTTGTGTATTTTGCTCTTGCATAAGGTCTCTATTTATAGAGTTTATTGTCTTGCTCTCCAAGACAAAACACTTGTCTTGTCCAACAAGACAAGGAGAAGCAAAAGCCCACTAAGCTTGCCCTAGGGCGCGCGCCCCATGAGTCTTGCTACTCATGTGTGCGCGCGCCCACCATACCTTATGGTGCACCGCTTATTATTAATTTGTGATACCTTATCACAATATATATTTATTTCTCTAAATTGCACCGTACCTTACGGTGTTCTCAATTCTCACACTATATTGTCCTTATGTTTGTGACCCTGTAGGTTTCCGTAACGTTGGTAATAATATTAAATCATCTATTTAATATTATAAACAATGATAGGTATCTAGCAACACTTCATTGCTATCCAAGTCACGAAATGTTTATGTGATCTTAACAAAACATTCTGTGATAATATTAGTTGTGTACAATTACCCCTTTGCCCTTATGTCTATATTGAACACAAGGCATAGACTGTGTCATCCTTGTCCAGTTCAATATTGGGCCCATAGACATTTATCCTGTTATGTAGGATTGGCAAATTCCATCTAGGTCACTCATGTCCCTCAGCATGCTTTGTGAAGTACCCATCTATTGCCTTTATGATTATCCAGTTACGGACAATGTTAGATCAGTGATAAAGCACTTGACTCTACATCTAGGGTCCATAGTGGTTTCAGGTCGAAGGGTGGGTTACACCATTATCACCATGAGAGTAACTTATGACACATTACATAACATTTCATGTAGTACTCTCATAGCGGGTCAATCCAGTATAAATATTACTCCTAATAGTTATACCTATGTCAAAACTTGATAACTCCTTATCCCATGATCCATGAGATGCGATCATCAGCCTATCTTCATAATAGTCTTTATGCTTTAAGGTTATCCCACTTCACCTTAAAGCTCGACTACGGATACTTTAAGAATAGTATCCTTATGTTTAATAGTATCTCATGATTAAGTCACACTTAAATATTTCTTTAAACGGGCTATCTATTCTAGGGACTTTATTATTTTGGACTCTTACAAACATAATAAACAAATGCCATATTTATATTCAAACTCCTAAAGCAAATACTATGAAAATAGATTGGCTCTTAGGGCTTACTCCAACAATCTCCCACTAGCACTAAGGCCAATCAAGTATTCTCCAATACATATAGACCTAGTATGCCCATCACGCTTCAACTGCGCAAGAGGCTTTGTAAGTGGATAAGGAACTACTTCCTATGTTGGTATCTTACGTATCTTCCAACCTTCTATTTCGATCTCTATCGAAATATAGAAGTGTCCAAGTATATTCATGAATCGTCGGTGAGATCTAGTCTCAAGTGTTCTTGCAAGATTAAGTCATTAATGGTATTAAGGTGACTTGCAACACCGGAAACATAGTTTTAGCTCAACCATTGGCTAAACGATCCAATCTTAATTACTTAACTTCTACAACTGAAGCAAACATTCTACTAAGCATATCTTATAGTTTTCAATGCTAATATTCAGGCATGATAAACAATACATTGGTATGGAAACTTCCATCATTATAACTTCCTTATAATGATCCTTTCCATTCCTACCTATTTCAAGAAAAGGTCCTTAGTTCCTTTAAGGATATTCTTGAAGGTAAGTTAGTGTGAAACACTAATTTCAATTTTGGTATTTAACTGATTGTGTTACAATCATATGGTGTATTTGATTATGTACATATTATGATGTGCATGATTAATCCTATCTTCCAAAGCATATGGATTATTCTTATGTGCCTTATTCTCATCTAATGAGACATGATTTTGTCCTTTAGACAAAATGAATCTTTTGACACAAGCAATAAATTCACACATTAAGTTTCTCAACACTTCGCTAATACATGTACATAGGCTATTCCTAACTCCTTAGGAATCCTTGCCTAAATACATAGGCTATTCCTAATCCTTTAGGAATTTTTGCCTAAGTATTTCATCAAGAGTCATTTCCTTAACCATGTCTTACATGTATAAGGAAAATGTTGTTGATGATTAATATGTCATCCACATATAACACCAAATTTAATTTTATTACTCCCACTAAATCCTTGCACAAGATATATATATATATATATATATATATATATATATATATATATATATATATTTGTCCTTTATAAATTCGTTTTGCATAAAACTTTCAAAAGGAACAAATATTTAAACTTATTTAATCTAATCAAAAATAAGATAGGTTTGTCCTTATTAATTTGTTTTCTCAAAACTTCATAAAAAGGAGCAAATAGTAATTAGTTTCTGAGAACTATATCTAATCAAAATTAGATAGCTACAAGTTGTATACCCTTTTCTAGCATCCTTTGGATCAACAAAACCCTACATATATGTCTAGTACATTTATATGAGGTCATTCCAATTAAGGAATGCAACTTTGTTATCCATCCACCAAAACATGTAGTACAACATTTAGTAAAACAATCAAGCAGAACTTAAGTTTTACTATTAATTACATTTAGAGTTTCATCATAATTTGCATTATGATTTTGCGTAAAACCTTTAATGATTAATCAAATCTTAAAAGATATTCTCAATACCATCCATATTAGTATTCATTAAGAATACTCACCATCATCTTATGAGTCTTACTCATCTTGATGACATAACCATTATCTACATAAGGTTAGTGTATATGATTTCTATTTAAGATTTCATGGCATTTAGCCACCTCTCAGAATTTATACTATCTTACGACCTTTTAGAAAGTCAGAGACTCATCTTCCATGAGAACCATATCACTTTGCTAAGTCATGATAAAATCATACCTTTTGTCCATGTGATATGTTAGACTTATATAAGATTTTGTGCAACTTAAATCATTGGTCCTTCAACATCCTTGAGGAACCAATTTATGTTCCCATTCCAATAAATATGTTTTGTAGTACTTGAATTTATTCAAGTTCTATATCACTCCCACTGTCTCTCTTAGAGACACACTCCCACTAGAGGAATGATTCAAACCGACCAACAAAACAACTTTTGTCTTTTAGAGTGATATAAGATAAGTATCCCTAAGAATACTTCCACATATTTATTCATTGGATTTAAGTTTATCTTAAAAAATTTCTGATCCAAAATTTCATAAAGGCAAACTTGGTGCTCTTACCCCATATCGCATATGGTGTCTTTATGATCATCTTAAAAGGGAACCAATTGTGGGTAAAGATTAACTATAAGAAGAGAGATTTTAAGAGTCAATGATGTATTTAAACTATCTTAAATCAAATCATGTCAAATATGAAGCGATAAATTAGTTATCTTACATCTTAATTAAGTATTTACTGATATGACTCATTCATATGACTTAAATACTTTTATTGAGTTCTATTTTATTCATTGTTTAAACTCTTTGACAAATTCAAAGATTTCTAACTTGTGTCACACACATATCCATATTTAATGATTTTAATCATAAATGATAATGAAGCAAAATAAACTCAATATATCAAACAAATATGTTTAGTGGTCGATATACATCTCATGCATATTGCTCAAATTGATCATGTGTCATCTTATTGATACATCAAATATTTGTACTAAACAATAAAATTCTTGATATATATACAAGGTCCAAATCTTATTTGGTTCTTGTCATAACTGTTATAGAATAATCTTATCAAATTCATGGAACCTTAGTCCATTATTTGACTTTGAGGAAAGTATAGAAGACTTTGTTTAAATGATAGGACAATTGCTTGTCTTATTATTTAAAACTACAATTCATATTTTGTCATTACAAGATACTTCTATCACTATATGGAATTCAATAACAATTATTGTGTCCATTTTAAATTCAATTTTAAATTATAGCATAAGCTTTCATTGTCGATGAAACAATTTTCATTCTAGACAAAACTCTTATTGTCAATGAAACAATTTTCATTCTAGACATAAGTTGACATAAAATTATAGTCAATGTTCTAATTTTGTAAGCATCTCTATTTTCGTAAAATTTAGATTCAACATCTTTGTATCATATACCTTGGTAGAAATAGAAACTTTGACTTTCTATAACAATATGTATAATATTGAAGTCTTAATTCATTCCCTTTAGTTTGACTCTTCCAAGAATTAATTACGGCATTCTTGTTTTAATCAATGGTCTAACAATTTTAAAATAGCCGTTCTCCTTTGGCAACCAATTTTGTTCTATTCAAATAAGAGAAATGTAAATCTTATTTATATCATATCTCAAATTTTAATAGCACAAATAAATTCTCATTCAACTCAACAAATTCCGGTAGATATAAAAATTCATAAATTTGTCCATATCTATCAATTATAATTTGTCTTATGACCAACTCTTTGATCTATTGAGAATTCTATCATACTTTTAATGTTCTTTCAAAAAGATCTTGCTTTAAACGATCACATCATTCATTATTTAAAAATATGAGGTATTCTATATCTAGATGTCAACTTGACACTTCTAACAAGCATCCTTCTCCAATCTAGTTATAGTAGGTTGTTAGAATTTAGTTCAAGCTCTTATAGTACTTCTTGTATTTGAGAATCATTCTCATTTGTGTACCAATTCAGAAACTATTTTCTGAAATCCTTGTCCTTCATAAGGACAACATAATTTGTATTGTATTTAATTTCAAAGATATGTAAGATATTTATATTATGATTAATTCTTTTAATAAGGACTTTTATTAAAAGGCTTCCACTATTTTACTCAAAACAAATGACCCTCATCATGTGATTCGGAAAATCCCGTTGGAAGATTTTCTAGTGGATCGAGATCCATATTTCACTTTGTTCTAAGTCCGCGGTGGGCGGATTACACAAAACTTAGTTATTTAGGTAGGAACTCCTTCCAATTGCATTTCATACAATTCTCGAATATTTCAGTTGGGTGAATAACTCCTTATTCTAATTCATCATATGAATCATTCCCAACTCTTGCTTCTAAACTCATATAATCTTATTATATTTGTTTAGTTAAGTTTGACCCAATTTTAGAAGTTGGATATTACAATTATCCCATCGCATCATACCCATATAGACAATGTACTTCGCGGTAGGCGAACCCACATTATTCGATACCAGTCTTGATGAGTTCTAAAATTTGGAAAGCAAAACTTAATATTCACATATTTTACTAATATAGAAAAATGCACCTCGCGGTAGGCAAAACCTACATCTTCTTTATTAGTCTCTTATGTGTCTCTTGAGGGATTTTTAATTAGTTTGATCTCACCGGCTTGTTAACATATTAAACGCTCTCACATCCATCAACATACATACATACAAAAATATAAAATGACATGATTATGGCCTCCTAACGCAACTGTCCTCTCAAGCCAATGAGAGAACCCTAAACTAGCCTAACGATGATCTACTTCTCCAAGCATCATCTTCACGGCTGTTCTCCTTTTGTTCCTATGTAATTCTATTATTGTTACATCAAAGAAACTCATTTTACATACGAGGGAGTAAGATGAGAAGAGAAATTACATTGAGAGATTGAGAGAGAGGCACGACACGCAGGCCGTATTTAAATTCCCAAAATTTAAAACAAAAGAACAATCTAAGGTCATAACCATTCATTGGAAAACAACAATAATAAACTCACTTTATTATTATCCTTTGTTTAAGTAGTTAATTAAAATTAAATTATTATAAACTGATCATACCGTTCATAACGGTCAAAATTGTGTAACGATTTCAAAAATCGCGATTTTATCAAATTCTGGTCGCTTGAGCTCGCCAGCGGGCGAGCTGCTTGGGCAACATTCTTGAAAAATCGCGATTTGAAAATGTTGTGTGTCAGTATACAACATTCTTGCTATCGGTCAGACGATGGTCAGTAACACTTTTCCCCAGTGTTTGCTTAAATTCCCCAGTAGAGTTCGTCCTCAATAGAACTCAGGGTATATCTTGTTGTTTTTTCCAATCGGGCCATGTTCTGATCTTCCCCTGTGGAATCTCAACTGTTTCTTTCTTTGTCTATCTTTTGTAACATTCGTACAAATTTTTTTAAAAAAAAAAAAAAGAAAGTCGACGTCTTGCATACATTTGCATCATGAGCATTGTTTGAGGATTTTTAGGTCCAAAAATGGCGCACGTCTTATATTTAAGTCTCTTCAACCCCGTCTAGACAAAAATTACTTTTTCATCTCTCCTGTTGAAGAAACTTAAATAGGGACAGCTGTTGTACCCCAATTTTAGACCTACAAATCCGATTTACACTTTTCATGCATAATAATGTAAATAATATACAAAAAAATAAAAGGATTTTGACTTACATGTTTTATTCATCTTTTTATGCATTTTCTTTTTTTATTATTAGCATTTCTATTTTCATAGTTATTTTATTAAAAATATGCATATAATTAAAATTTCGTAAAAGTCATTTTTCATGCATTTTTATTATTTCATCTTTAAGTTTTACTAAATATTCTAATTTTAAAATCGATTTTATTCGCTTTTATCGCAATTTTGTTTTAATTAGCGTAGAAGGTTAAAAATGTCTAAAAAATAGTTTTTATTATTTTAGTCTAATTTCGTATTTTATTTTCATATATTTCAAAATATCAAAAATATTTACATTTTATTTTCAATTTATTTCATCTTCTCATTTCTATCTCAAAGGTTGTCAAAAATAGAAAAAATATCACTTTCTCTTATTTTCTATCACATTTTCCTTTTTAAAAACAAAACCAAAAATAGTGTTTTCCAACTCACAAGAGAATAATCAACATAGACCAATTCTCTTTTGCCACATCATCACACTCTCATCATAAATCAATTTTATTTTCAAAATTAAATCAAAATTCCTATCATTTTTAGTTTATTACATTTTTATTCAACCCTTTTATGATAAACCAAAATTACCCCACGGTAAATTCAATCAAATTAGGAGACTAACTCCAATGGAAATAACCTCACTCATACCTAGAGGCTTAGAGTGACTTACAGAAAAGACTCCTTGCTTAAAAGCTTCGGAGTACAGGAGTTTACAACTCAATACCTAGTCCTTATGCAAGCATCAAGGTGACACAAGCAAAGGCTCACAATAGACAAGACTAAAACCCTAGATTTATCATTAGGCACTTGACGATTTTAGTCCGTGAGTTCTCATGTTCTAAATCTTCCTTTAAATAGCCTGAGAAACGTGGGCTTTCTTGGTAAACAAGTTTCAGACCCAACAAATATATTTTAGAACCATATAATATATTGCCATAAATAGAGAAAATAGAGAAACATATTTTATAAAGCAATCAGGGCAAAACGTCACTTCCTAAAGGTTCTAGATAAAAAGGCGAGATTTGGTGCACAGTTAATGAAGATAAAACCAAACCAAATCTTTAAAAAGATCTCACCCAGAAATACGCGTGCGTCCTAAAGATGTGCCCACATTATCCTTCACATCTTCTTCCTCATTATGTTTTACCAAAAATGAAGCCAACACCAAAAACACCAACAAAAAGGATTATTTCTAATCATATTTAGTGTTTTTTTGTTTGATTTTAAAATGTAAGGGTAAAAAATAAACGAACATTGAACTCGTCGTAAAGATCTCGGCACAACAGAACTATTTAAAAGCAATTGTGATCAAATTACCATTAAATCATAACACCTTGAAATTTTTAATTACTTTTACATAATTATTAGTAGTTTTTTAAAATAAATTTTGAACCTTGTACCCAAATATGATGTAAAAATATGATCAGAAGCATAGTTATTTGCTTATTTTTACATGGTCATTAGTAGAATTTGCCCCATTTTTAATGTATAAATATTATTCTACTAACAAATAAGATTAGAAAAATCATTGTGCTATCGCATAAGCAAAACCAATGACATAAAACTTGGACATAACTTTACCAGCAAAATAAAATCACCAATATAATTCAAAACCTCAAATATATTTCATAACAAAATCTGAATACATCAAGAAGTTACAAATTGAAATAAAAACTAAAAATAAGAACCATTATCAAATATGCCTCATTGCATCCTTAGCAAAATGTTCTCTAATTTGGCAATAACTTTCCTAACCAAATATCAATCAACCATATAATGCAAGGATTTGGACAAAACATCACTGGCTAACATGTTGTAAGAGCTCATGGTTAAATCAAGTGCAATCTTTAGCCTAGTTCCATCGTCTATAGTCTATAAAAACAAATTTACTAGTAGTTAGTAAATATTACAAAAGATTGAAAATATATGTAACTAAAGTGTCAAGTGTATCATACATCAATCTTGTATCCATTAAATCCGATCTTATTCATCCAACATATCACCCAAATTCCACAATCATTCCTAAAAATAAGTTTCATCATTAGATATATATCATTTTTGTTAAATATAAATATATTTAGAGAAAGATAGCAAACGAATAATCTGTTTAAGTTCCCAAATCATCAGAAGTGACTATCTTAAAATCAGATATGAGTGTAGTATCTTTTGTCTTAAAAGCATAAAACCAGGAATCTTTGAGAAAGTATTCCATAAAAAAAGCCTAAAAACAACAATAACCATGTAAGTTACATTATATACATTTTGTATGTCATATCTACAAAAAGGAATAAATGAAGGAATATAATTTACCAGATTTCTTGCGCTCTTCTTTGTACCCTCAAGTGTTGAATTAGTTGCTGGCAAAGAGTCAAGAAGAACAGTTTCTTTTTTCACCAAGTCAAATACAACAAGGAACCAATGCTTGCATTCATAATTGTGTACCGGTAAAAATAACTGTATATTTCAAATATATAAGTAATATACATTAGAATATATTTCTTGTAACAGGAAATAAGTATTAGGTTATATTAGATAATTAGTTTATTTTAAATAAATAAATTATATTATGTCTTTTTACTTTATTGCCCTTGTGGTTGTATGTAAAGGCAAGGTGCATCATATGAAAGAATCAATCAAACATTATAACAAAAAATCTTTTTCTCCCAAAAACTCTCAAATAATACTATGCTTTTGCATAATATCTCGTTTATACTGGATTCTGTTCTAAATCATTCGCGCATTATGGGTGCAAAATACAAATTGGTGAAAATTTTAAGTGTTGAAGAAGTGGAAGAAAAAAAGGAAATGGCTTTGTGTTTCATATGTGATAAGCCTTTTAGTTTGGAATATCAATTGATGCATCATAAAAATATTCAAATTACAATGAAGGATGAAGATGAACAAGAAATCGGTCTAAAAAGTGAAGATCTCATGGAGTTTAAGGAGAACTAGGCACCTAATGTCAACTCTCCATAAACATACACCACCAAAATTGATGTTGTAGTTGCAGCGCAGATGACTGTCAATTCCATAGTCACAAACCAAGAGAAATCGACATTGTTGGACCAACAACAACCAACTATTGCTTTTTCCAGTCCACTTAGTGTGCAATTGACAAAACAACAATTTCAACTACTTCCATCCAACACAATCTATGTTCCTGCACAATATAAATATCAGAGCTTCAGTAATCTCCGATGTTTCGATCCCAGTGGGTCAATACCACTTTGGTTTCCATTCAACCAAACCTTTTTAACTTTGATTATCTCTATGTGTCGACTTGTGTTTTCAAGAAGTCCATTGTTCCAATTGTCCAACAACATTACTGACATTCTACCGCCACCAGAACCACAAGGGCAATAAAGTAGAAAGACATAATATAAAATATTTATTTAAAATAAACTAATTATCTAATATAACCTAATACTTATTTCCTGTTACAATTCTCAAAGCAGCAAAACTTTACATGTTTTATATTGTGTTACCTTTGAAATAAGAGCAACTTCACCCATAAACATCTTGTACTTTTTCAAAATTACATTTCTTGTTTTGTTCCAAGATAACACATATTGCTAAAATACAGTATAAAGTATGATAATTAGCTTCAAAGATAAAAAAATATATATATACATGTAATAATAGCATACAAAATTGACCTACAAAAGTTGTTACAACAATATACCGAAAATGTTTAAGGAAGAAACCAAACCTTTTTAACTTTGAGTATCCCTATGTGTCGACATGTTTTTTCAAGAAGTTAATTGTTCCAATTTTCCAACAACATTACTAACATTCTACCGCCACCGGAACTACAAGGGCAATAAAGTAAAAAGACATAATATAAAATATTTATTTAAAATAAACTAATTATCTAATATAACCTAATACTTATTTCCTGTTACAATTCTCAAAGCAACAAAACTTTACATGTTTCATATTGTGTTACCTTTGAAATAAGAGCAACTTCACCCATAAACATACCTTTTCAAAATTACATTTCTTGTTTTGTTCCAAGATAACACATATTGCTAAAATACAGTATAAAGTATGATAATTAGCTTCAAAGATAGAAATATATATATATATATATATATATATATATACATAATACATGTAATAATTGCGTACAAATTTGACCTGCAAAAGTTGTTACAACAATATACCGAAAATGTTTAAGGAAGAAACCAAAACCCTCTATACTTGTTGGCTTTTTCATTGTAAGTCAACATACTTACGGCCAAATCAATGATCTGAAAGATTGTAGCAATTATTAAGGAAACAATTAGTAGGGAAACATGAGATTGTTATAATCAATAATCGTAAGATGTTTCGAAAAAACAAACAAAGCAATTAGTAGAGAAACATAAGATTGTTACATCTTGGCCAATCATCACTTTAGGCGTCAAAGATTGTAGCAAACTTCTACTACCTTGACAAGAATTAATGTTTGTGGTAACCATGACCTCATTACTACAACAAAAATATATAAATAAATTGTTAAATTGTTAATAATTTATTTCAAATAAAACTAGTGTACAAGAGATTGAGTAATACTAACTCATTAAATTTTTTCAGTTTTGGATGGACCATATATATAAGAGGCAATAGCACCTTCATCGTAGCTCAAGGACATCGTTTGTTTATGTTTGAACATTGCACAAAGCCAGTAGAACAAAATAAGATATACACATTAATAAGATAATCAACAAAGATGAATATAACTTAAACTTTGAACAAAGACACTTACATTTGGCATTCATAGGCCCACTAATTTAGACAGAGGTCCGTGGTTGGTATTGGGTACAATATAGTACCCTTTTGGAGTCTTATCAGTTACAACAACCTTGTTAGGCTTTTTGTTGGATGGCGACGGGGTAAACAATTTTCACACCGTTATTTCTAAATTACATTTAGGACTCATGTCAATCTTTTTAGGCTTCTTGGATGTACTAAGTGCTGAGGTTATTGATCCATTTGGAGTTTGATAAGTTGTGTGCAATACATTTTTTTATCACAAATTCGATAAAATTATGTTGGGCTTGTTTAACTCTCTTCAATTCATTCTCTAGAAAAACAACCCTTTGCTCTAGTCCCTGTTCTCCAATCTTGTAAAACTTTTTAAGTCAAAATCAATATAAATAGGAGGAAAGCAATATAAGTTGAGGCAATTCATCACAATATGAACATGATAAAATTAAGAAAAACAATAAAATTATTATCTCAACATTTTGTTCTGATTTAAATAAGAGAGGATGCCATCCATCACAATTTCCTTTTCCCTGATTGGATGTACTATCAGTTTCTTGGTGGCTATGAATTAAATTATAAATAAAATAAAATAATAATAATAATAAGTAAGCAGTGCACAAACTAAAGTAAAACATTAAAATAAAAAACTTTCAATAATACCTGGAAGAAATTGAAATATGTTGAACATTCACTTTCTTTTCATTATTCAAAGGAGATGTAATAGAGTTATCACCGGCATCCATTATTGAGCGTTTCGTGTTACTTTTGTTGCTGATTTCGACTATGGTTGTACAAGATTACAGAATTTAGTACGCTTGTGTATAAGGTTGTAAAATGATTTGAGAAGTTTAGGGTGAGCGTACTTTGAAAATATAGTGGGTGTTATATTGATGACATTTTTCCTTGGAAAGGACAATCAAATTTAATCATTTTGGTGTGATATTCAAAGGATTAACAAAGACTAAAGAAAGAAGATGAACCCTTTCTTGTAATTTGGAACCTTATTCCAACCTGTGAAATAATTAGCACCATAGACAGAACTATAATTCGGTGTTGCACTCAAGACTTCCTTGGTAACAGAAGTATTGCCTTTGAACTCCATTTTTCTAGTCTAGTACAAAATCATTCAAATTGTCAAGCATTGTTAGGTAGGTGGGACCCCTTGATGATCGAGTTGACTAGTGGTTTGTGAATTGCCGCCACTACATGGATGTCCTCCTCCGCCTACCTCCTCATTGAGCCACCTCAAGGTTGGTCTATTACTGTGCCGTCTTGGTTATGCTCTCGGCTCATTTGATTATTCTCTTGTTCCATCATCATGTTCCATGGAGAATCTAACTTCACACTTGTTCTCGGCATGACTCATGGTTCCACAAACAAAGCAAAATACTGTCAGCTTCTCATATTTGAAATTAGCAGTACACCACTCACTGTCTCGCTTGCTCTGAACTTTGGTGTCCTTCTTAAGTGGCAGTCGAACATCCAACCAAACACACAACCTCATATATTGACACCAAAAACAAATACCATTGTTCTTATCATACTCCAAGAAAGAGCCAATATAATTACCAAGGGACTTGCCAACGTTCTCCACTAACAAACTCATTGGCAAATTGTGCACTTGAACCCAAATTGATTTTCATTTCAGACGTTGTTGTGTGCACATGTTTTCCATGGTCACCTTCATCATATTTACATGGATAACTCGATCACTCAAAAACCTTCCAACGAGACACCAACGAAAATCAATATGAGCTCTCCATCTTCCTCAAATCAAAAGTGAACCCTTCTCCCGCTACCTCTTCCTCTGCATGCAATGACAAGTTTTCTAGGCTAACGTTAGCCATGGATGTTGAACTCATATGTGTGTAAACTCAAAACGTACCGGTAGAAGTTACAAAAATGAACAAGCTTCTCAAAAGAGAAGAAAGCAAACCCTAGCAGAGTCTAGGAAAACCCTAAAAAATAAAATTAAAGTTATAATTTTGTGTTTTTCTTATTTTATAATCGGTCCATAAATATTAAAGTACATGAGGTAATTATAAAACATAATCAATATCAAATCATTAATATTAATACATAACAATATTTAAACAATGTGTAAAAAAAAATATATATAAACCAAATAGTTTAAGAATTTTAACGAAAAAAAAAACACAGTTTATGAATCATCTATCAATTCTATGAAATTGTCTACATTACATTGTATTTTTTTTAAATAAATTAATTTCTTCTTAAGGAAATATTGTGAAAAAAATAAATCATATTTCATAAGTTTAAATTGCACTTCTTATTGGATGGCCGAGTAGAGTTTGATAACTTATTATTTAATAAAATAATAGACTAAATTTTTACAAATGATAAAAATTTTCAATTTCTTGAAGAAACTAAATAAAGTGATGATGGATAATATTTACATGATAAAAACAGATAAAAGTTTGAAAAGGTGTAGAAAATTTGTTGAGAAAAGATAGATTTGTAAGAGTTAGAGAGATGTTTGAGAGAAAAAATGAGTAAAATGAAATTTTTTTGAGGTATGATATATATAATACTCATATGACTGTTGCAGCCCACCGAGTTCGATGAAAATTTAATTTTGCATTCAATTCCGAACGGCCTATACCGTCTGTATCTTTTCACCGCTTTTTTTGAATTCAGTATACACTTCCGGACGGAAAAAACCGTCCCTATGCAGCGACAATTTAAATTTGAATCCACCAAAACTTCCGGACGGCCTAGCGCGTGTGTAAGTTATAATGGACACTTCGTTATTAATTAGGGACGACTTGGGCCATCTGTTTATTTATTAAATTTAATTTTTAAATGGCCAATTATTTGCAGACGTTAAAGCTGCATTTTGGGACGGCATTACTCGTCCATATTTTTGAGACGGCTAAGGTCTTTCCTAAGTCATTTTAATGTTTGCTGGGAAATTCAGGTATTCTTGTAGTGGGGGGACTTTCTCCTCCATCCCCACTGAGAAAAACTCCCCATCTTCGGATCTCCAAATAGGACAATCTCCGCGGGAATCCTCTCACGGGATCCTTATTTACATATAAAATTGACATCCCCAATTGTTGATTATGGGAAAATGAAGAGAAAGAAAATTAAATGTAATTTATATTTAATTTCATAAGAATACATAAAAGTTTATCTTAAAATTGATAATATCTCTGTCCCTTTATATAATAGTTGGTTTGACTAAACACAAATATTAAGAAAGTTTGTCATAATATTAAATTAATTGACAAATTATTTTCACTTTTTTATGTATACTCTTGTAATGATTTTCATATAATTAATCGAGTGCCCACTTACCAACACACAAATTTTATACAAAATAAAAATTGAATTTTTTCAAACTAACTCTTATGAAGAGGGTAAATTAGTAATCAATCTGTTTTAAAATGAGTGTCGTTTTATTCTAAAAATTATTTAAAAATGAATATACAAAATTTCCTAATTATATCCGTTATTATTACTATTTACTACACCTGCACTAAAACATAAATTGTTTTGACCAATATTGCTCAAATTAAATGTAGTATGAAAAAGAGAAATTATGGTTTACAAAACTGTTCTTCATTAATGGGACCTGAATATTATTTAAGGATAATTAATGTTATTTACAAAATTGAAGAAGTAACATTAATTACATTTTGTAAATAAAGAGAAATAACATTAATTACATTTTTGTAAATAAATTGAAGAAGTAAAATAATAAAGAGTAATTTTAGTTAAGAGTATAATAAAAAAAATAACATTAAATGCTTCATTGGTATCGTAAAATGACTTATATTTTGATACAATTTTTTTTCTCAAAATAACTTATATTTTGGTACATAGAGAGTACTTTTTTGCACTAATTTCAAGAAAACAAACCAATAAAATATGATTAATTTAGTAAAAGTGTTATTATTTTTTTAACATAGTGATTGCATTTTTTAATACATGACACTCATTTTAAAATAAATAAAGTAGTATTGTTTACTCATAATCAGCATTTTAAAAACCGAACTGATTGGTTGAACCGAAAACCGGAGAAATAATCGATTTGATCTGATTATTGGATCGTCCATACTAACATAGTGATTATTGATTATTTTTTGGTTTAAATAATGTTCAAGTCACTGTAAGTTTGCATTTTTTTGATATAAGTTCCTCTAAATTTTTTTGATTTAATTAAGTCCCTGTAATTATTTTATTTTTTAAATTAGTCCCTAAAGTCAAAATCCGCAGGAAAATTTGAAGGAAAATCTGCACGAAATCTGCAGATTTTTTTGCGAATTTTGACTTTAAGCACTAATTTCAAAGAAAATATATAACTACAAGGTCTTACTTAAAACAAAAAACTTACAGAGATTTATATCAAACATGAACATTATTTAAGCCTTATTTTTTCATAATACCAAAACTAACCTTTTGCTAACAAATTTCACTCACACAAAGAAAATCCATACACATGATTTCTCCTTCTCAAAACACAATCTATTTCCTTTCTCTTCTCTTGTTTTGTCTTGCTTAGAGTCACACACAACGCTCGAAGCATAACAAAAAATTACAATGTCAATTGTATTCTCCGCCGCAGCTACAAAACTTTCTCCACTATTTCCTACTTACCTTCAAACCTCTCCGTGCCGTTCGATTCGAAGTTTGAGCTTGAAATCGAGAACTCAACTATGTAAAAACTCTTTGAAATCTGAAATTTATACCAATGATAAGTTTTCAAGGGTTGGTGCACGGTCAACAGGACCTGTTTCATCTGATCAACTCATTCAAGTGGCTACAATTGCTGCTCAGACTGGTGCTCAGGTTTGTTTCCTTTTTGTATTATTGGGTCATTCATTTTAGGAACTATAAGTATTTAGTAGTATGTAGCACATATATTGGACACGACATAAACACTGACAGGTCAACACTGATAAAAAAAAAAAGAGAAAATGATATAATTTAACGTAATCTTTGTTGGAAATGTGTCCCAGGACACACCTAATCTGAGGAGTGTCTAAGCTTTGTAGACTAGATCATTGATAAAAATAAGGTTTGGTCGCCTATTTTAAAGTCACACGGTTTCGGTCCTCTATTAGATTTTTGTACTTTAAACTGGTGATTTAACATATTTTAAATGACATGACATACGATATGATAATATAAATTCATTCAGGTGGTTTAATTGTTTATTTTTCATTAATTCAATTACAAAAAATGAATAACTTTTAAAAATTAAAACCAAAGTTTTTAATGAGTTTTTTTGTAATTTCATAACTTTTGATTATCGAATATTATTGGGTTGTATGACATATCATTTAAAATATGTTATATCATCGTTTTTAAGTATAAAAATATGATAGAGGGACCGAAACTGTATGATTTTAAAATAGGGGACCAATTTCGTGAATGATTGAAAATAGGGGGACCAAAATTGTAATTAAGCCTAAAAATAAATCATATTTCAACTTCAATTTAAGACCATAAAAAACCCATATGGGTTGGCCTGGTGGCTATGAAGCACGACACAGGGACATGATATGGAAACATATCAACACCAACACGTATAAATTTGAGAAAATGACATTATTCATGTAATCCTAAGTGTCGTAGAAGTGTTGTGTTGGTCCGACACCGAGACACACCTATGGAGTGTTGTGCTTCATAGCCTGGTGGTGAAGGATTGGGACCTTGGAGTGTGCTCCTCTCAACGCTTCAGTTTGAATCCTCCTGGTGCTACTTTCAATGTTAAGCCAGTCCACACAAAGCAAATGTTTTGGCTTCAATTTGGTCCCCACTAGTGAACGGTGAAATTGGTGGCTCTCGGATTAGTCAATTCTTGGGCTAGAAATTTAGTAACGTTTTGATTAGTTAAACATGTTGACACATGTGCCCATTGCCCAACATGGTTGGTCGGGTCTAGCGGAAATGCCAGAATCTCATAACGTGGTGAATGAATGTTTCAAATCCTAGTTGGGTGAGGTATCCAAAATTTAGTATTCCACACACTTCAAGTAGGATTATATTCAGTACCTCACACACGTGATACTGATTACCACAAGGGTTAATGAGTATATCAAGATTGAGACACCGAAGAGAGTTATATCATGCTTCTAGCATTTCTCCTCTCCCTAACAAACTAACATTAATATTTTCTTATAAGAAAAGGCTGAACTTAATTGACCACAAATTCGAATCTTTTAATACTCTAGATATTTACTCTTGTTCTAAAATTGTCTTGCATATAAACATTAGGGGCATGTTTCCCGACAAATTCTAACTTGTCTAATTATTGATTAGCATTTGTTTCTAAAGTTTTAGGACTTCAATATCGTATTGACACTCTTAAATATAGTAGGTACCAGTACCATACCTATAATTGTGTATATACTCTAGGGGAGACTCGTAGGAAAGTACACATTGTGGTAAATTTATTTGTCAAACGTATATTACTAAGCCACCAGGTAACTTGGCCTAATATCACAGGCCTACATATTTGGCTAGTTCTGCTTAATTTCCACTGTATATTGTATTATTGTTAATTATACTGTATAATGTTTCCTAGTTAAGTCAGGTTGACATCCGATTATCTTCATGAGTTCCACCACTTTGTTATATACAGGTTGTGATGGATGCTGTTAATAAGCCACGGAATATTACGTATAAAGGATTAACTGACTTGGTGACTGAGTAAGGTCTCGTTGAATCTTCAATTAGTTCTTTTCTTCTTTGAGTAGTGTCTCCTCTATGGCCTTTCTTCCTGTTCCCATTTAGTTAGATAATATAAATAGCCCAAAAAAGATAATAGAAATAGCCAGACAATCTTTAACTTGCACGGTATTTTTTTTGTTAGTTCAAACTCTGTTCTATGCTGCAAATATTATGCTTTTGATAAGTATTAACTTTGAACCCTATGCTCCTTTTTGTTGTTGATCTTCAACTTATTTTACTGATAGTTATTTACCTGATTTGTTTGTCTCTTTACCTAAATAATAGTCATTTGTAAATTAACAGGACGGATAAAATGAGTGAAGCTGCCATATTGGAAGTGGTGAAGAAAAGTTTTGATGATCATCTTATTCTTGGGGAAGAAGGAGGCGTTATAGGAGATGTAGCTTCCGATTATCTCTGGTGCATTGATCCCTTAGGTTTGTGATTTCTTCCAATGCTTCATTTTGCCCAAAGATTTTAAGAAATAACTGTAGTTTTAAGCTTACAAGTCTTAAAGATGGCAATGATAGTGAAGAAACTGAACAAAATCATTATATAAACTAGAGAGAAAATGATTAATCTTCAATATGATTTGATGATCTGAAAATAGAGTACAACTGTACAAGGTTCACTTATAAACATAGTTAGCTATAACTAACACTCATAACAAACTATGAGGTGGCATAACTAACTTGTGAACAAGGAGATACTGAAATACAAGTTACACACCATAAGCTATCATGTTCTATCACTTAATTTTTCAGTGACTTGTTCCACAAGCAAGCTTTCTTCTCCTTCATCCACAAGCAATGTTTAACATCAAGTTTACTTAGAAACTAGATTCTAGCATTCAAATATATTTCTTCACACAGGCCCTGTTTGAATCTGGAGTTTCTTTGAAAGCAAGACATCAATTTGACTTCCTTGATTATGTTTTTCCATTCAGTCATAGTATGCATCCTATTCTATGAAGCACTGACGTAGACACAGACATAACACTGGTAACAATTTGATAAGAAATTGAATATTGAATGCTACCACATGAGTTGTTGTTTGACACCGGACACACCTTTAATGTGAAGCGTCAGTGCTACATAGGCCTTATTTAAACCTATAATTTGGTTGTATATATAAGGAATTGTAATTATGTTTTGATTGTATTATCTATAGTGTCAAGTCCTAAATCATTATATAAGGATATTTTATTACTAGAATATAATTGCGACTTCAGTTTATGTATTATTTCATTAGATCAGGGATTTTAAGTATTTCTGCCCAACAATTTTCATGACTATCCTAATCCTAGTAACATAGATTTTTTAAATAAAAAAACCAAATATTCCCAGTTCCTTTACTCTATTGTTCAAGGTAAATTCTTGTTTTCTGGTTTTTCTTTGTATGTGAGGCTATATATGATATATGTATTTTATATTAGACAGTATTTGGAATTGTTAAGAGTCCCCAAATCCTAAGACTAATAACATATAAATATTATTCCCTCTGTATTGAAATGCGTTATTTCTGACTGAATCTTCCTCATGCATTTGTTGTATGTATCCTCCTCTATAACTTGGATAGTTCGATTATAAATCTTGAATAATTTTGTAGATGGGACAACAAACTTTGCACATGGCTATCCCAGCTTTGCTGTTTCTGTTGGGGTTCTATATCGAGGAAATCCTGCTGCTGCTACAGTGGTATTTTTTCTTATCTTTTACGTCTAATTCATGTTGTTTAATGAGACCTTCATTGATAATAACTCATTCTTGTGCCGTAACTTGACACTTTACCTCAATGCTTGACCAAACAACCACATTTTGTATTTTGCATCCTTATAAGATCCCGAGTCTGCATGCCTTGTTTCTTTAATTTAGGGCCATATCTTAGTAGAATCTCCATGCACACCACTAAATTTCCATGTAGAAAAGCAGCTATTTTCTATTGGAGTTGTATGAGGAAGGTTATTACAAATTCCATGGAAAATACTTGATTTGCTGAAGGAACAAATACCTTAATCTTTATCCCTTATGGCTCTGGCAGCCACTATCCATCTTGACTCCGCTGAGTGAGATCTCGGTGGACTTCATATCTGGCCTACCAAAAGCAAATGGGGAGGGTATTAATCTGATGATTGTGGTTAGGCTATCTAACTCATAGTTGTCTATCACAGATAGCGGCACACAGTGGCCAGCCCTGAATTTCGGATAAAAGGGATAGCATGGTAACAATGTCAGCAAGCAGCAATGGCATCCTTGACAAAGAACTAGCAAAACATGACTCCTAGTCCTTGCTTGATGAATCTCAAAGAACTCAGTTTAGTCAGAAAATTCTTAGAGAAAATGAGAGAATAAGGACGGATTTGGAGGCACAAGGGTTTAGAAATATGATTAAGGTGTTTGGATACAGTTTAGGTTGAATGGCTTGAAACAGAGAGACCCGGAGATTTTCTGCTAGATAGTTGCAGTCTAATCAATTAAATCTCGAGTTCTAATCGATTAAATTAACTAATTTTTTTTAAGTTTGGAATGATAACATATCCTAACTGATTAAGTGTTAATCGATTAAGTTGTTTCAATTTTTAAGTGAATATTTTCTTAATGCCTATTAATCGATTAGGGCCTTCAATGTAAACAATTATCAATCCTATTTATACTACAAAAACATTGCTAAGAGTTATACTACCTCAACTGTTTTTTAAACAGCTATATAACATAAACATACAATGAAACATAATGTCTAGGGGTATTACAATAATCATGTTATATGTAGAGAATTTGGATTTAGAATTTTCATAATGACCAGAGGCCAAACATTCTTTTGAACTTATCTGTGTTGTCTTTTTTACTGTTAAGAAATCCTCATCTGCTCTTATAAGAGAAACTTATAATTATAGTTGTGTGACCACACATCAGATATGAAATAGCATCTAACGTCTACTTAACTTTCTATAGCAGCTAATAAGATTTTTATTAATCTCAGGTTGAGTTTGTTGGCGGTCCTATGTGTTGGAATACTCGTATTTTCACTGCAACTGCTGGTGAAATAAATTTCTATTCCAACTTTTATCAACCCCTAGAGAAACTAAAAATTATTTAGTAAACTAGTTTTCTCTTTCTAGTGATTAGTTTACCAATAACTGTATAGTCTCTGCCTTGATTTAACTCTCTTCCCTTGTAGGTGGTGGAGCATTCTGCAACGACCAAAGGATCCACGTGAGTTCAACTAATCAGGTGATTATGACCAAATAATGCCTTAGAATATAGAAAGTGAACAGCTCAATCCTAGATCATATCATTTGGGTTTCTTATTTCTGGAAAAATCGGAGTAATCTTCATTTCTTTCAGGTGGAACGGTCTCTTCTAGTGACGGGTTTTGGGTATGAACACGATGAAGCCTGGGCTACTAACATAGACTTGTTCAAAGAATTTACGGATGTCAGCAGGGTATTCATCTATTATATACAAATTATGTTCCTCATTATTTGGTGATTCACTAATCAGTAATCATTTTCTTGACTTCGATGCTTAGGGTGTAAGACGGCTTGGCGCAGCTGCCGTGGACATGTGTCATGTGGCTTTGGGCATTGTAGAAGCTTATTGGGAATATCGTCTAAAGCCATGGGATATGGCAGCTGGTGTTTTGGTGAGTTCTACATTATTAACACATATTCTTAAGGCATAATTTTGAGATTGAATTAAGTGTTTGGCTTTTGTGTGAAAAGTATTTTTTTCCTAATTGACAGACATGCTAGAACTTATTTGTCTAATGATTATAACAGGAAATCTGTTAGAAGATTCACAATTTCGAAGGCAGAAGTAATAAGAATACTAAGAGGATTATTAGGAAATTAGGAGTCAATTCTATTAAAAATAATAGAACTCCTATCGTTTGTAGAAGTATCTATATGTACATGAGAGATGTAATTGAAATAGTAATGTGATCCCTATCGTGATCCTAAAGGATAATAACAAATCCGATTACAAATTTACAATCAATATTTCAACACTCCTCAAGTAGGAGTGACAAAACGTGTTGAATCCAAGCGGTTGATCCGTTTAACCTAATTTTTAGGCAGGATTAGTCGATATTTTTGAACCTGCGACAAGTTGGCCTGTCTCGCTTGAGCCACTAAAAAACGGGACATTGACAGGGCAGGGAAGGTTATCCCATCAAGTTAGTTAAAAATACCTTTTTTTAAAACTAAAAAATATTATTGACTCGAGTATTTCGTTTACCCCATTACTCATTTCAGAGGCCCATTTCTCCAAAGAAAGGTAAATTAAGTTAGTTATAATCATTTTTTACCGAGCTTCTGCACCCTTCTTCAGTTCTTCCCTTTTCCTCCTTAATTCTCTGAGCCCTGCTAGTCACTTTCATGAGCTGTGTGGCAGCCATGCTTCTCTCAGAGTTAACAAAAGCGTGGACTTTAATCAGAGACATGGCTTATGAGCATTATGATGGCTATGAAAATCTGTCAACATTTATTGAGTCATATACTTGCGATAATTTTTCTTACAGTTTTTTCCATTAATTTATAGATAGTAGAGGAAGCTGGTGGCACAGTTTCTCGGATGGATGGAGGAAAATTTTGTGTTTTTGATAGATCTGTTTTGGTTTCAAACGGCGTGCTACATGCAAAGGTTAGTCTCTGATTTCACTATTGGGAGATGTTTACAATGCACATTTTTTTAATGATGAATTTGTGGTCCGTCTCACCTGCTCTAGTGAATTTTATTAATATTTTGATACTAGCTAGTTTATCCATTCCTTAATTCATTTTAGTCTTACCTTGCAAATTGATTACCTAAAACAGAACTTCTGTTCATCTGCAAGTTATTCATATTTATCACCAAAAACAAAATTGAAATGACCAATTTTAGTATGTTAATTATTAATTTCATAATTTGTTAGTTTTTTTTTACTGGAGGTCAGAATCTAACTCGAGACCACCCTTATCACTCCACTCGTTAACTCTTCTACCCCAGCCAACCTTATAGCTCCTCATATTAGCTCGTGGTACAATGCCTCATGCTGATAAAGCTTCCTCGTATTCATAAATCAGCCTAACCTACGACATCTCAATTACAAGTTGGTTCATTTCTTAAAAAACAAAATACTTGTTTCTCATATCCATTAATCATGATTTTGAACTTCAATAACCACAACTTTCTAATTCTGAGACTGGACAGACTGGGGGGCTGGGGGGCTGGGGGGGGGGGGGGTGGGGGGGGGGGACTGACATAAACACATATTGTTCACCGCAAGTTGTCTAAAACACCAAAATAATCTTTTCTCCACCAAACATTATACAAGACAAAAAAAATTCAATACCTTTAATGTTTGTGTTGTTCTGTCTTGTACTTAGTTGTTCTGTCTAATACTCAGGGTTAGGCACCACTATATTGACATTCTTATGTATCCTATAACATCTAGCCACATCATAGGCTAATATTAAATTATTGTGTTTCATATTGTGTATATTTTAGTTTTCAATTGGGTCTGTAATTCTAACTTCTAATTACTATGGAAATGGAATAGTTTTCACTTTGCAGTTTACTGAAAATGAAAAATAATAAAAAAAGATGTTGGAGGGTATCATATTAATATGTGTATTTCACAGCTTCTGGAGAGAATTGGACCTGCAACAGAGAAATTAAAAAGTAAGGGAATTGATTTCTCATTGTGGTACAAACCTGAGGACTACAGGGCTGACGTTTAAAGAGACAACTGTTCTTGTTTCTCCTGGACTCTAACAGGAATCCGGTGACATTATTGTTCATTACATTTTTTATCACTATTAAAAATCTAACAATAATTTTTGTTAAATTCCATTTGGATGAATGATTTTTGTTATAGCTTATACTCTTTGTTTACAATTTTGGACTGAGGTTCCTGCACTTACTATCTTCATTGTTGTTACTATCATCTTCATGTATTTACGTAATTAGTGAGTGCATGCATAAGAGGAACTAGAGGTGGCTTAGATGGACTATCCACCAAAAATATGATAAATATTCCTAAAATATTTTGGCATTTTTATTAAATTACAAGTGCATACTGCATAGGTGTCAGTTTAATTTGGTTCAATTTTTATTAAACTTTCATTAGTTTGGTTCGGTTTTTTAATGATTTTTAGAAATGAAACCGAAACAAATTAACTAGTTTGGTTTGGTTGATCTATTTATCATGTCAATTCTCTGCTATTATTTTTTTCGTTGTATTATATACTCTATCAAATTTTCAAACTAAAATTTTCATATAAACTATTGCACACTATAATTTTCAAACAAGTTCAAATTAAATAAATTGATACAACACAAATCAAATAAACTAACTTAACTTTGTTTCCTTATTTTATTAGGCAATGTTTTATAACACAAAACTAAATGGTTTAGAACACAAATTATGTAAATACATGAAGCGTCTGATCAAGATTAGATGGTTAAAATCTCAAAGAAATTTTAATTGTTAAAAGTTAAAATTATCAAGTTTAAGATTTGAAGATGAGATAGTCATATTCGTCAAAAAAAAAAACATGAGATAGTCATAGTTAATAAGTCACGCAGTTAATTAATAACTGCAACTACAAGAAATCCAATTTTCATAATCTCAGTGATTTGGACATTGAAATCTACTACGCCATCACAAATTGATGCCAACATTTCATGTTTCTGATCTTTTAATGTTGTTCTTATTTATGTTTGTCAACAGTTTCATTGATTTTACATATTGTTCAAAGTGTTTTCTGCAGTTAATTTATGTTTTTAAGTATCAAAAATTCGCTTAGCCACCAATATGCTCGCTTAGCAATATGACAACGACACCACCAAAAGACAAAAGATCATTGCAGAAATAAGTTGCAGTTACTAGGGATGAGATTGAAGTTGTCAAATCCAAGTGTGCTACAGGAGTTGTTAATTTGATGAAAATGAATCACAATAGTGTACAATATACAAAAATATACATACACAGTAAAATATAGCAACAGCTTTTATAACAACATTAAATTTATAAATTATGAAGGAATCACTAAATGGAAGGTCTCATGCCACAATAAAATGTACAACACTTGATCCGTGAAATTGGTGTGTTGACATCAAGCTTTACAAAAGACTAAAGATGGAAGTTGTCTATCATATGGTAAACCACATCAGCGCCATCTGAATTCAACCAGTAGGTTTTCACCTGAAAGAAACCGCCGAAAACAAAGAACATCAATCATTCAATCTAAAGCAGTATCTTTGATGAATTTTGGCACAATAGTTTCGCAAAAAACAGACTACTCGCTACATAATTTTTTAAAGCTTGTGTAAGTTTAATTGCTTCCTCTCCAAACAAAAATGTGAGAGATGATTCAAAGCAAGTGAAAAACAAATTCTAATATGCAAAGCCAAAAACTGGTTTAACTACTGTCAGGAAGAAAAAAAATCTAAATCTCAAATATATATCAAAAACTTCAGTTAGAAGTATCAATGATAGGAACCAATCTCAATTCCTCCGACTAAACATTGAATGATAGCAACTGTTATATACTTATATTGATTGATAATCCAATAGAATCACGGCATCCCATGGCAGAAATACACTACAAGATTGAATGATAAAATGCAGAAATGTAAAGATAAGCTAGGTAGTTCGAGACACCTAGAATCTCCCAAGTGGACTACTAAATTCATTGCATAATTCCCTACCGAACATTATCTTCTTTCTCTTTCCTCCCATGCCACCTATCTCTAGTCATGCTTTTCCTACAATGTTAGTTACAACAATAGTGTGAATGCTTCTCTGCTGCACCTCACTGTCCCTCCTTACTTACACCATACCACTTCAACCCTACAAATCCGGCTTGTAAGGTGAGGATTGCCTCTGCTTTATAAACACATATCCAGGCCATCTCGCAACCGATGTGGGACTTGTTAACACTCCCCCTCGCGCCTAGTACTATTGGGCTTGGTGCGCGGAAATAAATGGTGGATGAGCCCAATCAAAAACCTGATTGCAGGCGGCCGGATGAAGTGGCCTAGCAAATCATGGAGGAGGCTTTGATACCATCTTAAAAATTGGGTTGGGCCTAACTCAACCCTACAAAACCGGCTAGTAAGGTGAGGATTGCCTCCGCTTTAAAAACACATATTCAGACCATCTCGCAATCGATGTGGGACTTCTTAATAGTTAAATTCATATCTTATTGTATTTTTTCCTAAGTGTTCCTAATTGATAAAGTTAGCAATAAATTGAAATAATTTAGGACGTGAAATTTCTGTTAGTTATTTGGCATATTTGTGCCGTCCGAAAGATCACTTCTGAAGATATGGAAGTTTTTAGTATCAAGGGCAGTGTAAAACGTAGCACCCTAAATTTTCCCCCCAAAATGCAACGTTAGCAATGAAGAGGAGCCCAAAAGAAGGGAGAAGTTTATCAATGAGCTTAAGTAACCAATCACGCCTGTGGGCAGGCATTGTGAGGCAATAAACCATGTCCTGAGGAAAAGTCTTATTTAAGAAGACAAGGTCACACTTGAGTTGTTGCGTTTTCATATGCTAGCTAGACTAGTTCACCTACTGATAGGAAACCCACTTTTGGATATTGTATAATCGTTGGACATAACATGATTTCCTATAAAAGAAGAAGCAGAAATAGAATGTTTCCACAAATGCTAAAGCAGAATATCAAGTAATGATTTTGATGTTGTAAAGTACATTATATTTGGTATCATCCATTTTCATCAGTTATGTACAAAACGTGAAGCAAGCATTTGAAAAGACTGCATCAAAAGGAAATCACACAAATTTTGCAGTAAAGATTTAAGATACAAACTGTACCTGAATTGTACTGTGAGCAACGTAGCGTTGTGTACTTGTCTCAAAGCTAACATCCACACGTTCCCAAGACACCTGAGTGAGACCCCTTATCATCTTTTCTACATTAAGGAAGAATAAAAATATCATTAACTTGAGATATTAGCTACTGAATAGTTCGTTAATGATAATTCATTACATATTAGTGTGGCAATTACTGAATCAGCTACTATTAACATTATTTTCGAAGATAAGAACTTTTTCATTGGGGACAGCTAACGTATTTGCATTTGCACAAATTTAATTACAGATTACCATGTGGCCTATCTAAGTTTAATATACTCTACTCATCCAGTTTTATGGGAAAATTAAATTGAGATGTTGACATTTGGGAGTAAAATAACAGTTAATTAAATATGTTTCTATACTTTTAAAATTGAAAATTTTCAAGTATTGGTCCATAAACAAAAGTATTCTGTGTTAGGATATAAAATGAAGGGAAATTAAAGTAGTTAAGAGCTGGTACAAAAGATTGTTATTTAGTTATCTTAGTTAGTTGGGTTTATTTGTTAGTTGTCTGTTAGTTTATTTTTTGTTTTAGGAGTTAGTTGCTCAAAGTCCTTCTCCCTTATTCCCTTGTATAGATGTTATATATAGAATTCCCTCTCCCTATTGGAAGGATCTTTTGGCTTTTGCCTTGTTGCTGGGAATCACCAGTAGTGGGTAGAATCTTCCTCAATTTATCTTTCCTATATCAAGAGAAAGGCTCCTAACAATTGGTCCGACCTTCCGTTACGATGGTGAACGCAACAGAAACCCGTTTAAGTGCTCTGGAAAAATGGAAAGGCGATCACGTAGTGATTCAAGAAAATTGAAGGCAGATACAACACAATTGAAGGCAGATACAGCACAATTGAAGGAAGGCATGGAAGAACTTAGAGCTGGTTTCAAGGAGCTGATGTGGGAAGTCAAGAAAATGTCAACTCCAAAGTGTGTTAGGTCGGTCAAGCACACTGAACCACCAGAAAATTCCTCTGGAGGTGAAGATTCCGATGAGGAAATCCCTCGTTCTGTCACCAAGGTTGAAGGTTCTGTCAAGAACGAAAAACCTTTAGAAGTTCAGTCCATCAAGAGCCTTGACAGTGGCAGAGAAAAAGAAAATGGTGAGAATGAAGAGTCACGGAGAAAGGGGAGAGGAAAGAATGGTTATCGCTGAACAATAAATAGTAGTGGATGAACAAAGAAGGCAGACGCCAGATCCTCCACAAGAACCATTTGTCATTAATCAATTAGGGGCAAACTCTGCATACTGCATTGGTGGCATTTGTTGAGCCACCATCTCTGCTGAAACCACTGGACGTGAATCGGACTAGCGGAGGAAATGTTTCTTGCATGTTATTTATGCTTCCACCACCTAAACCCCCAGATGGCGGTACTTGCACAGTAGCTATGGGAATTCCAATGGAAAAATCAAGGAAAGAATGTAGGTCATTCTCACACATTCAATGTCAAAGGTCTGAGAAATGGGTCGTCAGCAGTGGCAACACAAGTATTCGTTGTGTGACGGAACAATTTGATGGAGAACTGGCCACGCAGGAATTGCTACCAAAGGCTTATTTGCGAGTTATTGCTCCCCCACCACCACCGAAGCCGCCAAACACTCAGGTTGTAGCTTCCTTACCTACCGCTGGGCCCTGGCTCATTCTGTGATTCACGGTTGAACGACTCAGCTTGGGAGCGTGACACTGAAAATTCGATTCAGAAGCCAAGAAAAGCAAGAGGGCTTTGGTGTAAATTGGGCCCAGCTCAAACCTTAACGGTCCTGGACAAAAGTGATACCAATAATTGTTCAAGGTTCTTAGAGGGCCCTATTCAAGCTCCCATTTCGTATGATCCTATCAAACACAAATCTGTTTGGTACATAACAGAGGGTCGGCTGCTATGGCAAGAACGTGAAGAACGGGGGAATATGAAGGGGGCTGGAGCAGAAGCAGGTTCATCAAGCTTTCAACTGTGGGATCCTGGAGGATTTTTTGACAGCTATAAACATGAAATTGAGTGTAATACAACCTGGAGGACAAGTTTGTTTTGAGGAGGGCTGTATTGTTAGGATATAAAATGAGAAGTAGTTAAGAGCTGGTATAAAAGTTTGTTATCTTAGTTAGTCGGGTTTGTTTGTTAGTTGTCTCTCAGTTTGTTTTTTGTTTTAGGAGTTAGTTGCTCAAAGTCCTTCTCCCTTATTCCCTAGTATAGATGTCAATATATAGACTTCCCTCTCCCTATTAGAAGGATCTTTTGGTTTTTGCTTTGTTACTGGGTCACCAGTAGAGGGGAGTATCTTCCTCAATGTATCTTTACCTTACTTTCTCAAGCTTTCAAAAAAACCATCCCTCTTTTTATTCCAAATCTGCTCAGTTTGGGAATTCTTTCCTATATCAAGAGAAAGGTTCCTAACATTCTGCTTAATAGCATCAATAACAAAACTGTTAAATGCTTTAAATATTTTTCAAAACTTACAATATAACTTGCAAAAGGTCATAAACATACAAGAAATCTAAAACAAAGGATAGAAGATTTCTCTTTTATTTTTTTAATTCTTCAAGAACTAGACATCAGTACTAATTATTAATAAGAATAAAACATATAGACCCTTAAAATATGGAGCCAAATAAAGTACTTGTGCTCCTAGGTATTCAGAACAGCCTCATTTCTATAAGAGCGGTACAGAAAAACAGCACAAATCAACATTATATTATGAAATTAACTTCCGTTTTAAAATAAGGAAAGAACCTTCTAAGTCAACAGTTTGACCTCCAACATTTGAAGATGCTTTATTGTAAACGTCTTTGGTGTTTTGTCCTTCAACATAAACAATGTGCGGGTATTTCTCATCATTTACAATAAGATTGGACTAGCACAAAAGAAAATAGAATTTAGTCTCAGAAAGCAAAGTGAAGCATTAAGGTAGAATATTATTAGAAATTCAATACCTTTGGAAGTTCATGTTGACGGCGAATCGATGAGGTACGCCAACCAACCATCTCTTCAAGCTAAGTCAAGAATCACCAGTACATAAAAAGTATTTCCATATTTGAAAGTTTCATCAGCACCTTTGTGCCAATTTATACTTGTAAAATTACAAACTTATTATTAACCAAATTGACATGGTTTCTAGCTATCTATAAACTTTTTATAATGCATTTAAAACTGCCTCTTCTAAATTTGACATACGTGGTTGACTCTAAATTTAATATTGGAAATTTGGCATACGGGTGTGTTGCTAGTATCTAAATTAAAAAGAGGATACGATCATAATTTGCATTTGCATATGCCACCCGACGCTTGAATGCATGTAAAGCTGACCTACACCATCACAAACAATTAGATTGGCAATAATAACAAAAAATGGATATTATGATCTTTTGAAATCAACTAAAATATCAGTACTAACATAAATTTTAAATCGTCACAGTCATCAACCATCTGCAAGAGCAGAGCAGGTTTTCCACCATCACTGTCCATGAGGAAGAGATGCTTCCCAGATCTCCCAGCAACTAAGTGTGCAGTTTCGGATGCCCTTCTTTCAAGGAAAGGAAGACCACCAAGTAAAGGAAGCTATAACAAACAACGAATGGAGAAAAGCAATGAGAGATACTGCCATTCCAATATATGTGCTAGTGTATTAGTGTTATAATAAAAATAGTTCAGTTATAAGTATTATACTACTATGTACTAATTAGCAGTGATTACAATAACTGCAAATCTTTGCATTTATCGTTTTAAGTTTATACGTTATAGTAGCCTACTAAGTAGTTGAGACACATTGGTTCACTCATATACCTTGTTTTTCTCTATTCATTTTCTCTTAATATGGTATCTAAAGCCTAGATGGGATGGAATTAAAAATGATGACATTAGAGAGAGAATTGGGGTAGCACCTAAAGTAGAAGAGATGTTAGAAACTAGACTTAGGTGGTTTGGGCACATAGAGAGAAGACCAGTTAATTCTGTAGTTAGGAGAGTAGAGGGGAGTCATATCACTAGAAGTAGAGGTAGACCTAGAAAAACTATCATGAGGCATCTAGAGATAAATGAGTTGGAGAAAGACATGGTTTTTTATAGAACACTATGGCGTCGTTTGCTTCATGTTGCCAATCCCACCTAGTGGGATAAGGCTTGGTTGTTGTTGTATGGTATCTAAAGCCTAAACATGAGACAATCCTAATACGTGAGAACTGAGAACGCAATACAACTACAGCCTACAAGTATAATGTATTTTGCAGAAAATTGTGTTTCACCTCCGGTTTCCAGCCTCCCTTCTGTGTATACCTTTCTCAGAACTTAAACCTCATTTTCGGTTCATGATTCACTGCTATTATCAGCCGCCTTCCCAACCGACAACCACTGGATATGAAGTTTCTTGTAAAACTTAACCCATCACCACTGGTGTTGTTTCCAATAAACCCCACTAACTCACTGTGTTTTTTTGTGTCCATTTGCCTTAGTTTATTTCAATGTCAGTCATATTGTGTCTGCATTGGGGTATAGATACTATTGATGCCGCAGCGGATCCAGAAACGTAATGTAGTGGGGGCAAGAAAATTGTCTATAATATGATTATAAAAGACAAATATTTAAACTTTTACTAAATACACAATTTTATAAACAAAAGCCAAAAAATAGTCTATAATATGTAAGAAGGTGCTTACTTTTCAAAATATAATGTATTTTATATCAATGTGTGTGCTTAGTGTTAAGTGAGTGATAGAAATTATAATGGAAAATGATTATATTTAATATCAATTTATTCTGTTTTATCTATTATAATTTTCTACATTTATTTATGGAGGTAGCACCCATTTTTTTCTGGAAAAAATAAAGTTATGTATATCACATTTTTCAATTATTTTTGCTTTTGTGGGGGCAAGAGCCCCCCATTTCACTATATATATATATATATATTTTTTGGTATAGAAGCTAATAAAAGAAAAAAGAAAAACTAAAAAGAAAAACTAAGCACGAGGGAAAAAGGTTCCCATTGCGTCATTCCTTAGTGGTTCGCTAAGGCTTTCTGGAGGAGATGTGTGAGTCAAAATAATAGCCCTTGGATCAATACCAACCGTTCAGATCTTACATTTTCTTTATCTAGGATATTACAAATTGATCCTACAATATAAACTAAGATACTCTAACGTAATATAAACATATTATAAGATATTTTCTAAAGCTTCAAGCTTGTTACAAGTATTTTCTTTCAAACATAACGAACTTTCATGAACTGCAGGAAAAATTAACTATGATGATATTGGGCTAGACAAAATTCTAACATTTCCAATTTAAAATCTACAAAAAGAAGAAAAAAAATATCATGCAAAGATAGTCATTTATGGAGGACTAGCATAATTTCAGATATGTGGAGAAATGCTACTTAAGAGGACATATGAAGTTAGACTTAAATGCAACTCATGTGCACGTTTCTTCTAAAAAATTGAAATGACTAAGATTTATTTGTCCAACAAATTTAAGTAATTAAGTGACAGCCTAAACAAAAATTTTAAGTTACAGTTCATAGAAAAGTACCTGTTTATTTCCTCTTGAACCGAGATGAGGTGTTGCAAATGTTATAAAGTTCATTGGCTCTAAACCAGCAATTTTGGCTTCATAAATCTGTTTAAGGCATGGCTTTGAATATTCTGTCTTCTCTTCATTGAAAGTGTTTCTGCTGGTACTAACACATTCCAATTTTGACGAATTATCATAAAGTCTCCCAATTGCATATCTTGCCACCAAGCCTCCCAAAGAATGTGCGACAAAGGATATCTTCTGCACCTCTGGCCATCGCCTAACCACAGACAGTACCTGGTCAAATATGAAGAAAAATTGAAGGTTTAGATGAAAACAAGTAATGGAAAAGCAACATTATAAATGAAAACTTTAGGCCAGTATGAAAATTTAAGATGAGCAAAGAAAAAAAGGTCATATTATTATTACCAAAATACCTCTTCAGCTAGCCTCTCACCCATTGTGTCAACACCATCAAACGTCAATATTGAAGAATTGCATTCACTGCCTGTCCATAAATTATCAAGTAAAATGCAACTGGTGGTTTTCTTAATCGCAAACAATATACAAGTTAAAGATTGGCAGACTTAGAAATTTTAGAGCAAAAATCAGATGAATATCAGAGCAGGATGATTTAATATTTTGAGAAATACAAAAAAAATCAGATGCACCATTTCTGTTTGTGAAAGATGTTTGATATCATTTAACATGATACAAAGATGGAGACGGTTTAAGTCAAACAACAAACTGAATTAGAACCTTGAAACTATCAATTGTTATCCGACAACTTACATGTAGATCACAAACCCAATAAAGAACATAGCATTGCAGTGATATGGCGCATTTCAAATTCTAGTAAGTTACTATCAATGGTACTTTGATGCAATGAAAATGTAGCAGATATATTTATGAAGGAAGAGGGAATGCTTACGGTGCACAATAACTTTATCTGGAAGTCTCTTCACAAACTGCTCGGCAGCGTATCTCCAATCAGAAGCACTGAAAAACCAAGCACATTTCATTGACCATAGCCCACAAACACATGATAAATTTCAAAATATCTAATGAACTTTTTTCTTTTTGATAATGCAATATCTAACTTCATCGCACAAAAGAGAAAATGTTGGATAAGTATTTACAACTAAATTATCCAGCTAACATAATCATAAAATAATGGAATTCCGGTACAAAAACTCAGACTCCCCCATAATCATAAAAATAATATAACAACGAAGCAATTAAAGGCAACAAAAAGGTGATATTGCCAATAGTGTCCCGGGACTGTTGACCCCAAAATCATCTATGCTAGGTGATGACGTGGCATCCATGTCACATGAGTGACTTGCCACATCAGCGTTGACTTGGTCAGAATTGATTTTTGCAAAAGGAACTAAACACAAGGGGCTAGAAGTGCTATTTTGAAACATAGGGGGCCAAAATCGCAAGTTTTTGAAACATAGGGGGCCGAAAGTGCAATTTAGCCAAAAAATTAATGATCTAAAGTTAGAAATTAATTGTTAAAAATGTTAGTTGGAAGAATTGAACCCACAATCCCTTATCTCTCCTACTCTAATGTTCCTCAACTTAAACCATCTTATCACACCCTCCAACAGTTATAACTGCCATTTGGTTGTTTTTGGTAATACATGAGAGATATGTGTGTAAAACTGACGGGCTGACGACAGTAATTATACCACAATTAAACACTAACGCTGTAAACAATCTCGACCACTGATTCGATAGTGAGCGACCTAGATTACACATTCACACTATCAATAATATTAAAGATTCTCGACCATCAATTTAGAGTTTTAGATTGGAAAGTAAAGTCAAGATCAATAAATGGGTCATGTCGAGAATCTATTTCTGTTAGTTACGCTTGTACAACCTGGGTAGTTCTGATTCTGTCATTCCTTAAGCCGTCTATAAATAACTAATCAATCTATCATAAATCAATCAATGAGTAATTTTCAAAATTCTCAAGCATTTACACAAAACATGAAATTTTATTTTGTTTAGTAGCATAGTGGCTAGACTCACATATATTTAAACGGAGAGAAATGTAGAATCGTGGGTTCCAACTTGAGTCACTACATATCACCACCTCTGCAACTACCAACTAAGTTGTACTTAGGAGACGATATTTTTTAGGAAAATGCTAAACAGTGCCCCTGGGGCACTCTTTAAGGAATTTAAATAGTAAGCTTGTATGAAGATTTTATAAAAATATTTAAAATCAATGCATTCGAAATTGAAATGTTTAAGTTTTAAAAGGAATAAGTTCTTTAATAAGAATCCTTAAAGAGTGCCCCGGGTGCACTCGTTAGCAAGACAGCTTTTTTGTCTAGTAGCCAGGTGGCCAGAATTCAACCTTATAAATTAAATAAGTAGGCATACCAGACTCAATCTCAATCCTGCATATAATATGCAATGACCCTACCAACTAAGCTATTTATAGGTAATCCAATTCTAAAACTAAAATCCTAATTGAAGTCTTAAAAATCACCCAAGTATATATAAAGTAATAAAAGCTACAACTATTCCAGTTATACTATTAACCATAATATTTTTTGAACGGTAGATATATTATTAATAAGATCAGGTCTCTGCATAACACGAAAAAAAGATTGGTAATAACCATAATAAAACATTATTACCTCCCAGTTATACCATTAACCATAATAACAAGATGACGAGGAACCCGTTTAGCAGTCACGGAGGCGTTAAAGAACTCTTCGCCGCCGAGTTCAGCGTCAACCTTAAACCGGGAGCTATTATTCCAACAGGTTGGACGGAGTAATTGCATTTTGATAGAATTAAATGAAAGAGAAGGACAGACGAGAAATCTAGGTCTGGATCGAGTTGTTGTTGTTGTTCCTCCTGAATCGAAACAGAAAGTGTTGAACAGTGACCGGGTCGGGTTTGGAACGGGTATTCGGAGCACGACGGTGGAGGAGTCCGAGGCGAGCATGAAAGAGGTTTTTTGGTAAATTGATGTGAAGCGGTTGTGTTTATTGTTTTGGGCATAGAAAAATATTTGAAGATGAGATGAGATGGTTGTGAATGAATGATTGTGTTGAAGTTGAAGGGAGTTTGAGCGTCACAAGTTTGCAATGACAACTTGTGTAGTAATCAATTGTTAACGACTGAGTCAAAGTCAAACTATGACTACCCCTTATACTCGCCGTCCCAAAATAAATGTTGTAGTTAGATCATTTTGTATTATTTATGTAAGGTCTGTTTGGCAAAAATAGCTTATAGCTGATGGCTGATAGCTCTGATAGTTGATGGCTTATGGCTGGTAGTTGATAAGCTAATTGAAGTGTTTGGTAAAATTAGCGGTTCAACTAACTGATAAATATAAAATGACATAAAAGGATATTCTTAATTTATAGTAAAATTTATATTTTAAATACTTAAAATTTAGTTTTTTTGTTAAAAAAAACAATTTAGAGTTTATTAATTTCATATATCTATTAAGTATTATTATTAATTTAATTTTTATTCATAATTTTTTTTATTATTATATGATATTTAATTAGTGTATAAACTTTTTTAACACAATTAAAATCGTGTATAAATTTTTTTGAGTAAAAATAGTTTATAATTAAAAGTGACAATGAACACGTATGTATATACTACGTTCAATCTTTTTTCAATTTCAAATATGTCCATATCTCAATTTTCCATATCATTAATTAAAAAAATTCATTAAATAAAATGGTTGAAACATGCTTAATTGCGTATTATGGGAATTGGGAAGTAGAACCAAATGATAATTACCATGCATTAACTCGCGAACAGAACATGGCCTGGGGAGTTGGAATTTTTATTTTATTTTATATAAATAATTACTAGTATAAATAATCAGGGTATAATGGAATTTTAGATAAAATAATAAGGGTAAAATTGGAAAGAAAAGTGATAAGCTATAAGCTATAAGCTAAAACGCTATATGAAATAGCGTTTGGAAAATAAGTTAAAAGTCAGTAAAATAAGTTATAAGCTATAAGCTAAAAGTCCTTACCAAATAGAGTTTTTTATGTTATATGAGCTTATAAGCTAAAAGCTATAAGCTATAAGCTCAAAATTATGACTTACAATTTACTTTAATGGTAGTTTTTTACTAATATATAAATGTAAATATTAATATTTAAGATGTTGTTTGATTTGTTTCGATGAGTATTTATAAAGTATACAGCTTTTATACTCCCTATGTCCCAATATATAAGGCTCTTTGATTTATTTTACATGTATTAAAAAAAAATTGGTAGTGTAATTATTGTGTCCAATTTATGTGTAAATTTTACCAAATTGTTCTTTGTTTTAATGTGTAAAAATTTAGCTTTTTGTATTCCAATGCAAAGTATAATAATAATTAAATGTATGTGTATGGAAAAAAGTAATAAATGCACTTAGTATTTTGCAAAAAAGCGTATATTTTTGGACTGAACTTTTTTTGAAATGGTGCTTATAATTTGGGATGGAGGGAGTAATTTTTAAAGATAGATGATTAAAGATGTTAACGATTAAAGTTGTGTTTTAGTAAACGTGAACTGGTCAATTGTGACATTTATTTTGGGACGGAAGGAATACTACTATTCATTTATTTTTTGTTACAATAATACTACCTCCATCCCTAAGACCATCTACAATGGTCTCTTTATCTATGTTGAATGTCAGATTTATAATGCAAATACTTCTCCAATGGTTTGTTTAATCTGATCTGGCGGAGAGAAGAGGTGAGTGGAATCAACCCAATTTAATCTGACATGACAGGCCACATGGCAACGTAAGAATGGTTGAAATAGGGCGCGTGTTGTACACGCGCCGACAAGGAGAGTGGGTGCAGAGTTGCACGCAGAGGGAGAATGGGAAGGGGATAAAGTGTACGCGTGTTCAATTCTGATTGGCTGGGCGGATTTTAAATATATCCTTATTTTTAAACTCAATTATTTCATTGCAAAATAATTTTATTTTTTTACCAAAATTCGTAACTTTTTTTTCTCTATAAATAGATACTTGGTTCATTTGATTTGGACATAGAAAAAAATCCGATTTTTTTACTTGTTTAATCATATTATTAGTGTTATTAGTGTTAATTTTATGATTTAAGTCTTTTATTTTTAGTAAAATGAATCCCAATAATCATTTCAACACCCAAAATTCTTCTAATAGAATTTTCAACCAAAATTCCAACACTTCTCAAAATCCAAACACTTCTCAAAATCCTAACACTTCTCAAAATCCAAATCAATTTTCTACCCAACATCCTCAAAACATGCATAATTTTGGTTATCCACCAAATTTCATTAATCCATATGATCCATACTTTAATCCATATTATGGATCTATAATGAGAAATTTATCTCAACCACCACCGTTTCATGGTAATATGCCAACGGGGAATGAAAATGTTTCTAGTGGTGGTTCACGTGAATTTCCCGAATTTTCAACATAAATGACCGGTGCTAATGAATTCACTCCAAATTCAGAAGATTCAACGCCCAAGAGCAAGAAAAATATGCAAGTTACATGGAACACTGAACAAAATTTGGTGTTAATTAGTGGATGGATTAAATTTGGTACAGATAGTATTGTTGGGAGAAACCAAAAAGGTGATACATATTGGGGTAAAATCGCGCGATGCAAGAGGTCATCACAAACTGCAAGCAGATCTAGTGAAGCACATATGGGCAAAGTTTGGAATGATTCATGACTGAAGATGATTTGTATCGACTAATTATGTTATTTGTGTGTTGTATTGCATTTTAAGTTATTTTGCATCGTATTAATTATGTTACTTGTGTATTGTATTGTATTTAATTTAAGTTAATTTGTACCGTACTAATTACGTTATTAGTGTGATGTATTGCATTCGATGTTAAGAAAATAAAAAAAAATTATTTAAATATTTTTTGTTAAGTGTTCATTATTTTAATTTAATTTTAATCGATAATTGTAAATTTATTTAATCATAAAATCAAAAATTTAAATTTAAATAAGAATGTAAAATAAAAAGTGGTGGGATAAAGAAAGTAGTGGGATAGGGTGTTGAATGAAAAAACTATTGGAGAGAGTAAAAATTGAATGTGTGTTGAATGATTAGGTGGAAGAGAGAGAAGATGATGTGGAGTGTAAAAAGTGAAAAAGTGAGTGTTGAATGTTATTAACCAATGTACATGGTCTAAATATAAGATCATGTTTAACTAAACTATACTATTCATTTATCATATTTTGACTGTATTTTTTTATAAAATATTTGTAAATATTAACATATAAGATCTTGTTTGAATTGTTTTAATGAGTATTTTCAAAATATCAAATATTTATAATTTTTATTGTTAAATAGTTAAAGATATTAGTAATCAAAATTATGCATTGGCATATGTGCAGTGGTCAAACAGAGTCTTATATTTAAGAAAAGAGGTAGTATTAGGAGTATCTCAATTTTTTCCATTATTATATTTTAATCATTAATAAATTTAATCTTTTATTTTGTAACAAAACAAAAATTAGTACAAAATTATCATAAAAAATGAAGGAGATTAATAATAGTCAACTAAGGGAGTTTTTGCCATTGCTTTTGGCGGTAGATACTTTGATCTTAACCAAAAATGATTATATTATAACCGTCTATGATATAACTTGAATTCAATACCTTAAGGTTACAATGTTAGACTCTTACTACCGAACTACCACCTCAAGTGTAAGTGTTTAATAAAATTAACTCTTTATATTTAAACACTTAATAAAATAAAATATATTTATCGTGAATTCTTAATCAGTTCTTCCACTACGATGTAGAAATTCTATTGTTTTTTTCATTAATCCAATTGATCACTCTAACTTTTTTTTTGGTACATCGAAAGATAATTGATCAGTATACCTTAGTTAGACTAACAAATCACTTAAAAATTTAAATTTTGACAATATAATGGTTCAATCTCAATTACCGGGAGAAAATGTGACTTAAGAAAACTAGTTCCAATAAAGCAGTTGTGAAGTCTCAACTTATCCACTTATTACTTATAAAGTTTTGCCGTATTCACCACTCGAGTACCATATGCGTGCTTGGTACTGATATGTATCTAGTACGGATACTTCACAATTTTTGGAGTACTCGTGCTTCATAAAATGTAGGGATATTGTTGGTGTTTTTGGTGTTGGCTTCATTTTTGGTAAAACATAATGAGGAAGAAGATGTGCAGGATAATGTGGGCAATTTGTTAACCCATATTTTGGTTAAGTCAAAATATGCCCTAAATGTTATTTGAATATAATTAATGAACGTTCAATCATGGAAATCAATGTTTCCATAACATTTATTTTTTACATGAAGGTCAAAGGCAATTTATTTAACAAAAGAACATTTTAAATAACAAGAATATTCATTTCGAGTCATCCACATTAAGATGAAAAGCATTCACAAGTCCAAGAAGCAAATTAAGATTTGGTTTGAGTCATCCACATTTCGAGTAGCTATCAAGAATCATTCGAACTCGATGACGTTTTGTAACTCGGTGATTTATCAACATTTCTGAAGATTAAAAATTCAAACCATTGCAACTCTTCATTCAAATGTGGCAACTATTGGCATTCAAGAATGAAGATTAGGTGGCAAGACACTTGTCAAATGGATGTTATATAGTCTTTAATACATAGTTATAGGATTTATCTATAAATACTAGTTCATTTGTTGTAATTTCTATCACAAATTCACATACTAAAAATCCTTACAAATTTTGAGTACCCATGCGTTCGAGTGAAAAGAATACAAAAGGCAACATGTATGTTTCTGTGATCATTCTTTACTAATTCAATGCAATTTATCTTTCCATGCAATTTACTTGTTTTCATTTACATTCTTTTCATTTTATTTCATTGAATCATTTACTTTTCTTTGTCAATACGTACTCACTTTGAGTATTTTTACATTTCTTGTCATTCAATTTACTTTTCTTGTTATTTAATTCACTTTGTCAAACAAACTTGTTCATTTGCGTTAATGAGCATTGTTATTTTCAAACATAAACAATGAATGCACAAATCATGTTCCGAGATTCTCTAGTTGGTCTCTCAAGCATTGTAAACTAGCGGTTGTTTACCAAAAATCAATATAAACAGGTTCTAAAATATATTTATTGGGTCTGAAACTTGTTTATCAAGAAAACCCACGAATCTCAGGGTATTTAAAGGAAGATTTAGAACCTGAGAACTTACGGACTAAAATCGTCAAGTGCCTAATGATAAATCTAGGATTTTAGTCTTGTCTATTGTGAGCCTTTGCTTGTGTCACCTTGATGCTTGCATAAGGACTAGGTATTGAGTTGTAAACTCTTGTACTCCGAAGCTTTTAAGCAAGGAGTCTTTTCTGTAAGTCACTCTAAGCCTCTAGGTATGAGTGATGTTTTTTTCATTGGAGTGGAGTCTCCTAATTTAATCGTTTGTTAAAGATGACATTGGTCTGTGTTTGGATAGGAAGTGAGATGAGTTTCTCTTACCCCTGGGGTACCGGGGTAGAAATATAACACGCGTAATTAGTGAGTTCTTGAAGTTGTAAACCGAGGGTCAGCCGGATAACTTAGGAATAACGTTACGCTAGTGGTATGCCCCCAAATTAGGACGTTGGGCCGAACTGGGTTAACAAATCACTTGTGTACTTTACCTTCCTGTCATTTATTTTTTACTTGTTCTGTGTTTTTCGCTGGTAAGATGTGTGCACATCATGCACCACATCTTTTACTGGTGCACCGGAAATTTCAATTGGTATCAGAGCAGGTCACTCTACCTGTTCTAGTTTAAAAGGGTGAGATCAAGGGGAGATAGTTTCTGGTACTATGGACAAGGAAGATTGTGATGATGCAGATGAGGAACAGATGGCAATATTGACATCTGATATGCCCTGTTGTGCTTATGAATTAATGGTATAAGCTTCCTATTCAGGGGGAGTAGTACTTTCGGGGGAGTAATATTTTTCTTATCTTATCTGCTATTGAGGGTAAGTATTATTGTGCGCTACTATCTTAAAGTAGTGTTGAAGATGTTCGTACCTTCTTTCATATTGAAATATCCCCTTGCATTGAAAAGAAGGAAGGAAGGTATATGTATCTCTTTTATCTCTGTTAGAAAGAATATGTTAATTGTTGCTCTGCTGCTGATCTGATGTTAATTGTTTCTACTATCCACTTTTGTCTGTGAGATCAAGCCATGAAGAGTTTATGCCCCTGATGTGTGTTAATTGTTAGTTGTGGCTCGTATATGTATTGTACGCATAATGTGGCTTACGATGTTGACACTTAATTGGTGTCACTTTGTTTGCATGTTATGTCTAATGGTATTGGCACATTGTCGGTGTCAATATGTTACTTGTGAGTTGTTTGTTAATCGTATAAGTATTGCACACATAATGTGGCTAACAATGTTGACACATAGTCGGTGTCACTTTGTTTGCATATTATGTCTAAGATATTGTTACATTGTCGGTGTCAATATGTTACTTATGAGTTGTTAATTGTTCCCATGATCTGAGATGTGCATGAATTAAGGGGGAGAAAATGTTTCTTGTTAATTGTATATGAAGCAGAAATTAAGGGGGAGTGCTACTCATATGACGATGTTACTAAGGGGGAGTTAGTAGTCTCTATTACTTGTTAATTGTGTGCTTCCATGCATATGTGCTACTCTTAGCATGACAAGCCATATGTGTGTTTTCTTAAACACCTTTTGTTTCTCTTGAATGAGGTCGTTTATCATCCGCTGATGTATGCCTCTGATAATATGTGAATTGTTGATTGTTGATTATTGATTTTTCTCTTTCAAGCTACTATTCTCTGATTAATATGAAGGAGCATCTTATTTATATCTCTCTGGCGTGCTATCTGGTCCAAGATTGTTTTAGCCAAAAATTTGCCAAAGGGGGAGATTATTGGTGTTTTTGATGTTGGCTTCATTTTTGGTAAAACATAACGAGGAAGAAGATGTGCAGGATAATGTGGGCACATCTTGATGACGCACACGTATTTCTAGGCGAGATCTTTTTAAAGATTTGGTTCGGTTTTATCTGTTAGACTACAAGGCTACGCTCAAATGTGGCGAACTAGAGCGTTCCAAACAAACAACTACGGTTTTTCGTAAACTAATCGAGTAAGCGCGGAAGCTACCTAGATCGGTAGTCTATTGCACCTCGACCAAAGGAAAGGTAGTAAAAGCCGATATGAAATGAAGGTGATACAAGGAATGCAATCCAAATTAACAAGTCAAGCAATTTTCTAATAACACTTATCTATTAAAAATTGTCTCACACACAAATTGCGGAATTGTAAATTCGTATAGCAAACAAAGTGATCACACAATAATTTCGTCGAACACGTGGCGTGTATGACGAAATTATGTATGCAAGTAAATAACAAAGTAGAATGTAAAGAGATAAGGGATAGAGAGATACACAAGGGAGTGATCAGGGCGTTCCCAGCTTTCGCGTCGTCCTCGCAGTGGGCCGGTACGTTTCCCCCCAACTTATCAAAAGGATACAAGCAATTGACAATAGGAGAAAAACTGAAGGTTTGTGTTCTTGTATCCATACATCCACGCGTATGTATCGATACATACACCAGAAAAAAAACAGAGCATGACTGATATGTTTCGAAACACAAAGGTGTGTTTCGAAACACAAGGCTCTCTCTGGTTTCAGTAGAGTCTGCATGTGTTTCGAAATATACAAGTGTGTTTCGAAACAGTGTTTCGAAACATAGAGGCTCCTCTGACTCCAATGAGAGCAATTTGTATCGATACAAAAGTGCTATGTATCGATACAAATGCGTGATAATCAAGCTGAACAAGTTTCAGGACATTTGTATCGATACAAATATATATGTATCGATACAAAACACCTAAAAATTGGTTTTTCAAAGTTTCAAAATAATGTTTTGCTGTCAAGTCAATTTCAATTGTTGCCTAAACATATTCTACTCTATTTCTATGTGTTTTGACAATTATTAAAACTCGGAGGGGAACTGGTGCATTAACATTCTCCCCTTTTTGATAATTGTCAAAACTATTGCATAAGCTAACTAAGCCTACCTAAGATGCAATATACAAATAGCTTTAAGATACAGACGCAAACAACAACAAGGCTAACCACTTGCGAAGCTCCCCCTTAGTTGAGGCCATCTTGCACATATGTTGAACAACGGATCCGAAGACTCAAAGCTTTATCCATAGCTTAGGCTTGCCAATCTTTTCTCCCCCTTTGACATTATCAAAAAGAAGAAAAGAAAACTCATGAGAAGTATCGAAATTCAAAGTAAAGAGCATATAGGTCACATAATGCACTTACATTTGTCGAAATGCACTATATGATAAAAAAAATAACCTGATCAAATAATTAAGCAAAATATGCACGAATATATTCCAATGACGAAACAAAGCATCATGATAAACATGGCATGTAGAACAACAAGCCAAACCAAATCACATGATTAGCAAACATCGACATTGTAATCAATTCAAAACATATTCTACGGACGAATAAAATAAAATGCAACCATGCATAAACCATTATACACAAAAAGATCCATACAACCAAATTGAGATATTAGAGTCATAGTGTTACAACAAACAAAAGGATGTTTGAAAAAAAATCCTTATGACTCTATCAAGCATGTATGTATGAAACACATATATTCACCAAGGTACAAACATTATGAATGTGACAAGAACTTGTTAAAGCAAAAATTCACAATTCAATCAATGTATCAAGACAAAGCATTTATATCCATTATGCATAATAAGTCAAAACATGATACACAAGCATATACAAACAAAAATGAACTTAATATGACTTTTGGCTTAATCTTTGTCAAATCCCCATTTTTAAATATGAGTCTCAACAACTTATTACTATCATTGAGCAAAATTTTTGGAAATGGAGGATTGTACAACTATCCTACCAAAAATTTCATATTGAGTTGAAATTATATGTATATGAACAAAGAACCACACAAGCAAGTATAAAATGTAAAAAGAGTAAGAAATAGGAACAAAGATAAGGATTAGGTTCTTCCCTTTGAAGTATCAAGTATTGAAAGTGATCAATTTCCATAACTTTTATTGTATCAAGTTAAGAACTTATCCTATGTCTTTATGCCTTTATAAGTCTTGAACGCCATTGTTATCGATGTCTCTCGTCAATGGTCCAAGACGCTTTCCTACAATTTTAAACATTGCAAATAGGTACCCAACTCTCATTGGGTCCTAGGTGGTTAGTAACAAAACCATTGAAGGATTTGGGAATCCATTGCATTTTGCCTTTTGGTACAAAAAATTTTCTAGCTTGGCACTTTGCAATGGTATGACCCTTATCACAACAATAGTAACACACAATATTGGAATGATCCTTGTGACACAAAAATTTTCTTTTGGGATTCATCTTCTTTTTAACAAATTTGTTATTTTTAGAGGGCCTATTTCTAGGCTTGTTAAAAATCTTTGGCACATCCACAAAAGGAATTTTTGGTACAAGGGCTTCGTCTAATTTGGCTTGAAGGGTTTTAACTTCTCCTTGCCAAACACTACAAGCATTACATTTATTCCAAGATGACATATGAGACTTGTATAATTTGTCTTGAAGGTTTTTCACTTCTCCTTTCAAATTACTACAAGAATCACATTCATTCTTTGATGACTTATTGTCAAAATCATCTTTTGAAGGAACCATGGTAAGTTTTAATGCCGCTAATTCATCTTATAATTTTTTAATTTGTGACTCTAAGTTAGAAATTACTTTCTTCCTCTTTGCCAATTTCTTAAATGAACTAGTGGCTTCACCATATAGTTTTTCAAAAGCATTTTGAAGTTCATCATATGAGGGACTATCATTAGAGATAGAGCTAGAATCACTTACTTGACGTTTGTGATGTTTTTTTCCTTTGCTAGGTGAACCATTCATGAGTACCACATGAGCGCGTTCATCATCCTCTTCACTTGAGCTATTTGACCTAGATGCATCTTCTCTTGAACTTTCCCAAGCAACATAAGCTTTCTTACTCTTGTGAATTTTCTCGGAGGACTTTCCCTTTCGTTTGTTATAAGATGGACATTCCGGTCTATAATGTCCCGATTTGCCACATTCATAACATAATCTTTTTGGCATGCTCTTCTCCTTTTCTATATTATCCCTTGATTGCTTCCGTGACTTGGGATCATTTGTCTTCGAGAATTTTATACCATGTTTTGAAACATACTTATGAAATCTTCGAACAAATAAATTCATTTCTTCTTCGTCCCACTCGTCGTCACTTAAGCTACTTTCCTCTTGCTCAACCTTTTTGGACTTTGAGACGGAAGCCGTTAGAGCAATGGACTTCCTATCTTTATCCTTTTCCTTCTCCGTATGCTTGTCCTTCTTAGATCCCTTCTCATGCTTATCTAAGGCATAGAGCACGCTCTCATGCTCTTCAAGCTTTCCAAAGAGCGTTGTAAGGCTCAATTGAGAGAGATCATTGGCTTCTTTGATTGCCGTGACCTTTGGTTGCCATTTCCTAGATAAACACCTCAAAATTTTGTTAGTAGCAACTTCATTTGCTATAGGATTTCCAAGACCATGCAATTTATGTGTGATTTTTATGAACCTTTGTTGCATTTCATTGATGGTTTCACCATCATTCATATGAAAAAGTTCAAATTCTTGTGTCAAAGTATTTATTTTCGATTGCTTTACTTCATTAATCCCCTCAAAGTGGTTGACTAATGTATCTCACATTTGTTTTGCAGAGGTACAATGCGAGACATGGTAAAATTGTTCAATCCCCAATGAGGATAGTAAAATATATTGAGCCTTCGCATCGTAACCTACTTTCTTTCTATCATCGTCATTCCATTGCGTCATTGGCTTGTTGGTAACAAAACCATTAAAATTGGTATTTGTCAGAATAAAGGGACCGTTGATGATGATGTTCCAAACTTCAACATCATAAGAAGTGATGTGAATCCTCATACTACTTTTCCAGTCGTCGAAATGTTCGCCGTTGAAGATTGGCGCGCGATTGTACGCCCCTTTTGGTGCAAAAGCCATATTGTCTAATAATTGGCACAAATCCGCTGAATTTTTGTATAAAAAATCAACCGGGGTCGTGATACCACTTTTTAGACTACAAGGCTACGCTCAAATGTGGCGAACTAGAGCGCTCCAAACAAACAACTACGGTTTTTCGTAAACTAATCGAGTAAGCGCGGAAGCTACCTAGATCGGTAGTCTATTGCACCTCGACCAAAGGAAAGGTAGTAAAAGCCGATATGGAATGAAGGTGATACAAGGAATGCAATCCAAATTAACAAGTCAAACAATTTTCTAATAACACTTATCTATTAAAAATTGTCTCACAAACAAATTGCGGAATTGTAAATTCGTATAGCAAACAAAGTGATCACACAATAATTTCGTCGAACACGTGGCGTGTATGACAAAATTATGTATGCAAGTAAATAGCAAAATAGAATGTAAAGAGATAAGGGATAGAGAGATACACAAGGGAGTGATCAGGGAGTTCCCAGCTTTCGCGTCGTCCTCGCAGTGGGCCGGTACGTCTCCCCCCAACTTATCAAAAGGATAAGTTGAGACTTTACTTCGGAAAATCTCTTTAACAATGCACAAATTACAAACGATACAATATAAAAGATACAGACTCGATTACACGATCTTCACCATCTTCAACATAGCTCCGTCTTGTAATTGCGCAAACCCCAATTCGATCTTGTCTTCAATTATCGTTCCCAACGATCAATCCTTCACGCTATCTTCAACCAAGAACCCGTGATGATCGTCCGAATAATTCCCTCGCCAAATCGAATTGTAACATTCAAGCAACACTTGAATCCGGATGAGAAACACTACCTTCAAGACCCAATCAACTCGGATGACAAATTCTGATTCACCGCGAATTTTCCCCGAACGTTATCCTTCAAGATCTTCTAAGAAACTTCAATTGAACCCATACTCAATATTCAATTTGATAGAGATAAGAAGGAAGATGATGATTGCTCTTGAATGATCCTTGATGCAAAACTCTCAAACAATCTTGATCAAAGAACTCTTCAATACTGGTTTCTCATCACATACAACAATAACACATAAAGCTATATATAATGAAAATAGAATTGAGCAAATTTAGGCACAATCTAACAGATTTGTATCGATACATACATGAATGTGTATCGATACAAGCAATTGACAGCAGGAGAAAAACTGTAGGTTTTTGTGTTCTTGTATCGATACATCCACGCGTATGTATCGATATATACACCAGAAAAAAAACAGAGTATGACTGATATGTTTCGAAACACAAAGGTGTGTTTCGAAACACAAGGCTCTCTCTGGTTTCAGTAGAGTCTGCATGTGTTTTGAAACATACAAGTGTGTTTCGAAACACAGAGGCTCCTCTGACTCCAATGAGAGCAATTTGTATCGATACAAAAGTGCTATGTATCGATACAAATGCGTGATAATCAGCCTGAACATGTTTCAGGACATTTGTATCGATACAGATATATATGTATCGATACAAAACACCTAAAAATTGGTTTTTCAAAGTTTCAAAATAATGTTTTGCTGTCAAGTCAATTTCAATTGTTGCCTAAACATATTCTACTCAATTTCCATGTGTTTTGACAATTATTAAAACTCGGAGGGGAACTGGTGCATTAACATTTTCTTCATTAATTGTGCATCAAATCTCGCCTTTTTATCTAGAACCTTCAAGAAGTGGCGTTTTGCCCTGATTGCTTTGTAAAATATGTTTCTCTATTTTCTCTATTTGTAGAAACATATTATATGGTTCTAAAATATATTTGTTGGGTCTGAAACTTGTTTATCAAGAAAACCCACAAATCTCAGGCTATTTAAAAGAAGATTCAGAACCTGAGAACTTACGGACTAAAATTGTCAAGTGCCTAATGATAAATCTAGGGTTTTAGTCTTGTCTATTGTGAGTCTTTGCTTGTGTCACCTTGATGCTTGCATAAGGACTAGGTATTGAGTTGTAAACTCTTGTACTCCGAAGCTTCTAAGCAAGGAGTCTTTTCTGTAAGTCATTCTAAGCCTCTAGGTATGAGTCATGTTATTTCCATTAGAGTGGAGTCTCCTAATTTAATCGTTTGTTAAAGATGACACTAGTCTGTGTTTGGATAGGAAGTGAGATGGGTTTCTCTTACCCCTGGGGTACTGGGGTAGAAATATAACACCGGTAATTAGTGAGTTCTTGAAGTTGTAAACCGAGGGTCAGCCGGATAACTTAGGAATAACATTACGCTAGTGGATTTCCTTCCTGGCTTGGTATGCCCCCAGATTAGGACGTTGGGCCGAACTGGGTTATCAAATCACTTGTGTACTTTACCTTCCTGTCATTTATGTTTTACTTGTTCATTGTGTTTTTCGCTGGTAAGATGTGTGCACATCATGCACCACATCTTTTACTGGTGCACCTGAAATTTCAGATACGTTGGGTTCAATTGATATAACATTTATTGGAGAATGTTTTTTAAGAAAACGAAAGAATGTGGATATCATACATGGATACAATGGAGGTTTGTAATTGTAAGGGAAAGAGGAGGAAGAAGATGAAGATTTGTGTTTGTTCATTTTTATTGTATTTTTTTGTTTGAAAATTTTAAGTTTTACGGGAAATTTTATCCTTGTCTGGTTTGGTGTGAAGTTTAAATAAACAATTTCCACATATTGGTCAAATGCCTCAAATTTTGAGATACATCATAAAAAATCAAACGGAAAGATAATGTTAAGGACGAGTTTGGTTTCGTTTTAGTATCTATTTTTTTAAATCTATAATTTAAATCGAAATTAAAAAATAAGTTAAGGGTCTAAAAGTGTACTACCTCTGTCACAAAAATATAAAAATCGATTGATCATTGCACGTATGCTGCTAATACATGATTATCTTTAATTTTCTATTAGTAAAAACACATGAAATTTTAATATTTTAAAAATATTCATCAAAACAAATCTTATACAATTCAAATTAGTGGTGCATTTAGTCAAAATGAGTGTTACAAAATGGGAAGGAGGTAGTCTCTATTTGGTTACCCGGTGGGAAAGTCCCAACGCACGTCTCTACCTTTCAAAAGCGATTTTGGCATGTTTGGTTCTCTGTCGTCTCGCCACCATGACTTTGCTTTGGGGTTTAGAATCGATTTTGGATGAAGCTATCATCCCTAATTTTTTGAAATCAATTCTACTTACCTTAGTCCTAAGGTTTGTATTTATGAATTTATCTCTTTTGCCCTAGCTTGCTTTTCATCAACCTCATAACTCTTCAACCACCTTCATTACTCCATTTTCATATAGAAGAAACAATAGTTCACTAGCCCTAAAGTTTCATTAATCCTTCAATAACTCTCATTTTTCATTTCTGTGTTGGGAGGTCTAAAGATTGATGAAATTGAAAAAATTAATCTACTTTTATTCCTTATTTTTGCTAAAAATTGATGGGCAATAACATTACATAGTTATTGAAATTTTATTTATATAGGATGCTCATCTCACCCTCCTTATTCTCAAACTCACCAATTTTAAAGAGTTTGTGCAAAATAGCAAGTATTTGCTGTGTTTGATACCCCAAGGTAAACTCAAATACTCCTCTTTTGTCCATTATCTTAGTTTTGATAGCACTGTCTTTAATGTGTTCGATAAAATGCCTAAATAATGAATAGTTGTTTTCTTTGTTTTGCTTGAACTTAATTATGATTGTTGCTCATTTTGTTATTCATTTTGCTTGAAATGATAACTATATTGATGGAGTTTGAAAATATCTTCTAAATTTTTCATGAAATGATAATGAGTTTGATGGAGTTGTAACAAGACTTTTAAAAGTTTTCTTATGTTTAGTACAATTGAAGTGGATGGTTACTTGCATTAAATGACTGATTTTTATATACTATTTTCATTTCATTTGTTCTCATGTAAGCGGTTATTTGAATATAGGGTTTAAATTTGAATATGTATTTTTATTTAACTTGTCTATATAGAATGGTGAATACCAAGAAACCTAGTGTGGATCTCCCCTCGACTAATGATGGGGGGCAGAAAACGAAAGCCTTTTTGGATCATAAGGTAACTGTTTCCCGATTTTATGAGTAGACCGGGAGGAAATATGAGAAAGCTCTGCTAAAGAATAAGTACGATACGCTAAGAAAGGATTGGCGAGAATGGTACAACTTATTTGGGAAAGAAACTGGATTAGGGTGGGATCCCGTGAACAACACTATTGAAGCGTCAAATGAGTGGTGGGAGAGAAAACAACTGGTATGTGATAAAAAACTTGTTGTTTTGTAACACTTTAGATATGTATATTGGTGTTTATTATATGATGTGAGTTATGAACATGCAGGAAAAATCATCTTTATGCAAAATTTAGGAACAAGGGACTTTCATTTGGCAATGAATTAACCACACTTTTTAAGGATGTGGTGGCTATTGATGAGTACCCATGGGTACCGTCAAGTGGGGTGATGCCAAGTGAGATTGACAATGATGATGTATATTGCCCATGCATGGACGATATTGATATAGACGAAGGATCTGGCGATAGTGAAGATGCAAGTGTTGGAGCAACGGCTGAATTTGCAAATATTGGATTGAATTCTTCTTAAAAGACAGATGGTCAGAAGAGTGGTGAGAAGAGAAAGATAACTTTTGGACCAGATAAGCCAAGTAAGATAAATCAAGTGCTAATTAGTGGATGAATTAAATTTGGAACAGACAATATTGTTGGGAGAAACCAGAAAGTTGATACATATTGGGGTAAAATTGCACGATGCAAGATGTCATCAAAAACTGCAAGCAGATCTAGTGAAGCACATATGGGCAAAGTTTGGAATGATTCATGACTGAAGATGATTTGTATCGACTAATTATGTTATTTGTGTGTTGTATTGCATTTTAAGTTATATTGCATCGTATTAATTATGTTACTTGTGTGTAGTATTTAATTTAAGTTAATTTGTACCGTACTAATTACGTTATTTGTGTGATGTATTGCATTCGATGTTAAGAAAATAAAAAAAAATTATTTAAATTTTTTTTGTTTGGTGTTGATTATTTTAATTTAATGTTAATCAATAATTGTAATTTTATTTAATCATAAAATCAAAAATTTAAATTTAAATAAGAATGTAAAATAAAAAGTGGTGGGGTAGAGAAAGTGGTGGGGTAGGGTGTTGAATGAAAAAACTATTGGAGAGAGTAAAAAGTGAATGTGTGTTAAATGATTAGGTGGAAGAGAGAGAAGATGATGTAGAGTGTAAAAAGTGAAAAAGTGGGTGTTGAATGGTATTAACCATTGTACATGGTCTAAATATAAGATCATGTTTAACTAAACTATACTATTCTTTTATCTTATTTTGACCGTATTTTTTTATAATATATATGTAAATATTAATATGTAAGATCTTGTTTGAATTGTTTTAATGAGTATTTTCAAAATATCAAATATTTATAATTTTTATTGTTAAATAATTAAAGATATTAGTGATCAAAATTATGCATTGGCATATGTGCAGTGGTCAAACAGAGTCTTATATTTAAGAAAAGAGGTAGTATTAGGAGTATCTCAATTTTTTCCATTATTATATTTTAATCATTAATAAATTTAATCTTTTATTTTGTAACAAAACAAAAATTAAAACAAAATTATCATAAAAAATGAAGGAGATTAATAATTGTCAACTAAGGGAGTTTTTGCCATTGCTTTTGGCGGTAGATACTTTGATCTTAACCAAAAATGATCATATTATAACCTTCTATGATATAACTTGAATTCAATACCTTAAAGTTACAATGTTAGACTCTTACTACCAAATCTCAGGTTATTTAAAGGAAGATTTAGAACCTGAGAACTTACGGACTAAAATCGTCAAGTGCCTAATGATAAATCTAGGATTTTAGTCTTGTCTATTGTGAGCCTTTGCTTGTGTCACCTTGATGCTAGGTATTGAGTTGTAAACTCGTGTACTCCGAAGATTTTAAGCAAGGAGTCTTTTCTGTAAGTCACTCTAAGCCTCTAGGTATGAGTGATGTTATTTTCATTGGAGTGGAGTCTCCTAATTTAATCGTTTGTTAAAGATGACACTGGTCTGTGTTTGGATAGGAAGTGAGATGAGTTTCTCTTACCCCTGGGGTACCGGGGTAGAAATATAACACGCGTAATTAGTGAGTTCTTGAAGTTGTAAACCGAGGGTCAGCCGGATAACTTAGGAATAACGTTACGCTAGTGGTATGCCCCCAGATTAGGACGTTGGGCCGAACTGGGTTAACAAATCACTTGTGTACTTTACCTTCCTGTCATTTATTTTTTACTTGTTCGTTGTGTTTTTCGCTGGTAAGATGTGTGCACACCATGCACCACATCTTTTAATGGTGCACCGGAAATTTCAATTGGTATCAGAGCAGGTCACTCTATCTGTTCTAGTTTAAAAGGGTGAGATCAAGGGGAGATATTTTCTGGTACTATGGACAAGGAAGATTGTGATGATGCAGATGAGGAACAGATTGCAATATTGACATCTGATATGCCCTGTTGTGCTTATGAATTAATGGTATAAGCTTCCTATTCAGGGGGAGTAGTACTTTCGGGGGAGTAATATTTTTCTTATCTTATCTGCTATTGAGGGGAAGTATTATTGTGCGCTACTATCTTAAATTAGTGTTGAAGATGTTTGTACCTTCTTTCATATTGAAATATCCCCTTGCATTGAAAAGAAGGAAGGAAGGTATATGTATCTCTTTTATCTCTGTTGGAAAGAATATGTTAATTGTTGCTCTGCTGCTGATCTGATGTTAATTGTTTCTACTATCCACTTTTGTCTGTGAGATCAAGCCATGAAGAGTTTATGCCCCTGATGTGTGTTAATTGTTAGTTGTGGCTCGTATATGTATTGTACGCATAATGTGGCTTACGATGTTGACACTTAATTGGTGTCACTTTGTTTGCATGTTATGTCTAATGGTATTGGCACATTGTCGGTGTCAATATGTTACTTGTGAGTTGTTTGTTAATCGTATAAGTATTGCACACATAATGTGGCTAACAATGTTGACACATAGTCGGTGTCACTTTGTTTGCATATTATGTCTAAGATATTGTTACATTGTCGATGTCAATATGTTACTTATGAGTTGTTAATTGTTCCCATGATCTGAGATGTGCATAAATTAAGGGGGAGAAAATGTATCTTGTTAATTGAATATGAAGCAGAAATTAAGGGGGAGTGCTACTCATATGACGATGTTACTAAGGGGGAGTTAGTAGTCTCTATTACTTGTTAATTGTGTGCTTCCATGCATATGTACGTGCTACTCTTAGCATGACAAGCCATATGTGTGTTTTCTTAAACACCTTCTGTTTCTCTTGAATGAGGTCGTTTAACATCCGCTGTTGTATGCCTCTGATAATATGTGAATTGTTGATTGTTGATTATTGATTTTTCTCTTTCAAGCTAATATTCTGTGATTAATATGAAGGAGCATCTTATTTATATCTCTCTGGCGTGCTAGTTTTAGCAAAAAATTTGCCAAAGGGGGAGATTGTTGGTGTTTTTGGTGTTGGCTTCATTTTTGGTAAAACATAATGAGGAAGAAGATGTGCAGGATAATGTGGGCACATCTTGAGGACGCACACGTATTTTTGGGCGAGATCTTTTTAAAGATTTAGTTCGGTTTTATCTTCATTAATTGTGCACCAAATCTCGCCTTTTTATCTAGAACCTTCAAGAAGTGGCGTTTTGCCCTGATTGCTTTGTAAAATATGTTTCTCTATTTTCTCTATTTGTGGAAACATATTATATGGTTCTAAAATATATTTGTTGGGTCTGAAAATTGTTTATCAAGAAAACCCACGAATCTCAGGCTATTTAAAGGAAGATTCAGAACCTGAGAACTTACAGACTAAAATCGTCAAGTGCCTAATGATAAATCTAGGGTTTTAGTCTTGTCTATTGTGAGCCTTTGCTTGTGTCACCTTGATGCTTGCATAAGGACTAGGTATTGAGTTGTAAACTCTTGTACTCCGAAGCTTCTAAGCAAGGAGTCTTTTCTGTAAGTCATTCTAAGCCTCTAGGTATGAGTCATGTTATTTCCATTAGAGTGGAGTCTCCTAATTTAATCGTTTGTTAAAGATGACACTAGTCTGTGTTTGGATAGGAAGTGAGATGGGTTTCTCTTACCCCTGGGGTACTGGGGTAGAAATATAACACCGGTAATTAGTGAGTTCTTGAAGTTGTAAACCGAGGGTCAGCCGGATAACTTAGGAATAACATTACGCTAGTGGATTTCCTTCCTGGCTTGGTATGCCCCCAGATTAGGACGTTGGGCCGAACTGGGTTATCAAATCACTTGTGTACTTTACCTTCCTGTCATTTATGTTTTACTTGTTCATTGTGTTTTTCGCTGGTAAGATGTGTGCACATCATGCACCACATCTTTTACTGGTGCACCAGAAATTTCAGATACGTTGGGTTCAATTGATATAACATTTATTGGAGAATGTTTTTTAAGAAAACAAAAGAAGGTGGATATCATACATGGATACAATGGAGGTTTATAATTGTAAGGGAAAGAGGATGAAGAAGATGAAGATTTGTGTTTGTTCATTTTTATTGTATTTTTTTTAAGTTTTACGGGCAATTTTATCCTTCTCTAGTTGGGTGTGAAATTTAAATAATCGATTTCCACATATTGGTCAAATGCCTCAAATTTTGAAATACATCATAAAAAAGCAAACGGAAAGATAATGTTAAGGATAATTTTGATTTCGTTTTAGTATCTATCTTTTTAAATCTATAATTTAAATCGAAATTAAAAAATAAGTTAAGGGTCTAAAAGTGTACTACCTCCGTCACAAAAATATAAAAATTGGTTGATCATTGCACGTATGCTGCTAGTACATGATTATCTTTAATTTTCTATTAGTAAAATCACATGAAATTTTAATATTTTAAAAATATTCATCAAAACAAATCTTATACAATTCAAATGAGTGGTGCATTTAGTCAAAATGAGTGTTACAAAATGGGAAGGAGGTAGTCTCTATTTGGTTACCCGGTGGGAAAGTCCCAACGCACGTCTCTACCTTTCCAAAGCGATTTTGGCATGTTTGGTTCTCTGTTGTCTCGCCACCATGACTTTGCTTTTGGGGTTCAGAATCAATTTTGGATGAAGCTATCATCCCTAATTTTTTGAAATCAATTCTACTTACCTTAGTCCTAAGGTTTGTATTTATGAATTTATCTCTTTTGCCCTTGCTTGCTTTTCATCAACCTCATAACTCTTCAACCACCTTCATAACTCCATTTTCATATAGAAGAAACAATCGTTCACCAACCCTATAATTTCATTAATCCTTCAATAACTCTCATTTTCCATTTCTGTGTTGGGAGGTCTAAAGATTGATGAAATTGAATAAATTAATCTACTTTTATTCCTTATTTTTGCTAAAAATTGATGGGCAATAACATTACATAGTTATTGAAATTTTATTCATATAGGATGCTCATCTCACCCTCCCTATTCTCAAACTCACCAATTTTAAAGAGTTTCTGCAAAGTAGCAAGTATTTGCTATGTTTGATACCCCAAGGTAAACTCAAAACTCCTCTTTTGTCCATTATCTTAGTTTTGATAACACTGTCTTTAATGTGTTCGATAAAATGTCTAAATAATGAATTGTTGTTTTCTTTGTTTTGCTTGAACTTAATTATTAATTATGATTGTTGCTCATTTTCTTATTCATTTTGCTTGAAATGATAATTATATTGATGGAGTTTGAAAATATCTTCTAAATTTTTCATGAAATGATAATGAGTTTGATGGAGTTGTAACAAGGCTTTTAAAAGTTTTCTTATGTTTAGTACAATTGGAGTGGATGGTTACTTGCATTAAATGACTGATTTTTATATACTATTTTCATTTCATTTGTTCTCATGTAAGTGGTTATTTGAATATAGGGTTCAAATTTGAATAGGTATTTTTATTTAACTTGTCTATATAGAATGGTGAATACTAAGAAACCTAGTGTGGATCTCCCCTCAACTAATGATGGGGGGCAGAAAACGAAAGCCTTTTTGGATCATAAGATAACTGAAAACTTTGTCAAAGCTTGTTTGGATCAAGTTAACAAGGGGGAACATGTTGGTACTAGCTTTACGAAGAAATGGTGGAAAAAAATTGTTTCCCGATTTCATGAGTTGGCCGGGAGGAAGTATGAGAAAGCTCTGCTAAAGAATAAGTACGATACGCTAAGAAAGGATTGGCGAGAATGGTACAACTTATTTGGGAAAGAAACTTGATTAGGGTGGGATCCCGGGAACAACACTATTAAAGCGTCAAATGAGTGGTGGGAGAGAAAACAGCTGGTATGTGATAAAAAACTTGTTGTTTTGTAACACTTTAGATATGTATATTGGTGTTTATTATATGATGTGAGTTATGAACATGCAGGAAAAATCATCTTTATGCAAAATTTAGGAAGAGGGGCCTTTCATTTGGCAATGAATTAACCACACTTTTTAAGGATGTGGTGGCTAATGGTGAGTACATATGGGTACCGTCAAGTGGGTTGATGCCAAGTTAGATTGACAATGATGATGTATATCGCCCATGCATGGACGATATTGATGTAGATGTAGACGAAGGATCTGGCGATAGTGAAGATGCAAGTGTTGGAGCAACGACTGAATTTGCAAATATTGGACTGAATTCTTCTTAAAAGACAGGTGGTCAGAAGAGTGGTGAGAAGAGAAAGATAAATTTTGGAGTAGATAAGCCAAGTAAGATAAAATCAAGTGCCTCATCAAAGATAGCTGAAGTTTTTAGTTTAATTGCAGGGACATGTCGATCCCGCAATGATGCTGCGAATAATGCATCTATTAGTGAAGTGATGGCTGAACTTCAAAGCTTTGATGAAGTTTTAAATGATCTTGAATGGCATGTAAAATGTTGTCAATTAATTATGTTTAAGCCAACAAGGGAAATTTTCATGAATCTAACAACCCTTTGCCTTTCAGGAATCTGTGATATGGAACTATTAACGTGGATACACTAGGAATTAAGAATTAGGAAGTAAACTATGAAGTAATAGGAAGTACTGAGAATTAATCTTGAAAGTAATAGGGAGTACTAGGAATTAAACTAAGAAGTAATGTTAAGTTGTCTTTAGTTCTGTTCTAGTTGTAGTATTGGTATGTGGTTCCAGTTGTAATGTTATCTTGTCTTAGATGTTTTGTTGTAGTTGAAATATTATGATGTATTTAATGTATTGTTCTTGCTTTTGTACTCAAGAACCTATGTACTTTCTATCTTTTGATGAAAGCTTATGTTTTAGTTTGATCCGGGTTTGATGACTATTATGTTCTAATTTGATATATTGTTATGATATGGTTCTATGTATAGTTCCGATCGGATTTTGTTCAAGTTTTTTGTACTGATTTTGTACTATTATGATCTAGTTTGATGACTGTTATGATCTAGTTTGATGTATTGTTCTAGTTTTAGGGTCATTTTGGCATCTTTGTTCTTTTTTTAAGATGTACCAGTTTAACAAAATTGCATCACTGCATGTTTGATCACTTGATGTACCAGTTTGCAAACCTTACTTGATATATTGTTTTGTTCAAGTTTTTTATACGGGTTTTTATAACTTTTTGGTAATGGATTTTATTCGCATGTAGTTATCCTTTGATCAAAATGAATTATTGGAATGAAGAATCAAATGAAGATGATGATATTTTTGAACAAACTTCTTTAGTGGCCGCACTAACAGGTGAGAATGCTAAAAAACATCTATGCAAAGAGCCATGTAGAACTAGTGAACTAACGGAACATGCATGGGTGAAAGAAATATTGCAAGGGAATCCATCTCGTTCTTATGAAATGTTTCGAATGGAAAAGCATATTTTTCATAAACTTTGCATTGAATTAGTTGATTTTGGTTTAAAGCCCACATATAGGGGTAGAAGAGATGGTTGCAATGTTTGTAGTTGTTGTTGAACATGGAGTGGGTAACAAAATGATTCAAGAAATGTTTCAACACGGGAGAAACTGTAAGTAGACACTTTCATGATGTGTTACTCGCTTGTCTAAGTTTGTCCATGAAATATATTAAGCCGAAAGACCCATTGTTCCATGATAGTCATACAAAAATTCGAAATGATCCACTTATTGGCCATTTTTTTAGAATGCCATAGGAGCAACATATTTTATGTGTGGTTAGTGTCGGCGATCAAACTAGATTTAGTGGAAGAAAGGGATATCCTACACAAAATGTAATGGTCGTATGTGATGCTCATGTTTTTTACCAAACTCTCACAATTGCTCGTGTTAAAATATCCAAACATAAATCACTTTACATTTAATTCATTTTTAACCAAAATCAATTATGTAAACTCAATTTTATCAAAATCAATTCTCACCACTGCATAACCAAACACACATGTAGTACATACCTCTGTATATATTTTGGCAAATGTTAACATGTGCCCTTAAATTATATGTTAAAATATTAAAAATAAAAATATTTGTCTTAAAAGCTGTGAATTCACTTTTTAAAGTCAATATATTGTATTTTTCAATTCATAAAACGTGCCCTTAGAGCACATAGTCAAAGAAAAAAGAGTTTAATTATGGTGCACAGACTGTGTAATCCTACTTTGCACAATCGTCCAATTGTATTTTGCCATGTCATCTAATTTGAAATATGTGATTTAATTAAATTATTAAAACCTATATTAACTCTATTTTTGGTGTCATGCAACTTCATCACGTTCTCAATTGCGTTGTTCTTCGCTTCTTCAATCACAGTTTGAACTTCCTTTTACTCTTCTCCTATACAAACAATCCCTGTCATGCCAAATAGCCATTGTTTTTCTTCTTTACACATGGAATTGCATTTGAATTAATAAATCAGAATAAAAAATTATAGAGTTAAATAAACCATTGCCAATTAATTGAAGGTGAGATTCACGGTGACCTATTCGACAATAAGCATCTATGATTTTTCCCAAAATTAATTTCCAGAACATATTTTGTTGACAAAAACAATGATAGCATAACGGTATACAAAATTCATCGACCAAAACAATTCCATGTGAATTCAACCATATCTTTCTCTCTCGCAATCGCTTAGAAATTTAGGTTGGTATTGATTTTAAAACCAAAACGGTAGAAATGAATTCAACCATGTATGTAGGGAAAGATGTGGAGAAACAATAGAACGTGGTGGTGTTTAGAATTAATTTAAGGTTATTACTAATTTAATTAAATCACATATTTTAAAGTAGATGATATGACAGAATATTATTGAGTGATTGTGCAAAGGGATATTACACAGTCTGTGCACCATAATTAAACTCAAGAAAAAAACTCTATATATTTTTGACAAATGTTAATATGTGTCCTTGAGACATATATTAAAGTATTAAAAATAAAAATATTCATCTTAAAAGTCGTACATTTCACTTTTATATTTTTAATATAAAATTTCTATTTAAATTTTTTAAAATGTGCCCTAACAAGACCTTATGGATTTGTTTGTTGTGCAGGTTAGGGAAACAAGATATGTTAAAATTTTCTAATCTTGTTTAAATTCGTTGATTGGTGCACCAATAGAAAAAAATAAATTTATTTTACCATCAAGTCTATCACATTATTCTTTGTTATTTTAATCCTTATTTTCGGCTAGGTTGACAATATTGTTTCTTTTTGTTTTGTCACTGTTGTACCCCATTTTTGGACCTACAAATTCAATTCACATTACATTCATAAAAAATATAAAAAAATTTACTTTTTATATTATACATGTTTTAATTGCATTTGCTTTGCATATTTTCTTATTTTTTCATATTTTCGAAAAAGTCAATATAATATTAAAAAAAATTGATTTTTATTTTACGCTTTATTCGAAAATTATAAAAAAAATTAGTTTTTTTCGGCTCATAATGTTAATTTTCTTTTAATTAGCGTAAAAGTTTAAAAATATCAAAAAATAGCGTTTTCTAATTTTTGCGTTCATTTTATATTTCATTTCCATAAATTTCAAAAATATGAAAAATTACTTTTTATTTCATTTTTACACATTTTATTTTATTTTATTTTATTACCATTTACATTTTATTTTAAAAATATGCCAAGAAAAGAGTAGAACACAAGTTGCTCTATCTCTACAACTCATTGTGCTCTATCTCTATGACTCATTGATCTTATCTTTTTCTATCTCATTTTCCTTTTACATATAAATCAAAAGTACCATATTCTACATCAAAGCATCTTTCTCACCTAGACCAATTAAATTGCTCCACCTCACCATTTTCTCATCATTATCTCATTTTCTATTTTCTTTTTAATTAAAACTAGTATAACTGACCTGTGCAATGCACGTGATAATAATCAAAACTATAATATATGTTATTAACGTTAAAGTAAATTAGTTGAGATATTAGTTTTTTTTAATTTAATATTAATCAATAATGAGTTTTTTGTCAAGTAATATTTATTTTTTCAATTACTTGGAAAATTGATTTTATATTTTTATTATTTAAATATGAAAAATAATATATATATTTAGCAATTTTAAAGAAATAATATAGGGTGCATAGTGATCTCCCGCTCCCCCATTTCGAACAATATGGTATTTCGTTTCTAGTCCCCGTGAAATTACAAAAAAGATAGGATCGTGTATTAATATATGAGTATAAATATTGGTCATCGCGTAAATTATAAAATTAAAAGGCGCTCGTATTAATATGACTGTAAATATAAGTCATAGTAAAAAAATAGCGTTCCCGTATTAATATATCTATAAATATTTAAATTCCTATATAAAAAAGTCTTTCGTCTTGTATTAATAAATTTCGTATTAAAACATTCGTAGAAATATAATTCCGTAAAAATTACAAAAAAATCCGTACATGAGTATAAATATAGCTCCTGTAGAAATTATAAAAAAAATTATCCACATATTAATATATGGGTAAAAATATAGACTCTCATAGAAATATATGTTCTCTTAAAATTACAAAAAAAATATCTTTAATTCCCGTGTAATATGAATATATATAAATATAAATCTCATGTATATATAGCCACTTGTATTAATATATATAAATATTGATCCCGTGTAAATTAAAATAAAAAATACAGTCATATATATTAATATAAGTATTAATATTTTTCATAAAAAATAAAATAAAATATCATAAAATTGCATCAAAAAATATTATAAAAATATAGTTTTAGTTGTTAGTGGAAATCAAACCGTGTACTTCATACTAAATTTTATTCGTGACAGAGACATAGATGATACATATAAACTTTAATTCATTGGAGATTGTCACGTGCAATTTTGTTCATGAGAGAGACATTAATAAATATATACTATATAGATTAGTAACTTTTTAAAAATTATGGTTAGTAACAATTAAGTAAAAAAATACATCATAAAAATAATTATTTTCATGTTCCTCTTGCTAAAACTCATAATTAAATATATGTAGTATAAGTAAAAAAAAAATATATCATAAAAATAGATTTTTTGTTGTTGGTGGGAATTGAATCATGTTACTCTTGCTAAAGCTTTTAACTAAATCTAAGTAAAAAAATAGATTTTTTGTTGTTGGTGAGATTTGAACCATGCTCCTCTTGCTAAAGCTCCTAACTAAATTTATGTAGTATAAAATAAGGAGGAGGCGACACGTAGGATTATGTTAATTGAGAGAATGCCACGTAGAAAAAAAATCAGGAGAGAGACATCCTTAAATATATTATACTAGTATAACTGCCCCGTGCAAATGATGTACGGGTTAATATTCAAAATTATATTATTATATGTAATTAAAGTTAAAATTGATTAGTTGAAATATTAATTTTTTTTAATTTCATATTAATTATTTGAATCTTATATTTACTTAATGAATTTTGTTGGCAAGTAATTTTTATTTTACGAATTATTTATGAAATTGAGTTTATATTTATATTATTTAAATAAGAAAAATAATATATTTAGGAATTTTCAAAGAGATAAAATAGAGTGGATAGTAATCTCTCGCTCCCCGTTTTCAACAATATGGTGTTTTCTCTTCTGTCGTAGAAATTACAAAAAACATAAGACTTTTTATTAATATATGAGTATAAATATTGATCTATGTGTAAATTACAAAATCAACAGGCTATTGTATTAATATTAGTGTAAGTAGATTTCCTGTATTAATAAGTGTTGAAATATTTAAGTTCCCATAGAAAAAAAGTCTTCCGTATCATATTAATAAACTTCATACATGAGTATAAATATATGTTCTATTGAAATTACAAAAAATTGTCCACATATTAATATATAGGTATTAATATAGGTCTTTTTATCGTAAAATTACAACAAAAAAAAGTCTTTGTTTTAGTATATGATTTTTATTCACGTACCAAAAAAAAGTATATGATTTTTAATTTTATATTTGGAAGACATTCTTTTTATATTTATTTTATTAAAATATGAAAAATAATACAAATTAGTATTTTAAAAGGATAAAATACTCTAGACAGTGATCTCTTACTTCTCGTTTTTAACAATATGGTATTTTTTCTCTCGTCTACTTAGAAATTATAAAAATTATATATAGATATAGACCTTGTATTGTTATATGAGTATAAATATAAATCTCATGTAAATTACAAATAAATTATGCAATTGTATTAATATATTAGTATAAATATTTATCCGTGTAAATTAAAAAAGAAAACAAAAAAACAATTCTAACAATTATTTGGTTACAACTTTTTTTTAATCAATTTGGTTATAATACGTTAATTATGAATCAATTGAATTTTAACTAAAAAGCCTTTAGATATATGATAAAAAGTTGGTTACAAATAAATATGATAAAAATTAGAAAAGTGTAGTCGGAGAGAATCGAAGGGAGTGCATTTGTGCTTAAAACTTAAAAGCCTTTTTTTCGGTTAGTATGTATTTTTGGAGTATGCTTGAGGGAAAAAAAATGTGTAAAACAAATAAATATGATAAAAATTAGAAAAGTGTAGCCAAAGAGAATCGAAGGGAGTGCATTTAAGCTTAACACTTAAAAGCTTTGAAATCTCGCCACATAGACATTTAAGTACTTGGTTTCTTGCCACGTAAGATGGTGATCGGGAGAGAGACATCCGTAATTATATTATATAGAGATAGAGATAGAGATTACCCTTTCTATCACTATTACACAATTATCCTATATTTTCATCACTAATCCATTTTTACCCCTTACCCTAATTTTTGTCTATATAAGAAACATCACCTCACACACTCACACACACATACATTCATTCACCAACTCCCAAAAAAAATCTCTCAATTCTCCCTATCAAAATCAAAACACAAAAATAAAATAAAAAAGAAGAAATTTTCACGTTTTTTCTCTTCTTCAATAAACAACAACAATTTCTTCCATAGTCTCATCACCAACCTAAAATCAAATATACTCCCTCTTTAATCCTTCACAACTCCATTTCCTTTGACTTTCAAATCCAACGCCTCTGTTCATGAATCAACAGGAGATATAACAACAAATCAAAGCATAACCATCATCACCCTCATCACTTTTTCATGTTTCGGTCAAATTACAAATCCATCTAAACATCAACCAAATTTCAATTCATTTGTTCCTAAAGCTTCTAAATCACTTCATGAACGCAAGCCATCACAAATCGCGTCCAAAAACGCATCACAAACACGCAACCGAGATCAATTTCTACTCGAACTTGAGGTAGGGATTTCTCACGTTTTACAACTCCGTTTTGAACAAAACTTGGCTCATTGAATCCGCGATTAACATACAAAACTGATGTACATATCTGTTATCGTCAATTTCGTGTATAAACCATTTATGAAATTTTAGATCTAAACTTCTCTTACTCGTTTTTAAAAATCTATTTCTCTTTTTTGATAACTAAGTTTAGATTCGGAATCAACGCGAAAAAACGAGTCGAATCGACTACTCATACCGTATTTTGTTCCAAGTTGAAGTGTTGAAACCCGTCCATGGTGGACGAGTCACTCACTGAGTCGCTGAGTGGTGACTCGTCCGGTCAAAGATGAAGGACCAAATTATATAGCGTGTTTTTATTTAATTATATCCTGACTGTCCGATCTTTCTTTACATTCCTATACGTTTGATTCAGCTGTGAAATCATGGTCGCTTGATCTAAGATGAACGGTTATGATTTGTTTGATCCGCTGAACGCGTATGCGTGAGGATATACTTGATCTAGAGACTAGTTTCGGTTCACCCATGGGTGTTCCGAACCGAACCGGTCCAGATCCGGTTCCCCGTGGGTTGGGCTTACATTTTTTTCCTTTTTTCTTTTATTTCCATACTTCCCTTATCACTAATACACCCCCCCTGTCTGTTTTTTTTCCTTCTACGCTACTTTTTTTTTCTTCGTTATTCAGTTTCTTTTTTAGTTCATTTCTTTCTTTATTTTGCTTATTATTTTATGTAGTTAGTTTGTCCTCTTTAAATTCTTTATATACTTTCATGCCATTTTATTTTTATATTTGCATTTATTTAGTTCATTTTCTTCATTCCCATTTATGCAATTTATTTTATGCATTCTATTTTATGTTATTTTCATTCCTTTGCAATTTATATATTAAATCATTATTATTGCATCTTGTGAGTTTGTATGTGGTTTGTGACTTTGGACTCAAATTGATACCTTAGTAAAAAAAGGAGACGGATCAAGAATTAGGACATAGAAATAATAGTTTAGTATAGTTTAGATTAGATTAATATTATCTTTATTTTTTTTTGCTCCGTCTATTTTTATTTGTAATTGCATTGCATTCAAATGTTGCATTCATTCATGTTTATTTTCTTGCAAAGTGATTAGAATGTATATAGTGAAAATTGTAACCCCAAAGTGGATGTAGAAATTGTATTGCATGCATTTTATTTTTATCGCTTTCCGTCAAACGCTAAAAAACCAAACTAAGCGCGAACTTTCATTTTCAAAGAGGTATGATTAGTAATTTCTTTAGAAAAATAGGAAAATAACAAAAAACATTTTCTCCCTTCTAATACAAAATTCTTTTAGTCCAAAACTCAATTAATCGCATGATTAGATTTAAGTTTATTTTTCAAACACTTTAACTTTATGTGATAACTTTCTCTTCTCATCTAATTCTCCACATGCACACACAATTCTCTCTATACAACTTCTCCCTCCATTTCTTACAAACTTCTCTCTCATTTCTTCACACATAAAAACAAGTAAAAAGCAATAAATTAAAAGGTACTATAGGATACTATAGGCGTTTAGGATGCTAATACCTTCCCTAGACGTAACTAACCCCCGTACTTAGAATCTCTCTTTTTAAAAAAGGATTTTTCGATACTTTCCCCTCTTTTTAAAATGAAAGTTCAGCTGTAGTGGGGTAAATCCCAAAATCCCCGCAACAGAAAAATGGCGACTTCACTAGGGATGCTCTCCTTAAGAGGGTTGGACCGATCTAGTTTATTGCTTTCCTAAATTCTTATTTGTTTACTTACAATGTTATTGGGGGTATATGAGTTGAGATAAGCTTGTCCTGAGCTTGAGTGCACCATGAGATAGGCGTGGTAAGATCATAGCGGATGGGCGAAAGTAAAGTTTTGCACATACCCGCATGTGATGAAACCACACACGATTGAGGGTGATGTTGTAGTATTCTTTTCTACGTGACTTCACATAGATCGTTGCTATGACATGTATCCGTCGATGTCGTGGGCCTTTAGTAACCTTTAACCCATATTGACCTTTTAGGTGTGGTGCGATAGCTAAGCCGAGAGTAAAGTCTTGGATTAGTTGACTCCGCGATACCACACTCAAACGAGACTTTCCCTTAGATATTTTAATTGGCCGTAAGTATGTTATGGACATTGGTATTCAAGAAGGAAAGTTGATGACCTTGGGAACTTTTTAGAACCCTTGTTACGAAAAGAAGAAAGTCATTAGTTCATACATTGTGGGTGGTTTTCCTTTTGACTCCAACCTTGTGCTATCCCAACCAACCATGTTTGTTTATGTTTGTGCTTGTTCCATAATTACATCTCATTCATCCATGCATCCATGAAAAACTTCTTCCAATTGATTTTCAAAGGATTTAGAGGAATTTCTTTACAAACCTCACAATCATCATAGACCTTGAAAAAAAAAAGATTGCTTTGAAAACAAAAAGAAAATTCTTTTGATCATACAGAAACAAAAAATAAGGTCCGTTATGATTGATATCCTAGGGTCCTTTGAAAACCAAAGAAAATCGAAGAAAAAGGAAAACTTTCTTTATCATGCATCATTTTTTGAATTCATGGTCTTCTTCTTAAAATCTAAGCTTCGTGTCTTTCTCTCAGTGGTCTGACGCTCTTGTCTAACATCAACTTGCAAGTACAATGCTTGTGTTAATCAAGAGAAAGTTATGGAAGCAATTGAACAAGAGAATCTTAAGCTCCGTAAACAGGTTGCTACTCTACAGGCTAATTTGGCCCAGTTAACATCTTTGGTTGAATCTTCGACTATTGCAAGAATTCCGCCTCTGCCACCTCTTCCTCCTCAGGATTTCACAAGTACTGTTCTAGAGACTTATAACTTCAATGAGAATTTTCATCCCAACGTTTCTGATATCCAGATTCCTACTTTGATAGCTCCTCAAGTTACTATTTATGTCACGTCACTGATAATGACTGTTCCAGTTCCTGTGGTTCACACTACACTACACAAGAATGAACCTGTTGAACAAGCTGAAAATGTTGAGGCACATCTTGTGAATGACTTTCAAGACCAATTCGATGAAATGCAGCGTGAACTCCGTACTCTTCGTAGAAAAGATTTGTTTGGGAAGAGTGCTCATGAGCTTTGTCTAGTGTCGAATGTCAGGATTCCGCCTAAGTTCAAAGTACCCGAGTTTGAAAAATATAAAGGGAATTTTTGTCCTCCGCTGCATCTTGTGATGTATGCTAGAAAGATGTGCGCTCTGACAAAAGATGATCAAATGCTTATTCATTTCTTCCAAGATATCTTACCGATGCTGCTTTGAAATGATACCTGGGTTTAAATATTGCAAATATCAAAACTTTCAATGACTTAATCGAGGCTTTCAACCACCAGTACAAGTTTGAACTGATCCCTATGTTGTATGTAGATCTCCTTCCTATTTTGCTTGAGAGAAATCTGATTCAGACTAGGACGTCACCTAAGATACCTGGAAAATTACGATGGTGGTATAAACCTGATTTATCTTGTGCTTTTCATCAAGGAGCACCTGGCCACAGTATTGAATATTGTTTGACTTTGAAGGGTGAAGTCCAAAGGTTGATCGAAGCTAACGAGTTTTCTTTAAAGGATATAGACCTAGCTCTATTATGCATCGATATGGTTTGACACAATGGGGTTGTTGTTGACGTTGCCTCTACTACTCTTTTATCCAGTGAAGTCAGTGATACAAGGAAGTTCATCCTTATAATGACTAGGCTATTTATTTCTTTCTTATCAAGCATTTGTTTTCTTCTATAATTATGCTTTTGTCAAGTACTTTTAATACAATAAACATGCATGTTTTTGAAATTAATCTATTCATGTTCACTATTTTCTTGCTTTATTACTTACAAACTTGGAGCGAGATGATGAAAATAAATAACTGATTTTTGCTGATATATGCTTTCAATAGTGAAAAACCTAGTTGAGGATGTAAGACATTGTTTCAATTCCCAAACAATGAAGATATAAGGAGATAATCCGTAATAATCAACCCCTTTGAGCCTGAAGTTGGTGTTTTTATTTCTACTTTTCTGAACCCTTAATCTTAACCTGGGGCAGGGTAGTCTTTCAATCAATTTGATGATGCATTCTGATACAAGAGAATCAATTCATTTGGTTATACGAAATAAAAGGTTTAAACACAATGCTTACTTTAAACAGAAGAAGCTGTTGAGATATGAAACTCACAACAATTTATATGGCAGTTACAATATTAATACACCAAGATCTTACAAGGATTGTTCAAAAAAAAACCAGAGAAAATACAAAAAAAAAGTACAAAAAAAGAGAGTACAAAAAAAAAGAAAAAAAAAAGAGGGTGAATACAAAAAAAAAGAGCCCACACAAAAGAGGGGCAACCTAATGGACCGCAAATTAGAAGTTCAAAAAGAATTAGTCCATACAAATAAAGAGTGATTCCAAGAAATAGGAACAATTCCTAAACAAAGAAAAGTGATTGTCAATTCAAGAATCTCATCAAATTTTGTTAAAAAATTATATCAAGGAAGCTTCGACCAAAGTGTCGACCTCAAACATCATTGTCAGAAAACATTTTCTTGTCGACTGAATGCATCAGTTGAATTAATTAAAATTCGGAATGAAGGACGTCAAGAAGAATGAGTGAGACCAAATAAATTTTGTGCCTAACAATTCTTTTTTTTGAAAATCGTGAGCCTAGCCACGTTATAATATACAAAAGACCTAATTGAAACTAGGTTCATTGTGAAAGCATATTCGAGAAATTTATTGTTACGCTGACTCCTCCTGTTTGATTAATCAGTAATTACCCTTCGTACACACCCATGTTTATATCCAAAATATAAATATATATATTCAATTTCAAAAACTTACATGTGCATTATATCAAAAATACTTTTCAAAAGAAATAACTTTATTTGCAAATTAATACTTGACATCAAAGGAATTTGAACAATAGTCTGATCAAGGGCGAAGCTGACTTGAGACGCTCCTAATCAGGGGCAAGTTATCTATGGATTCTGCCAATCAGGGGCAAACAAGTTGAATATTCTGTTTATCAAGGTTGAAGTGGTTCAAGATTTGGTTTCTCTACAAACATCAGTTGGTCAGGGGCATACCCTTCAAGATTTCAAGCACTTGGGGTATATCTTCCAGAAAAGTTACATGTTGAAAAATAATGGCAAGATCTTGGTTGTTATCACCATGGATGATGAAGAGTTTCTACTCTCAGTGGACGCTGCTATAGTCAATAGATACAATGTATAATGAATAAGGTCAATCAGTCATGCTCTCTGAGCGATTGTTTTCAAAGTCTTATCAGATTGAAGCAAATGGTCAAAAGCAAGGGGCAAGTAGTCCCCATTTTCTCAAGTTATTTCATCAACAACAAACATGCTTTCTCTAAAGGAATGTCGACAGTTATCTCAAGAAAATGGTACATCCCCAATAAAGGTTGACAATTTTGTCTTGAGTACCATCAAGTTTGAATACAGATTGTTCGGTTAAAACGGTCATTTCCTAGAGAAAGTTATTCCTTCCCCAAGGAGTTCTCTTGCTTCATCTACAACAACATATACACCTTGTTGAAACAATTTGAGTTACAATACGACGTTGCCTTACTTCCAGTCTCGTTCGTTCTATCTGTTTTGTCAACATACATACATACATACATACATAAATACATACATACATACGTAGCATTTATATGTGTCATAAACATGTACATCATTCATACATTGCTACATCATTTACAAATTATTGTTCACTTTGTCTTGTCTGTGTCAACAAATAGAGTCGGGATTGACGTATCATTCTTTTCAATTAGACTGTCAGCATAGGCAGATAAGTGTACATCTCTTGTTTCAAAATTCCCCACTAGACTCCTCTCTTGTGGAAAATGGTTGTTTCAGTTTTTCCAACAACAAAAGGAAAATTCCCAGTTGAATTTATTCTTCAATTGGACACATAGTCTTGCTTCACAGTTTCCCTCGGGTTTGTTCCCGGATTGAACATCAATTCAAAAACAACAAATGACAAGTTTTCCATACAAGAAACTTGTGTTTTATCAAATACATTTACAATTTCTAAGGAGGTTTTATCCCCAATGAATCTTATCAAGAAACGTTACACAAAAGATCATAAAAGTATTTTCTTTCTACAAATACATACACTTTTACAAATCAGCCTACTTGAGTCACATGGTAAGAGGTATTTCCTTAGTTTCATTATCTTGGCTTGCTGTCATTTTGTTAGACAGTAGATAATGTTTCTTCATTTCACGTTACCTTTGCACTCTATCGTTTACATGATAGTAGGTAACATTTAGTCATTGTCTTGACTTGCTATCACTTTGTTGGATAGTAGATGATGTCTTATCTTTTCACATTACCTTGACACACTGCCATTTGCATGGTAGGAGGTATTTCCTTGATTTCTTTATCTTGACTTGTCATTTCGCGGGACAATAGATAATGCCTCTTCATTTCATATTATCTTGACTCACCATCGTTTGCATGATAGTAGATAATGTTAAGTCATTGTCTTGACTTGTTATCACTTTGTTGGATAGTAGATGATGTCTATCTTTTCGTATTGACTTGACTCACTGTCGTTTACAGGGTAGTAGGTGATATTTTGTTTCATTATCTTGGCTTGTTGTCACTTTGTTGGACAATAGATAATGTTTCATCTTTGCATATTAGTTTGACACACTATCGTTTGCATGATAGTAAGTAATATTTGGTTTCTTTATCTTGACACGCTATCACTTTGTTGGATAGTAGATGACACCATGTCCTTTTGAATTACCTTGACTCAATATCATTTATATGATGGTAGGTAATATAAAAATGTTGTATGTCAGTGTACAACATTCCAGCTGTCGGTCAGTCGATAGTTTATAATATGAAAATGTTGTGTGTCGGTGTCAACATCCTTGTTGTCGGTCGAACGATAGTTGATAACATCTTTCCCCAATGGTTGATCACGTTCCTTAGTAGAGTTCGTTTCTCAATGGACTCAGGGTATATCTCGTTGTTTTCCTAGTCGGGCCATATTTTATTCTTCTCCTGTGGAATCTCAACTGTGTTTTTCCTTTGTCTATCTTTTATAATATTCATACAAAATTCAAAAGAAAAGATCATCAACATTTTGCATCCACATTTGCATCATAAGCATTGTTGAGGATTTTAGGTCAAAAAATGGTGCACGTTTTATATTTAAGTCTCTTCAACCCTATCTAGACAAAAATTTAATTTTCATCTCTCCGGTTGAAGATACTTAAATAAGGGCAGCTGTTGTACCCCAATTTTGAACCTACAAATCCAATTCGCATTACATTCATAAAAAATATAAAATATATACTTTTTTTATTATACATGATTTAATTGCATTTGCTTTGCTTATTTTCTTATTTTTCTCATATTTTTGAAAAACTAAAAAATAATATAAAAAATAGTTTTTGATTTTTATTTTACGCTTTATTCTAAAAATATCAAAAAAATAGTTTTTTTCGGCTCATAATGTTAATTTTCTTTTAATTAGCGTAAAAGTTTAAAAATATCAAAAATTAATGTTTTCTAATTTTTACGTTCATTTTATATTTCATTTCCATAAATTTCAAAAATATGAAAAAATTACTTTTTATTTCATTTCTACCTATTTTATTTTATTTTATTACCATTTACATTTTATTTTAAAAATATGCCATGAAGAGAAAAGAGTAGAGCACAAGTTGCTCTATTTATATGACTCATTGTGCTCTATCTCTATGACTCATTGATCTTATCTTTTTTCGATCTCATTTTCCTTTTACAAATAAATCAAAAATACCATATTCTATCTCAAAGCATCTTTCTCACATAGACCAATTAAATTGCTCCACCTCACCCTTTGGCCTTTTCTCATCATTATCACATTTTCTATTTTCTTTTTAATTAAAATTACACTTTCTATCACTATTACACAATTATCTTATCTTTTCATCACTAATCCATTTTTACCCCTTACCCTAATTTTTCTCTATATAAGAAATATCACCTCACAAACTCACACACACACACATTCATTCACCAACTTTCAAAAAAAATCTCTCAATTCTCCCAATCAAAATCAAAACACAAAAATAAAATAAAAAATAAGAAGAAGCCTTCACGTTTTTTCTCGTCTTCAGTAAACAACAACAATTTCTTCCATAATCTCATCACCAACCTAAAATCAAATATACTCCCTCTTTAATCCTTCACCACTCCATTTCCTTTGGCTTTCAAATCCAACGCCTTTGTTCATGAATCAACAGGAGATATAACAACAAATCGAAGCATAACCATCATCACCCTCATCACTTTTTTATGTTTCGGTCAAATTACAAATCCATCTAAACATCAACCAAATTTCAATTCATTTGTTCCTAAAGCTTCTAAATCACTTCATGAACGCAAGTCATCACAAATCACGTCAGAGATCAATTTCTACTCGAACTTGAGGTAGTGATTTCTCACGTTTTACAACTCCGTTTTAAACAAAACTTGGCTCATTGAATCCGCGAACAACATACGAAACTGATGTACATATCAGTTTTCGTCAAATTCGCTTACAAACCATTTATGAAATTTTAGATCTAAACTTCTCTTACTCGTTTTTAAAAATCTATTTCTCTTTTTTGAAAACTAAGTTTAGATTCAGAATCTACGCGAGAAAATGAGTCGAATCGACTACTCATACGCGTATTTTGGTTCCAGGTTGAAGCTTTTGAAACTCGTCCATGGCTTACATTTTTTTTTTCTTTTTTCTTTCATTTCCATATTTTCCTTATCACTAATACACCCCCCTATCTGTTTTTTTTTTCTTCTATGCTACTTTTTTTTTTCTTCGTTATTCAGTTTCTTTTTTAATTCATTGCTTTCTTTATTTTGCTTATTATTTTACGTAGTTTGTTTGTCCTCTTTAAATTCTTTATATACTTTGATGCCATTTTATTTTTATTTTTGCATTTATTTAGTTCATTTTCTTCATTCCCATTTATGCATTCTATTTTATGTTATTTTCATTCCTTTGCAATTTATATTTTAAATCATTATCATTGCATCTTGTGAGTTTGTATGTGGTTTGTGACTTTGGACTCAAATTGATACCTTAGCAAAAAATAGAGACCGGCCAAGAATTAGGACATAGAAATAATAGTTTAGTATAGTTTAGATTAGATTAATATTTTAATATTTTTTTTTGCACCGTCTATTTTTATTTGTAATTGCATTGTATTCAAATGTTGCATTCATTCATGTTTATTTTCTTGCAAAGTGATTATAATGTATTTAGGTGAAAAGTGTAACCCCAAAGTGGATGTAGAAATTGCATTGCATGCATTTTATTTTTATCGCTTTCTATCAAACGCTAAAAAACCAAACTAAGCGTGAACTTTTATTTCCAAAGAGGTACGATTAATAACTTCTTTAGAAAAATAGGAAAATAACAAAAAACATTTTCTCTCTCCTAATACAAAATTCTTTTAGTCCAAAACCAAATTAGTCGCACATTTAGATTTAAGTTTATTTTTCAAACACTTTAAATTTATGTCATAATTTTCTCTTCTCATCGAATTCTCCACATGCACACACAATTCTCTTTATACAACTTCTCCCTCCATTTCTTACAAACTTCTCTCTCATTTCTTCACACATAAAAACAAGTAAAAAAAATAATAAATTAGAGGTTACTATAGGATACTATATGCATTTGTGATGCTAATACCTTCCCTAGGCGTAACTAACCCCCGTACTTAGAATCTCTCTTTCTAAAAAAGGTTTTCTCGATATTTTCCCCTCATTAAAAAATGAAAGTTCAACTGTAGTAGAGTAAATCCCAAAATCCCCGCAACAGTCGCTTAGTTGGTTTTCTTGCTATTATGTGTATGACAATTTTAATTTGATACAATTTTAATTTTGATCATATATTATTTTATGTTTTTTTTTTATATTTTAGTGTTATTTATGCGTGTATCAATTTTAATTTTATCGATATATCTTATCATATCAATATCAAACGTGCATCAAACACTCCTATGATAAACTAATGATATTATTTTTCTTATCATGTGTACACCAAATACATGACATGATATGTGTTAATCCTATCACTATCATATCATATGTTGTCTCTATCTATCCAGCGCACCAAACAGACTTTGGGTGTGTTTGGTAACACACTAAAATGAGCTTATAGCTTATAAGCTCATTATGTAAAATAAGTCATGTTTGGTAACATTTTTTTCACATGAGCTTATAGTTTATTTTGACTAGCTTTTAGCTTATTTTGATAAGCCAATTCAATTAGTTTGTTAGCTTATAACTTTTATCTTATTATCTTTTCTTCCAATTTTACCCCTATCATCTTACTTCAAAATAATTAAGTAATAATTTTATATATTTTTTTTATGTCACTTCACATCAATAAGTCACTTCAACCGCTAATTTTACCAAATATTACAAATTCAATCAGTTAGCTTATCAGCTATAAACTCATCTGATCCGCTATAAACTAGCTTATAAGCTATCTGCTATTTTTTTTTTGGAAAATGATAAATATTACCCTTAGGACAATGGTTAAGTAGACAAAAATAGTAAAAAATCTTTTGAAATTTGTGTTTTTTACTTTTCTAAAACAATAAAACACAATTTACAATACAACTATTTCTTTTTTTGGTAACTTTAACTGGTATTTTTTTTTTGTCAACCAGACCCTTTATACTCCGTATTTCTTTTCAAGTAAAAGAGACTGATGAACCTTTTACCAAAACCAAAATGTTGACCAACAGATTCACGGGGTTTTGAAACTAAACACAAAACCCATTCCCCTCCACTCTCAGTCACAACTTAATGTCAACCACCGTAGTCGTTCTCGACAACGGCGGAGGTCTAATCAAAGCAGGCTTCGGCGGCGAACGCGACCCCTCCGTCATTCTCCCTAACTGTCTTTACAAACCTCTCACCTCCAAAAAATGGCTCCACCCAAATCCCTTAAACACCACCGACACTGACCTCACCTCCGCCTCCGTCCGCCGTCCCATCGATCGCGGCTACCTAATCAACTCCGACCTCCAACGCGAAATCTGGTCTCATCTCTTCACTTCAATCCTCCGCATTAACCCTTCTCAATCCTCTCTCCTCTTAACTGAACCTCTCTTCACTATCCCTTCAATTCAACACTCCATCGACGAACTCGTTTTCGAAGATTTCAATTTCAGTTCTCTCTACATAGCTGATTCACCTTCCTTAGTTCATCTCTACGAAACTAGCCGTAGGCCGAACGGGCTACTTTCTAAAGCACAATGTAGTCTTGTTGTTGATTCTGGTTTCTCATTCACACACGCTTCGCCTGTTTTTCAGAATTTTACTCTTAATTACGCTGTTAAGAGAATCGATTTGGGTGGTAAAGCGTTGACGAATTATCTTAAAGAGCTTATTTCTTTTCGGTCTGTTAATGTTATGGATGAAAGTTTTATGATTGATGATGTTAAAGAGAATCTTTGCTTTGTTTCGGTTGATGTTGATCGGCATCTTAATGTTGCGAGAAAGAGTGGAAATGAGAATGTTTTGAGGTGTACTTATGTGCTTCCTGATGGTGTTAATTATAATAAGGGTTTTGTTAAATATCCTGAACAAGCAAGCAGGTATCTTAATGCTGATTGTAAGGAACATGGGGAGGAGGGTCTCGGTGGTGATCACGAAATTGCTCGACAATTACCTCGGGAAAATAGACAGCAAGTTGTTGATTTGACAAAAAATGTAGTATTTGTTTTTGTTGGAATTTTGTTTGTTACTTAAGTTCAAATTCATTTTTAATGTTTCGTATGAGTCGAGTACACGGACCCTTTATGAGTCTGAGTAGACTTGCGAGTCTCACAACCTTGTTTGTATCAATCTGGTTAACTTTTTTTTTTTTTTTATTGATTTGTGGTTTTATAGGAATTTGATTTGACGAATGAACGGTTTCTTGTCCCCGAGATGATCTTCCGTCCAGCCGATTTGGGTATGTCCTTGTTACTAGTAGTTAGTTTCATTCTATTGCTATTTTCAAACTTGATTAGATTTACAACATTAGTTTAACAAGGTATTGTCATTTTATGATTCTTGAAATTGCGAAAGTTTGCATTCAAATGGGGAACATGTGCCATGATTGTGATGTATTTGTGGGAAGTACCTATGGAATGCAATATAGAACTTTGGAATTTAGTTAAATCTTTGGTTTTTAGTGACTGCAAATGAGGATCTTAGTCTAATATTATTATTTATCCCATGATATTAGGTTCTTCTTGTGTTTTATGCAAAATGCTGAACAAAATAATTTGCAGGAATGAACCAGGCTGGTTTACCAGAATGTATTGTGCGAGCTGTTAATGCCTGCCATCCGCATCTCCACCCCGTACTCTATGAAAGGTAACTTCTATTTGATTTCCAAGCATTTCATTTCATGATCTTTTTTGTGAATTGTTGCCTTTTATTACTTCTCACTCTTGTCTTTTAATGTTCTTACTATGTTTTCTGGCAGCATCATTTTAACTGGTGGAAGCACCTTGTTTCCTCACTTCGCCGAGCGACTGTAAGTTTTTTGTTTGGGCTACGACACTTGGTACCGAAGTAGTGATAGATTGCTTGCTTTTTTTAGAACCAAATCAAGTATTTTGTACCTATGTTTATGGAATTATGGATTAGCTTTTAAACGTGAACAGTATTTTTATTGTCAAACTGATTTGGTTTATGGTGAACTGATTTTAAACTTGTTTTAGTATAGAATCGGTTTCATAACATAATTTAAACCTCACAATGATCACTGAAGATTTCCCAAATGAATCAAGCCTCTCCTTGAGAAAAACCATCGCCATTCACCACCTTCCTTTTATGACGTTCTACTTGACACAACTCCCTATTGGATATCGGTTCCTCCTTTCTCAACATTGTCACTGTGAATGTGCACCACTTCCAAATCCAAGCTCCCGTCAGCTCTGTAGGATAACTTGTCCATCAAATGATTTGGAATCTGTATCAAGCTCCCTAAACAATTACCAATCATACAGATCTTTGTTCCACTGTGACATCTGAATGCGCTTTGTTACAAAGTTGAGCCTACAAGCTTTTCATTAGCATAGGAAAAACCATAAAAATAACTAGTTGAGGAATTAATAATGGAATTACTCTTTTTTCCTTACATGGATATTTTCGGGACCTAAACATAACTCAAGGGAGGGAAACAAGATGTACCAGTTTCAGACATATTTCTAGAAACTGAATAATAAACAGATTTGATTTATTAATTTGTTTCAATAGTTTTGTTATTTTAACTGTGATTTACTTCATTTTCAAGTTTGGTTTGGCTATATTGCCTTCTCGGCTGAAACCTGTTTTTTGCCACTTTGGTGTCCTATATTTTTTGTAGGCTGTGTACTGTTGCTCACAAATTTATCTAATTGATTCTGAATTTTGTAGAGAGAAGGAGCTTCGGCCTCTAGTTCCTGATGATTATCATGTGAAGATAACTACACAAGAAGAGTAAACATCATTCTTAAGCTGTTTTTTTTTTGTAAGTTTGTAATTTCTATACAAGAATTAATAATTGTTCTTTATAGTCCCGTTCTAGGTGTTTGGCGTGGAGGTTCTCTCCTGGCATCAAGTCCAGATTTTGATGCAATGTGTGTGACTAAAGCTGAGTATGAGGAGCTGGGTTCTGCTAGATGTCGCAAGAGATTTTTTCATTGACCATGCATGCTACTACGAATGTGGCTGTGCAAATTTTGTATGTTTCGTTACTAATGTTCGTCCATAAAGGTATCATTTATGTATTTATTATTATCTCAGATTTTCTAATTCTTACAGCTAACTCGCACAAATGGCGCTTATACGAGAAGGCAGGGTTGTCATTGCAACAAGTGTGTAAATAGAGTAGCACTGGATTCTTGGAACAAAGGTGTGATGTCTGGATGACAATGACATACAATTTTTGAAGCATGATGCTCTGGCCGACTAGTATTTTGATCTGTGTCCGAAGGATGGTAAGTTGGTAACTACCCTTCTATCTCGGCCACAAGTATGGTGTGCTTTTCAAATTTCAATTAATGTGGTACTGGATGTGTAAAATTCATCCAGATACTAATAGTATACAATTAGTATCCCTTAATCAGGACTCAGATGTTAGGCTTAAATAATGTAATAATATCATATGATTCAAAACTAATCAGAGACTTGAATCAAACCATTCTATTTTGTTATTGTTTATTATATTTCACACTATATTACTAGTGTTGTTTTAAAAAATGCATGTTGTGTTCATGTATTTTTAACCATTGCAAATTATTTTCTCTTATTGTACCGTATATATGTGTTTTAGATAGTATAAAAAATCTATGGTGCTTGAAAATAGTGCAGAAACCGATTATTTTTTTGTTTTTGTTTTTGTTTTCACCCTATAGTTCCTTGAGGAAAGGCCCTAGTACTCCAGAGTTTGAGGCGAATTCTGATATCTAGTGAAAACCGACTAGTTTCTATTGGTTCAGATTTAATTTCTTCTCCAAACGGAATCAGATTGACATGTTAAACCCTTGTTATTGTCATAATTGTAACATAATTGATTAGAATGATTGCATTTGGGAACATGAATTGAACTATCCAGTTTTTTTTAGAATGAGAACTTTTCAAATTGTGGTTTGTGTTTCTCTACGTTAAAATAATTTAGTACTTGAACTTAGATTTACAATCAAACGCTGGCGTAATAAGTTCTAATTTGAATTTAGAAATGAAAGATTATGAATTGTAGAGAAACGAAAGATTATGAATTGTAGACAAATTGTGGTTTTCCCCTACGTTAAAACATGAGGCAAGTCCTCAACCTCTCTGACAAAAAAATACACAGATTCTATCTTGATTGTGTGTGATGATGCCCCAATGAAAAAGAGCATCCCTGATTTGGCAACTTTGCAAGCAACAACCGCCAACTAAATATACTTACTTTCGACGGAAAGTTATTCATCCAAAGTTGTTTTAAAGCTTTTTCAGTGTTAGAAGTTCCACATTGGCTAGAGATATGACATATATAACCTTTATAAATGTGTGCAAACCTCAACTCTCAAGCTAGTTTTTGTGGTTGATTATAGGCATCCCAAATTTTAATATTGTATAAGCCTATCCTAGAGCTTATTAGGGACTACACAAGATTTTATCATGTAGATTTTCTATCCATTCTTGAGACTCGTATCAGTGGCAATACAATTGAACAAATTATTAAAAAAAAGTATGGATTATTTTAGTTTAAGGCTAATTTAGAAACTTTTGGGTGTAACTATATTTTATTTTTTCCATTATTATTTTCAAACTCTAACCCAATTAGAGGTGGTAAATTAAAACATTTCGCGTCCAAAAATCTTTCTTAGCTTAATTTTTCCACTTTTTCCACTTTGTAATCGAAGTACATAGAAGAATAATATTAGAACATTAAAGTAATAACCTTGTGACTTGTGAGTTGTGAAAAAGAAAGGAAATAAAACGTGGAATGATTGAGAGAAAAAGGGAAAAAAATTAACCTCTAAAACATCAGCTATATGGAGACAATGAAGAAGTTAACCAAGAATGTGGATTGTGTGCTGCTGCAAATATTTGAGAAATTAGAAAAGTTACTTTGAAATTACTTCAATTTGAGAATTAAATTTTCTCTACTTTTCTTTTACTAAAGGGAAATTAGATTTTTCTAGAAGAAATTAGAATAGTACGGACTAGTACATGGGAATAGGAAGAGATTTGGTGACCAATTTTGTCACTTCATTTATTAATTTTATTTCTATTGGTTTATGTATATTTTTTTTCCGAGTAGTTTAATAGTTAGAAATTCACCTTTAAAGATGAATAAGTAAGCATACTCGGGTTTGAACACGGATCCCTGCACTTTCATACAATATATCAATCAATAAAACTAAGCTCATGAGACTTTACTTTATTTAGTTTAGGGAAAATAGACTAATACCCCCTGTAAAATATGCAAATTTTGCAATACCCCTGTAAAATAAAAATTTGAGAATTCCCTCCTGTAATGTTTGAATTTTTGCAATACCCCCCTGGACTCATTAAACCATAATAAAACCCCCGCAAAATAAAACCACCGCAATTAAAAACTGCCGCAAAATATAATTTTAGCGAGGGTTTTTAACCGCCGCAAAATATTTTTTTTGCGAGCGTTTTAAACCGCAACAAAATACAATTTTAGTGAGAGTTTTATTATGATTGAATGAGTCTAGAGGGGTATTGCAAAAATTCAAACATTACAGAGGGAAATTCTCAAATTTTTATTTTACAGAGAGGTATTGCAAAATTTGCATATTTTATAAGGGGTTTTAACCTATTTACCCTTTAGTTTATCAGTGAGTTGGTTCAAATCAATCAAATAAAATAATTTTATTAATGACTAGTGAATGGACCCAACAGAAGGCCAGGGCGGCAGACTATAATTTACACCAGTAGACTAATCCTATATATATCAAGGGTGGCGGTCGGCGGTCGCTCCTTTCTTACATTACTTAGGTCCGCCTTTGATTGATCCAACCGTTGATTATCAGTATTATATGTCAATGATCAAGTATACATATTTTTGTATAAATCCAAAACTCGTAGCTATATATGTCATCCAAGAATTGACATTTACTTGTGTTTTTTAAAAGCTTATTATATGTTAATTTGAAATTACTTAATGATGTATCAAGCAATTTTAGAATTTCACAAAAACTTTTAGAGTTGATCTATTCAATAAAAACTTTTAATAATTTAATTGGACGGTGGAATTGGTAAAGTTCATCTTGAATAATGAAATATTAAACGGAGTAACTCATCTAAAAGTTACTTTTGGAGTCAACAAACCCCTCCTCTTAATGAAGTATAATTTTTTAAATTAACTCATAATTTCTCTTTTTCATAAAATATCAATTACATTTCTTAATTTGTAGTATAATATAATCAAAACGACTTATATTTTAATAGGATTTAGTAATCAATTAAAAAGAGACTATTAGATTTAGAAAGTGTAAAAAAAACAGAGTGTATTCCTAACACTCATCTTCGATGATTTGCCATTTATTTTTTGACTTAAACAACTTTTTGGTCCTTGTATGTACACTAAATTTTGGTTTTAGTCCTTGTATGTGATTTTATTCCAAAATAGTCCCTGTATCGACCAAACTTTTTTGTCGTTGGTCCCTGCTGTCCATTTTTGTCCTAGTGGCAACATTTTGCCACCTGGCCGTAATGACGTGGCGTAGATATAGAGGCTGACTGGATAAATGATGGAAAGATGGACGAAAATAAAAAAATTTATACATTACGAGGGATTAAATCTAAAAATTTAAAACATGGAAAAAAATATAAAACTTAAATGCCCAATTCAATGAAAATTTCTCAATTGCCCCCCCTATATTCTTTCCCCCTCCCCCTAACTATCTTTTTTCCCCTTATTAATATCATTTCGTGATATAAACCCGAAATGCATTTCGGAATCCACGTCCCGAAATTAGCCAATTCCACCCCAGTTGGTATATTTCGTGACCTATTTCCTGAAATGCATTTCGGGATACACGTCCCGAAATACACTCATATGCTCCTGTTAGCCTATATTTTGGTTAAGTCAAATTATGCCCTAATTATTCTTTGAATATAATTACTAGAGCCTTTTAACTGTGGAAATTAATGTTTCCGAGTCATTAAATGATAAAATAAAGGTTAAAAGTAATATATTTAATATAAATAATATTCTCATTAGGGAATATTCCAGAATTTCAGAAGATGGAAAATATTCACAAGTCTAGAAGATAAGTCAAGATGTGGTTCGAGTTGTTCACCATTCGAGTAGCTGCTAAGGATCATTCGAACTCGAATGCTGTTTAGGACTTAGTACATTTTTCAACATTTCTGAAGATTCAAAATTCAAACCATTGCAATGTTTCATTCAAAAGTGGCAACTTGTGGCATTTTGGAATGAAGATCAGATGGCAGGACATCTGTCAAATGGATGTTAGTTAGTCGTTAATAGATAGTTGTAGAATTTATCTATAAATACTAGTTCATTTGATGTAATTCATATCACAAATTCACATACTGAAAATCCTTAAACATTCTAAGTACCCAAGCGTTTCGAGCGAAAGGAATATACAAGGAAACAATGTATGATCTTGTGATCACTCTATTTTAATTCAATGCAATTTACATTTCTTATGCAATTTACATGCTTTCATTTACAATTTCTGCATTTTAATTCATTGAATCATTTACTTTTTCTTCTCAAAACGTACTCATTTTGAGTATTTTTACATTTCTTGTCATTCAAGTTATTTCTTTTTATTTCATTTACTTTTTGCAAACAAACTTGTTCATTTGCGTTAATGAACATTGCTATTTTCAAACTTAAACAATGAATGCACAAAACATGTTCCGAGATTCTCTAGTTGGTCTCTCAAGCATTGCAAACTAGCGGTTGTTTACCAAAAATCAGTGTAAACAGCTCCCCCTATTGCCAATTTCGTGACTATGAACCCGAAATCCATTTCGAAACCTAGATCACGAAATACTTTGGTAAAAAATGAGTTATAAAACAACCGAATTGAATTAGTGACTTCAAAGGTACATAGACACCACATCTCAACATTTTCACAATTTGGCAAATAAATTTGCAAAATGTACATATTTTAGTCCATGAAATGAGTAGACAATGTAGCATGTAGCTATTATGCATACACTCTGTCTTGCTTTGTCTCCTATTATTAAGCCATTTGACAAGAAATCATTTGTATATTTAATCTTTAGGTACCGGAAGAAATCATTTGTATATTTAATCTTTAGGTACCGGTGGTTACAGTGAGAAGGGGTGTTAGTACGATCCCCCCATTCATTTATTCCTTAAATTTTTAATGGTTTAGATGTTAGAAGAACTATCCAATGATTTACTAAAAGGTACAATATAATTTTTTCTATATTATCCATTGTTGACCTTTCTTTTATTAAACTGTTCACTTGTTTCAACAAAACATAAAAACCCTATTCACTTTTATCATATTAACAAATAATTTTGCTTGAAAATGATCTGACATTTAATAATGGTGTGGCTAAATATCAAAAAATTATTACAACACATGCATACAATCAACATATGAATATCGGAAGATATAGCATAATTAGTCAATCTTTGAGCATTCTTCAAGTCACCAAAACCGCATCTCACAAAGTAATCCCAATATATAGAGACATTTTTAAACAAAAAACACGGAAGATAAAATGCTAGGCCCTCAAGGAAATAGATAGAAAATAAGATGAATAATATAATATTAGGAAAACCTAAGGATAAATTTTATAAAGAATGAGTGACATAAAATATGCCTCAAGGAAATAGAAGAGTAACAATATACAACATGATCACTGAGTCAGACACATTCCAATGAATACAAAGCCAAATTGCCTCAAGCTAGTAAGTCTCAGGTCCACAAAGAAAGCACAAATGACAAGAGAAGGAGGAAGAAGTGAAGCTTGAACGTGCAATGTCTCGCTCTCGCCTCTCAGTATAAAAAAAAGAAATTGAAAATGTGTGTTATAGCGTATACAGACAATAAGTTAGTAAAAACAATAATGTATACTAAAGAAGTTTTTCAAATGTAATTATCAAAGAAGTTCTTCAAATGTAATTATTGTGAATATACTAAAGAATGATATGTTTATTTGAACATAATCATTTTCCAAAGAAGTTCACACACATATATTCATCTCGATAATTAAGATTGATACCCGTACTTTTATTCCTATTTTATTTATTCTTTCTTCTCATGTCCAGCATTATCACTAAGATAAAAACCAATCAAAGCGTGACTTGTGCCCTCACACGGAGCTATTTCATGATGTCAAAAGCTACTTTTAATCAGAAAAGGAAAATGGAGCAAAGGAGAAAGGCCGATAGAATCGAGTCCTTGTGAATGGGCAGAGCCATGTGCTCTTATTTTACGACGGTAGGGATGATAATTGCTTCCATTACTGACCAGAAAGACATAAAATTATGGCAAAATTACATTATTAGTCCTTTATCATTTTCATTTGTAATAAATTGGTTCTTTATCTTTTTTTGGTAACAAATTAGTCCTTTATCTTTTTTATTTGTAACAAATTGGTCCTTTATCTTTTTTTTTGTAACAAATTGGTCATTTATCTTTACTAATATTTGCACCATAGGACCTCTTATTTGTAAAAAATAATATAAGATAAAAGACCAATTTGTTACAAATGAAAAAGATAAAGGATTAATTTGTTATAAAAAAAAGATAAAGGATCAATTTGTTATAAATGAAAAAGATAAATGACCAATTTATTACAAATGAAAGATAAAGGACCAATTTGTTACAAATATAAAAGATAAAGAATCAATGGTGTAATTTTGCCTAAAATTCTCCTTTAGATTGATATCGTCCCTCACGTTCTATCTCTCTTTCTCTCTCTCTCTCTCTCTCTCTCGTGAATCTCTCTCTATCTCTCGTGATCTTTAGTAGGGGATGCCGACGCCGATAAGCGTAGTGAGGGAATGTTTAACAGACGAAGCAGCACATGCACTCGTCCAAGCAGTATCATTAGCAAGTAGACAAAGCCACCCTCGAACAACATCTCTTCACGCCAATTGGCCTTACTCTCTCTACCCACAAACGCACTATGCGACGAGTGTGTACACGCTGTTAGAAGTCCCACATTGACTAGAGATATAACATAGATAGCCTTTATAAAGTAGTGCAAACCTCAACTCTCAAACTAGCTTTTGTGGTTGAGTATAAGCCTCCCAAATTTTAATACACGTTAGACTTCGGTCTCGCGCCAAAGAACTCTTCGTTAGAGTTGCCCTCGACCACATCCCAACTTCCAAATCCACCGTGGATGGTGGACTTCCGGTGTCGAACTCTCTCATGGCAGTCATTAGACGATCTCGTGCGAAAGTAAAAGTAGTGGTGGAACTTAAATGAAAAAGAATGATAAATTGGTCCTGTATTCATGAATGGCAACAAAAAAATGGAAATCTTACTTTTCAAAATGAAGTAAAGAAGCAATATCGAATCTCAAACTAGTCATTCAACAATGGAATCCAACTTTCTACATTCAATAAGATAAAGTTCCCTCTTTGGTTTATAAACCATTAGTTTTTTTTTTTGTACATTATAAACCATTAGTTTTAGTACCTCCATTTGGGAAGCAGAATATTAATCAAATAAAAAGAATGTTGGTTAAATAAGAATATTAGTAGTACTACCTCCGTTCTTTTTTACTTGTCGTATTAGAAAAAAAGACTAAAATAGGAGGGGTATATTTTTGCACCTTATTTTCCTAGTATGCCCTTTTTAAAAATATATCGTATTTTTAATCCACCAATAAATTCCTTCTTTTCCACAAACATTATCTGTTAGACTACAAGGCTACGCTCAAATGTGGCAAACTAGAGCGTTCCAAACAAACAACTACGGTTTTTCGTAAATTAATCGAGTAAGCGCGGAAGCTACCTAGATCGGTAGTCTATTGCACCTCGACCAAAGGAAAGGTAGTAAAAGCCAATATGGAATGAAGGTGATACAAGGAATGCAATCCAAATTAACAAGTCAAGCAATTTTCTAATAACACTTATCTATTAAAAATTGTCTCACACACAAATTGCGGAATTGTAAATTCATATAGCAAACAAAGTGATCACACAATAATTTCGTCGAAAACGTGGCATGTATGACAAAATTATGTATGCAAGTAAATAGCAAAATAGAATGTAAAGAGATAAGGGATAGAGAGATACACAAGGGAGTGATCAGGGAGTTCCCAGCTTTCGCGTCGTCCTCGCAGTGGGCCGGTACGTCTCCCCCCAACTTATCAAAAGGATAAGTTGAGACTTTACTTCGGAAAATCTCTTTAACAATGCACAAATTACAAACGATACAATATGCAAGATACAGACTCGATTGCACGATCTTCACCATCTTCAACATAGCTCCGTCTTGTAATTGCGAAAACCCCAATTCGATCTTGTCTTCAATTATCGTTCCCAACGATCAATCCTTCACGCTATCTTCAACCAAGAACCCGTGATGATCGTCCGAATAATTCCCTCGCCAAATCGAATTGTAACATTCAAGCAACACTTGAATCCGGATGAGAAACACTACCTTCAAGACCCAATCAACTCGGATGACAAATTCTGATTCACCACGAATTTTCCCCGAACGTTATCCTTCAAGATCTTCTAAGAAACTTCAATTGAACCCATACTCAATATTCAATTTGATAGAGATAAGAAGGAAGATGATGATTGCTCTTAAATGATCCTTGATGCAAAACTCTCAAACAATCTTGATCAAAGAACTCTTCAATACTGGTTTCTCATGCTTACAACAATAACACATAAAACTATTTATAATGAAAATAGAATTGAGCAAATTTAGGCACAATCTAACAAACTTGTATCGATACATGCATCAGTGTGTATCGATACAAGCAATTGACAGCAGGAAGAATTGTGTTCTTGTATCGATACAAACACGTATATGTATCGATACATATATCAGAAAAACAGAAATTGATTGATATGTTTCGAAACACACAAGTATGTTTCAAAACAAAATGTTCTCTCTGGTTTCAAGAGAGTCTTCATGTGTTTCGAAACATAAAAGTGTGTTTCGAAACACAGAGGCTCCTCTGGACTCCAATGAGAACGATTTGTATCGATACAAAGTTGCTATGTATTGATACAAATGCGTAGTAATCAGCCTGAACAAGTTTCAGGACATTTGTATCGGTACAGGTATGTATGTATCGATACAAAACACCTAAAATATTATTTTTCAAAGTTTCAAAAAGTGTTTTTGCTGTCAAGTCAATTTCAATTGTTGCCTAAACATATTCTACTCTATTTCCATGTGTTTTGACAATTATTAAAACTCGGAGGGGAACTGGTGCATTAACATTCTCCCCCTTTTTGATAATTGTCAAAACTATTGCATAAGCTAACTAAGCCTACCTAAGATGCAATTTACAAATAGCTTTAAGATATAGACGCAAACAACAACAAGTCTAACCACTTGCGAAGCTCCCCCTTAGTTGATGTCATCTTGCACACATGTTGAACAACGGATCCGAAGAATCAAAGCTTTATCCATAGCTTATGCTTGCCAATCTTTTCTCCCCCTTTGACATTATCAAAAAGAAGAAAAGAAAACTCATGAGAAGTATCGAAAGTCGAAGTAAAGATCATATAAGTCACATAATGCACTTACATTTGTCGAAATGCACTATATGATAAAAAAAATAACCTGATCAAATAATTAAGCAAAATATGCACAAATATATTCCAATGACGAAACAAAGCATCATGATAAACATGGCATGTAGAATAACAAGCCAAACCAAATCACATGATTAACAAACATCGACATTATAATCAATTCAAAACATATTCTACGGACGAATAAAATAAAATACAACCATGCATAAACCATTATACACAAATGATCCATACAACAAAGTTTAGACATTTAAGACATAGAGGTATAACAAACAAAAAATGTTTGAAAAAAAATCCTTATGATTCTAAGCAATCATGTATGTATGAAACACATATATTCACCAAGGTACAAGATTATGAAAGTTACAAGAACTTGTTAAAGCACAAATTCACAATTCAATCAATGTACCAAGACAAAGCATTTATATCCATTATGCATAATAAGTCAAAACATGATACACAAGCATATACAAACAAAAAAGAACTTAATATGACTTTTGGCTTGATCTTTGTCAAATCCCCATTTTCAAATATGAGTCTCAACAACTTATTACTATCATTGAGCAAAATTTTTGGAAATGGAGGATTGGACAACTATCATTCCAAATTTCATATTGAGTTGAAATTATATGTATATGAACAAAGAACCACACAAACATATAAATGCAAAGTAAAGGATAGGAATAAAGTTTGAGATAAGAATCTTCCCTTAAGTGTCAAGTATAGGAAGTGATCAAGTTCCAATACTTTCATGAATATTGAGTCAAATCTTTTCTCATCCATTTACACCTTTGTAAGTCTTGAACGCCATTGTTACCGGTGTCTCTTGTCAATGGTTCAAGACCTTTTCCTAAAACTTTAAACATTGCAAATAGGTCCACAACTCTCATTGGGTCCTAGGTGGTTAGTAACCAAACCGTTGATGGATTTAGGTATCCATTGCATTTTGCCTTTTGGTACAAATTTTTTTCTAGCTTGGCACTTTGCAATGGTATGACCCTTATCACAACAATAGTAACACACAATATTGGAATGATCCTTGTGACACAAAAATTTTCTTTTGGGATTCATCTTCTTTTTAACAAATTTGTCATTTTTAGAGGGCCTATTTCTAGGCTTGTTAAAAATCTTTGGCACATCCACAAAAGGAATTTTTGGTACAAGGGCTTCGTCTAAATTGGCTTGAAGGGTTTTAACTTCTCCTTGCCAAACACTACAAGCATTACATTCATTCCAAGATGACATATGAGACTTGTATAATTTGTCTTGAAGGTTTTTCACTTCTCCTTTCAAATTACTACAAGAATCACATTCATTCTTTGATGACTTATTGTCAAAATCGTCTTTTGAAGGAACCATGGTAAGTTTTAATGCCTCTAATTCATCTTGTAACTTTTTTATTTGTGACTCCAACTTAGAAATTACTTTCTTCCTTTTTGCCAATTTCTTAAACAAACTAGTGGCTTCACCATATAGTTTTTCAAAAGCATTTTGAAGTTCATCATATGAGGGATTATCATTAGAGATAGAGCTAGAATCACTTACTTGACGTTTGTGATGTTTCTTGCCTTTACTAGGTGAACCATTCATGAGTACCACATGAGCGTGTTCCTCATCCTCTTCACTTGAGCTCTTGGACCTTGATCCATCTTCGCTTGAGCTATCCCAAGCAACATAAGCTCTCTTACTCTTGTGAATTTTCTCGGAGGACTTTCCCTTTCGTTTGTTATAAGATGGACATTCCGGTTTATAGTGTCCCGATTTGCCACATTCATAACATAATCTTTTAGGCTTGCTCTTCTCCTTTTCTATATCATCCCTTGATTGCTTCCGTGACTTGGGATCATTTTTCTTCGAGAATTTTATACCATGTTTTGAAACATACTTATGAAATCTTCGAACAAATAAATTCATTTCTTCTTCGTCCCACTCGTCGTCACTTAAGCTAGTTTCCTCTTGCTCAACCTTTTTGGACTTTGAGACGGAAGCCTTTAGAGCAATGGACTTCCTATCTTTATCTTTTTCCTTCTCCGTATGCTTGTCCTTCTTAGATCCCTTCTCATGCTTATCTAAGGCATTGAGCACGCTTTCATGCTCTTCTAGCTTTCCAAAGAGCGTTGTAAGGCTCAATTGAGAGAGATCATTGGCTTCTTTTATTGCCGTGACCTTTGGTTGCCATTTTCATGATAAACACCTCAAAATTTTGTTAGTAGCAACTTCATTTGCTATAGGGTTTCCAAGACCATGCAATTTATGTGTGATTTTTATGAACCTTTGTTGCATTTCATTGATGGTTTCACCATCATTCATATGAAAAAGTTCAAATTCTTGTGTCAAAGTATTTATTTTCGATTGCTTTACTTCATTAATCCCCTCAAAGTGGTTGACTAATGTATCCCACATTTGTTTTGCGGAGGTACAATGCGAGGCATGGTAAAATTGTTCAATCCCCAATGAGGATAGTGAAATATTTTGAGCCTTCGCATCGTAACCTACTTTCTTTCTATCATCGTCATTCCATTGTGTCATAGGCTTGTTGGTAACAACACCATTCAAATCGATATTTGTCATAACAAAGGGACCGTTGATGATGATGTTCCAAACTTCAACATCATAAGAAGTGATGTGAATCATCATACTACTTTTCCAATAGTCAAAATGTTCACCGTTGAAGATTGGCGCGCGATTGTACGCCCCTTTTGGTACAAAAGCCATATTGTCTAATAATTGGCACAAATCCGCTGAATTTTTGTATAAAAAATCAACCGGGATCGTGATACCACTTGTTAGACTACAAGGCTACGCTCAAATGTGGCGAACTAGAGCGTTCCAAACAAACAACTACGGTTTTTCGTAAATTAATCGAGTAAGCGCGGAAGCTACCTAGATCGGTAGTCTATTGCACCTCGACCAAAGGAAAGGTAGTAAAAGCCGATATGGAATGAAGGTGATACAAGGAATGCAATCCAAATTAACAAGTCAAACAATTTTCTAATAACACTTATCTATTAAAAATTGTCTCACAAACAAATTGCGGAATTGTAAATTCGTATAGCAAACAAAGTGATCACACAATAATTTCGTCGAACACGTGGCGTGTATGACAAAATTATGTATGCAAGTAAATAGCAAAATAGAATGTAAAGAGATAAGGGATAGAGAGATACACAAGGGAGTGATCAGGGAGTTCCCAGCTTTCGCGTCGTCCTCGCAGTGGGCCGGTACGTCTCCCCCCAACTTATCAAAAGGATAAGTTGAGACTTTACTTCGGAAAATCTCTTTAACAATGCACAAATTACAAACGATACAATATAAAAGATACAGACTCGATTACACGATCTTCACCATCTTCAACATAGCTCCGTCTTGTAATTGCGCAAACCCCAATTCGATCTTGTCTTCAATTATCGTTCCCAACGATCAATCCTTCACGCTATCTTCAACCAAGAACCCGTGATGATCGTCCGAATAATTCCCTCGCCAAATCGAATTGTAACATTCAAGCAACACTTGAATCCGGATGAGAAACACTACCTTCAAGACCCAATCAACTCGGATGACAAATTCTGATTCACCGCGAATTTTCCCCGAACGTTATCCTTCAAGATCTTCTAAGAAACTTCAATTGAACCCATACTCAATATTCAATTTGATAGAGATAAGAAGGAAGATGATGATTGCTCTTAAATGATCCTTGATGCAAAACTCTCAAACAATCTTGATCAAAGAACTCTTCAATACTGGTTTCTCATGCTTACAACAATAACACATAAAGCTATTTATAATGAAAATAGAATTGAGCAAATTTAGGCACAATCTAACAAACTTGTATCGATACATGCATCAGTGTGTATCGATACAAGCAATTGACAGCAGGAAGAATTGTGTTCTTGTATCGATACAAACACGTATATGTATCGATACATATATCAGAAAAACAGAAATTGATTGATATGTTTCGAAACACACAAGTATGTTTCGAAACAAAATGTTCTCTCTGGTTTCAAGAGAGTCTTCATGTGTTTCGAAACATAAAAGTGTGTTTCGAAACACAGAGGCTCCTCTGGACTCCAATGAGAACAATTTGTATCGATACAAATCTGCTATGTATTGATACAAATGCGTAGTAATCAGCCTGAACAAGTTTCAAGACATTTGTATCGGTACAGGTATGTATGTATCGATACAAAACACCTAAAATTTGATTTTTAAAAGTTTCAAAAAGTGTTTTTGCTGTCAAGTCAATTTCAAATGTTGCCTAAACATATTCTACTCTATTTCCATGTGTTTTGACAATTATTAAAACTCGGAGGGGAACTAGTGCATTAACATTATCTATTTTCAAAAAAATTGTAACAAACTTTATTTAAAAACAAAAAAAATTTGTATATAATAAAAAAGATTTTATTATTTCAACGAAAACAATTATACAAAATTTAGTCAATAAAATAAAATAAGAAGGAGGATATAATAGGCAAAATATAACCTAAATTGCTAAAACGACAAGTAAAAAGGAACATATATTTTTTCCTAAAATGACAAGTAAAAAGGAACGGAAGTAGTAATATTTTATAAATACTATTAATAAAAATATGTTAGTTAAATTAAAATTTTATTATATTTTTGCAACAAAATATAATAATAATTATTATTATATTTGATCAAAATTACAATATTTTATTCATCACACACGCACACACGCACGCACGCACGCGCGCTCACTCACATAAGTTAATGATAATTACATATGAATTGATAGTTGGACAACAAGCTGCCGCTAAATTTTTTCTGTTATGAAAATTAATCTCTAAAAAGTACATTCATAGATTTAAAATACACAACATTACTATGCATAATTCTTTTAAAAAAAATATTACTAAAATACTTGCAAAAACAAGGATAGATCAATGGTGGATAATAGCATACAGGTTCGTGAACCTGATGGAAGGCGGAAAGTGCATTCCTTGAAACCAGGGAAGAAGAGGAAAACTATGGATTTGAGGACCCTTTTGATTTTTTGTGCGGAAGTTCTGTCTGTTGGTGACAATAGAACTGCTACTAATGAAATGTTAAAGCAGATTAGGCAGCATTTTTCTTCTTTAGGTGATGCATCACAGAGGTTGGCTCATTACTTTGCCAATGCGATCGAAGCGCGCATCGTGGGTGATTGTACCGGTGCACAAGTATTATATATGAGCCATATGATGTTTAGTGCAGCTGTTTTCTTGAAAGCTTACCAAGTTTTTGTATCTATTTCCCCTTTTAAAAAACTTCAACATTTATTTGCAAAAAAATGATTTTGAGAATAGCTGAAAAAGCAAAATCCCTTCACATTATTGATTTTCGTATCTTTTTTTTTTGAACAATTGATTTTGGTATCTTATATGGTTTCCAATGGCTAATTCGTATCAAGTTTTTGTCAAAAAGAGATGGTGGACCTTCCAAGCTACGCATCACTGGTATTGAGTATCCCCAAATTGGCTTTCGAACAACTGAAAGAATCGAGCAAACTAGCCAACGTCTAGCTAAATATTGTCAGCGTTTCGTTGTTTCCTTTGAATACAAGGTTATACCATCGCGACACTGGGGAAACCATTCAAATTGAAGTCCTTAATATTAAGAGCGACGAAGTAGTTGTTGTGAACTGTCTAATAAGGTTTAAGAAATTACATGATGAGACAATTGACGTAAACAGTCCTAAAGATGCAGCGTTGAAGTTAATTAGGAAGATAAATCCGAGTATAATTGTTCAGTTCATAATAAATGGATCTTATAATGCACCTTTCTTTTCCACACGCTTCAGGGAGTCACTTGTCCATTATTATGCGATTTATGATATGTATGATACTCTCGTATCCCATGATAATGAAAGGAGGTTGACGATTGAGAGATACTTTTTTGCTTGGGAGATTTCTGAATGTCGTGGCATGTGAAGGTTTTGAGAGGCCTGAGACTTATAAGCAGTGGCAAGTTAGGAATCTTAGGGCTGGTTTTAGACAGCTTCCACTAGATAAGGAGATAATGGACGACTTGAGAGATAAGCTGAGAGCATGGTACCACAAAGATTTTTTCTTGGACGAAGATAATAACTAGATGCTTCTAGGTTGGAAAGGCCGCATTTTGTATGCTTCGGCTTGTTGGTTAAATAAGAATATTAGTAGTACTACCTCATTTCTTTTTTACTTGTCGTATTAGAAAAAAAGACTAAAATAGGAGGGGTATATTTTTGCACCTTATTTTCCTAGTATGCCCTTTTTAAAAATATATCATATTTTTAATCCACCAATAAATTCCTTCTTTTTCACAAACATTATCTATTTTCAAAAAAATTGTAACAAACTTTATTTAAAAACAAACAAAATTTGTATATAATAAAAAAGATTTTATTATTTCAACAAAAACAATTATACAAAATTTAGTCAATAAAATAAAATAAGAAGGAGGATATAATAGGCAAAATATAACCTAAATTGCTAAAACGACAAGTAAAAAGGAACAAATATTTTTTCCTAAAATGACAAGTAAAAAGGAACGGAGGTAGTAATATTTTATAAATACTATTAATAAAAATATGTTAGTTAAATTAAAATTTTATTATATTTTTGCAACAAAATATAATAATAATTATTATTATATTTGAACAAAATTACAATATTTTATTCATCACACACGCACGCACGCACGCGCGCTCACTCACATAAGTTAATGATAATTACATATGAATTGATAGTTGGACAACAAGCTGCCGCTAAATTTTTTCTGTTGTGAAAATTAATCTCTAAAAAGTACATTCATAGATTTAAAATACACAACATTACTATGCATAATTCTTTTAAAAAAATATTACTAAAATACTTGCAAAAACAAGGATGGATCAATGGTGGATAATAGCATACAGGTTCGTGAACCTGATGGAAGGCGGAAAGTGCATTCCTTGAAACCAGGGAAGAAGAGGAAAACTATCGATTTGAGGACCCTTTTGATTTTTTGTGCGGAAGTTCTGTTTGTTGGTGACAATAGAACTGCTACTAATGAAATGTTAAAGCAGATTAGGCAGCATTTTTCTTCTTTAGGTGATGCATCACAGAGGTTGGCTCATTACTTTGCCAATGCGATCGAAGCGCGCATCGTTGGTGATTGTACCGGTGCACAAGTATTATATATGAGCCATATGATGTTTAGTGCAGCTGTTTTCTTGAAGCTTACCAAGTTTTTGTATCTATTTCCCCTTTTAAAAAACTTCAACATTTATTTGCAAAAAAATGATTTTGAGAATAGCTGAAAAAGCAAAATCCCTTCACATTATTGATTTTCGTATCTTTTTTTTTTGAACAATTGATTTTGGTATCTTATATGGTTTCCAATGGCCAATTCGTATCAAGTTTTTGTCAAAAAGAGATGGTGGACCTTCCAAGCTACGCATCACTGGTATTGAGTATCCCCAAATTGGCTTTCGACCAACTGAAAGAATCGAGCAAACTGGCCAACGTCTAGCTAAATATTGTCAGCGTTTCGTTGTTTCCTTTGAATACAAGGTTATACCATCGCGACACTGGGGAAACCATTCAAATTGAAGTCCTTAATATTAAGAGCGACGAAGTAGTTGTTGTGAACTGTCTAATAAGGTTTAAGAATTTACATGATGAGACAATTGACGTAAACAGTCCTAAAGATGCAGCTCTGAAGTTAATTAGGAAGATAAATTCGAGTATAATTGTTCAGTTAATAATAAATGGATCTTATAATGCACCTTTCTTTTCCACACACTTCAGGGAGTCACTTGTCCATTATTATGCGATTTATGATATGTATGATACTCTCGTATCCCATGATAATGAAAGGAGGTTGACGATTGAGAGATACTTTTTTGCTTGGGAGATTTCTGAATGTCGTAGCATGTGAAGGTTTTGAGAGGCCTGAGACTTATAAGCAGTGGCAAGTTAGGAATCTTAGGGCTGGTTTTAGACAGCTTCCACTAGATAAGGAGATAATGGACGACTTGAGAGATAAGCTGAGAGCATGGTACCACAAAGATTTTTTCTTGGACGAAGATAATAACTAGATGCTTCTAGGTTGGAAAGGCCGCATTTTGTATGCTTCGGCTTGTTGGGTGCCAGCATAATTATATGTTACGTAACTCTTTTTGAGAACTCATTGGGTTGAGAGATAAGCCGAGTTTTGTCTTTCTAATTTGTTGAATTTTTTTGGTAGTCGATTTGTTAAATTTGTTAAAATTCAGTTTGACAAGAATGGGAAGATTTCTGGAGTTGCAATCCGCAAGTACCTCCTTGAAAGATCCCGAGTTTGCCATGTTTCAGTCTTGGACAAAAACTATCTGTTGATATTTGATATTATTGTAAATATATTCTAGGGTATTCTTAGCATCGCATATTCTATAGTAATATTCCTTTGTAATTAATGCTCTTAATATTATATAATGAAATGTCGGTGATGCTCAACAACACACAATTTTCACCAAATGCCTCTTGTGTTCTATGTCATTTTCTATTTCAACATTATATCTAGAGCCTATTAAGAGGCAACTCTACACCGTGCTTACCCGGTGGACCACTGTACTCCGGTGAAATCAAATGATATCAACAGAATTACAAAAATTATTATAAATTGTTTTTTCCATTTATATTAGGAAGGACTATTGAGATATAAAACTAAAACTACCATATAAGTAATATTCTGCAAATCAATTTCATAATTGATAACCGGATAATTAATTACATTGACTTAAAAATACCGAAACATCCATGTTGTTTCGATCCTCAAGGGTCAAATTGAAAATCTAGAATAAGAGAATGAATTTCTACGGAGGCAAACAGCGGCTGCTACAGAACAGAAAGTTCATCCAGAAAAAATACGAACTGATTAGGAAATTGCCGTTGTACAACAGATTCAACCAAGTGCTATTGCAAATAATGTGACGAGACAAATGGTGTTCACAACACGCGCAGGAATCTATTTTGTGTCTAAATTATATTAAACTGAATAAAGCTATAAACGTATACCTGACATTCAGTTCTTGAATCATAACATTTTCTTCAATAATGTAAAGAATCTACAAGTATCCACAGCGAGACTAATTTTACTATCAACCCTTTGAATTGTGGAACCAAAATTATTAGCAAAGTGAAATTTATATTTTTGATTCAATCACATACTCTTATGCATTTGTATTCATATATTCACTTGATCTAATCACATATTTGGAGAGAATGTGTAAGTCTTATTTATAAGCTCACAAACATATTTCTATCACATAGAAATAAACCAATTCAAACATAATTAATTATGTTTTACTTCACCTCCCCTCCCCTTCTTAAGAATCTCTCCCCTCCCTTCTCCTCTTCTACTCTCCTCCTCTCAGTTGAACCAAACATGGCCTATAAGTATTGTAATTCACACTAGTGGCGGTGCCAGAAATTTTATAAAGTCCTGACAAAATCTTAACTTCCAATAAAAATTTCAGTTTTGAACAAAAAAATATCAATTTTATCCTAAATCAATTCTTAAAATATCAATTTTATCCTAAATTAACCCCTAAAATATAAAAAAAAAAAGTTTACAATGAAAAATCTCAATTTTGAACAAAAAGATATTAATTTTGCCTAAATTAATTCCTAAAAATTACAATTTTACCTTAAATTAACTCTAAAATACCCAAAGTAATCAGAACCGGTGAGAGTACTGGTTCAATGGTTCAAAGATTCAACCGGGTCGGACCGTTTTTAAAATATAAATATTTTTTATGATTTTATTATAATATTTCAATAAAAAAATTATATTCTATGATTACACAAAAAACAAAATATAAAGAATATGTTCACGAGCAATTAGCTCATATGCAATTCATTAATTTATTTATTTTTTTTATTCAAAAGTATATTTAAAAGCTAATAAAAGAAAGACAAAAATACACAGTCTTTTATCTTATTTATTTGTAACACTTTGGTCTTTTATCTTTTGTTTGTAACAAATTAGTCCATTATCTTTTATATTTGTAACATTTTGGTCCTTTATCTTTTGTTTGTAACAAATTGGTCCATTATCAAAAATAAAGGTATCATCTTTTTTAATAAAAAAATGAGAAAATGAATTTTTATGATTATGTTATAAAAGATAAAGGACCAATTTGTTACAAACAAAAGATAAAGGATCAATTTGTTACAAACAAATAAAGAACTAAAGTGTTACAAATAAAGGACTAATTGTGTATTTTTGCCTAAAAGAAATTATCATGGTCTTGCAAAAAAAGAGAAGAAGAAATCATCATGGGTTTATTGATTTATAAGCCCAATCCATCATTATTAAAACCTAAAGCTTATATCTACACACTAACTCCAATAGTGCTAAGTGTGAGACGGTGAGTTAAAGAGTTCTATATTGAAAGTGAGTTTGTCTATACATAAGTTTATAAGTAAAGAAATTCATCATCTTATAAAAAACAATTTTATAAGGATGAATTTAATTCAACTTCCGATTTTAAGAACAAATACATCTTTATACCAAGGATCACCGCAACTTCGCCAACAGAATCTAAAAGCTTAAAAGAGGTAGTCATCTACTTTGGTAGCATGAATTTAGCTCTGATCTTAATTAAAGCAGACTCTAAGCAAGTGGTCGACTATATCTATAACAAACTTCGTAGCAATTTTGATTTGGAGTCATTGTAAATGTATAAAGGTTTTTTAGTTCATTACAAAACTTTAACATAAAGTTTTTTTTTAAACTAATAAATAACGTAGTATTCTTTATTTTTTTCTTCACAAAATATAATTTATATGTCATCTTATATTTATTTTTGATATATAGATAACACGACAAAACTATGATAAAACTTATATATATCTATGCACATCTAATTTTAGTTTTAGTCTTTGTATATGATTTTACTCTAAAATAGTCCATGTATCGACTAAATAGTTTTTTCGTTAGTCTTCATCGTCCAAGTGGCACACCTTTTGCCACCTGGACATGATGACATGACATGCTAACTGGATTAATGAACTAAGAGGGACCAAAATAAAAAAAAATTGTACATGAACCAAAAAGAACCAAAACCAAAAAAATTATACAATGGACTAAATCCAAAATTTTGAAACATGAAGAGAAATATAAAAACATAATCCCCAATTCAATTTCATTTTCAAATTTAACTCAATTAACGATAATACAGAAAAAGAAGACTACAAAGAAAGTTGTGATGCAGAAAAGAAATGAAACAAAGAAAGTTATGAATCCAGTTAAGTGCTTAAGTTAATTAGTAATGCTCAAAAGTTGTTAAGTTAAGCTCATATAAGTTTATTTGATTGTCTTAACCTTCTAAAATGATATGATTTTACAGAAAAAGAACACCGCAAAGATAATTACAAATGTTGGACCAGAAACAACAAAAGAAGATGCAAGAGATGGAACTAGCAATGTACTTAAACCAGTTAAGTATTGAAATGTTATAAATTGATATAAATAAGTGCTTTAGTTGTTAAATACTGTTTGACATGTACAATTATGCTATTACTCATATAAGTTTAATTTTCTGCAATAAGTTGAAATTTAACCAATTAAGTTGTTATTGGTCATATAAGTTATGCAATGTGTTTTGGAACTGAAATAAGTGCTTAAGTTATGCTTAATTTGAGAATGAAATTGAATTGGAGATTAGGTTTTAGCTTAAATAATGTTCAGATCCCTATAAGTTCACGTTTTTTTTATATAAGTCCCGGTTAGTTTTTTTGTTTTAAGTAAATCCTTGCAAATATATGTTTTTTGGAAATTAGTCGTTAAAGTTAAAATCCGCAGAAAAATATGCAATTTTCATGCAGATTTTTCTTCAAAATTTCTTGCGAATTTTGACTTTAGAGACTAATTTGAAAAAAATAATAATTGCAGGGACTTAAGTAAAACAAAAAAAATTACAAGGATTTATATAAAAAAAGTGTGAACTTACAGGGACTTGAACATTATTTAAACCTTAGGTTTTTATATTTCTCTCCATGTTTTAGAATTTTGGATTTAGTCCCTTGTAATATACAATTTTTTTGGTTTTGGTCCCTCTTAGTTCATGTACAATTTTTTTAGTTTTGGTCCCTCTTAGTTTAGGTGGCAAAACGTTTGTCACTTGAACAAAACTAGACCGCACAAACTAATGACAAAAAATTCGGTTGATAAAGAAACTATTTTAGAATAAAATCATATACAAGCGACAAAAGTCAAAATTTAGTGTAGAAATCAAAAAGATGTTTAATTTTTTTTTGTTTTTCAAAAATTAAAATATTTCGGTATACCCATTTCCTGATTATTTTCCCCCGTTTTTACAAAAACAAAACCCACATTCTAACATTAAGTAGTAGGGTTATATGAACCATCACAATTCACAATCCATAATCAAGAGCGAGAGATGAGTCCAGAGCCACAGAATCTACTGCATCAAATCACCGAGAAATGCACCGTGGGCTGTCCCATACTAGATCACTGTCTCCACGGCGGCGTACCCACAAAATCACTAACAGAACTCGTCGCCGAAAGCGGAACCGGAAAAACCCAAATCTGTCTCCAACTCGTCCTCTCCGCTCAACTTCCACCTTCCCACGGCGGCCTCTCCGCCTCATCTCTTTACATTTACACCGAATATCCTTTCCCTATCCGCCGTCTCAAACAACTCTCTCGCTCTCTCCTTTCATCTCATGCCAAACTTCTCAACTCCGACCCTCTCGACCGTATCTTTCTCCGCGAAATCTCTTCCGCGGAGAAATTCGTCGAATTGTTGCCTGACATTGAGGTTTTATTGAGTTACTGGAAATCACGGTTGTTTCCGATTAGCGTAATTGTTGTTGATTCTATTGCTGCTTTATTTAGGTCTGATTTTGAGAATTCTTGTTTTGATCTTAAGCGTAGGTCGTCGTTGTTTTTCAAGATTTCTGGTGGATTGAAGTTGTTGGCGGAGAGATTTGGGTTGGTTGTGGTTGTTACGAATCAAGTTGTTGATTTGATTGAGAATGAAGGTGGTGTTAGTGTGAATGGTATGAGGATTGGGAATTTGAGTGAGATGTGTTCTTCGGGTAGAAGGGTTTGTCCTGCTTTGGGTCTTTCGTGGGCTAATTGCGTGAATTCGAGGGTGTTTTTATCGAGGGATGAAACTAAAATGAGAAGATTAAGTGTTGTTTTTGCTCCTCATTTGCCTCAGTGTTGTTGTGAGTTTGTTATCAATGGTGAAGGTGTTTCTGGTGTAGATATGAGACAAGGAAATGTATGAATTATTACTGCTGTTTTTATGTGGTTTTTGCAAGAGGGTAATATGCGTATGAATGAAACAATTGTATGTATTGTATAGGATAGAATAGAATCAATACTTATGAGCTTAGCTCAGTCCTGTGAGTAAGTAGGGATCGGGGTTGGAACTCTGTATGCCTTAACCACTAGACTATCTGACTAAAAAAAGAATAGAATCTACTTTGTTATATGGAAAACTTATTTTTTTTAGTTTATTATCTATTTTGATCAGAGGAGTTGTTGGTCCCTTTGATTAAGTTTTTTATATTGTACCTTATGTATTTTGTTCACTCATAAATTTGACAAGATGGATGTGAATATTGTATGATAAGAGATGAAAACTTTAATAACCAAATGAGGGTTACAGTGGTGGACTGCACCTTACATATGGTGAAGAAAATTAGAGAAATTTGTAACTAAATGACTATAACTTATAGTCGTTGCTATTGCTAATTTGCTACTTCTGCATGAGATGAGACTAATAACCAAAGTAGTGAAAAGTGGACTGACTGGTTGGACTGGGAACCGAACTTACATCTAGTCCGAGTAGCCCCCAAAACCATTCTGCGTGAGAACCATATTAGAAACCGGAAAACTGGTAAAAATCGGTGGTTCGGCGGTTTTGACGGTTTAGGCTAATTATTTTTTGCAAAATGAACCAAATCTATGTTCATTATACCATGAAGCCAAATCCTTTCTCTTTGAAACCCTTACGGTGTCTTCGAATGGTGTTAGAAAAGTAGTAGTAGAAGAAGAAATTGAACGGCATGCTGCTGCAATTTATTAAGAAAACTAATCAAAAGAAGAAAGAAGCGTAGATTTGCAAACCACATATTTAGAAGAAAGATGAAAGGTTTCTTGTCCCCGAGATGATCTTCCGTCCTGCCGATTTGGGTATGTCCTTGTTATTAGTTGGTTTCATTCTATGGCTATTTTCAAATTTGATTACATCCACCACATTATTTCAACAAGGTTTTGTCATTTTATGATTCTTGAAATTGCAAAAGTTTTTAATCAAATGGGGAAGATGTGCCACGATTGTGATACATTTGTGGGAAGTACCTATAAAACCTTAATATTATAGTTGCAGTCACAGTTGTAGAATGCAATATAGAACTTTGGAATTTAGTAAATCTTTGGTTTTTAGTGACTGCAAATGAGTATCTTAGTCTAATTTCATTATTTACCCCATAATATTAGGTTTTTCATGTGTTTTATGCAAAATGCTGAACAAAATGATTTTCACGAAGAACCAGGCGGGGTTACCAGAATGTATTGTACGAGCTGTTATTGCCCGCCACCCGCATCTCCACCCCGTACTCTATGAAAGGTAACTTCTATTTGATTTTCCAAGCATTTTATTTCATGATCTTGTTTGTGGATTGTTGCCTTTTCTTCTCACTCTTGTCTTTTGATGTTCTGTTTATGTTTTCTGGCAGCATCATTTTAACTGGTGGAAGCACCTTGTTTCCTCACTTCGCCGAGCGACTGTAAGTTTTCTGGCTACGACACTTGGTACCAAAGTAGTGATAAATTGTTTGCCTTTTTTTAAAACCAAACCAAGTATTTTATACCTATGTTTATGAATAAACTTTTAAATGTGAACAATATTTTTGTTGTCAAACTGATTTGGCTTATGGGTGAACTGATTTTAAACTTGTTTTAGTATATAATCAGTTTCATAACGTGTTTTAGTACAGAGGCCATCACCTTTCATCACCTTCCTTTTCTGACGTGTTACTTCACACAACTCCCTATTGGATATCGGTTCCTCCTTAATCAACAATGCCACTGATATCTCCACTGTGAATGCGCAAAGCCGCAAACAATTACCAATACTACAGATCTTTGTTCCACTGTGACATCTGAATGTGCTTTGTTACAAAGTTGAGCTACAAGCTTTGCATTAGCAAAGGAAAAACCAGATAAATAACTAGTTGAGGTTAATAATGGAATTACTCTTTTTCCCTTACATGGATAATTTTGGGCGCCAAACATAACACGGAAGGGAAACAAGATGTACCAGTTTCAGAACTTGTGCGAGGCTGGTGTAACATTGTCTATGATCTGAGCGATAACTTTTCTAGATCACAATTTGGGAATTTTGAATATGAGAGTAAAAGGGTTTTGGGTTATTTAGGAAATCCAAAACTGAATAATAAACAGATTTGGTTTGTTAATTTGTTTAACTAGTTTGGTTATTTTAACTGTGATTTACTTCATTTTCAAGTTTGGTTTGGCTATATTGCCTTCTCGGCTGATACCTATTTTTTGCCACTTTGGTGTCCTATATTTTTTGTAGGCCGTGTAGTGTTGCTCACAAATTTACCTAATTGATTCTGAATTTTGTAGAGAGAAGGAGCTTCGGCCTCTAGTTGATGATTATCATGTGAAGATAACTTCACAAGGGTAAACATCGTTCTTAAGCTTTTATGTTTCTTGTAATTTTGTATTGTCTATACAAGAATTAATAATTTTTCTTCATAGTCCTGTACTAGGTGTTTCGCGTGGAGGTTCTCTCCTGGATTTTGATGCAATGTGTGTGATCAAAGCTGAGTATGAGGAGCTGGGTTCTGCTAGATGTCGCATGAGATTTTTTCATTGACCATGCATGCTACGAATGTGGTTGTGCAAATCTTGTATGTTTCATTACTGAGGTTTGATCATAAAGGTGACATTTTCTCATTTATTATTGTCTCACATTTTCGAATCCCTACAGCTAACTCGCACGCAACGCGCTTACGAGAAAAGACAGTGGGTTGCCAATGCAACAAGTGTGTAAATAGAATAGCACTGGATTCTTGGAACAAAGGTGTGAATTCTTGATGATAATGACACAAATTTTCAAGCATAATGCTCTGGCTGACTGGTTTTTGGACCTGTGTCCAAAGGATTGTAACTGCCCCTTCTATCTGAGCCACAAGTATGGTGTGCTTTTCAAATTTCAACTAATATGGTACTGGATGAATTTTATATATAATAATAGTAGTAATAATAATAATTAGTAATTTAGTATTGATCAAAAAATTTACAATTAGTATCCCTTGGTCAGACTTAAATAATGTAGTATCTCTTGAATGTTATTTTGAAAAATGCATGTTGTGTTAATGTATTTTTAACCATTGATATTATTTTGAAAAATGCATGTTGTATTTTTAACCATTAAAACATATAAGAGAGAAGGGTTAGCAACAAAGCCCTCCCCCCTGATGAATGATGATGTAACACATTGTGTTTTTGAACTTTGTCTCAAGCTTCCCCTGAAACGTTTTTTCTTTTGAACTGACAAATCTCCCAGAAAGATTGCTTAAAACTTGAACATTTCTCCCCTTTGACAACAACAAAAAGAGGAGAAAACGACGATAAAATCCAAGAGAGAATATAATAACCATAACCATACACAACATAATAAGCAACAGGTACAAAGAATGATGATATGTATGGAAAACCCACACGTATTAATAAACCAAAATCATTCAATACCACAAGATAGAAAGGTTCAAACATACATGAACATAAAATAACCACCATGAAACAATAAGGTTCACCATAACATCATTACAACGTGTAAAAGAAAACATAAGACAACAAAAGAGCAATGAAATGGTAGAGTCAAGATTATTGATCTGGGTTGAATGATGGGTCATCATGAGGATGAGAATCAAAGAAGGTGTTTGGTGAGTCATTGAAGGTGTTAAAGTTGAATGGCACGAAACTCAGCCAATTTGTGCTGATAATACGCATGATAGGGATCCAATGGATTGAGGAAATTAAATGCATCGCCTGCATTACTAAGAACAACCCTCTTTTCGAATTCAAGACCATTTTTAGCGACGAGCTGAGAGGTCTTATCAACAATGATTTTAATGTCCGGGGGAGGGTGAATTATAGGAAATGCACCTTCCATGATGATAACTCCTTAAAACCCTACAAAATGAAAACAACATAAAGTGAAAATTAGCAACAATTAACTAAAATTAACGAGCTCAATAAACAATAAATGAGTTGAAAATATAGAATCTCACTTGATATATTATTTGAAATTACATCTAATCTAATATAACATAAGTTGTGATTGTGAATCGCGGTGCTTTGGGCTGCAACGTTAGAATCACTGTGCGGTAGAGATTTATTGTAATAACACCCTAACCCCAATAATATGTTTATTTATAAAATATAGTTTAATTATTAGAACACAAGGGTGTAACATGCTCTTCATCCAAGTGATTTTTTTTATAAGCAAGTATGAATTATAAGGAGTATAAGGGGTACTCAACTCTTACAATTCAAGGCAACAAATAACATTCACGAAAGCACTGTAACGGATTTTGTTGTCAATCCGAAAAAGATAAAGAAATAGAGTACCCTACACGGCTACATAACCAAAACCAAGAAAAAAAGATAATGTTATGCAACAACTTGTCAACATCCACCGATGCTCCTTGAAATATAATGTTGTTTCGCAAACTTCATAAGCTCCAAGTTGTAGCTAATCAGATGAAATGACGCACCCGGGCGCCCCATGTACTCTTTTTTTTTTTTTATAAGCAAGTATGAATTATAAGGAGTACAAGAGGTACTCAACCCTTACAATTCAAGACAACAAACAACGTTCACGAAAGCATTGTAACGGATTTTGTTGTCAATCCGAAAAAGATAAGGAAATAGAGTGCCCTATGTTGCGGGGATTTTGGGATTTCCACCACTAACATTGATCTTTCATTTCCAAAGAGGGGAAAGTATCGAAAACCTTTTAAAAGAAATTCTAAGTTCGGGGGTTAGTTACACCTAGGGAATGTATTAGCACCTAAGCGCCTATAGTATCCTATAGTAACCTCTAATTTATTGTTTTTTTACTTATTTTTATTAGTGAAGAAATGGAAGAGAAGTGGTAAGAAATGGAGGGAGAAATAGTATAGAAATAAAAGTGTGTGCTTGTGAAGATTGGATTGAGAAGAGAAAGTTACATGTAAAGAGTAAAATGTTTGAAAATAAAATCCTAAATTTAATGTGCGATTAAGATGGTTTTGGACTAAAGAAATTGTGTTAGAGAGAGAAGATGTTTTTGTTATTTTCTATTTTTTCTATGAGATTATTCTAACGCGCCTCTTCGAAAATGAAAGTTCGTTTTTAGTTTGGTTTTTTTAGCGTTGTGTGTGATGTGTCAAAAACAATAAAGAAAGCGATAAAATCCTACGCTATTACAACCAATTCGAATAATTATTACAACCATATCGAATCAAATGAAAAATAATAAAAGACAATAAAATGCAAGCGGAGAAATAAACATGAATATGAAATGCACTTACGAAAAAAAAAGAAAAGAAAAAAACAAAGAAAAAAACGTCAAATATTGATGTGAAGTGTGTGTATGAAAATGCAATGTGAAATATAATATGAATATGGCAAAAAGTGAAAAAAACATACAAAGAGCACAAAGTCGCATAAAACATCTTCGCACATGAGCATACTCTTTTAAAATTAGCAAAGAAAATGAATCAATTAGTAAGCATGAAAGCATGAATTTAGGCCAAAAAGGTTCTTAACTATTAATGCTAGTGCTAGAGCTCAATAATTTTTATAAAGTAAAATATCGTCTCTAACATGCATTTTTAAACGATGAAATGTCCTAATCAAAATGCAAATGCATGTATGCATGTAAAAAGATGTGTAGTGAAACATGTAGTGTAATGTAAAAAAGTAGTGTCAAATGTCATGTAATGTAAAAATGTAGATTGTGATGTAATGTAATGTAGAAATGTAGAAACAATGCAGCATGTAAATGTGATGTAAATTTGGCTTAAATATGTTATATGCCCTTGCACTTACACATACTTTTGGTATATATCTCTGTAGTTTTTTTGTTGGTTTTTAACCCCTGCAATTTGAAATACATTTGGTATATGCCCCTCCGTTAGTTTTGTTGTTAGAAAAAAAGTTAAATTTAAAAGAGTGCCACATGACCCAATTAATATATGACACGTGGCGCATTAAAAGACAAAATTGATTTTTTAAAACTTAAATATGCTATCAGTCCTTGCAATTACATCTACTTTTGGTATATACCCTTGTAGTTTTTTCTGTGGGGTTTTAACCCCCTACAATTTCCAATATTGTTTAATCTAATATTCTAATTTTAGTGCAAAATATTTGTTGTTATGGGATTCAAGCAAAATAAAATTACTAAAAATAAAATTAGATTTTATATAACTCTTTCAATATTTAAAATTAAATTTTCACCCGTATGTTGCACAGATCTTATAAACTAACTGGTATAAATATCAAATAATCATATTATACATAATGTATAATAATTAAAAGATAATAATAGAATATTAATAAAAAAAGTATGGAAATAGTACTTCATTTACTAATACTTCATTCACCATACTTTTCTACATGATCGAATAGTATGCATCAACAACAATGAATTTGGTTTATTTGTTAGGATATGCATTTTGTTTTTTTATATTAATGTTTTGTTGAATAAATATTAGTGGACTTCGATAATAGTTTAGTAGCTATTATGTTTTGTTGTTAAATATTAATATAATCTTCTATCAAAATAACACAAACTTACGATGATGATTTAAAGTTGTAAGCACGTTTCTCTAATGTCTTCACTTTTTTTTTGGTATTCCTCAATGTCTTCATTTATTCTTATAATGTCATATCTAATGTTACTATACTTTTGTCACACAAATTTTAATATTAACCTTATTTGCTTATAAAAAAAAAGGTATAACACCTTATCCTTTTAAATATAATTTTAAACCTTAAATTTTCATTATTAATATTATTATATTAACTGTATATCTTTTTTATTAATATTGTATTATTATACATCAGATATAAAATAATTATTCGATATTTATACCAACTTATAAAACCCACGGGTGAAAGTCTAGTTTTAAAACAAAATATATTAATGAGAACTTAGCAATTAAAATTTAAACCTTAGAAGATGTTTTTTTTTTAATATTAGTGTAAGAGTTTAAGCTCAATAAGTTTAAAATAAGCTATTGATCCAAACAAACACTTAGGGAATAAGCTAGTACTAACCATAGTAAAAAAAACCAAAATAAAGTGAAGTTAAAATTTAAATCTCACAAGAAGTCCTAAAATATTAGTGTAAAATTTGGACTCAATAAGCTATTGTTCCAAAATCACTTATTCAAATAAGCTAAAAAAAACATGATAATAATAAATAATAATGCATGTTAAATGAATTAATGCGTAAGGGGGTGCAAACCTGAAAAATAGTGTGGAGAAAAGCAAACCAGAAAACAGCAAGAAAAGCCCAAGTTAATTGAACTGAACCGGATCAGAAAAGAACCAAAGACCGGTTCAGACAGAACCAGACCGGATCGGGGGCGCGCAAAGAAACTTGGGGGGCGCGCGAGTAATTTCTTCAGCCAATCCAAGACTGCCACGTGGTGATGGAAAGCTGTTTCCAGTCTTCTTCTTCTTCATCAAAACAGAATCAGCTCCGTCCTCCATTGTTATTCCGCCGGAAACTCTAACAAACACCAAAACTCGCGAACCAACACTCTATTCCGATTGGTTTTTTTTGTAGATCATGAATTTGGACTCCGATTTTGCAACCGAAGCTTGTACGGACGAATACGAAGAAAGTCCCAACCGGATCCGAAAAATAGCGACGTGTTTTTCGGCAGTGATGACGCAAACAGATCTGTACATAAGCTTCAGCGTTCGATGGCGAGTGTATTGCAGCACAAACTGTTCAAAACAGGGTTCGAAATTACTCGACCTAGGCTTTTCAAGCTTTTCGGCCGCTGCACCACCAATCTAAGCGTTTCTAGGTCGTTTTCTTTAAAACTAACGATGGTTTCGTGTTTAGGAGATGATTTAGAAGCTTTATGTTTATTTAGATTTTGGATTTGATGAGTTCTGAGATGTGGTGGTTGATGGTGGTTTTCCGGCGACTGTACCTCGGATTTGGGTTGCTTACAGCGTTTGTATCGTGTTTTTGATGACGGATCTGCAATCCTTGAGATCTTAGGAAGCTAATGGTATATTTTGTTTTGAGGTTGGAGGAGTTTGAATTTTCCGGCGCGGTGGTGGCCTTTTCCGGCCGCCTCCGGTGCCGGAATTAAGTTTGCTGATCAGCTAGGGTTCTTTGACTCTCTTGGGAATTGTGCTTCTCTAATTTTTTTTTGGGAAATTGTGTAAATGATTGTTGTTAATGATTGATGATGTGACATTGATATTTATAAAGTAAGAAAATGGTATTTTTGTAATAAAATGTAAAATGGTAAAATAATCAAAATAAATGAAAATGAATATGAGGTGGAGATGGTGAGGTGGCAAAATACTATTGGTCTTTGTTGAAAGATTATTTTTGCTATTTTTGGCAAATTTTGAGATAGAAATGTAAAAATAAAATAAATTGAAATAAAATGCAAATATTTTGATATTTTTGAAATATGTGTTAATAAAATGTAAAATCCGCGTAAAAATAAGAAAAAGACTATTTTTGATATCTTTGGACTTTTGCACTAATTACGAAGTTATTTAAGTGTAAATTGTGATAAAAATATAAAATATGCATGGAAACGGAAATTAAAATATGTATAACAAATTACGTATATATTTTTGTATTTTTTGATGCATAAGATGCAAATTGGATTTGTAGGTCTAAAATTGGGGTACAACACCTACCCCTATTTAAGTTTTTTTAACCGGAGAGATGAAAATGTAATTTTTTGTCTAGACAGGATTGAAGAGACTTAAATATAAGACGTGCACCATATTTAGACCTAAAAATCCTTTAACAATGTTCATGATGCAAATGTATGAATGCAAAAATGTTGATGATGATTTTTGTTTAATTTTGTATGAATGTCATAAAAGACAAACAAAGGAAAGCATAGTTGAGATTACACAGGGGAATAAGAACGAGACATGGCCCGATTGGTGAAATAACAAGGTGTACCCTGAGTCCGTTGGGGAACGAACTCTACTGGGGAACGTAGCCAAATACTGGGAAAGGTGTTACTGACTATCGTCTGACCAACAGCAAGAATGTTGTACACTGACACTCAACATTTATATATGATCAACTATCGATTGACCGACAACAAAGAATGTTGGTACTAATACACAACATTTATATGGTTGACTATCGACTGACCGATAGGAAAGATGTTATGCATTGACACAACATTTAAATCAACAGACTATCGACTGACCGACAGCTGGAATGGCGTACACTGACATACGACCATTTGAAAATCAACAGACTATCGACTGACCAATAGCTGGAATGTTGGCACTGACACACAATATTCACATATGATCAACTATCGATTGTCCGACAGTAGGAATGGTGTACACTGACATACAACCATTTGAAAATCAACAGACTATCGACTGCCCGACAGTTGGAATGTTGGCACTGACACACAACATTCACATATGATCAACTATCGACTGTCCGACAGTAGGAATGGTGTACACTGACAACCAACCATTTGAAAATCAATAAACTATCGACTGAGTGATGACGCGAAATCATATCGTATTTTTAGCTTGATTTTCATGAACTTTTAGTTGCATTTCATATCTTTTAATTTCTTTTGTCTCTTTTTATGCCGGTATTTATTTCTATTTTAAATATTTTAATAAAACAGGTCGAAAAAGAGAATTGAGGTGAAAACAAAGAAAATTGGATTAAAAAGAGATAAAAAAGGACGAAAAGGACAAAACTGCAAAGTGGTGGGCCACCACATGCCACATGGTGGGACCACCACGTGACACATGGCACCCACCATGTAGCAGGACCTTGCAACCACGTGACATTATAATATATGTATATATATATATATATGTATGAAGCAAAGACCATGTATATGTATGAAGCAAAGACCACGTGAACACACATTATGAATACCTATGGTGCCCGCCATCACATATGTGGCGCCCGCCACAAATTGTGAAATCACAAAACTGCTTTTTCCTTCAATCCATTAAGCGTACGATGCATATCAAACGGTCTCTTATCTTTCTTCCTAAAAGTAAGCTAATAATCCTCATCTGCTCCTATTTTGGTGGATCGTAGAAGGCTTAATATTTTCTATAAATAGGACAGCAAAACTCAGAGTCTCCTCTCTTTTTTTTCCCGTCCTGTTCTTTATTTTTCCAGTCAGTTTACTTTCTTAGCTTAATAAACTGTAACGGTATTTCCACACCGGGAATCCGTTACGAGATTTAATTATATATTTGCGTCAAGAATTCTGTACCAGTATTATTTCAAGCATTCAATTCAAGTTTCAGATTCAGTAATTTTTACCAGGTTCTTTATGCGCTTTATTTATTATTTATTTATTATGCCTAGTTTAATTTTCTGTTTTTATTTAATTGTTTCTTTCTCTATGTCTAGCTAAATTCCTTGATATCGGTATGTAATCCGAATTCACCATAGGGGATTTAGTAATGATTCGGCGCGTAAAATCTTAAACTATTTTTCTGATTCTGGTTTCTAATTTTAAAACTCCTATACTTTTGAACGTGAGTAAAACAAAGTAATTAAGGTTAAAATCAATAGAGCGAGAGTTTGAGATTTTGATTAGATAGTAGAAACTAGATATTAATTTTTGAACAAGAGAGAGCCACGTTAAAATTAATTAGAACTATTGGTTTTCAAAATATACTTTCAAAATTAGGTGGTAGAAAAGTGACAGTAAAACTTCTAGTGGAGAAAGTATGATTTTTATCAATAAAACGAGAGTGTGAGGTTTTAACCTTTAAACTGAGAAGTTCTTCCGAAAAATAAATACTCTTTTGTGCGCCGCTGATTTGCCAAATCCTCGATGGTTAATTAGTTACGTACCGATATCCCGCTTTTTAGTTTATTTAAAATCTTTAATTAAAATTCTAAAAAACTCCAAAATACGCATTAGCCTTAGATTTACATCGTAGCAACAGAAATACGGTAGGTCGACTATTGGTCACTGTGGTTCGATATCTTTTAAAACTAAAACGACGTGACTGTGCACTTGCGGTCTCAGATCAAAAATATTTATTATACACAAATCGTCGATCAAGTTTTTGGCGCCGTCCAAATCTTCCTACGAAGTTAAACCTGGAGCTTATGATGGAAAACTTTATCCTAGGTCAGACTCAGCAGAATACTCAGACAAATGCGTTGATTAACCAGTTGGCTAATAAAGTTGATCTTATGGCCACCCATAACAAAATGCTTGAGACTCAAATATCTCAAGTGGCTCAACAACTAGCGTCTACTAGTGCCCCAACAGGCATATTTCTTGGCCAACCTCAGCCTAATCCTAAAGCACATGTGAACGTTGTGACACTGCGAAGTGGAAAACATTATGATGAACCGAGTGATCCTAGGACCGAGAGGCCAGCCATGCAACAAAAGCCTGACGAACCAGTTGAGAAAGAGAGTCAACCTAAAGAGAAAGAAGGAAATAGTGTTGAGGCTAAAGAAAAAGAGAAACCTTATGTGCCTCCGCCACCTTATAAACCACCCATTCCTTATCCTCAAAGGTTTGAAAAGACCAAAAGCATGGAACAATTCAAGCAATTTGTGGAGTTTCTGAAAAAATTAAATATAACAATACCCTTTACAGAAACTATCACCCAAATGCCTTCATATGCTAAATTTCTCAAAGAAATCTTATCTAATAAAAAGAGGATTGAGGATGATGAAACCGTTATGCTTACTGCGGAGTGTAGCGCAATTCTTCAAAATAATATGCCTCCTAAACTGGAAGACCCAAGAAGTTTTTCCATACCTTGTGTAATTGGAAAGTATGTCATAGACAGGGCCCTATGCGATTTAGGTGCCAGCATAAGTCTAATGCCCATGACAATATGCGAGAGACTTAAGTTAGGAGAGTTGAGACCTACTAAAATGTCAATACAAATCGCTGACCGTTCTGTCAAATACCCCTCAGGTATACTAGAAAACGTGCCAGTGCGCATAGGTTAATTCTTTATCCCAACTGATTTTATAGTCATGGACATAAGGGAGGATTCCAATACACCTATCATCTTAGGAAGGCCATTCTTAGCTACTGCTGGTGCATTAATAGATGTAAAGAAAGGCAAGCTCACTTTTGAAGTGGGTGAAGAAAAAATTGAATTTATTCTAGCACAATTCATGAAAGCACCAGCTACAGATGACACCTGTTATCTTCTAGATGTCATTAACGAAAGTAGAAAAGAGAAGGAGATGGAGCAAACAACGCATTCTAAAGTTCAAAAATCTCATACCCCTCAAGCTCTTAAGGATGACAATGACAGTCTAGGTGAATGTTTAGAAATTGCACCAGAACCTCTTCCTCACAAGCCTCAAAGATTTTTCAAATCTAATGATCCTGGCCAGCTTGAAAAGTTTATCGAGATGTTGAAAAAGCTTAATATTGACATACCTTTCATGTCGAAAGTTTTTAAATGAAATTTTGTCAAACAAAAGGAAGCTTGAAGACACTGGGAAAGTGGAATGCAATGCAATCTATGAAAACCAGCTCACCCCGCAACTCGAGGACCCTCGAAAATTTTCTATCCAGATCATAAAATATTTCTAGATAAGTCACCCCTGTCTGTTTCCAAGAAAAAGAAAGTAAAAAAGAAAACAACCATGAGATGGTTCGACATGTTCCAATGGAAACCTCGGGATGTCGGGCACAAATTTAAGAATGTGAGTCTGAAAGAAGCGTCAGATTGAGTCGACAACTTCAAAAGTCGAGCTAACCGACTTTAAACAAAGCGCTGCGTGGGAGGCAACCCTCTTGTTTTTTTTTTTATCTGATGTTTTCTTTTTAGTTTGATTAAATTTTGCAGCAAATAAAGAGGTAGCACGCGCTACAAATGGCGGTTTTGCAAAGCTTGGATATCCAGGTTCTTTCTTCTTTTCCTACATTGAGTCGTTGCATTAAGGACAATGCTCGATTTAAGTGTGGGGGAGGAAGTTTCTACTGCCTTATCTTTCTATTTTTGCTATCTCATTTCCATGCATTATAAACCCCAGGACAGTTCATGATTTAGTTAAGCTGATTGTACATATTCTTTTTGTTTTGTCTGATTTTTCCATTTCTTGAGCTATATAAAAATATTTTGTGAAAAGCTAAGTATTGTGGTTTGATATTTAATTTGGCAACTTTAAGAGTATATAGGTTGTTTTGCACCTTTTAAGGCTATTTTGTGAAAGTTTTGTAATGGTTCTATAACATCAGTACCGTTTTAACACCCTAGACCCCCAAGATTATGTAAGATTAATTTGAGTACCAGTTTTGACAAAGTCTCGAACTTAAGTTTCAAAGTAACCTTTAGTAGTTTATTTTAGCAGTCGGCACCATCTCAAGGCACAAACTAAGTGGGAAACCGACAAATATAAGTGAATGGTCTAATTTATGTATACTATTGGTTGATTCTGAGAACAATTGTGAAAAATTCAGCAAATGTTGAAACATGCAAAGAAAAAATACCATAGTAAATAAACTCATTAGTAGTTGGTTCAAGAGGTGTCTGATTCTGGACTTGGTAGGGCGGGTTACGATCCGATCCCCCGCAACTGCTAAATGGGTAAAGAAAATAGGGGTTACCAAACTTATGTTATCAGCACCCCTCGCTATATGACCATAATCACTAACAGGTTTCCTACCATGGGCGTGTACAAGATAAAGGGCTTAATGTGATTGCGCTGGAATGAAAAGGGTGAAAAGAAACTTAAGCAAAAGGTAGAGTCAAAAGGAAATACTTCAGGTTTGTCTTTGTATGATGGGAGTCTTTGACCAACAAATTGGTTTTGTGTCATTACGGTATTTTTGGTATTGTTAGCTATTATTTTATTTTCAAATTCTTAATCGGCAGCCACGTATGATTAGAGTAGTCGCGTCATGTGTTGAATCCATGCTATGCAGTTCACCTTTTTATGCTTGAGGACAAGCAAAAGTTCAAGTGTGGGGGAATTTTGTGACGCGAAATCATATCGTATTTTTAGCTTGATTTTCATGAACTTTTAGTTGCATTTCATATCTTTTAATTTCTTTTGTCTCTTTTTATGCCGGTATTTATTTCTATTTCAGATATTTTAATAAAACAGGTCGGAAAAGAGAATTGAGGTGAAAACAAAGAAAATTGGATCAAAAAGAGATAATAACGGACGAAAAAGACAAAACTGCAAAGTGGTGGGCCACCACATGCCACATGGTGGGACCACCACGTGACACATGGCACCCACCATGTAGCAAGACCTTGCAACCACGTGACATTATAATATATGTATATACTAGTATAACTGACCCGTGCAATGCACGGGTCAATAATCAAAATTATAATATATGTTATTAATGTTAAAGTAAATTAGTTGAGATATTAGCTTTTTTAATTTAATATTAATCAATGAATTTTTTGTCAAGTAATATTTATTTTTCAATTACTTGGGAAATTGATTCTATATTTCTAATATTTAAATATGAAAATAATATATATTTAGCGATTTTAAAGAAATAAAATAGGGTGCAGAGTGATCTCCCGCTCCCCCGTTTCGAACAATATGGTATTTCGTTTCTAGTCCCTGTGAAATTACAAAAAGATAGGATGGTGTATTAATATATGAGTATAAATATTGGTCCTCGCGTAAATTATAAAATTAAAAGGCACTCGTATTAATATGACTGTAAACATAAGTCATAGTAAAAAAATAGCGTTCCCGTATTAATATGTCTATAAATATTTAAATTCCTATATAAAAAAGTCTTTCGTCTCGTATTAATAAATTTCATATTAAAACATTCGTAGAAATATAATTATGTAAAAATTACAAAAAAAGACCGTACATGAGTATAAATATAGCTCCTGTAGAAATTAAAAAAAAATTATCCCCATATTAATAATATATGGGTAAAAATATAGACTCTCATAGAAATATATGTTCTCTTAAAATTACAAAAAAAAATGTCTTTGTATTAGTATATGAATATAAATATAAATCTCATGTATATATAGCCACTTGTATTAATAAATATAAATATTGATCCCGTGTAAATTAAAATAAAAAATACATTCATATATATTAATATAAGTATTAATATTTTTCATAAGTAATAAAATAAAATATCATAAAATTGCTTCAAAAAATATTATAAAAATATAGTTTTAGCTGTTTGTGGAAATCGAACTGTGTACTTCATACTAAATTTTATTCGTGACAGAGACATAGATGATACACATAAGCTTTAATTCATTGGAGATTGTCACGTGCAATTTTGTTCATGAGAGAGACATTAGTAAATATATACTATAGAGATTAGTAACATTTTAAAATTTATGGTTAGTAACAATTAAGTAAAAAAATACATCATAAAAATAATTATTTTGTTGTTGGTTGGAATTGAATCATGTTCTTCTTGCTAAAACTCATAATTAAATATATGTAGTATAAGTAAAAAAATATATCATAAAAATAGATTTTTTTGTTGCTGGAGGGAATTGAACCATGTTACTCTTGCTAAAGCTTTTAACTAAACCTAAGTAAAAAAATAGATTTTTTGTTGTTGGTGGGATTTGAACCATGTTACTCTTGCTAAAGTTTTTAACTAAATCTAAGTAAAAAAATAGATTTTTTTGTTGTTGGTGAGATTTGAACCATGTTCCTCTTGGTAAAGCTCCTAACTAAATCTATGTAGTATAAAATAAGGAGGAGATGACACGTAGGATTATGTTAATTGAGAGAATGCCACGTAGAAAAAAAACCAGGAGAGAGACATCCTTAAATATATTATATAGAGATATATGTATGAAGCAAAGACCATATATATGTATGAAGCAAAGACCACGTGAACACACATTATGAATACCTATGGAGCCCGCCACAAATTGTGAAATCACAAAACTGCTTTTTCCTTCAATCCAGTAAGCGTACGATGCATATCAAACGGTCTCTTATCTTTCTTCCTAAAAGTAAGCTAATAATCCTCATCTGCTCCTATTTTGGTGGATAGTAGGAGGCTTAATATTTTCTATAAATAGCACAGCAAAATTCAGAGTCTCCTCTCTTTTTTTTCCCGTCCTGTTCTTTATTTTTCCAGTCAGTTTACTTTCTTAGTTTAATAAACTGTAACGGTATTTCCACACCGGGAATCCGTTACGAGATTTAATTATATATTTGCGTCAAGAATTCTGTACCAGTATTATTTCAAGCATTCAATTCAAGTTTCAGATTCAGTAATTTTTACCAGGTTCTTTATGCGCTTTATTTATTATTTATTTATTATGCCTAGTTTAATTTTCTGTTTTTATTTAATTGTTTCTTTCTCTATGTCTAGCTAAATTCCTTGATATCGGTATGTAATCCGAATTCACCATAGGGGATTTAGTAATGATTCGGCGCGTAAAATCTTAAACTATTTTTCTGATTCTGGTTTCTAATTTTAAAACTCCTATACTTTTGAACGTGAGTAAAACAAAGTAATTAAGGTTAAAATCAATAGAGCGAGAGTTTGAGATTTTGATTAGATAGTAGAAACTAGATATTAATTTTTGAACAAGAGAGAGCCACGTTAAAATTAATTAGAACTATTGGTTTTCAAAATATACTTTCAAAATTAGGTGGTAGAAAAGTGACAGTAAAACTTCTAGTGGAGAAAGTATGATTTTTATCAATAAAACGAGAGTGTGAGGTTTTAACCTTTAAACTGAGAAGTTCTTCCGAAAAATAAATACTCTTTTGTGCGCCGCTGATTTGCCAAATCCTCGATGGTTAATTAGTTACGTACCGATATCCCGCTTTTTAGTTTATTTAAAATCTTTAATTTAAATTTCTAAAATTCTAAAAAACTCCAAAATACGCATTAGCCTTAGATTTACATCGTAGCAACAGAAATACGGTAGGTCGACTATTGGTCACTGTGGTTCGATATCTTTTAAAACTAAAACGACGTGACTGTGCACTTGCGGTCTCAGATCAAAAATATTTATTATACACAAATCGTCGATCATTGAGCGATAGGAAAGATGTTATGCACTGACACACAACATTTAAATCAACAGACTATCGACTGACCGACAGCTGGAATGTTGTACACTGACATACAACATTTTGATATCAATAAACTATCGACTGGCCGATAGGAAAGATGTTATGCACTGACACACAACATTTAAATCAACAGACTATCGACTGACCGACAGCTGGAATGGCGTACCTTGACATACAACCATTTGAAAATCAACTATCGACTGACCTATAGAAAAGATGTTATGCACTGACACACAACATTTAAATCAACATACTATCGACTTACCGACATCTGGAATGTTGTACACTGACATACAACCATTTTGATATCAATGAACTATCGACTGATCGATAGAAAAGATGTTATGCACTGACACACAACATTTAAATCAACAGACTATCGATAGACCGATAGCTGGAATGGCGTACACTGACATACAATCATTTAAAAACATTTACCATTGACTGACCGACAGCAAGAATGGTGTACACTGACATACAACCATTTGAATCAATAGACTATCGACTGACCGACAACTGGGATGTTTCCCCTGACGCACATCATTTGAAAATCAACTATCATCCGACTAACAGTGATGTGAAAAAGGTAACACCAACCACTTAGGGTGAAAACAACTCTACGGAGTACTTCAAAAAGTAACATAGGTAGGTTGAATTGTATGAGACTTGTATGTCTTTTGTGTAAAGAGAAAAGATTTGTATGATCTTTTGTATTTATATTTGTAAAAAGAAAAGACTTGTGTAATCTTTTTTGGTATGTATCTTGATATGATTCACTAGGGATGAAACCACTTGAGGAAATGTAAAGTGTATCTGATAAAATACAAGCTTGTTGTGTGGAAAACTTGTCATCTGTTGTTGAATTGATGTCCAATCTGAGACCAAACCGGAGGGAAACTATAAAGAAAGTCTCTGTGTCGAATTGAAGAATAAATTCAACTAGGAATTTCCTTTTGTTGTAGGAAAACTAAAACAACCATCTTCCACAAGAGAGGAGTCTAGTGGGGAGTTTTTGAAACAATAGATGTACACTTATCTGCCTAAGCTGACACTCTAATTGGAAAGAACAACATGCCCATCCCGACTCTATTTTGTATACACAGACAAGACAAAAGAGACAAAACATTTGTATGTGATGTAACAATGTATGAATGATGTAAATGTTTATGGCACATATAAATGCTATGTTTGGATATATATGAGTGTATGTTGTAAATTTCATGAATGTATGTATGTATGTATGTATGTATGTATGTATGTATGTATGTATGTTGTCAGTGTTTTCTGACAAAACAGGCAGAACGAACGAGACTCGAAGCAAGCCAACGTCGCATTGTAACTCAAAGTGTTTCAACAAGGTGTATATCTTGTTGTAGATGAAACAAGAGAAACTCCTCTTGAAGAAGGAAGAACTTCTCTGGGGAAATGACCGTTTTAACCGAACGATCTATATAGAAACTTTATTGTACTCAGAACAACAATCGCAACTTTCATTGGGGATGTACCCTTTACTCGGAATAAACCCCATATCGGTTGTGTTGGAAGTAGAATAACTGCATGGTGCTCACTAGGGATGTATCCATTTCAATGGTGTATGAAAAACATTTCAAAGTAAGCCAAGTGAGAACATCCCCCTTCTTTTTTTTTTGAGAAACAACTTCATTTCGCGCTTTAGCGTTCAACTTCTCTTGAGATCATTGTTGACATTCCCTTAGAGAAAACATGTCTGTTGTTGATGAATAACTTGAGAAAAATAAGACAACTTTGCCCCTTGCTTTAGATTCTCGTATCAGTCTGATAAATCCTTTCACATTAGGCATTGCATATGTTAACTGCAGCAGTGTGCACTGAGAGTGGAAACTCTTCTCTGTTTATGATAATAAAGACCACAATCTTGTCATTATTTCACAACATGTAACCTTTTAGGAAGATACGATCCCGACATAATATGCCCCAAGTGTTTGAAACGTTGAAGGGTATGCCCCTGACCAACTAATGTTTCTAGTGTAACCAGACCTTGAACCATTTTCAACCTTTGATTAGTAGAATATTCCACTTGCTTGCCCTTGATTGGCAGGATCCATATGTAACTTGCCCCTGGCTAGGAGCGTCTCAAGTCAGCTTTGCCCTGGATCGGACTATAGCTCAAATTTCCTTGATGTCAAGTATTAATTTGCAAGTAAAATCATTTATGTTGAAAAGTATTTTTTGATAAAATGCACATGCAAGTTTGTTTGAAATTGAACATATTATTTTTTTATTTTTTGAATGGAAACACATATGATATGTACAAAAGATAATTTGTGATTACTCAACAAACAGAAGGAGTCAGCTTAACAATAAATCTGCCGAATATGCTTTCACAATTAACCTAGCTTCAATTAGGTCTTTTGTATGTTATAACGCGGCTAAAGTTCATGTACATCGAGCCAAAAACAATGTAAATTTGTGTTATCAAATTCCTCCATACTTGAACATTGCTTGTCCTTAAGCATAAAAAAAAGTAATTCGTTTCAACACAAGTTTGAAACAGAACACGACAACTCTAATCATACGTGGTTGCCGGCTAGGTACGAAAATCAAGTAATTGACATCAAAACCAAAAGTACTGTAGTAACACAAAACCACACATTATGATCAAAGACTTCCATCATATGAAGGCAAATCTGAAGTATTTTATTGTAACTCTAACTTTTGTTTAAGCTTTATTCACCCTTTTCATTCAAATTCAATCACATTAAGTCTGTTATCTTGTACACGCTCATGGTAGGAAATCTGTTAGTGATTGTGATCATATGCTGAGGGGTGCTGATAACAAAAGTTTGGTAAGCCCCTTTTTCTCTTCCAAATGCAGTTGTGGGGGATCGGGTCGTAACCCGCCCTACCAAGTTCAGAATCAAACTCCTCTGAACTAACTACTAATGGGTATATTCACTATGGTTTTTCTTTATATGTTCAACAACTGTTGGATTAAACGAACGAGTGAGGGTCGTCTAACTTAATAAGTGCATTATTATTTATGAAAACAGCCAAAGTTGTAAATTTTTATTTCTGGATCATTCACTTATGTTCATTGATTTCCCACTTAGTTTGTGTTCAAGATGGTGTCGACTGCTGAGATAAACTACTAAGGGCCACTTTAAAGCTTAAATTCAAGACTTTGTCAAAATTAATACTCAAATTAATCTTGCATACTTTTGAGAGTCTAAGGTGTTAATACAGTACCGATTTTATTGAATCATTACTAAACCTTCATGATGTAACCTTAAAGTACAAAAACAACCTATATACTCTTAAAGTGTCAAACCAAAATTGCGCTGTTTTTTTTTTGTCTTAAAAAAAAGATTTATATCAAGAAGCTGAGAGAATTTGATAACCATGAAAACATATGCAAGAGTGGCTCAACTTAGCATGAACTTTTTTTTTGTATGAAACAGTGAAAGGAAATGAACAATGCCTTACATCATCAACTAGACTTTTTACTAGTGAAGCATATATCAGCAAAAATCATTTATTTGTTTTCATCATCCTCTCTCCAAGTTTGTAATAAAACAAGAAAAGAGTGAATACAAATGAACGAACTCCAAAAAACATGCATGTTTATTGTATTGAAAGTATTTGACAAACTACAGAATTTTAAAAGCAAACAAACACTTGACAAGAAAGAAATAAAAGCCTAGCGATCATAAGGATGAACTTCCTTGTATCACTGACTTCAACTGAGTGAAAGAGAGTATCAGAGACAATATCAACAACAACCCCATAGTGTCAAACCATATCTATGCATAGCCGAGCTGAGTTAATATCCTCTAAAGAAAACTTATTAGCCTCAATCAACTTTTGTACTTCAGACTTCAAAGCAAAACACTGTTCAATATCATGGTTGGGTGCTTCTTGATGGAAAGCACAAGACAACTCGAGTTTGTACCAATATGGCAATTTTGCAGGTACCAAAAGCGGTGCTTTAGTCTAAATCATATTTCTCTCCATCAAAATTGGAAACAAATCTGCATACAACATAGAGATTAGGTCATACTGTGGTGACCTCTTTGAAACTAGATTATGTTTGTTTGACTTTTGTGAAGCCCATTGTTGAATCTAATGCCTTTGTTGAGCTTGGAAAGGCAGAAATAGTTGCTCAAGGAGTGAGATGGTGGTTATCTCTTTCCACCATAAATGAAGTGATCAGGGAATTTTTCTTTTCCAACTCTGCCCGAAGTGTGATGACTTCTTCACGAAGCTGAGTGTTCTCTTGTTCAAATGTTTTCATTCTTTTCTCTTGATTAACACGAATGTTGTACTTGCAAGTTGACTTTCGGCGGGAGTGTCAGACCACTTTCAAACAGGACAACTTGACTTCTGACAGAACAAGGTGTGACACTCAAACCTTTGGAAATAGGACTATGAATGTAGAATGATGCATGTAAAGAAAGTTTTTTTCTTTGATTTTCTTTGATCCTCAAAGGACCTTAGGATATCAATCATAAAGGACCTTATTTTTGTTTGTGTATGATCAAAAGAATTTTCTTTTTATTTTCAAAGCATTCTTCTTTATCTTTCAAGGTCCATGATGATTGTGAAGAAATTTCTCTAGGTCTTTTGAAAATCAATTGAAAGAGATTTTCATGGATGCATGGATGAAGGAGATGTGATGATGCAACCAGCACAAACATAGCAAACATGGGGGGTTTAGAGAACACGAGGTTGGAGTTAAAAGGTAAACCACTCAGAAAGGTATGAACTATGGATTTTCTTCATATTCGTAACACAGGTTCTAAATAGTTCCCAAAGTCTACAACTTTCCAAGTGAATACCACGCACACACAATTGACTCATGGCACATTGAAATATCCATCGGAGAAGCCTCGTTTGAGCGTAGTCTCGCGTAACAATCAAAACCACAATTGACTCATGATTTCAACCACCGCACTACATCCTAAAAGTCAAGATGGGTTAAATGTAACTAAAGAGGTCCTCAAGCTTCTCGGGATTTACAAAAATGACATATCCAACACAATTGACTCGTGCCAACTACACCACTCCTATAAACCCTCCACTCAAGCGTGGCCATATCACATGCATTCGCGCAAAGAACTAACTTCAAACGCAATGCTATGACTCCACCACAAATCCTATCTTATTTTGTTCTCTCAAGCAGGGGTATTGTGCTTGTCTCACCTCTCATAAAACCCATGACATAATAAGTAAATCAATTAAGCATTTAGGAAAGCAATAAACTAGATCGGTTCAACCCCCTTAAGGAGGAAGTCCCCAGTGAAGTCGCCATTTTTCTGTTGCGGGGATTTTGAGATTTCCACCACTAACAATGATCTTTCATTTCCAAAGAGGGGAAAGTATCGAAAACCTTTTAAAAGAAATTCTAAGTTCGGGGGTTAGTTACACCTAGGGAATGTATTAGCATCCTAAGCGCCTATAGTATCCTATAGTAACCTCTAATTTATTGCTTTTTTACTTATTTTTATGAGTGAAGAAATGGAAGAGAAGTGGTAAGAAATGGAGGGAGAAATAGTATAGAAAGAAAAGTTTTTGCTTGTGGAGATTGGATTGAGAAGAGAAAGTTACATGCAAAGAGTAAAATGTTTGAAAATAAAATCCTAAATCTAATGTGCGGCTAAGATGGTTTTGGACTAAAGAAATTGTGTTAGAGAGAGAAGATGTTTTTTGTTATTTTCTATTTTTTCTATGAGATTATTCTAACACGCCTCTTCGGAAATGAAAGATCGTTTTTAGTTTGGTTTTTTTAGCGTTGTGTGTGATGTGTCAAAAGCAATAAGGAAAAGCGATAAAATCCTACGATATTACAACCAAATCGAATAATTATTACAACCATATCGAATCAAATGAAAAATAATAAAATGCAAGCGGAGAAATAAACATGAATATGAAATGCACTTACGAAAAAAAGAAAAGAAAAAAACGTCAAATATTGATGTGAAGTGTGTGTATGAAAATGCAATGTGAAATATAATATGAATATGACAAAAAGTGAGAAAAACATACAAAGAGCACAAAGTCGCATAAAACATCTTCGCACATGAGCATACTCTTTTAAAATTAGCAAAGAAAATGAATCAAATAGTAAGCATGAAAGCATGAATTTAGGCCAAAAAGGTCCTTAACTATTAATGCTAGTGCTAGAGCTCAATAATTTTTATAAAGTAAAATATCGTCTCTAACATGCATTTTTAAACGATGCAATGTCCTAATCAAAATGCTAATGCATGTATTCATGTAAAAAGATGTTTAGTGATACATGTAGTGTAATGTAAAAAAAGTAGTGTCAAATGTCATGTGATGTAAAAATGTAGATTGTGATGTAATGTAATGTAGAAATGTAGAAACAATGTAGCATGTAAATGTGATGTAAATTTTGATGTGTAGTAAAAAATGTAATGTGAAGTATGATGCAAAATGTGAATATGAGACACATATCATGAAAAGAGCAAAGAAAAAATAATCAAACACATGCAAAAACAAAATATATTAATGAGAACTTAGCAATTAAAATTTAAACGTCAGAAGAGGTTTTTTTTTAATATTAGTGTAAGAGTTTAAGCTCAATAAGCTTAAAATAAGCTATTGTCCCAAACAAACACCTAGTGAATAAGCTAGTACTAACCATAGTAAAAAAAACCAAAATAAAGTGAAGTTAAAATTTAAATCTCACAAGAAGTCCTAAAATATTAGTGTAAAATTTGGACTCAATAAGCTTAAATAAGCTATTGTCCCAAAATCACTTATTCAAATAAGCTAAAAAAAACATGATAATAATAAATAAAAATGCATGTTAAATGAATTAAGTGAGTAAGGGGGTGCAAACCTGAAAAATAGTGTGGAGAAAAGCAAACCAGAAAACAGCAAGAAAAGCCCAAGTTAATTGAACTGAACCGGACCAGAAAAGAACCAAAGACCGGTTCAGACATAACCAAACCGGATGGGGGGCGCGCATAGAAACTTGGAGGGCGCGCGAGTAATTTCTTCAGCTAATCCAAGACTGCCACGTGGTGATGGAAAGCTGTTTCCAGTCTTCTTCTTCATCATCAAAACAGAATCAACTTCGTCCTTCATTGTTATTCCGCCGGAAACTCTAACAAACACCAAAACTCGCGAACCAACACTCTATTCCGATCGGTTTTTTTTTGTAGATCATTAATTTGGACTCCGATTTTGCAATCGAAGCTTGTATGGACAAATACGAAGCAAGTCCTGACCGGATCCAAAAAATAGCGACTTGTTTTTCAGTAGTGATGACGCAAACCGATCTGTACATAAGCTTCAGCGTTCGATGGCGAGTGTATTGCAGCACAAACTGTTCAAAACAAGGTTCTAAATTACTCGACCTAGGTTGTTCAAGCTTTCCAGCCGCCGCACCACCGATCTAAGCGTTTCTAGGTTGTTTACTTTAAAACTAACGATGGTTTCGTGTTTACGAGATGATTTAGAAGCTTTATGTTTATTTAGATTTTGGATTTCATGAGTTCTGAGATGTGGTGGTTGATGGTGGTTTTCTGGCGACTGTACCTCGGATTTGGGTTGCTTACAGTGTTTATATCGTGTTTTTGATGTCGGATCTGCAATCCTTGAGATCTTATGAAGCTAATGGTATATTTTGTTTTGAGGTTGGAGGAGTTTGAATTTTCCGGCGCGGTGGTGGCCTTTTTCGGCCGCCACCAGCGCCGGAATTAAGTTTGCTGATTAGCTAGGGTTCTTTGACTCTCTTGGGAATTGTGCTTCTCTGATTTTTTTTTGGGAAATTGTGTAAATGATTGTTATTAATGATTAGGGGTGGCAAAATAATCCATTAAGGAAAAATTCATCCAATCCATCCATTAATTTATCCATCCAATCCATCCACAAGAAAATTATTTTGTAATTGGATTGGATTGGATCCATCCACTAATTGATTGGATGGATTTAATCCATCCACCTTAGTTTCAAAATCCAATTGGATCATTAATTATAATTTAATTTTTTTTCCTTCTCAATTTTTTTTACCTTCTCAATTTTTTTTAATCTAAATAATATCCTAGTTTTATTGTTTATAATTCAAAATTAAATATGTTGAGAAAGGTTTTATTGTATTTTGGTTATGCTAATTGTTGGTGGCCATCGTACAACATCATTCAAGATATATATATATATACACACACTACCTCCGTTCATTTTCACAAACATTATCTATTTTCAAAAAAATTATAACAAACTTTATTTAAAAACAAACAAACTTTGTATACAATAAAAAGATTATTGTTTTTTTTTACTTTAGGCAACATCACAAGGGGTCTGAGCAGCGTTGGGAGGAGTTTGGGTACTGTCCGGAGTGGTTTGGGCAGCTTTAAAAGTGTATGGGCAATGTCGGGCAGCTTTAGAAGTGTCTGGCAGATGTCGGTCAATGTCAGGCAAGTGTCGGGCAGGTGTTGGGCAACGTTACAAGGGTTCCGGGCAGCTTCGGGCAGTCTTAGAAGGGTCCGGGCAACATCGGGCAAACTTGGTTCGACTAATTAATACAAATTACAATTAATATAATTTTTCATGAAATTATAAAATAAAAATTATAATATTTAAATTAATGGATGGATTGGATATCCATCCATTAAAATGGTGATAATGGATAGATTGGATGGATTTAATTTCCAACGGATGGATTGGATTGGATTTTATTTTAAGAATTTTATTGGATTGGTAATGGATTAATGGATTATTATAATCCATCCATTATAAATCCAAGTCCAAATCCATCCATCCATCCATTTTGCCACCCCTATTAATGATTGATGATGTGCCATTGGTATTTATAGAGTAAGAAAATGGTATTTTTGTAATAAAATGTAAAATGGTAAAATAATAAAAATAAATGAAAATGAATATGAGGTGGAGATGGTGAGGTGGCAAAATACTATTGGTCTTTGTTGAAAGGTTCTTTTTGCTATTTTTGGCAAACTTCGAGATAGAAATGTGAAGATGAAATAAATTGAAATAAAATGTAATAAAATGCAAATATTTTGATATTTTTGAAATATGTGTTAATAAAATGTAAAATCCGCGTAAAAATAAGAAAAAGACTATTTTTGATATCTTTGGACTTTTGCACTAATTACGAAATTATTTAAGTGTAAATTGTGATAAAAATTATTTTTGATATCTTTGGACTATTTTTTATTTTTTGATGCATAAGATGCAAATTGGATTTGTAGGTCAAAAATTGGGGTACAACACCCTACACGGCTACATAACCAAAACCAAGAAAAAAAGATAATGTTATGCAACAACTTGTCAACATCCACCGATGCTCCTTGAAATATGATGTTGTTCCTGTTGTACCCCAATTTTGGACCTATAAATCCAATTCGCATTACATTCATAAAAAATATAAAAATATTTACTTTTTTATTATATATGTTTTAATTTGCATTTGTTTTGCACAGTTTCTTATTTTTCTCGTGTTTTCTAAAAAGTCAAAATGATATAAAAATAATTTTTGGTTTTTATTTTACGCTTTATTCTAAAAATATCAAAAAACCTAGTTGACGATGTAAGGCATTGTTTCAATTCCCAAACACTGGAGATATAAGGAGATAATCCGTAATGAACTCTTTTGAGCCTGAAGTTGGTGTTTTTTCTACTTTTCTGAACCCTTAATTTTAACCTGGGGCAGGGTAGTATTTCAATTAATTTAGTGATGCATTATGATACAAGAGAATCAATTTATCTGGTCATACCAAGTAAGAAGTTTAAGCACAATGCATACTTCAAACAGAAGAAGCTGTCGAGAGATGAGACTCACAACAATTTACATGACAATTAAAATATTAAAACACCAAGATCTTACAAGGATTGTTCAAAAAAAAACACAGAGAGAATACAAAAAAAAGAAAACAGAGCGATCACAAAAAAAAAAGTACAAAAAAAAAGAGAAAAAAAGAGTGGATACAAAAAAGAGCCCACAAAAAAAGGGGCATCCTGATGGACCGCAAATTCAAAGTTCAAAAAGAACTAGTTCATACAAATAAAGAGTGATTCCAAGAAATAGGAACAAATTTCCTAAACAAAGAAAGGTGAGTGTCAATTCAAGAATCTCATCAAAGTCTATACAAAAAAGTATCAATGAAGCTTCTACCAAGGTGTCAACTTCAAGTATCATTGTCAGAAAAGATTCTCTTGTCGATCGAGTGCATCAGTTGAATTAATAGAACTTAGAAATGAAGGACATCAAGAAGAATGGGTGGGACCAAATAATTTTTGTGCCTAACAATCCTTTTTTTGAAAACCGTGAGCTCAGCCACGTTATAACATACAGAAGACCTAATTGAAACTAGGTTCACTATGAAAGCATATTCGGCAATTTTATTGTTATGCTGACTCCTCCTGTTTGGTTAATCAGTAATAACCTTTTGTACACATCATGTGTGCTTTCACTCAAAAAAAATATATATACAAAAATATTCAATTTCAAAAACTTACATGTGCATTATATCAAAAATACTTATCAAAAGAAATGATTTTGCTTGCAAATTAATACTTGACATCAAAGAAATTTGAAGCTATAGTTTGATCAAGGGCGAAGTTGAGTTGAGACACTCCTAACCAGGGGCAAGTTATCTATAGATTCTGCCAATCAGTGACAAACAATTTGTATTCTGCCTATCAAGGTTGAAATGGTTCAAGATTTGGTTTCATTACAGATATCAGTTGATCAGGGGCATACCCTTCAAGGTTTCAAGCACTTGGGGCATACTATGTGAAGATCATATTCTCCTGAATAGTTACATGTTGTGGAATAATGGCAGATTTGTGGCTGTTAATATGATGGATGATGAAGAGTTTTTACTCTAAGTGCACACTACTGCAGTCAATAGATACAAGGTTTAATGAACAAGGTCAATCAGTCACGCTCTCCGAGCGATTGTTTTCAAAGTCTTATCAGACTGAAGCAAATGGTCAAAAGCAAGGGGCAAGTAGTCCCCATTTTCTCAACTTATTTCATCAACAACAAACATGCTTTCTCTAAAAGGAATGTCGACAGTTATCTCAAAAAAAGGGGTATAACCCCAATAAAGGTTGACAATTTTGTCTTGAGTACCATCAAGTTTGAATACAGATCGTTAAAACGGCCATTTCCCCAGAGAAATTGATCCTTCCCCAAGGAGTTCTCTTGCTTCATCTACAACAACATATACACCTTGTTGAAATATTTTGAGTTACAATGTGACGTTGACTTCTTTCCAGTCTCGTTCGTCCTGTCTGTTTTGTCGGCATACATTCATAACATACATCTTTATACATACATACATACATACATACATACATACATACATACATAATATTCATACATACATAGCATTTACATGTGCCATAAACATTTACATCATTCACATATTGTTATATCACATACAAATTTTTGTTTCTTTTGTCTTGTCTATGTCTACAAAATAGAGTCGGGATGGGCATGTTGTTCTTTCTAATTAGAGTGTCAGCTTAGGCAGATAAGTGTACATTTATTGCTTCAAAAAACTCCCCACTAGACTCATCTCTTGTGGAAGATGGTTGTTTCAGTTTTTCCTACAACAAAAGGAAAATTCCAGTTGAATTTATTCTTCGATTGGACACATAGTCTTGCTTCACAGTTTCCCCCCGGTTCGTTCCCGGATTGAACATCAATTCAAAAACAACAAATGACAAGTTTTCCATACAAGAAACTTGTGTTTTATCAGATACATTTACAATTCCTCAGGTGGTTTTATCCCTAGTGAATCATATTCATACATTACACAAAAAGATCATACAAATATTTTCTTTCTACAAATACATACACTTTTACAAATCAGCCTACTTGAGTCACTTTTTGAAGTACCTTGTAGAGTCACCTCCTTCCAATGGAGTCATGTTACCTTCACACGCTATCGTTTGCATGATAGTAGGTAACATTTAGTCATTGTCTTGACTTGCTATCACTTTGTTTGGTAGTAGATGGTGTCTATCTTTTCGGATTGCCTTGGCATACTGCCATTCACATGGTAGGAGGTAATTCCCTAGTTTCATTATCTTGACTTGTCATTTTGTTAGACAATAGATAATGTTTCTTCTTTTCATATTATCTTGACTCACTATCATTTGCATGATAGTAGATAAAATTAAGTCATTGTCTTGACTTGCTATCACTTTGTTGGATAGTAGATGATGTCTATCTTTTCGTATTGCCTTGACTCACTGCCGTTTACAGGGTAGTAGGTGATATTTTGTTTCATTGTCTTGACTTGCTGTCACTTTGTTGGACAGTAGATAATGTTTCATCTTTGCATATTACTTTGACAAACTATCGTTTGCATGATAGTAAGTAATATTTGGTTTCTTTATCTTGACACGCTATCACTTTGTTGGATAGTAGATGACACCATATCTCTTTGAATTACCTTGACTCACTGTCATTTATATGATGGTAGATAATATCCAAATGTTGTATGTCAGTGTACAACATTTCAGCTGTCGGTCAGTCGATAGTCTGTTGATCCAAATGTTGTGTGTCAGTGCCAACATTCCAGCTGTCGTTCAGTCGATAGTTTGTTGATCCAAATATTGTATGTCAGTGTACAACATTTCAGCTGTCGGTCAGTCGATAGTTTGTTGATCCAAATGTTGTGTGTTAGTGCCAACATTCCAGCTGTCGGTCAGTCGATAGTCTGTTGATATATAAATATTGTGTGTCAGTGCATAATGTCTTTCCTATCGGTCAGTCGATAGTCAATCACATAAATATTGTGTGTCAGTGCATAATGTCTTTCCTATCGGTCAGTCGATAGTCTATCATATAAATGTTGAGTGTCAGTGCCAACGTTCTTTATTATCGGTCAGTCGATAGTTGACCATATATAAATGTTGAGTGTCAGTGCCAACGTTCTTTACTCTTGGTCAGTCAATAGTAAATATTTTGCAAATGGTCGTATGTCAGTGTACATCATTCCTACTGTCGGTCAGTCGATAGTTGATATTTTGAAAATGTTGTGTGTCAGTATACAACATCCTTGTTGTCGGTCAGACGATAGTCAGTAACACTTTCCCCAGTGTTTGCTTAAGTTCCCCAGTGGAGTTTGGTCTCCCGATGAACTAAGGGTATATCTTGCTGTTGTCCCAGTCGGGCCATGTTTTGTTCTTCCCCTTGTGGAGTCTCAACTATGTTTTCATTTGTCTGCCTTTTATTACATTCATACAAAATTAAAAAAAGGAAGTCAGCATTTTGCATACATTTGCATCATGAGCATTGCTAGAGGATTGTTAGGTCCAAAAATGGGGCACTTCTTATATTTAAGTCTCTTCAACCCCGTCTAGATAAAAAGTACATTTTCATCTCTCCAGCTGAAGAAACTTAAATAGGGGCAGCTGTTGTACCCCAATTTTGGACCTATAAATCCAATTCGCATTTCATTCATAAAAAATATAAAAATATTTACTTTTTTATTATATATGTTTTAATTTGCATTTGTTTTGCACAGTTTCTTATTTTTCTCATGTTTTCTAAAAAGTCAAAATGATATAAAAATAATTTTTGGTTTTTATTTTACGCTTTATTCTAAAAATATCAAAAAAAATAGTTTTTTTCAGCTCATGATGTTAATTTTATTTTAATTAGCGTAAAAATTTAAAAAAATCAAAAATCAGCGTTTTCTATTTTACGATCATTTTATATTTCATTTCCGTACATTTCAAAAATACGGAAAATTTAGTTTTACACATTTTATTTTATCTTATTATCATTTATATTTTATTTTAAAAATACGCCAAGAGAAGGAAAGAGTAGAGCACAAGTTACTCTATCTCTATGACTCACCATTTCATCTCATTCTTATCCCTTTATCATTTTCTTAAAAAATCAAAAAAAAATCATTTTCTACCTTAACCAATCAAATTGCTCCACCTCACCATTTTCTCATCATTATTCTATTTTCTATTTTTCTTTTTTATTAAATTACCCTTTTATCATTATTCCCTTTCTATCCCTTAACCCTAATTTTCTTCTATAAAAGAAATTTCACATCACTCACTCACACCTACACACACTCATTCACACAATTCCCAAAAATCATTCTCTCATTTCTCACCCACTCACCAACTAATAAAAAAAATCAAAAAAAAAGGGGAAAAAATAAAAAAAAATAAAAGGAACTCTGCGTTCCAGTACTAACAACAACAAAAGCCTCACATACTCCTCCTTTCCTTCAACCTCAAACCAAAATCAACACCAAAACTCTCAAACCTATAACCAAACTTCAAATTCTTTGATCATTCATCATCATACCATACTCAGAAACACAAACCGATCGCAAATCGCAGTGAAAACGGCCGGAAAACATCAAAACCGAGCTCGTTTTTACTCTAACTTGAGGTGACAATTTCTCACAATTTACACCTCCGTTTTGAACGATTCTTGGCCCATTGAACTCGCAAACAACAAACGAAACTAATGTACATATTAGTTTTCGTCAATTTTGCGTACAAATCATTTTTGTTTTTCTAGATCTAAACTTTATTCGTTCGTTTCTGAAAATCTATAACTCGTTTCTGAAAACTAAGTTTATATTTGAGATCTACGTGAAATTTCGTGTAAGATTGTATACTTGTTTGTCGATTTCGGTTTGGATTTGATTTTTGGGTTAAGTCATGAAGCTTTTTTCACGTTAATGGTTTTTCTTTCTTTCTGTTCTGTTGTGATGTTGTGAGAGAAGAAGATGCATGGTATACACCCTGTTTCATCTAGATTAAGTCACGATCGTCTGATTTGTTTTAATTTTGATCAAGCGTTCCAGATCTTGCCACGCAGCAAGCATACGCGCGTGTCTCCACATCATATCTGTGAGTTGGATCTGATAGATCCATGGGTCGACCCTGATTCGACCCGGTTCGGGATGGGTTTGGCAAATATGGGCTTGTTTGTTTTTGTCAGCTGTTTTTTTTTTATTTGCTTCTTACACTCTCACTTTTGCTATTACACCCCCTTCTGTTTTGCTTATTTATTTTCTTTCATGCCATTTTATTTTTATTTTTGCATCTATCTTCTTTATTTTCATCATTTACTTTATGTCACTTAAATTTCTGGCAATTTATTTTTATGCAATTTATTTTCATTATTTCTTCATCATTTTGCACTTTATTTTTATGTCCGTTGGTTACATTTTATCATGCTTTGAGAACTTGTAATTGTGGCCATTTTGTGACTTTGTGACTAAAATTATACCTCATGCTTAATGGAGACGGACCAAGAATTAGCACCTAAAAGAAAAAATATAGTTTAGTTAGTTAGTATAGTTTTAGTTCACTTTTTTTTTCCATCGGACTTATATTCTTAGGTTAGTTTATTTTTCGCAAATCATCCAAATGTTGCATTTATTCATGTTTATTTTTTTCGCAAAAAATCTTAGAATGTAATTAGGCAAGAATGTAACCCCAAAGTGGATGTAGAAACTTGCATTGCATGCATTTTATTTTTATCGCTTTCCGTCAAACGCTAAAAAACCAAACTAAAAATGCGAACTTTCATTTCCAAAGAAGTACGACTAGTAATTTCTTTAGAGAAAAAATAGAAAAGCCACAAAAACAACTTCTCTCTCTTAAATAAAATTCTTTAAGTCCAAAACCAATTAGTCGCACGCTTAGACTTAGGTTTATTTTTTTATATACACTTTACAAATTATGCCACAACCTTCTCTCCTTATCTAAATCTCCACATGCACACACTTTCTATTCTATACTATTTCTCCCTCTAATTCTTACTACTTCTCTCCCATTTCTTCACATTAAAAATAAGTAAAAAAGCAATAAATTAGAGGTTACTATAGGATACTATAGACGCTTAGGATGCTAAAACCTTCCCTAGGTGTAATCAACCCCCGAACTTAGAATTTCTTTTTAAACGGTTTTTGATACTTTCCCCTCTTTGGAAATGAAAGATCAATGTAGTGGTGGAAATCTCAAATTCCCCGCAACAGTTCCGCAAACTCCATAAGCTCTAGGTTGTGGCTAATCAAATGAAATAACGCACCCGGGCGCCCATGTACTCTTTTTTTTTTTTTTGATAAGCAAGTTTGAATTATAAGGAGTACAAGGGGCACTCAACCCTTACAATTCAAGGAAACAAACAACATTCACGAAAGCACTGCAACGGATTTTGTTGCCAATCTGAAAAAGATAAGGAAATAGAGTGCCCTACCAGCTACATAACCAAAACCAAGAAAAAAAGATAATGGTATGCAACAACTTGTCAACATCCACCGATGCTCCTTGAAATATGATGTTATTCCGCAAACTCTATAAGCTCCAGGTTGTGGCTAATCAGATGAAATAACGCACCCGGGCGCCCTTCTTGAATTTAATCAAATTACCAAACCATATAAAATACTCCCAACCAACCGCCCGTGAAACAACCAAAAACCCATCCACCTACCCACCTTCGTCCAAACATATTGAGCAAAAGCACATGTGAAAAAGAGATGATCACAATCTTCTTGGTGCATGAAACAGAAAACACAACAAGTGTCAAAAATGTCGGTTATAATACCTTTGTGAGTCAAAGACACCTTAGTAGGAAGTTTGGCCAAAAGAAGTCTCCAACCAAAAAAAGTAACTTTCGAAGGCACATTATTTTTCCATAACTTGCGGACAACAATCAACACATTCGGATCAACAACTGCTCTATCTTGAGATTCGATCAAGCACATGTAACAAGAACTAACCGTGAAAATGCCTATGTTACTCGGGAGCCACCGCCAAGTATCATCGTGTGTTGGAATCAAACGAATATCAAATAATAGCATCTCCAATTCCGCCAATAAAAGCAACTCGACACTCGATAAAGCTTCCTTCCAATCCCATTTCCAACAAAGCCGCGTGGGATCCCATTTGTCGACTAACACTGCTGCGGGAAATAGTTCTTTTACAAACAACAAATTAAAGGGAAAAGATTCTGTAGCGGTTGACTTCCAAACCACCTTTCAGACCAGAACCTAACGTGACTACCCCGCCGCACCATCAGTCTAATGTTGCTACTAAAACACCTAGCAGTCTCACCCCTATAACACACTAAATCACGCCACCATCTAGAACAATGGGTGCCACCCTTCTGCAGCGAACTACTCAAAAAATTCAAATGCAATGGGCCATATCTAAAAAATAGAAGACGGACCCAAATAGCATTTGGTTGCGAAAGACATCGCCACTTCCACTTGCTCAACAACGCTTCATTGAACAAAGCCAAATTCTTAATACCAAGCCCTCCTAACTCCTTTGGGAGACAAACATGGTCCCACACAACATAACTTATGCTCTGACGCCCCTCCTCCCCATAAAAAATTCCGCTGAATTCGAACCAACTCTACAATCACACTTTTAGGAGCTTTAAAAAAAATAATAAAGGGGCAGACTTGTAAGAACCGAATTAATCAACGTTACCCGGCCACCATAGGACAGCTGTCTACCTTTTCAACAATTCAAACGGATGGACATGGAACCCACTATCTGACGCCAAGACTCAAAATATCTAGTGTTGGAAATAGCTATTTGTTGAGACCAATTATAGGATATGATTATAGCATACATATTTGTATCGTGTGAGCAAATAGCTCTTTTGGCACCACAACACATGTTCTCAATTAAAACACAAGATCACGAAAATTAATTGCACGAATTTAAACACGAATTTATGTCAGGGATTATACGAAAGATAAGCACAAAACAGAAACAAAATTTGACAAAGAACAAGTCATTAAAGAAAGCACAACATAGATTCAAAACAAGAAGAAAAGGAATTCTCATCATGGTTACCAAAACTTTGATATTGAGGATTGATATTCAATAAACTTACTTGTTGATGCTACTTGTGTTCTTACTCCCCAAGTTCTAGTTGTTTGTTATAGTTTTTTTTTTTTTTAAAATAATCATTTATATGCAAATAATATCCGTTTGTTATAACTTTTAAAAATAATCATAATCTGAAAATAATTTAAAAACTACTAAAAATTTGAAGCTGATATTAGTAGTTTTTTTTTTATAGATTTTTTTAGTACTTGGAAAGAGAAAACAAGTGTCAACAAATTTTAGACAAAAATATCAATAAATTTATTCTAATATTCCAATAATATCATGTTTAGAATTTATATGATTAATTTGTTATTTTTAGAAGATAAGATTTAGATATTTATTTTATTTGTAGCTCTATATATAGAGTCATATGATTATATTGAAAAACAAAAACTTGAGTATTCTTCATATATTGGGATATATTTATATGGTATATTACATTTGGATAATTGTCGTTTATAGTAATTTTATCGTACAAAATCACTTTTATATGGTTCCATCCAAACAAGTTAAAGATTATTTTTTATTAAAAAGTAATTTTTATATAGGTAAACAAACACAAAATAGCTTCTGATTTTTTGTAAAATCTCTAAAATATAATCTCTAAATTATTTAATGTCAAAATCACTTATTTTTTAATCTGTAACAAACGGACCCTAAATATCTGTTTGTTATAGGTTTTTTTTAGAAAACAATCCCTTATTTTTAAAAAATAATCACTTTTTAGAAATTAACATTTGTTTGTTAGAGCTATTAAAAATAATCAGAATCTGAAAATAATCTAAAAACTGTTAAAAATCTGAAGTTGATATTAGTAGTTTTTTTTAATAGATTTTTTTTAGAGAAAAGAGAAAACAAACGTAAAAAATTTCGAGCAAAAATATCCTTAACATTTTTTTAATATTCCAATAATATCCAGTTTAGAATTTATAAGATTAATTTGTTATATTTAGAAGATAAGATTTAAAAATTTGTTTTATTTGTAGCTATAAATATAAAGTTATATGACCATAATGAAAAACAAGAACTTGAGTATTTTTCATAAATTTATTTTATATGATATATTATATTTGGATAATTGTACTTTATGGTATGCAAAATCAATTTTATATGGTTGCATCCAAACAAGTTAAAGATTATATTTTTTAAAAAAATAGTTTTTTTAATAGTAAACAAACACAAAGTGCCCGTTTGTTATAACTTTTTTTAGAAAATAATCACTTATTTTTAAAAAATAATCACTTTTAAGAAAATAACATCTGTTTGTTATAGCTTTTAAAAATAATCAGAATCTGAAAATAATCTAAACATTGCTAAAAATTTGAAGCTGAGGGCCCGTTTGTTATAGATTAAAAAATAAGTGATTTTGACATTAAATAATTTAGAGATTATTTTTTAGAGATTTTACGAAAAAGCAGAATCTATTTTGTATTTGTTTACCATTATAAAAATTACTACCTCCGTTCCTTTTTACTTGTCGTTTTAGAAAAAAATATTTGTTCCTTTTTACTTGTCGTTTTAGCAATTTAAGTTATATATTGCTTATTATATCTTCATTCTTATTTTATTTTATTGACTAAATTTTGTATTTTTTTTTTGTTGAAACAATAAAATCAATTTTAATGTATACAAATTATGTTGGTTTTTAAATAAAGTTTGTTACAATTTTTTTGAAAATAGATAATGTTTGTGAAAAAGAAGTAATTTATTGGTGGATTAAAAATATGATATATTTAAAAAAGGCATACTAGAAAAATAAGGTGCAAAAATATACCCCTCCTATTTTGGTCTTTTTTTCTAAACCGACAAGTAAAAAAGAACGTTTTCTAAAAAAATAATCTTTAACTTGTTTGGATACAACCATATAAAAGTGATTTTGTATCACAAAATTACCATAAAGTACAATTATCCAAATGTAATATATCATATAAATAAATATATATAAAATACTCAAGTTCTTGTTTTACATTATGGTCATATGACTTTATACATATAGCTACAAATAAAACAAATTTCTAAATCTTATCTTCTAAAAATAACAAATTAATACTATAAATTCTAAACAAGATATTTTTGGAATATTAGAATATATTTAAAGATATTTTTGTCCGAAATTTTTTGATACATGTTTTCTCTTTCCTCTAAAAAAAATCTATAAAAATAAGCTACTAATATCAGCTTCAGATTTTTAGCAGTTTTTAGATTATTTTCAGATTCTGATTATTTTTAAAAGCTATAACAAACAGATGTTTTTTTCTTAACAGTGATTATTTTTAAAAAATAAGTGATTATTTTCTAAAAAAAAGTTATAACAAACGGGCACATATACTAATAGTTTTTTTATAGATTTTTTTTAGAGGAAAGAGAAAACAAGTGACAAAAATTATTAGACAAAAATATCATTAATATTATTCTATAATTCCAATAATATCCTGTTCAGAATTTATAAGATTAGTTTGTTATTTTTAGAAAATAAAATTTATAAATTAGTTTTATTTCTAGCTATACATATAACGTCATATGACCATAATGAAAAACAAGAACATGAATATTTTTCATATATTTATTTTATATGATATATTATATTTGGATAACTGTACTTTATGGTAATTTTGGGATTCAAAATCACTTTTATATGGTTTCATCTAAACAAGTTAACGATTATTTTTTGATAAAAAGTAATTTTGTTAATGGTAAACAAACACAAAATAGCTTCTGATTTTTTGTAAAATCTCTAAAAAATAATCTCTAAATTATTTAATGTCAAAATCACTTATTTTTTAATCTGTAACAAACGGACCTAAAATTGCTTCTGTTTTTTTTTTTGTAAAATCTCTAAAAAAACAATCTCGTAATTATTTAATGACAAAATCACTTTTTTTTTAATCTGTAACTAACAGCGCATAATCTCTAAATTATTTAATGTCAAAATCACTTATTTTTTAATCTGTAATAAACAGGCTCTTAGAGGCCATTTGTTATAGCTTTTTTTTAAAAAAATAATCACTTTTAAGAAAAATAATATCTGTTTGTTATGCCTTTTAAAAATAATCAGAATTTGAAAATAATCTTAGAGTCCGTTTGTTACATATTAAAAAATACTACCTCCATTCCTTTTTACTTGTCGTTTTATAAAAAAATATTTGTTCCATTTTACTTGTCGTTTTGACAATTTAGATTATATTTTGTCTATTATACCCTCTTTCCTATTTTATTTTATTGACTAAATTTTGTATAATTTTTTTGTTGAAATAATATAATTTTTTTATTATACGCAAATTTTGTTTTTTTTAAATAAAGTTTGTTACAATTTTTTAGGAATAGATAATGTTTGTGAAAAAAGTATGAAATTATTGGTGGATTAAAAATATGATATATATTTAAAAAAGCGTATAATAGGATAATAAGATCCAAATATACACTCTCCTATTTTGGTCTTTTTTTACTAAAACAAGAAGTAAAAAGGAATGGAGATAGAAAATGATTTTGCCATTAAATAATTTAGAGATTATTTTTTAGAGATTTTACAAAAAATAAGAACTATTTTGTATTTATTTACTATTAAAAAAATTACTACCTCCGTTCCTTTTTACTTGTCGTTTTAGAAAAAAATAGTTGTTCCTTTTTACTTGTCGTTTTAGCAATTTAGGTTATATATTGCCTATTATATCCTCATTCTTATTTTATTTTATTGACTAAATTTTGTATATTTTTTTTTTCTGAAACAATAAAATCTTTTTTAATGTATACAAATTTTTTTGGTTTTTAAATAAAGTTTGTTACAATTTTTTTGAAAATAGATAATGTTTATGAAAAAGAAGGAATTTATTGGTGGATTAAAAATATGATATATTTAAAAAAGGGCATACTAGGAAAATAAGGTGCAAAAATATACCCTCCTATTTTGGTCTTTTTTCCTAAAACGACAAGTAAAAAGGAACGGAGGTAGTACTTTTTATAGAAAAGTAATCTTTAACTTGTTTGGATGCAACCATATTAAAGTGATTTTGCATCACAAAATTACCAAAAAGTATAATTATTCAAATATAATATATCATATAAAATAAATATATGAAAAATACTCAAGTCCTTGTTTTTCATTATGGTCATTATAACTTTATATATATAACTACAAATAAAACAAATTTTTAAATCTTAGCTTCTAAAAAAAATCAACTTCAGATTTTTATAACTACCTCAGTTCCTTTTTACTTGTCGTTTTAGAAAAAAAGACGAAAATAGGAAGGACTATTTGTCCACCTTATTTTCCTATTATGCCTTTTTTAAAAATATGTATCATATTTTTAATCCACCAATAAATTTCTACTTTTTTTTTTCAATTATTATCAATTTCCAAAAAAATCGTAACAAACTTTATTTAAAATCAAACAAAAATTTTGTTACAAGAAACTAGTACTTAAATAAGACATACTTCATCATCAAAATTAAAAAAAACAAGAGATACTTCAAGGTTTCCCAAAACATTAATAAGTTCACAAAATTTAGAACTTCTCATATATGGCTTTAAATCTTGGTGTTGAAACAATTCTCATATTTTCAAGTTGCAGTCATTTTGAGTTTCTTAATATTGTGTAACAAGATTTTCAATAAACATGCACGAAACAAAAAAATAGGAACAAAACAAAAATAAAAAAAGATTATGTGAAGAAGTTTAGTAAAAAAAAATTAAATATAATAAAAAGATTATATTGTTTCAACAAAAAAAAATACAAAATTTAGTCAATAAAATAAAATAGGAATGAGGGTATAATAGGCAAAATATAACCTAAATTGCTAAAACGACAAGTAAAAAAGAACAAATATTTTTTCCTAAAACGACAAGTAAAAAGGAACGGAGGTAGTATTACATTTGAATAATTATCTTTAGCGTTAATAAGTCATCACCCCTCTTTAAAATACACAAATTTTGCAATACCCCCTTGTAAAATTTTATTTTGAGAATCACTTCCTGTAATGTTTAATTTTTTTACAATACCCCTTGAACTCAATCAACGATAGCATTTTGCGGCGGTTTTTATTTGCAGGGGTTTAAAACCCCCGCTAAAATTGTATTTTGCGATGATTTTTATTTGCAAGGGTTTAAAACATCGCTAAAATTATATTTTGCGGAGGTTCTGTTTTGTGGGGTTTATGCTATGATTGATTGAATTCAGGGGGTATTGCAAAAAAATCAAACATTACAGGGGTTGATTCTCAAAATAAAATTTTATAGGGGGTATTACAAAATTTGTGTATTTTATAGGGGGGTAATGACCTATTAACCTTTATCTTTATGATGATTTTGTGATAAATGTGTTACAAAATCATTTTTATATGATTATATATAAACAAACTAAAAATTACAAAATATTTTATAAAATATAATTTTTATAAAAATAAACAAATATAAAATAATTTTTTGTAATATCTCTTATTTTTTCAATCAGTAAAACTTTTAAATTATTTTAAAATCTCTAAGAGGAATGCTAAGAACACACTCTCTAACACACTTTTTCAACACACTCCAATTAAAATTTGCCACATCACTCCACTTCTCCTTTTATTTTAATTTTTTTTATTAATAAATAAATGAATAAAGAAAATAGATGATGTGACAAATTTTAATTGAAGTGTGTTAAAAAGTGTGTTAAAGAATGTGCTCTTAACATTTTTCAATCTCTAAAAAAAAAATCTCAAATTTTCTTACAACAAATTCTTTTTTTTAAAAACTTAAACATACGCACCCCATTGTGTTAAAGAGGGGTAGAACATAAATTTGTGCCATGAGAAATGGTTTAGGGTTTAGGGTTTAGGGGTAGAACATAAATTTGTGCCATGAGAAATGCTGTCACACTATCTAACACATTTTAGATAAAATTAGTCGCATCATCCCTTTTCTTTATTTATTTATTTATTAATTAAAAAATTTTAAAATAAAACAAAAAGTAAAGTGATATAACAAATTTTAATTAGAGTATATTAAAAAAGTGTGTTAGAGAGTGTGATTCTAGCCTTTCTCTTTAGGCCATTCCTTTCATATAAAATATCAAATTCCGCGGCTACTCGACCTTGAAAGGAAGTAGTGAGTCAGTGCCGCCGCTGCTTCTTTCCATCGTTTTCGCGTTTTACTTTTTATTTTAACTTTTCCGCTTTCAGTTAATTTACCGTCAACTCCGATTCCGATTCATGGACAACTCCGATCGAATCACACCGTTGCCGGAGGAAAGAGGCGCCGGCGGCAAACTTAGAAAACCACCACCGAGAAAGCCACCGTCTACTCCTTACGCTCGTCCCTCAACAACTACCAATCGCCGATGGATTTCAAAGCTTGTCGATCCTGCCTATCGCATCATCGCTGGCGGAGCCACTCGTTTTCTTCCTTCGTTCTTCTCCACTTCCGATTCCTCTTCCACCGAAGATCAAAGTTAGTTTCTGTTCAATTTTTTCCTCAATTTCACATGTTAGTTCTTGAAAACGTAAACGGTTATGAATTTATGGTAAAGTTTGTTTATATATGATGAATTGTTTCGTTTTTAGCAGTTTAACCTAGATGAATGAATTTTCATTGTTGCGAGTGCGAGCGTGGTTTGTTCATGATTATAGTGATTAGAAAAAAAATAATTAAACAATCAGTTAAGCAATGTTAGTGATTGAACTTTTAATTAATGTCGTAATTAGTTTTCCTAACATGTATATCTTATGTGAGGTAGATAATCATGTAGCTTAACCAAGTGTCGAGGGTTTGATTCTCACCTTGGGTATGAATCAGCTTTAAATCTTTGGGCCAGCTGTCCCACCCTCAAACCCTTTGAGGTGCCTCTAATCTAGTGAGGGGATTAATCACTACGTTCGGCGATGGATACCCTGGCCCAACCAAAAAAAGTATTTGTAAAAATGGTGTTTGTTTTAACTATGGATTTAATGGGATAGGTAAAATGTTTAATGTTGATCTTTGTATTGAATATTGATTATAACAAAAGACATGCATTTTGATAGTTAAATCTTAATAGATTGCAAACTTATTAGCCAATGTGAACTAATAGTTTTAGGTATGATAGCTCTTTGACCTTTTGTTTTAAAATCGGTGTAATGATAAGGTGACAAGAAATTTGCGGCTTTCAAGTATCAAAGCACTAACATCTTTTGTGTTGAAGAAATTTTCAATAAGTGATATCTTAAAAGAGACAGTATATTCCCATTTCTTTGAAGCTACTTACTGTTCTATTTCCTGAGCATTTGAACCTGCATTGTACCTAAATTTTTATTTTATCATGCAGTCTGTGTAAAACCCTAGTGCTTGATACAAGTTTTTATTTGTGCTTTGTGTACTTTCAGCTTATAGACACAATGAATCCTTTAATTGTGGAGTTAAACGTGTAGCTCATTATCAATATTTGTTACCTGTATAATATACTCTACTGATTAATCTAGAAACTGGCGATACACTCATTCATGATTATTGTATTGAACAGCGGCAACAGGTAAACGAGGAACTGGTGAACAACACAATGAAGATAATCTGCTCGAAAGCAACTTACATGTAAGAAATGTTTTTTCTTCTTCTGTATTAGTTTATAGTTTTAAGGCTTAGTATGCTGCTGTTGTGATTACTTACAACATAGAATCAGTCTATAATTACCCTATTTATGTTATTTCTAACAGCATTTTTGGGTTTGGCCACTGGTGCTGCTATTCAGGATTATTATTAATAATTAATAATAATAATATAATAACTATGCTAGACAATGTTAATTCCTCCATACTAATTTGAGTAATTATATTCATAAGTTATTCTTCTTAAGCAGATACATATTTAATTCTCCATTTTCAATTTTGTATGGCTTCATCTATTAATGTCATGTGTCTGATTATAATTTATTTGCATATTCACGTCATATGCTCTTGCAACGAGCCCTTTCAGCCGTGTTACTCATTTTCTTCATCCTAAAATTTTCATTTGTTTGTTTGAATCTCTGCCTATTACAATGAATAACCTTTTGTTTTTTTAAATATTTTTATCTATCTCACAATTTCTGTAGTATTTTATGTTTCAATTCTTGGTGTTGAATTTGATTATTTTCCTATTATCGAATATGCTTATTTCCTTGCAGCTCCCGCGATCTGAATTATCTAAAATGGCAAGTACTGGTGATGATAGCAGTAAGCTAAACAACAGTTTTGATTTTGTTCTGCTCAGCCACGTTGAAAACAGAGAGCAACATGAGAATAACACGTTTTCAGATATTGAGCGATTGGTGAAAGGGAAAAAATTCACTAGGTACATTAATTAACTTCAAATATCTGTATTAGTTTTTTCCTCCTTCTTGTTGAGTGACTCATTTGGTAATTTATTATTTAAGTTGGTCATGTATTAGATCAGATTATTCATGCCTATGGCTTAGAGCTTACCAGGGGTCTTGTAATTTAAAATCCAAGCTTTATTAATATTAATCCCGTTTGTTATCCTATGTTTGTTGCCAATGTTGGTTTCTTTGGGATCTAATTCAAAAGTTCTTATCATCATCTGTCGTTTTATCCTCATGTGAATGTGGAGGTCTTTTAGCACAAAAATGTCTCATTTGGATATTACATGCATAGTTTATGATATTTTCAAGCATGTCTCTCATATTTGATGCTTGAAATTCTTGGACCGCACCTGGCGGGGCATTGGCTTTAACAAAATATAAGCTAATACTGAGCCTTTCAGTCCAGATAAACCATATCTAAATATCTTTAATCTTCTCATGTAGAGATGAATTCAATCATATAGTGGAGGTTTTGAATTCAAGAGCAATCGATGTTTCTAATGTTGAACAAGGAAAGGAACATACAAATTTGACTTCTAGGCAAGATGTTGGGGGGCTTGTAGCGGCGGACAAGCTTCCAGAGGTTTTCAATGAACGAAGGCATGAAGAATCAAATGTAGTAATACGGGGAAACTCAACACTTTCCTGCATATCAAAAGTGTGTGAGCATTGCATGAACTTATTTGAACTATTCACATTTACTAATAGTTATTAACTTATTAGAAATTCTTTGCCAATACGTTTTATCTGCTTAGGGATGAATTGTGTCTAGAATCTATTCTATATCTATGGTTGGGTTGAGAAAGAGAGGAAAGCGGAAAGATAATGATCTGAATCCTAATAAATATCAATACCCTATTGTGTTTAATCTACTACGTTAATCTGTGTGGCATCGGTACTTCAAAATTAAAGCTGTACATGCACAGGTTGCATACCTGCAACTGGTACAGTTTGGGTACTATTATATTATAATTGTTACATGGTTATTTAGTTAAGTGAGCTCTAGAAGTTATGTAACAGTAACTAATTGAACTCCTTCAGTTTGTTACATGTCATCATTCTGATTTACCTTTCACAGCCATGGTTGTTAAACTCCCACGATCTTGCCCTCAGCAATTAGGACTATACACATAATCCTAATTTGGTGGCATCGGAGTATACACATAATCCCCCGTTCCCGACTTTGCATTAAATCTCGATTTTAACTACCTTGGTCTCATAGGTATCAGACTGCTGTATATGGTTGTGAAGAACTCTGCTGAAGTTAGATTTCACTTTCCAGATTTATAAAAATTAGATTGTTCAGGTTCTATCTAAAATGATTGCTCTTCACCCCCCTAAATTGATCAAAACTTCCCATCTACCGGGAGATATCTTCCGGTAGTGTAAATCTTACCGGGCGATATCTTCCAGTGGTGCAAATCTTATTGGGAGATTTCTTAATATCGTATAAAAAACATACCATTAAACCATAGTTATGGCTTCTTTAAAAAACCCGTGGTCATTTTAGTGACAACTTTGTCGTATAATAATCAAATTAACAACTCTCCAGGGTCGAGATGAATTTGGTACTTCACCAATTGAGATTGCTAGAGCATATATGGATTCCCGGGCATCTGAAGCTGGCCCCAGTTCTAAGAACATGATTCAAACTGTTGAAAGCACAATGCTCCGTGATGATAAAGCTGCAATAAAATCATATGATCTATCATCAAAAAAGTCACCAACATGCTGGCCTGGTGCTGTCGTGCAAGATGCTTACACAACACCACAAAGTCAGGGAAGCAAATATGGACTAATTAATAATGCACGGACTCCTTATTCCAGAACTCTATTAATGAAGTCCAAGTCCAAGGTTTGTTTTTTTAGGTAGCATATCTTGTACTTCAATACTGAAGTTGTATCTAAAGTTTTATTGTTTTTTGTTTTCTTTTTATCCAGTTGATTCATACCCAAGGAAATTACAGCCACATTTCATCAACTCCCCTCTGTCAATCACAGACAAGTCGGTATCTGAAGGTATTTCTTAATGTTCTGGTATTATTGTGATTGTATTTGACTTAATGTATGTTAATTCCGTTAAAAACATGTAAATTGCTGATATTAAAATTTATACGTAACATTCTTATTGGTTGTTGTTTAGAGTTTAAGTTAAAGTTTGTTCAAGATAGATCCTTTCATGGTCTATAGTATTCCTATCTATCTTGCTTTTTTTTTTTACCTTTGCTTATGTTTAGAGTTACGAGATTGTAGATATATGATGTTGGCAGATATTTATTTAAAAATTTAATGGGTTTAGAAGATTTGGTTTTGGTTATGGTATAACATTTTAAAACATAACTTGCTACTGAACTTTTGATTGTACGAGCCAAATATCTAAACTTTCCTGATTTGACTTTAACATTTAGAGTTGTGTGGGATAAATGGAGACAAGGCAGTTCTCTTCGGCATCATATTGTTTGTAAAGACTATGATTTCTTCAGTAATTATTTGATTATTGCATACGAGCTTTAAATTGAAGGATTTTAAGATATATTTTGATACTGAAATTGAAAGTAAGTATTTCATATCTCAAGTAATGGGAATCTAAAACCTTAAAAATATGAATATGAAGTGGGATTTCCTGTGGTTTTTTCTTAGTCAGGCAAGCTTTGTCAAAATAATTGAACTTTTTTAACCAAGATTATCTCGACTTTTGTCATTATGATCATTTGAGATTTTTTATTTATTTAGCTATCTTGTATTTGAATTAGGTTTTTTCCTTTAGTTTCAATGTTTTAATTTATTCTTTAATTTGGTGGATTACTTTTTCCCTTCTGCTGGTAATTGGTTACTAACATGATTGTAATAAACAAAGGACAAATCTGACGGTGGTGCACTGGAAAGTGGATATGGATCTGTTGGACCTATTCGTCGAACTAGGCATAAGGTTGCTGTACAATCAACTCCTCATAGACCAGCATATTTATCTATGAATCCTTCACATAGACAAAATTCCAGTTTTATTGAATATTCAAGTCCTACTGTTGCTACAAGCATGGATCCTGGTAGGATGAGCAGTACTCATGATAAGCCAATGGGCTTCGAGCGCAGTGTTCCTACAGTACACATGCATACTAGTTTGATGGCTAAGAAGATATTAGAGCATATTGATAGAAGCGTTCCCACTCCTAAGGAGAAATCTGCTGAGCTGAAGCTAGCAACTAAATGGAAAAATCCTGAATCTTCTGTTAATACTATCTTTTCAAATGAAGACAATGGCTTGGTTAAACTAAAAGACGTTAGCCCTTGTAAATATGACGAGTTTGGTGTAATGAACTCTACTCTAAAAAATAAAGATGAAGGAAACTGCAATGTTGATATTCAACCTAGGGAGAGTACTGATAAATCTTCTGACGTCACAAAAGAAGGGACATTGGCATCTGACCTGAGTGTTCACAACAGCATCCCCAGACTCGCCAATGATGCAAGGACTACACAAAGTTTTGGTAGTTCTCAAATGTTTTCAATGAAGTCTACTTACAAGGTACTCTATTTTACGGCCATTAAAGTTTTTACATGTAGTTTTGTCCTAAATTTGTATCACAAGGAAGTAGGCGAAATCAATTTTAGTCTGTTTGAAAAAAAAAAACTGTTTCGTAGTTTTAAACACCCCATGGAACCATAATAAAGTATAATCGAATAGTTTAGATTATCAATGGCAGAAGAAGGAATTGAGTTGTAACATCCTGCCTACATGGAGAGAATGGCAAGATGGTGGTGAAGGTAATTAGAAGGCATCCAGAAATAAAAGTCTTGGGGTTGGGCTTTGCAGACCCTCATAGATGGGTCAGAGTTTCTATCTTTATTGCAAGTGGCCAAATTACGTTGTCTCTATCTCAATAATACAAGGATACATACATAGGCGAGGAAGTAAAGTTATTTTCTAATTTCTAGTAATCAATTTACTAATTATTTATAGATTTAAATGTTTTTGGTCCTTGTAAAATATTGTTTTTTTTTATATTTAATATCTTTAAAGTTTTGTTATGTTTTTGGTTTTATATGTAATCTACCCTTCTTTTAGGTTGAGTCCACTTTTGAACATAAGTAATATTGGTAGGACTACTAAAACGAAAAATGAAATAAAATTGTAAGGACTAAAATATATGAATAATTACCAAAACAAACAAAAAATTATATATTACATTTACATTGATCACTTACCAAAAAAAAAACATTTACTTGATCACTTTGTAGCAATGATTATTATTATTATTATTATTATTGGCCTGCTATTTCATGAATGGAATGTTTCTGATGTACTGACTGTGCAGGATGGTTTGATGGCTATCCCAAGTGGTGGTCGGCCTTCATTAGTAAATCAAGAAAAGAAGACTGTGGCTAATAATAACGGCGCTAGTAAACCAGTTTTAGCTCCTATTTCCATCAAGAAGCCAGAATCAAAATGGACCATAGCATCTGATAGCACCACGGGATTTACTTTCCCTGTTACAACGGCCTCTTCTGTATTCTCTGAACTGCCAACACCATCCGTCATGCCATTGTTATTATCTAATGGTAATCAGCACAAACCAGAAAAGATATCTACTGAATTGTCATACAATTTTGGTGTTAAAAAGTCGAACCCAGCGGTAGTATTTTCCTTCCCATCCACAAGCAATACAGTTCATAATGATGCCGGAGTCATAAACTACAACTTTGGTTCAACTGATATGACAAGGTTGTCGTTTTCATTTGGAAAACCTGCTATTAACTGTTGAGTAAAACGAACAAATGATATTCTGAAAATTGTTGCAGCTATTATTTCCCTCACTGTTGTATTTTTTTACTTGATACTTTAACTTTCCTTTTGTTTATAAGGTAAATATGACAAATTAAGTCGTTTTGGTGCCGAAAATGTGGTGTTTATGATCTTTAATCCCAATGGCATTTAGTATGGTCAAGTAAACTATTTTCTAATCATAGTTCAATTGACCTTGTAGCCATTGACTTAATGCATATAATATTCAAGGGTTGAGATTAAATAAGGGATACTCCCTACTTTCAAAAATTATAAAGTAAAAGACCACTTTTTTGTCTTATAAGAGAAAAAACTGTTTTCAAAAATATTTTTTTCTTCTTATTATCATGAAATTGAATACAAATTACATTTAATTTTCTTTCTCTTATTTTCTCAATAAACAACAATCAATAAAAACTTATTTTACATCTTCTAATAATGCAACTTATTTTAAACAAAATCCATAAAATCATATTTTAAATTCTCATGATTTAATTTTTTTTATTAAGCGTCATTTTTTCCCACAATAATTTGGGACAGAGAGAGTACTTACTCCCTCCGGTCTCAAATATATTAAGGAAATTATTGTATTTCCAAATTTACCCTTAACTTTTTTGAGGAAGATATTAGATTTAGAATTAATTAAATAATTTAAGTATTTTAATTAGAAATAATAGTTACTAGTTTTTAGGATTATTGTTAATTGGAAAAGTTAGATAAGTTTAATAAAGGGCAAAATTGGAATAATGATAAAAAAAGTAATGTAGTAACTTTTTCTTATATTTGAGACCAACAATTTTTTTTTTGTTTCTTATATTTGAGACCGGAGGGAGTAGTTATCTAGGTAGTAGTAATTTGTTAAGACTTTTTTTCCACTGTTTGACTTTCTTTTCTTTATTTCGATTATAACTAGTATGTTAGCCCGTGCCGTGCACGGGATTATTTTCTTTTTAATATTATTTATTAATTCATTTTAAATTATTATTTTAAATTTATTTTAATATTTAATAGTGAATTTGAGATATTTTTTTGGTAAACTAAAGGTATCATTCGCACGCAACTGCAGAGATTATTCCACTCGAGATATATGCAATCCATTTAAGGGGTTGACCTCTTCTAACAAATGTTTCTTCATACGCACCGGCTAGGGATCGAATTCGGGACAAAATGGTTAAGAGACTCAAATATCTACCACTTGTACCACACTATGTTGGTGTGAATTTGAGATATTATATTTTATGAGTTGTTTAAATATATATTGTTGAAGTAAATATATTGTTTTGACAGAAACTTAGAATAAATATATTCAGAATCGTATAAATGACATTGAATAAAAATAAAAGTTATATTAAAAAAATATTATTTACAAAGTTTTTTTTTTTGACAAAATATTATTTATGAAGTTAAAAGTTGAATGTTAATAAAACAGTTTTTAATATTTAGAAAAATAGGAAGTACTAAAAACATATTTAATATATTAAAATAAAATTTTAGATTGGAAATTGACATTTTAATCTATATTAAAGAAAAATAATATAATTTAATATTTTGAAATTTCAGTAGTCTTGATTCAATATGGCCTAATTCCTATATATTATACACTAAAGATGCGTTTGTTTTAGATATTTTTGGAAAATATTTTTGTAGTGTATTGTTTTTTTGTTAAAAAATTTTAGCAAATAATTTTTTTAAAAAAAGTTTCAAATGAATTTTTTTTTATAACAGCTTCACATATAGTGATGTTCCTATGTTTATTGTATATTTATTCATCTAAATCCCATCAAACTGCATTTTTTTAAAATACTATGTAAATTAAGATATCTTTTTCCATCGTTGTCCCACTTTGTTTGAACTTTTTGCATGGTAATCCACGTGTAAACTTAAAAAAAAAAAAAAAAACAAAGAAAATAGATTTCTTAATATGACAAAACTTTCTCCCCGTAACATAACTCAGGTGGTATGAGTTAAGGGACGTATGGGTTGGAGAGCTCTAGGGATCAATTTCTAGGGGAGCAATTTATCTTTTCGATCTACCAAAAAAAATATATCACAAAACTCCCACATTGTGATATATTTTTGGTCCCTATAATTATTCTCATAATTTATCTTTTTATGGTTAAATATGTTTTTGGTCCCTATAAATATACCAAATTTTGGTTTTAGTCCCTCTAAAAATTTTCTTCGACTTTTAGTCCCTATAAAATTTTTCATCTTCTCTTTTAATCCCTCATTTTAAGTAAACTCATAAGTAGAATTCATATTTTTGAATAAAAAATTTGCAGAAAAGTTTTTAAAATTATAATGATCTCTCTAAAAAAATTAGAATTTTTTAACAATTTAGGAATTAAATATGAATTTTTAAACTTTTTGTGGTTTAAAATTCATATTTAATTCATGTTTGGTTAAAAAATTCCAATTTATTTAGGAAGAGATTATCGTAATATTTTTCACATTTGTGCACAACTTCATTAAAAAAATAGAAAGACTATATATGAGTTGATTCAAAAATTGGGAACGAAAGTGAAGATGAAAAGTTTTATAAGGACTAAAACCAAAATTTGATATATTTATAGGGACCAAAAATATATTTAACCCAAAAAAATATCTAAAAAAAAACTTAGAGAAGCTTTAATTGAATGACACATAAGCAAATTTTCTTGAGAATGCATGAGAGAGCTCCGTGGAACTATCACAATGTATATAATAATAGAGATTGTTTTAGTAACGGAAGTGGACTTTTTTAAGAATTAATTTTTTTTTTTCAAAAGAAATTTTTCTTCATTAAAATTTTCTTCCAAAAATAATGTTTAAATTTGAAAAACCACGAAAAAAAGGCTAAGATCTGAAAAATCACCACAACAATGTGTTCTTTGAAGCATTTATTCTTCATAAAAAATTTCTATCTAAAATTTCAGAACTAGAAAACCACAACATGTAACAAAAAATGAAAAAAAAACCACAACAACAACAATGGCTTCAAGACCCATTGATCCAACAGTTTTTGCAAAAACCATTCAAATACATCTAAATTAATTTTGATATTGTGTAGTTTAAAAAAAAATTGGACTGGTTTGCAGTTTTAGTTTGAAGAATTAAATATGTTTTTGGTCCTTACAAAAAGGGACCTTCTAAATTTAATGTCCCTACTTAATTTTAATAGTATTTTTAATCCTTACAATTTTTTTTCCAAATTAAACTTTAGTTCCTTTTAAAATTAAATTTGTTTAATTAGCCTTAAACACTTAAATTATTGAATGATTTTTTTGTATACATGTTTATCACTTTATAAAATAATCATTTACCAAAATTTATAATTTTTTAATGTGAGATAAATTAAATATGAATTTTTTAAAACCAAAATATTCATTTACCAAATCATTCATATTTAACTCATTTCACATTAAAAAAATTATAAATTTTGATAAATGAACAATTTATAAAGTAATAACTGTGAAAAAATCATTAAAAAAATTAAGTGTTTAAGGCTATTTAAACAAATTTGATTTTAATAAGGACTAAAACTACAAATAGAAAACTTTTGTAGGCTAAAAATACTATTAAAATTAAGTAGAGACTAAAATTAGAAGATCTCCATTTTGAAAGGACTAAAAACATATTTAATCCAAATTTGAATATGTTTAGATTTGAACATCCATAGTCACAATAATGTGAGAATGAGACTCACAATAATGCTCAACCCTCAATCCTCATAAAGAGTTTGAAATTAATTCAAACAACATAGCCTTGCAAATAAAACAGAAACATACAACAATTTATTTTACTTAATAAACATGCAATACAATACAAGACCTTTAACTTATTACAAATATTTTGATAGTAATAATATCATCATAAATCCCACTCATATCATACAATACAATGTCATATAGTCTTAGCATATATCAAGATGATTATGCTAGCTGTTATTCTCAATAAAAACTGAACAAAGCAAATATATAATTAAGACTTCTTAATAACCTGAGCTTGCTTGATTACCAATCCACCCTTCCATTTTCCACTCCAAACTTCATACAAACCAAAATGAAGTTCAAGGTCAGTTTCGTCGCTTGGAACACGAACTACAAGCTCATCTTCTGGAATGGTTACTCCGCGACCATTGGTTAGTTGCACTGTCTTGTATTGATATTGCCCTTTTTTCCCAATTTTAGCCATCACAAGTACTTCTGTGTTTGCCCAACCGAAACCATTTGGATTAACTTCCACATCAAATTTCACAGCATAGCTTTTTCCTCGTTCTACATTGTCTACTAATTTGCCAGATACCTCCAACCATGAAACTTGTATCAGCTCTGCGTTCCCCTCGCTGAAATACAAACATTAACTAATTCATTCATTGTAATATTAAACATCATCGGGAATAATAGGTGTTTACATCCTATAATGCGGGCGCTGTATTTTTTTCCATTTTTCGATTACTCTCTGTAATTAATGTGAAGATTTAATCATTTAACTTTTAAGTGAAATTTTTATTTACGTGGCAACTTAAACCAAAACTCCCTAGAGAGTCCGTAAACAATTATAAATAAGTTTGCCAGCAAAAATTTCATTAAGAGAATAAACGGTGTAATCTTCACATTATAAATTATATATATGCGGTGATCAAAAAATAAATATTATACAGAGTAAATTAAAACTCGCTCACATTGCACGTAATAAACACCTATTAACCCTTAAATAAAATAAGCTACATTGCAAGTAATTTTCCCTCACTTTGTCAATTTCCAGTAGCGAGGATCACTTCCCCAGATAATGTTGAGTCCTTTTGGTTTGATCACGCACCTAGTTTTGTCACTATCCTGCATAGTGCATACATGTGTTGCTGCAGTTAATTATTATATAAATACTATATTGTGATTATTATTTTATTTGTTTTAACCTTTTATTTTTTTAGTAAATGGGGTGCAAGAGGGAAATCAATTACACACGCTAAATAGATTAAAATGAAAAAGAGAGTACAAAATTCCTGGAGGGACACAAACCTGACCAATCAAACCACATCAAAAAGTAGTATACAGCCCAAACCTACGTACAAAAAGTAGTATAGAAACGAAAGCAATAAATTGACTCTCTTCTCCAGCAACAGACTCGATGTGGTAGCAACGTCCTTTATAATGATCAAAGAAAACAGACGCTCTTTGTAAACCCACATACAAGCGTGAAACCAAATAGTAGAAAAAAAATGTGTTGTGTGAGTCTTCACGATTTGATACTTGGATAATGAATTAACAACCAACATGGATCGATTCACCGTTCACGTACCAACAATCCTTATGAAACCACATCAAGCATAAACGGCTTGTTCAAGCCAAACTAACTCATGATCGCAACAATCATCGCTAAAAGAACCAAAACCAACACCCAGTGCGAAGACGAAGAAGTTTTGAACAGAACTAGACCCATACACCGGTTTCAAATTGGCACAAATAAACGCGTTTGATGAGACATGCCAGACCATTTTAACAAACCCAAACCTAAACGAGTTTTAGATAAAATTATATTCATTTAACGTATGACTTTTTTAAATATAAATTTGTATGAAAATATGATATGACATGACATTAAATTTTACCTATGAGATACCGATACTAGAGCTATCAAAACGGGTTATCCCATCATAAACGGGTAGACCTTAATCAGGTTGCTCCTAACTAACAGACTTTAAGTCTTATCGGGCTGGACAAAAAGGCCCTCTAAAAATGAAGTTGTGAGCCAAACCCTAAAAATATTGAGGGCTAAACATAAATGGGCCGACCCCATATTTATTTTATTTTTAAAAAATTATTATAAAAAATGAAATTTTTATAGCCAATTTTATTTATTTCCTTTTTATAGTGAACAATAAATATCTCTAACAACTATTATATACTGCTTCGTTACAATTTTGAACCAGAGATTAATCAAAATGATAATATGAAAGAAGAAAGAAAATGAGAAATCTTTATCATACTGAAAATCGTATCTAATCCAAAAGAAACAATAATATATATAATAGATCGATGAAAGTCTTTCACGGTAAACAAAACCTATTCTAGAGTAATAAAACTCCATATAAATATCAAATGATTTTTAGCATGAGTAATAAATTCTAACTTCCCTTATAGCTTAAGACATATATTTTGATAAACAAAATAATTTTGCAAGAAAAATAAATTTATCCGTAAAAGAATATGTATACTTACCCACTTAATATTGTCAGGGGTTTTGGTGTCTGCCGTCTGATGAGGCTTTTTGAAAGGCATTTTCCAACAAATCTGCAAATTATATAAAGCTGCTTTTATCCTTCTGATCAACTATTTTTTTTTTTGTGTGCTTTTAATTTAACCTTAATGCAAACTATGAAGAAAACTTTATGTAACGAACCTCTTATATAGAAAAATGTAGAGAAATTTAGAACCAAGTAAAAAGGAATATATATTTGTGTATGATAAAAACGAAGGGAAAGAATAATATACAACTTGAACACAAAAGGAATCAACAAAATTAAATTCGACAAGCTTTAATAAAGGAATTCTATTCTCTTTTTACCGCCGCGTGAATTAATACCCATGCACGTTTAACAAATCAAATTGTATTCTCACTAGATATATCCAAAGAATCCACTAATTAATCAAAGTCTACGAAGATGATAGTGAAAGTCTTTTTTTTTTTTTTTTTTTTTTTACTAAAAATAACGATGTTCATTCATTCAAATTTGTAAGGTACATCAATCGACATCATAACATATTCAAATTTGCTAAAAACTAAAAAGGATAAATCGGCGAACAAGCTCACCGCATCCGAGTTAATAGCATAAAACGGCCAAATGATAAAACCTACAATTGATATGACAAAATATAAATGTTCGGAGTACTCATGCTTCCGAATCTGCAACGTTGAAGACGCTAAGTTCATTGAATCTGCCCTGAAGTTGGATTGAAGCAAATCTGCAAACCTGAAACAAAACAAACACCGTACAAAGACGGGAAAACCAAACACCGTACAAGCACAACGTCGCACAAGACGGGAAAGCAAAACAACACCGCACCAAAACGACGAACAACAAAACATCGCACTATAAGACGACGAAATCACAAAAAAAAATATTAATACTATGTGAAATTCACTTATTTTAATGAAAAAAGAGAAAGAACAAATTAGAGGGGTGATTTTAGATCAAAAATTGATCTAAAATCACCCCCTTTGGGTGGATGAAAAGAAGAAGAAAAGGTAGGGTAAATAGAGAGGAGCGGCGGCTGTGTTTTTGCATAAGAAAAGGATAGTGAAAGTCTTTTTCTTACGAAGAAATAGTAGATTTTCAACGTCATTCATGATAGACATCTACATCAAAATATATGTCGTTTTGAGACAAACTTTTGTACCACAATATATGTCGTTTTATATTATTAATAATGTTTTTTTATTTATTTTGAAGAAGCTAAGCTAATCCACCTAAATTGTCTTCGGAGAGAATCGAACCTGAGACATCGAGGAGGAGCATACCCCTAGATTCCAAGTCAATATTACCAGGCCAACACAAGTGGGTTAATTATTTTTCTTTCTTCTTTCAATTCTATAATTTATCTCTCACATATCATTAATGAATGATAATTTTGTAAAATAACCCATAATTTGTCTTTTCCATAAAACAATGATTACATTTCTTAATTTGTGTGATATGGTCAAAACGACATATATTTTTGTACGAAGGTAGTACTACAGTAAAATCTCTATAAATTAATAAAGTTGGGACCGGAGAAATTTATTAATTTAGAGAGTTATTAATTTAAAGAGTTTTTAATGACTTGTAAATCAATAATGACTTTAGTAGTATGCATTGGAAATCAATAATGACTTCATAGTAATATGCATTGAAAATCAATAATGACTTTTGATATAAACAAGAGGAACAAATGAGTTCAATGTATTCTTAATCAAGTTTGCCATATATAAATTACATGAAGGTGATAGAGTATTAACACCATATCTCACAAGTTTGTCATATTATTAATTTATGATTTTCTTGGGACCAAAAATTACAAAGGGGTCTCCCGAAAAATTATTATCTTATTATTTTATCGAATTTTTCAATTTTTTACACTGGTCCAAGTCGGGACCGGACAACTTTATTATTTTAAAGTGTTTATTAATTTACCGAGTATTAATTTAAAGAGATTTTACTGTATTTTATTTTCAAAACGACATATATTTTGATAAGGAGGAAGTAATTCATAGCCAAAAACAAAAAGAAATTGTCACCAAAGATCAAAATCTCTTTTTCTTGTGTAATACTTTCTCCGAACCTTTTTATTAAAAATAACTTATTTTTTAGATTAATTAAATAATTGATATATTTAGACCACAATTTATACCATATATCTTAATTATTCAACAAACGCAAAAAATCATTTATTTCTTATAAAATGGAACGGAGAGAGTAGTACCATATTATAAATGTAATGATTTGTTTAAAATGCACAAATCTCTCTTTAAAATTATGTTGTATAGATTTATTAGATAAAATATATTCACAAATGTTGTAATTTGTTTCATTATAGAGAAAATATATACAAGAAGTAATTGTCAATTTATCGAAGAATTAGTATTTATCTATCTTTTTTGTGTTAAATTTTCGCGCTTTCAATGCCGTGTCTCAATAAAATCATCAATGTTATGAGAACAGACTCAAAGGAAGAGCCTATTAATTAAAAGATAATGATATAGTTGAGTAGCAAAGTTTTTCACAAAAAATGGGGGTTTGAATTGTGACCGTTTAAAATAATTTATTAAAAATTTCACTTCAAAACAAACAAAAGAGATTGATCTAAGATCAATCAGGTTAATATAAAACTTAACGTAGAAGTGAAGTGTGTGTGTAGTGATTTGCTTTAAATAAATAGAAGTAAAAAGAGAATAACACAAACAATTTATCCAGGTTCACCCCAATGTAGGGCTAGTCCAGTCCTCATTCTCCGTGAGATTAATCCACTAAGATCTTGAGATACTACCGATCTCAAATACACAAACCTCCTTGATATAGACCAAGATCAATAGCTTTTAAGCCCTCCAAGCTTAAACCTATTCCAACCCTTCAGGTTGGAAAGATACAACACCTAAACACTCAATAAATAGTTACATATTGACTTGAGTTTCCTTTCTTGTTTACAAAGAGTTTGTTGGATCACAAGCTTACAACTCAACTGTGTTGAGAAGCTTAAGTTACAAAAACACTTAGTTCACTCTAAAGATATACTGATCCAAGTATATACTGATGAGATCTGAGAGTGAAAGTGATCAAAGAAGAGCTTAGAAAACTTGTGCGATAAAGACAAGTAGAAAGATGATTGATTGTATTGAAAACTCTTGCTCTTCAAAGGCTCCCAAGAATGCTATTTATAATTTGTGTGAGAGCTTCATTCCTTGGTCATCAAGTTGCTTTAGAGGAGCCAAAAACTAGCCGTTTGAGTCCATATGATAACAGCTCATTGTACCTGATGAAAGATAATAAATCTGCCAGAACATTCTCAGCATGTTCTTCACATTTTGGACATGGAGAGTGAGATTTAAAGCTCTTGAAATCAGGAGCGTGTTGGTTGCTTGTTTCACAAGGCTATACGTTGCCAGATAGCTGTTTAAATTCAAATACTAACACTTATAGACAGCTAGAAAGAATATATCAAAGATTGTGCAAAAAGCTGTCCAGAAATGAGAACGTTCTCACAATATTCTCTAGTTCATTTGCTGATGAAAGTCTTCATATAAAGGAAGATGTTTGCTTGCTGGGCAAGGTAGCACATCAGAAGATCATGGGAGAATGTTTGTGAGTCAGCTAGTCTTCTTATCCTATTGCTATCAAAAGTGTACAGTGTACAATCCAAAGTACACAGCCTCCATAGATGTAGGAAAATGACATAGGATAAAATATAAAATTTGTCCTCGCAAGTACAACACAACTCATAGTAAAGAGTATGTTGTTTTAAATCTTATTGGCCCATAAAATGTCTTCCAATAGTGACAGCTTGCAATGCTCTAGTAAAGGCTCCTTGTGGCATTGAATATTAAATTCATGTTTTATTCCTCAAACATGACTAAAAGATAAAGCTTCTCTTGTCACTATTAGCTTCTTGCCTAAAATGACTTATACACTATTGAGATATTGCGAATTAAAATTCTCTTGCATAAAGTTCATATTTGTCTTGTGATCAGAAGCCATAATAAGTGCTTATGTTGAACTGCTTGTTGTACACGCATACTTGCCAGACATGAGAATGTTCTCAGACCCTTCTCATAAAGTGCCAGTTTCAACATAACAAAAGATAGTGATATTTAAAGAATAAGTTTTTGTTCCTGTCTTATATTAACCACTCAAAAGCACTTGTTAGATCACAAAGAGATCATAATTCACTTAAAATATAGTTAAAGATCTTTGTCATAATTAAAACATCAAATTAGAATTTTGCCTCAACAATACTACCTCCGTACTAAAATATAAATCGTTTTGATCATATCATATAAATTAAGAAATGTAATCATTGTTGTATGGAAAAGATATATTATGAATTAGTTTACAAAATTGTCTTTCATTAATGGTATGGAAAAGATAAATTAAAGAAGTAAAAGAAGAGAGAGTAATAAATAATTAACAGTATAATAAGAAAAATAGCATTAAATGTTTAATTGGTATCGTAAAGTGACTTATATTTTGATACAAGTCTTTTATTCAAAGTGACTTATATTTTGATAAGGAGGGAGTATATGATATGACTATGAAACAATCCGATGGACCTGTAAGCTCTATTTCTTAAGTGAGTAAATACAATTATGTTGTCAAAAGATATGATAATCCAAAACGTAGGGACTAACAATTTACGTGTTGGACTAGTTCATATATATAGTTTTGCTCTGACTTTCAATTTGGCTCTGTCAATTGACGATAGAATTGATTCCTCTAAGATTAGTTGGTCTATGAAACAGATACAAAGTCTTTAAAAAAGAAAAAGAATTAGTTAGTGATAATAGCTTTTGTTTTTGGTAGTGCATTGATTTTTTTTGGGTAGTGTAGTGATAATAGCTTCTTCAAAGATAAACTAAATTTTCAGGATATAGTAATTGGAGATGATATTTGAAAATGGTATTTCTTTTTCTATTAAGCAGAGCCCATATATAAATTTACATTAATTTATGGTATACACATTATGAATCTCATCTCATATATGGAAAATGAATCATTCTCCATTAATCATGAGTGACTGGAATGGTTCCCTCCTTATTTCCACGAATGTTGAGAAGTCCTTGCTCATTGGTTGTTTCCAAGGTTCACCATCCATTTGCATATATGCATCTTTCCACTCCCCTCCTCTTACTTCCAACCTGATAGCTGTTGCCTGAAAAACAATGCATTTTGCAATCCCAAATTATGCTAATAATAATATATAGCTGTGTTATGGTAACCAGCTAAAGCTATTACATTTTTGTTGAGTTTGTTAAACTCAGTTGGTATGAACGTTGCATATAACATGCAGACTGATCAACAACAATGCATATCCAAATTTGCATTTTTCAAATTTTTACTATTGTTAGAAAAATGTGATTTTAATAGTAATTGATTTTGTTGAATTAATTTCGGTAACAAAATATGGGAGTTTTTATTAAGAGCATCTCTAATGGAAATATTTAAGAGAGTTCCATAGGAGAATGACAAAGTGAGTTTGGATAAATTTTGTTTAAATAAGATATGATAGTATTGATATAAAAAATTGATTCGTACAAATTAAAAAATATAAAGTGTGTTGCTTAAAAGTTGCATACTTTTTGTATCATTAGAGTACAATATTGTATAGTTAGATTACAATATTGTATACTTTTTGAAAAAAAAGTCGCATTCTCTTTGCTTACATTACTAATGGTGTGTAAATCCTTTGGATTGTACAATTAGATAATAGGAGATTTTTTTTTTGTGGTGGTGCGATAGGTGTTGGTTAACCTCTCTTTTGTTTAAAGAGACTTCATAGTAAATTTATTTTTTTGTTTGAGTACAATTTGTACTTATCTTACCATTTGTGGATAGAGTACCTCTTGTACTTTTTAAGTTTTATATTTATAAAAAAATTCTTTTGCTTGTTGTTCAAAAAAAAAAGTTGTATAAATATAATGTAATGTTGTGGGAACTACTTGGTAATAAAAAAATAACCAAGGGAGATGGATGCTTCAAGGGAATACTGATATCATTAATTCGACAATTGATTTGAGATGTAATTTAAAAGCTCACCACAAATAAAAAAGAATAATAAACAGTAGTGTCGGATTAACATGTGGTACCTGAGCTATGTGCTTTGCAGAGATGAGTTCAACCATCACGAAAGATGCATGCCAACCTTGCTTTAGACCAAATATTTCCAAAAGTCCATCATCAACTTGTGCTTCAACAAAACCTCTCTAAAATTACATTCAAAAGTGTTTTTGTAAAGATACTAGAATTTATAAAAAAAACAAGTAATAAATTAATCAAGTAGCTTAAGTTATGATTTAATAACAAAATAGTTGAATTTTTCGGTACCCAATAAGTATTGTTGGATATGGTACCTCACAAAATTGATTTAATATATGAAAATATAATTAAATATGAATATATGAAATGACATTGAATTTTGCCTTTGAGATACCGCATAGAGTGTTCATCTAAGAAATATTCATAAATTAATAATCAAATTTCCTGCACATAATATAATTAGCAAGCATTTGCAGTGGGTAATGAAAAAACAAAGCATATGCAATTATAATAATTTTGGCCCCTAACTTTTACAAACTTGCAATTTTTGCCCTCTCACTTTTAAAATAATGATTTTGACTCCCTAACTTTAAGCTTCTTTTTTTTCTGCGTCAAAAAAAAAACTTTAAGCTTTTTTGCAAATTACTGATTTTGCAAATTACAGTTAATAATTAAATTGCAATTAATAAAAAAAATTAAATAATCTAAGCAATGACACGTGATATTCATAACTCATCATTCTTTTTCATAATTTTTAAATGAATTTTGATTATTAGCAGGCTTAAAATGCGTCTGTGGCATGTGAGTCACTTGATTTAGTGACCACATATGCGTTGAATTGGTCAAAATCAGTAAGGGGATCAGTCTTTTGCAAAAGGGGTGAAAGTTGGGGGTACAACTTTCATTTTGAAAGTTAGAGGCCCAAAATCAAAGATTGACAAAGTTAGAGGGGCAAAAGTGCAATGTAGCCCTCTTGAAAGACAACCTGACCTTACTAATTAAGGATGAAAAGAAATCATGTAGGATTACTAAAGGAAGCAAGAGTCCCATACCTTTTCCAAATATTCTGGTTTCAGAGTACCCCAAGGATTTCTTCCACTTCCATAACTATGTAGATTAAGAGCAACTACTGCTCTTACACTGAAAGCAATTGACAACCTCATTCAAAATGTGGCAAAAGACCAAAAAACACATGAAGGATTCTTCCCACACTTATAAACTTGAGAAGTAAAAAATAACAATCAAGACCGAATGTTGGTTATGGAAGAAACGCAGAAACAATAATATGGTAAACACATCTCAATACCAATTATTAATACACACCATTAAAAGGTACCATATGATAAGAAATATACCTTGTAGGAACTGGAACCAGCTCCCATTCAGAGGAATTGATCTTTTTGACATGCATCCGCAGAATGTTCTTAAGTCCCCTAATACCAGAATTTTTTTTTTCAAAAATTTGATTGTTAGACAAGTAGAGTTATCATGCTTTTAACTGTCTAACTTACTACTGAAAACAGAAGAATCTTTCTGTTTAGCAAAAGGATTTGTAGAGAGTGATTTGCAACAAATCAAATACATCAAATAGAAGAATCATCCCATTTAGCAAAAGGATTATATTTCTAGAGGAAATGAATTGAAGTTTGGTCTAACATTGTTGACGTTTTCAAACACAGGGCTAGCTTGACAAGAAAAATTATAACGGACCTTTCTGAAACTTTAGATCATGTTTAAGGACTCATGGTATACTTTTGCCTACAAATAGTTATAATTATTTATATATATGTAGTATAAAAATATTAATGTATATACTATTTAATTATTTATTATACACACAATATGCATATGTAATGAGATAAAGATGAACTGCTTTAGTTGAAATATTTTATACCTTAAACCTGGCTCACTTGAGCAAGGTGTGAAGAACCAACCCTGGGTGCAAGTATAACCAGAGTATATAATCTGCGACCAAAATGAAAAAAAAATTTGTTAAAAATATTTATTGGTAGGATTAAAATTTATGACATCATATAACATATAGTATTTGTTGACTGAGAACATAAATGAAAAATGTTTGAAAACAGATAAAGCATTAAGAAAACTAACATATGAATATATCATATAAATTTTATACAAATGATATATATGATATAAATTTTCAATCCAACGGTGTATTTTATAAAAATTTATATAGGTTAAAATATTTTTGAGTGGTTAGAGGTAAATACTCCCAAATCTTGAGGGAGTAGACAAGTTGTCACCATTGTTTTAATGTAACTGCATCAATGATCCAAGATATGATATCCCCTGCAATATTATAGACTTTTACCCCCTGCAATATTTTTTTTATTACCCCTTTGTAATGTGAAGATTTCATCATTTACCCCCTCTGTTGACTTTTTGCTGACGTGGTAGACAATTTTTGCGGACACGGTAGTTGACTTTTTGTCTGCCACATCAGGAAAAGATCAACATAGGAGGTAAATGATGAAATCTTTCCACTACAGAGATAAGAAAAAGAAATATATATATTATAGAAGGTAAATCAAAATTCGCCAACATTGCAGGGGTAAAAGTCTATTAACACTAGTTTTAATGGTTCTACACAACATTGCGTCAATCATTCTCACATCTATGAACAATAAATAGCATCAAACAAGTATGGAGAAATGGAGTACTTTTTAAGAAAGGTTCATGTTGATTATTCTCTACTTATTAGGAATGATTTTATTTCCTTATTTTCTATTTCCTTTGTATATAAATTTGCACAACCTCATTATGAAATATAAGTTAATATGCTAAAACTATTCAACTTGGTATCTAGAGGTAGGATTGAAATCCTAGTATTATTTTATCTTTGGATTTAGCCGCCATCAAGGATAACCCAAGTCTCGTATCGTTTACTTTTGTTTTCGGGTAGATACCATTGTTTGGAATTGGAGCAGATGCTGGAAAAGTCACTGGAACAGCAGCCGCCGCCGTCGGAGACACGCACCCAGCCACCATTTGAAATAGAATCCAATGATTTTCCATCTGTCAAAGTTGTCGCTGGAAACATCTCTACGCTGTCACGCGCTACCACAATGGCAGTGGTTTGTGGCTTGATTTCCGATGCACGTGAGCACGCACCACCCTTTGGTCCACCGTTTAAGCCGCCACTGGTTCCACCTGATTCACCTATCTCTTATGGCTATGTTGGGCGCAATTTCAGCCTGTGGGTCGTACATTTAAGGCATGCTTTTCAGCTTTCTTTGATGTGTTCCTTGTATTTTGGTGTGTATTGGTAGTTTAGTGTAGCTGCTATGTTGGGACTCAAATTTTAGTCTCTAAGTATATCGTGGTAAATTTCTTTGGTTGCCTCCTTTTCTTTATACATGTTTGATGCTAATTCGTAGTTTGATGGCAGTCCAACAAACTTCCGCTGCAGCCACTTTAGCTCATTTTAGTAATTCTACGGCTTGCCTATCTCACTCTGTGGGATCATGTATTTTAGATTCGGGTGCTTCTGATCATGTGTTTTAGTAATCCCTCTCTTATCTCTAACATGCCTCCTCCTAAAGTACCTTACAACAATACTCTTGCCAATGAAAAGGAGAGTATTGTTATTGTTGTTTGTGTGGCCTCTCTAGTTTGTATGTCATAGATGTATCCACTGGCTTCACAGATAATCTTTGCAAGGAAACTTAGCTGGTCAGGCACCTTTAGTGAGCTTTCACAACACAACCACATTTGTTCCATCCACAAGATTTGAACTTGAGATTTTGAAGGCATCTAAGTTCAGTTTCAGTCAAATGAACATAATGTTGGTATAAGAATTTAGGTTTATGTTATTCCAATAATTATTAGATTAACTTGGTAAAATAAAGCCTAAGTTGATTATTTATAAGCAAAAATATATTGAGAGTAAAGATGGAATCCAACCCATTACAAAAATAGGCTACTATATTGTTTGCAAATAGGATAAAGAATAAGCACACCAGGCCTAGGTTACGCAATTCATGCATGTTAAATCTGTAACATGTCTCTCTGTTCCCATTTTTAACAAAAGAATCCAAGTAGAAAGGAACTTAGTATTTAAATAGTGCATTGAACAAAGCTATAGGTTTAATAGTAAATACCTTATTTGCTATTGGTCCCTGGGCAAGGTAAGGTTTTTCATTACGCAGATGATGAAAGCCATAAGCCACCTGGGCATCCATTCCTGCAAAGATTTGAAATTTAAAAATGCTCACATATACAAATCTAAAAATGCTTATATTTCCCTCCTAATCTTAAACATGCTTTAGGTCTCATCAATAGTGATGAGACAGAATGCAATGAAAAACACGTGGGATGATCACAAAACAAGTGAAACATTAAATTGATGGTAATGAGCCAGGGCAGAAGGACAAAATGAAGGATAATCACTTTCAATATCTTTATTAAAAGCACATAGATGAACATGAGCACAATTAGAAGAAGAAAAATACAACTTGAGATGAAAAGGTTCTTGTTTCTAATGATGCAATTCAAATGGCAAGAATGACATTATGTTTTAAAGGAAATTGAATTATATAATCTTAGAAGAGTGACAATGAGGCATTGTAATACAATAAAATGCGGTAAGTTTATGTTGTTTGACGGCTGGGTTTTGTTATTTGACGAACAACAACAAGCTTCAATCGCCGTTCCATCATCATCACTGCTCATCACCATCATTGATCGACCTTCAAGCTTCAATCGCCGTTCCACCTTCAATCGATCGACCTACATCATCTTCTAGAGTTCTACTTCGTTCAACCTTCATCGTCTTCTACTTCGTTCGACTGGTGTAAGCTTTTCTTCTACTTTCTTCTACATGAAATAACGCGCTATAGCGCTACTCGCTGTCGGCTATAGCAAATTTGGGGTCGACCGCTACGCTACACTATCCACCATTAACAACTATGAGTGTGCTCCAAAGTATTTTTTTTTTTTTTTTTTGCATAATGCTCCAAAGTATTTTTAGTTTCTTAGTATAAGTGTATGTGCGTAAACGTACACGTATTTAGAGAAAAAATATGAAGTTTTAGGCATAAAGGAATTATTGCTTATTTTTAGTGAAGTAATCCCAACAGGAGTAACACAACATGCTTAAGTTTTTTATGCCGTTACTTTAGACACAAATATAAGCTTAAAACGAAATTTTTGGAGATGAAAATATAGGCATTATGCATAATTAGTCAAAAATTGCATTCTTAAATTACCCTAACATAAATCAATTATGACAACAACCAAGCAATTTGACATTAAACTTTGGCAAATTACATCATGCGGCCCTTTAGGGTATGTTTGGATGTTGAACTTTGTAAGGGTGGGATTTGAAGGGCTAAGTCTATATTTTAAAATATATTTGATATTTTAAAAAATAAATTAAGAACGACATGATAAATGATCATATCATACTTCAATCGTACTTTTTCATTTTACAATAATTTTATAGTGTCCGTAATTTCAAAAAGAAAAGTAAGCCCTCCACTCTCCTCCAAAATGCTCCATCCAAACATACCTTTAAGTTATTTAATTGTTCCCTATTATTAGTCCTTTCAGTTTTTTTAGCACCAAATTGGTCATTTACGTCATAAAACGTGTATACCACTAGTTTTCCGTCCAACTCTGTTAAAAAATACTTGTGTGGTTGGTTTGATGCTGATGTAGCAAGTCCATATATGATAGATGAAAAATTACATTTTCTAGATTTTAAACCCAAATATAAAATAAAATAACAAAAAATTAGATTAGTGTTCATCACCTTAAAGTTCACACTCAGAAACCAAATCCAAAACAGGTGACCAAACCCATCGATTTTACCTGGTCTTCAGCCTCTTCAACAGAGAGGAAACCTGTTCAAGTTGAATTTGAAAATACTTGCATTTCTACTTTCTAGCACTGTCATGAGTCTTCTTCAGTGAAGGAAAATGACAGTGAACAAGTCCAAATACAAAACAGGAGGAGACATAGTCCATTTTTACTAAGTCTTTAGCATCTTCAATTCTTCATCATCTTTATCTATAATTTCTGGGTTTAAAAAATATAATTTTTATCTACAATCCTACGCAGAGTCGCAGACTTACCACATCAGCATCAAAATGACCATCTAAGCGTTTTTAAATAGTATCGACAGAAAACTAAATAAGGGTAACACTTTACATGTTTTATGACTTAAAGGACCAATCTGGTACAATTGTTTTTTAAAGGACCGCAAGAATGTAGTTGACACACAGTATAATCATGCCAGAGTAAAGATTCAACTATGATTGCAATATATAACACTACTGAATACTGATGCAGAATGTTAAAGTACCTATACTAAAGTAATTGTAGAACACGCCTTCATAACATATAACTTTCTCAGGTAGTTCTCCCTCAACTTCTAAGCCCTGCAAACATAAGGAACTTCGTATATTTAAACAATTCTACAAAATTATATAAAGAAAATGTCAAAAAAAATTAATAACAAAAAACTCAACATTCTGCAACAATAATATACAAGTAGTACTACAAAATGTTGAAATAGCGACGGACATTTAGAGACAGAAAAAGGAAAAATCCGTCTATAATTTCCCTAGTAAGTGTTAGAGATGCACAATATTGTGACCAACTTTAATTTTACCGTCTCTAATTTTGGTAGCTATTTCAATTTTTATAGTAGTGTACTATGATGACTTGTGATAGGAAAGTAAGAATTGATGTTTCTAGTGTGCAATTATATCACCTATAATTTTAGAATGTTTCCAATGATTTTTTTTGTAAGCACAATTTTGAAATCATAATGCAATAAGAGAACTGATAACTGGTATGCCTCTTACGAATTTATAAGAGGAGAGGAATAAATTAATGCAGGCACTAAGCAGTTATATATTTTATTAGCAGTTACTGTTTTTAATTTTTATAAATAGTAGCAGTCATTAAGTAGTTATGGGTGGTGTGGGATTAAGGAAACTGCAGGTTAGAGAGGTTATCCTAGAATTACTGTGCGGTTATTTGGAAAAGGAGAAACACAGGGCTCTCAAACCCCTTGTAAAACTGCGTCCATGACTGTGTTTTCATTATTCTGTGTAATTCTAATTCTATGTGCATAACAATGTACTGTCTCTGATTTGAGAACTCTTCCCCAGAGAATTATTTAATAAAGCCGTGTTATTCAGTTACAAATCCGATTTGATACTAGTTTCCTTCAGAAAGTAGAAACATAACTCATTAATGAAAAAATACTATAAGTTTCACAGTTCCACGATCTCTACAACCATCCCGAGCTACAAAACATTAAAACTAAATAAATCTATATGTAATATTGCAATTTGTTATCTACTTGTCCAACTCATTGCTACTATAGAAGTGTTCATGGGATGACTCATTCGAAAAACATAGAGTGGTAGGAGTTATAAGCTTGGCTTGGTGGCTGAGGTGGAAGAGAGTTAAGGAGTGAAGTGAAAAGAGTAGTCTTGGGTTTGATTCCCACCACCAGTAAAAACTAACAAATTAACATACTAACATCGGCTGTGTATATTTCTAAATGGAAAATGTCTTTCATTTGAAAATGTTGACACTTGACAGTATTGCATGTGTATATTTCTGAAAAATGAGAACCAAGTTAGATGACAAAGGTAAAAAAAGGCATGTCTTCATTATAACTGCAATTCTATATATCTATAAGTTGTTTAATGCTACCAATGAAAATATTGTAATAGTGAAAATGCCGATTTTGATGAAGAAATCTCATAGAAGTGGAATGTTTTTTCGAGCACAATGAAGAAAGTGTTTCCTTAAACTCATTTCCTATCCTTGAAGAATCTAACCATTTATAATATGAAGATATTGGTACTCCTCTCCACTTACCTGATCCTTGAAAAAATTAATCTCTTTCACATAGTGCACCAAAGGATTCTAGGGGTTTAGTCATTAACAAAGATGACATCTGACTTTAGGTGTGCATTGCCAAAGTCATATGCACATGGAAACATTACCTTTATGACCTACCTAAGTAATTACAAAGAAACCTATCCAATCAACAGTCTCTTAATTGAAAATAATACATGGCATAAGAAATTAGACTGTAACCTCGTCAAGACTGAACTCTTCTGTCTGCTTTAGAGAATAAGGTGGGTCCACAGTTGTGCCTTCTGGCATTGAAAGTGAAACTCGCCAACTGCATAAAAGATTTGCAGCACAAATGTTATAATGAATTGATTGATGCATTAATTACAAGAATTGCTTTGAATAGAGGTTGCTGTCATTGTCGTGGTTGCAATTGTGGGGCAAATAAAAAAAGTTATAACCAATAGTAGGAAATTATTGTGGATACACTGCGATTATGAAGAAGTTACACTAAAATTTATACCTTTAGATATATGTTAGAGCAAACAGAACTATATTAAATATATAAGCACATAAAGTAAAAGTATATATATAAGTTGTCTATTTTAGCAGAGATGAGAAGTGGGATATTTAATTTATTATCATCATACTTTCGATGTCATTTAGTTTAATAAGTAAATGGAAACTAAGAATGTTAGTTTTTATCCAGCTAAATTCAGGAACATAATAATCAGGTTAATTCAACATATACAACAGATTGAAAGATCATAAATAAGAACGATTTAAAACTGGATACTAGCCACATAGCAATCTACATTCCTTTGTCAAAAACAACCATTGCACTCCAATAATGTTTTCGAATTCTACAGCAGAGACACAAGTCTACCCCACTAGAATAAGAAAAATTGTACGATAATATATACCTATCCAAACGACAAATTGGACCAGTACTAGCCTTTTGAAGAGTTCTCTTAATAGCTGCTTTCCATGAAAATGGAAATGAACCACCCTTATAATAAAATATCAATAAGAAAAATTAGCATAGCAGACAACGCTCATTTAACACAGTTTCCATGGTTGTGAATTCTTACCCAACCAAAACACCTAGACAGGTCATTGCCTGTACCAAGCGGTATGATTCCTACAGGAGGAACTGGATCCCGGCCTTGTATGTTAAGTTCAGTGAGACATCCTAATACCCAGCCAACTGAACCATCACCTCCCGCAACCTATAAAGCCAACTATCATTCATCAAAAATAGCACCAACTACATTATATCTATCTATCATCTAGCATTTTGCAAAGTTCAATTGTCAATCAACTACTTTCAAAATTTATTTTAAAAAAGAAAGAATAAACACATTCATGTTCTTAGTGACTCCAATAAGGTTACTGCATAATCTGCATACACCTTTGTGGATAGAAGATGTAATTATAGTCCTTGCATCTTTTAAATGGTTTGTAGATCATGTGGATTGATAGATTAGTATGTAGATCCTCTTAGTATTGGTGGGTGTATTCCTTTTCTTTGCGAATGTCGAGTGTTTTGGGTTGAGCTCTCGAAGTTTAGGATCTCCTTATGTATCTAAACTTTTCCCCACTTTGTGAGAGTGTCTGAGTGTGTCTTGTATATGACTTGGAATTGAAATACTCCTGGTATTCTTCCTTTTATACATTTTCTTTAGATGTTAAAAGAAAAACATCCTTCCCAAAAAATTTTAGGAATGAATTTGGCATTGGCTTAAGGAAACAAATAATCCTTTGGGATAAAACTTCCTATGTATTTGCTCAATATATACTTTAACTTGTGTAAAGAAAAATACATGAACATACTATTATCCTTATTCTTTCACGTGTTTCTTTGGCACAAGTATCACCAAAAGAAGCTAACGTTTCCAAGCAACCTAACCCATACTGGATAAATTCATGAGGCTTCACATCTAATAAATCGAAAACCTGCCGAGCAACTTCAAATCAATCACAAAATGAATACACATAAATTAAAAATATATATATACAAAAAGAAACAGAAACAACAATGTCAGTAGCAAACCAACTATCAAAATCAGCAAAAACAGACTTATCAATGTAAAAGGAGTAAATAATACATCAAATCAAACTATGAATGTGTCAAGATTAAAACATAATGTCATGTGATTTTTTTGAATTTAGCTCATCTAAAGTGAGATTCAATTTTTTTTTTTTTTTTAGTTTTTACAACCAGTATCCGGGGCCCACAGGGCCGACTAATCCAGTCTGGGGCACGTTCTAGCATCAAGTGGTTCCATTCCCACCCAATTACTGGACCAACTAACATTTGGTAAGTGAAATTCAATTTAGAAAGTAAGGTAAGTAATCTCAACTGTTATAGGTAACTAATAGTTAATATTTGATCCATTAATAGCTAATAGTGGATCAAATCATGTTCATTATCATTATTTTTACCTTACTTTCTATGGTTAACTAATAGTTAATAGTGTTAAGGAATTTGGAGTAAACAAAATTAAAAGAGCTTAATAACAAAATCATAAAAATTGATGCATGAGATATTTGCAGAAGCAAAACACAACACAACATAACATTTTTTTTTCACCCTTTGACATCAAGTGGTTTTAGTCCCCTCTCAAACGCACTTGCGAGGATCAAACCGTGGTCCCTACCAGTCCAGCGTCAATCACCACTAGACCGTTTGGTTAATATTTTTAATTTTACACTATGCTTGATTTCATTTCATTACTAAAAAGAGAAAGAAGAGAAATTAAGCGGTGACCTGTTCCTCACTCATGAGATCCTGAAGCCTCTCCATGAGAACAGGACCATGACGGCCGCCACTTCGAGGATTAATAAAAACAACAATCGGCGTAAGCGGAGCAACGACATTCTCATCATCTCCGTCACGAATCCAACCACTCTCACCGGCGGTGCGATCATGCAACCTAATCGAATCACGTATCGCGATCCGTAAATACATCGGCATTGTGAGATTCCGTTTTAGCTCCTCTTTGTCGATACGCTGACCTGAAATGCCGCATCCTCTTATCGACTCCACAATCGAGGATCTTATCGCATACTTATTCGCATCTCCGGTGGACGTCGACGAAGACGATGACGACGGCGAGTTCATCGTTGTTTCAAACACCGATTCCGATTCAAAATTTTAACCTATGTGAGAAAACGCGCGAAATGATTGATTGATTTGATTATTCAATGAGTTTGTTGAAATGAATAATAATGAGAAAAAAATGAATGCATACATACACGGTGATGATGAAGCTATGGCGTGAATGTGAATGTGATGATTCCATGTAATATAAAATTGAGAAATGTGAATTTAGGTTTTTTTTTTTTGGCCTATGTTCGCAGGCAAAGAACAACGGCGAATGGAGGTTACCGTTTTAAATAAGACGTTGGGTTTGTTTCTAGTTTGTGGATTTTTAGTCCCGGATAAATAAATTGTGCTAACAAATGATACTATACCTCGTCACAAAAATATAAGTTGTTTGGACTATATTACGCCAATTAAGAAATGTAATCATTGTTGTATGGAAAATAAAAATTATAAGTTAGTTTACAAAATTGTCTCTCATTAATAATATGGAAAAAATAAATTGAAGAAGTAGAAGAAGAGAGAGTAATAAATAGTTAAGGGTATAATAAGAAAAATAGCATTAAATGTTTCATTGGTAATGTAAAGCGACTTATATTTTGGTACAAATATTTTTCTCAAAACGACTTATATTTTGGTACGGGAGTATTTGTTTAATAAAGCTCTGTTTGCTTCATGGTTTTTGGAGGAGAGGGGAGAGAATATTTTAAATTTTTATGTTTGGTTCGAATTTTTAACGAGGGGGAGGAAATGATTAATTTACTTTTTTATCTTTACCAAAAAAAAATAAGGATTAAATTGTAATGATATATATAACCAAAAAAAAAAAATTAATGAGTAGAAAACCTAAATTTTTTTGTGATCAAGAAAATAAAACCTAAATTTTTAATATTTTAACGAGGATAATTTATGATTTTAATTAAAAAATGTGGGTAATTTTGTCAACATAATAAATTATATTTTCTCTCATTTCACCTCCTTAAACATTCCTCCCCTCACCTCCCCTCCCCCTCGATTGTATCAAACAAACCCTAAGAAAATAATACTGGTAATTAATTAGTAGTTTCTATGATACATCATCATAATCTAATGTATTGATACATTTGGTTTTTTAAATTGATCAATGTTATAATCTATGATTAAATATAAATATGAAATATTTATAATTAAAATTATCTATTAGTGTCACACATATTATTTAATTTTTTTAGATAAACAAAATGACGTTATAAGGAGTACAAATAGTTCTCAACCCTTAGAAAGCCAACAAAAAAACATTAGGTGCTAAGAATACAAGCTAAAGGATCACAACACCAATCCGAAAAAATTTCATTAGACTAACAACTTGAACGGCCAACAAACCAAAACCACGAAATGAACCGAATCTGCTCGAATAAAGCTGCAATGTAAACCTCAATGCCCCGAAAAATACAATTGTTGCGCATACGCCACAAGGCCCACATCATGGCGAGCCAGATTATGTGTCGAAAACATTTGCAACTTTTCCCTTTAACAATGGATCCAAACAACACAAAATTCTACACAACATCATTACAATTCAAAGTTCCAATACCCATCCAATTAAACACCATAAGCCAACCCTGGGCAGCATTGCTACAAGATAAAAAAACATGTTGTAAATCCTCCACCTCCGTCAAACAAAAAATGCAAAATCTATCATTGGCATTAGAAATTATTCCCCTGCGGTGAAGCTCTTCTCTTGTCGGCAATTTAGCTAACAACAACCTCCAACCGAAAAGACTAACTTTCGATGGAACATTCGTCAACCAAAGATGTTTCAATGCTTTCCTTGTGTGCTCGTCTATGGCACTAACCGACAATCTACTAATAAGAAACGACTAGGTGGAATCCACCGAAAATATTTCCATGGTACTTGGTATCCACCGCCTTCTGTCTTTCCTGTCCGGACTAAGGTGTGCCTGTGTTAATAATAACATTAATTCATGAACCATTATTACCTCCTCCTACGACAATGGCTCGGTCAAAGAAAAATCCCAAAGCCATGATGTGTCGCCCCAACTGTCCATACTCCCAACGAGAGCATCTGGGGCTAATGATCATTCGAATAAAACCGGAAAAACATCACAAAGAGGCTCCGCACCTATCCACCTATCAATCCGAAATCGAATCTCTGCACCATCACCAATAACATGACTAACATTATGGCGAAACCAGCCACCGTCCTCATCTCCACCCAACGTGCTTACATCACACCACCATAACGACGCCCTTTTTAGCTGATTCACCCCCACATCGCTCAAAACCTTAGCGGGGAAAGGACCATAGCGAAAGTGTAATAATGCGTACCAAGGAGCCGAAGAATCGTTTAAACGCCTCCACTTCCATTTACTTAAAAGAGAGCCATTAAAAAGATGTAGATTTTTAATACATAATCCACCATGCTCTTTTGGTTGACATATTCTATCCCAACTCCCCCAACAAATCTTTTGACGATCCAAACTCCCACCACCCCACAGAAAACATTGTTGGATAACAACCAACTCTTTGATCACACACATAGGAGCTTTGTAAAAAGGGAAGAAAAAAAGTGGTAAACTAGATAGCACATATTTAATTAGTGTTACCCTTCCACCAATAGATAAATTACGTCCATTCCAAACATTTAAACGCCTTTTCATATAATCAATCACCGGTTTCCATGTAGCTCGCCGCTGTGGGTTAGCTCCAACCGGGATACCAAGGAATTGAAAAGGAATTGCATCCACACCACATGTAAAAAAGCCGAAGACGCATTGAAGAACCGATCCTCTAAATTTATTCCATAACTTACTCTTCCCAAAATTTACTTTCGACCCCGAAACCAATTCAAAACTTCTCAAAACATATTTGATGGCCCATAAATTATTCCAAATACCCTCCCCCAACAAAAATAGTATCGTCTGCAAATTGGTGTGTGAAAGACAATATCTGAACTAACCTAGAAACCAGTAAACATATTACGATCAACCTCTCGTTTCATTAGACCAGTGAAGCCTTCAGCCACTATTAAAAATAAGGGTTAATAGGCTTTTACCCCCTACAAATTAGGTGATTTTTGCATTACCCCCCTATAATATTTTTTTTTGTGATTACCCCCTTGTAATGTCTAGATTCCTTCTATTACCCCTCTCGGTTGCCACCTAGATAGAGAATTTTTATTTTGGATGATGTGTCAGCTTATTTGGCTTTTTATTTTAATTTTGATTAATTTATTTAATGACACATATATAAATTAATTTTGACTAATTTAACAAAAATAATTTAACAAATAAAATAAATAGATTATAATTTTATAATTAATCCCCCAATCTTCCAACCTAATCCCCCTCCTCTACACTGCAAAAGTCCATCTTCCTTCTCTTCACTGTAACAACGACAGAAATTCATCTTCTTCTCTCTCCTTCACTGCAAAAAATTTCTTCAAAACCTCACCTTCAAACCTTCTCATGGCTTCCGAGAACACCAACATAGAAGAAGCTAACAATTTCTGTCTCGAATCTCTTTCTTTCAATCTTGTGTTGTTATTCTTTTTAGTGATTCTAAGTTCTGGTTTTTAGGTTTGATGAATTTTATTGTTATTCTAATGTTGTTGATGTCAAAGAAAGAGTTGCTGCCATGTTGTTGATGTTGTACCCCAATTTTGGACCTACAAATTCAATTCGCATTACATTTATAAAAAAATATAAAAATATTTACTTTCTTTACTATACATGTTTTAATTTACTTTTCTTTGCATATTTTTTTTCTTTCATATTCTTGAAAAAGTCAAAATAATATAAAAAATAGTTTTTTGGTTTTATTTTACGTTTTATTCAAAAAATGTCAAAAAATAGTTTTTTTCCAGCTCATGATGTTAATTTTCTTTTAAATAGCGTAAAAGTTTAAAAATATCAAAAATTAGCGTTTTCTATTTTACGTTCATTTTATATTTCATTTCCGTATATTTCAAAAATATGGAAAATTTATTTTTACACATTTTATTTTATTTTATTACCATTTATATTTTATTTTAAAAATTTGCCAAATGGAGGAAAGAGTAGAGCACAAGTTATGCTCTATCTCTGACTCACCATTTTTATCTCATTCTTATCTCTTTATCATTTTCCTAAATAAATCAAAATTCATTTTATACCTAAACCAATCCCCTTTTGCCACCTCACCCTCTTCTCATCATTATCCCATTTCCTATTTTCTTTTAATCAAAATTACCCATTTATATCATTTTTACATAATTCTCCTACCTTTTTTTATCACTAATCCATTTTTACCCTTTTCCCTAATTTTTCCCTATAAAATAAACATCACACTCATACACTCACACCTACACACATCCATTCACAAACCTACCAACTACCAAATTCTCTCATACCAACCAATCAAAGAAAGAAAAAATAAATAAAAGGAAAAGGGGGAGCCTTTCACGTTTTTTCCTCCTAGTAACAACCAACCTCATTTTTCTTCACTCTCCCACTCACAAATCATAACCCAATCAATTCATCATTCCCTCACAAACCCAAAACAAATTCATACTTATTTGATTCTCCTCAACTTTAATCATAAACAAACTCTTCAAACCACAAAATATTCTAAAAAAAAATTAAGTTGAAAACCCATTCCATCTTCCATTTTTGTTTTCTTCTAAGACCCAAAAATCTAAAACACAAAATCACCACAAAAACCACAAATCTCTTTTTCATACATCTTTGATACATCTCAGAATCAACAAACATGAACAACAAACCCAGAATCACAAGCAGAAAATGCACGGGAAACACAAAACCGAAACCGTTTTTGGCTCATTTTTGAGGTACTCGTTTTGAACGATTTATAACTCCGTTTTCAACAACTCTTGGCTCAGTAAACTTGCAAACATACAATGAATCTGATGCACATATCAGATTTCCTCAAGTTTGCGTACAAATTGTTTTCGAATTTTTAGATCCGGACTTTAATCACTCGTTTTTTTAAATCTATTGCTCATTTTCGAAAACTAAGACCGGATTTGTGATCTACGCGAGAAATCGAGTAGAATAGAGTACTCATATGTATTATTTGATTCTGTTTTGAAGCTTTGCGAAAATCATCCATGGCGGACGAGTTGGGACCGAGTCACTAAGTCCACAATTCGTCCGCGTGAGAGAGACAAAGTATAGTATACACCCTTTTCTGCAACTTTATATCCTGACCGTCTGATTTTAATTTTCATTTCTGTACGTTTGATCTGAATATGAGATCCTGGTCGCTTGATTTAAGATGGATGCCTGTGATTCGTTTATTCCTGTGAGCGCTGTGCGTGAGGATACACTGGATTTGGAACTGGTTCTGGATCAACCCATGGGTTGACCCATTTCTGAACCGGTCCGACCCGGTTTATGTGGGCTGGGCCTACATTTTTTTTGTTATTTCTTTCTTTCTGTTTTTTTATTTACTTCAGCATACCTTCTTATTACTTATACACCCCCTACATACCTTCTTATTACTTATACACCCCCTACCTTTCCTTTTTTTTCTACGTTTTTTATTTAGATTATTGTTTGTTTGTTATTTTTTTGTTTTTTTAGTTATTTATTATTATTAGTTAATTGATTTGTTTTAGCATTTTACTTTTAGTTAGTTCATTTAAGTTTATTTCTATTTGGTCCTTTAATTCATTGCAATTTATTTTTAGTCTTTTATTTCTATATCATTCATTATCAATGCATATTATTCTTGCTTTGTGACTTGAGACCTAAAATTAAACCTAAGCTTAATGGAGACGGACCAAGAATTAGGACATAGAATAAATAGTTTAATATAGTTTACATTAGATTAGTATTTTTAGTTTTTGCTCCGTCTATTTTATTTTTTGTAATTGCATTGCATTAAAATGTTGCATTCATACATGTTTAAATTTTCGCAAAACTCTTAGAATATATTTAGGCTCAATGTAACCCCAAAGTGGATGTAGAAATTGCATTGCATGCATTTTATTTTTATCGCTTTCCGTCAACGCTAAAAAACAAACTAAAAATGTGAACTTTCATTCCAAAGAGGTACGACTAGTAATATTCTTTAGGAAAAAAATAGAAAAAAACAAAAACATATTCTCTCTCCTAAATAAAAATTCTTTTAGTCCAAAACCAAATTAGTCGCACGATTAGTTTAGGTTTAAACTAAGTTTACTTTTATGTTACAAGTTTCTCTTCTCAATCCAATCTCCACCTGCACACACAAAATTATTTCTATACTATTTCAACCTCCATTTCTTACCTCTTCTCTCCCATTTCTTCACATAAAAAAGAAAGCAATAAATTAGAGGTTACTATAGGATATTATAGGCACTTAGGATGCTAATACCTTCCCTAGGTGTAACTAACCCCCGAACTTAGAATTTCTTTTTTAAAGGGTTTTCGATACTTTCCCCTCTTTGGAAATGAAATATCACTGTAGTGGTGGAAATCCCAAAATCCCTGCAACAGAAAAATGGCGACTTCACTGGGGATCCTCCTTAAGAGGGTTAAGCCCACCTAGTTTATTGCTTTCCTAAATGCTTAAATGATTTACTTATTATGTCATGGGTTTTATGAGAGGTGAGACAAGCACAATACCCTTACTTGAGAGAACAAAATAAGATTGGATTTGTGTTGGAGTCATAGCATTGCGTTTCAAGTTAGTTCTTTGCGCGAATGCATGTGATATGACCACGCTCGAGTGGAGGGTTTATAGAAGTGGTGTAGTTGGCACGAGTCAATTGTGTTGACTATGTCATTTTTGAAAATCCCGAGAAGCTCGAGGACCTCTTTAGATACATTTAACCCATCTTAACCTTTAGGATGTAGTGCGGTGGTTGAAATCATGAGTCAATTATGATTTTGATCGTTACGCGAGACTACGCTCAAACGAGGCTTCTCCGATGGATATTTCAATGTGCCATGAGTCAATTGTGTGCGCGTGGTATTCACTTGGAAAGTTGTAGACTTTGGGAACTATTTAGAACCCGTGTTATGAAAAGAAGAAAACCAATAGCCCATACATTGTGGGCGGTTCACCTTTTGACTCCAACCTTGTGCTATCCCAACCAACCATGTTTGCTTATGTTTGTGCTTGTTGCATCATTACATCTCATTCATCCATGCATCCATGAAAAAGAAAAAAACTTCTTCCAATCGATTTTCAATGGATTAAAGGGATTTCTTTACAAACCTCACAATCATTATAGAACTTGAAAAAAAAAAAAAGATTGCTTTGAAAAGAAAAGTTCGTTCGATCATTTACAAAGGAAAAATAATAAGGTCCTTCATGATTGATATCCTAAAATTCCTTTGAAAATCAAAACAAAACTTTCTTTATCATGCATCATTTTTTGCATTCATGGTCTTCTCCAAAAAAGAGTCTAAACTTCATGTCTTTCTCTCAGTGGTCAGAGATTCTCGTCAAAAGTCAACTTGCAAGTGAACGCTCGTATTAATCAAGAGAAAAGAATGGAAACAATTGAACAAGAGAACCTTCGGCTCCGTGAAGAAGTTGCTACATTCCAGTCAACTGTGGATAGGTTGACTACTATGATGGAAACTTTGTTAAATGCATAGAATCAGGCACCTCTGCCACCTCTTCCTTCTCAAGCTTTGACAAGTACTGTTTTAGAGACTTTTAATTTCAATGAGAGCTTTCATCCCAATATTTCTGGTATCCGGATTCCTACTTTGACAGTTCCTCAAGTTACTGTGCCTGTCACGTTACCAATAATGACTGTTCCAGTTCCTCTGGTTCACACTACACTACACAAGAATGAACCTGTCGAACAAGCTGAAAATGTTGAGGCACATCTTGTGAGTGAATTCCAAGATCAGTTCGATGAAATGCAGCGTGAGATTCGTGTTCTCCAAGGGAAAGATTTGTTTGGGAAGAGTGCTCAAGAGCTTTGTCTAGTGCCGAATGTCAGGATTCCGCCTAAGTTCAAAGTACCCGAGTTTGAAAAGTATAAGGGGAAATCTTGTCCTCAAATTCATCTTGTGATGTATGCTAGAAAGATGTGTGCTTTGACAAAAGATGATTAGTCGTTGATTCATTGCTTCCAAGACAGTTTGACTAGTGCTGCTTTAAAATGGTACATGAGTTTGGTTAGTACCAACATCAAAACTTTCAGTGACCTGTGTGAGGCTTTCGTCTTCCAGTACAAGTACAATGCTGATATAGCACCGGATAGAGATCAACTCCGAGCCATGACTTAGAAAAAGAAGAAAACTTTCAGAGAATATGCTCAGAGATGCAGGGAGGTTGCTGCTCAGATTAGTCCACCTCTAGAGGAAAAGGAAATGATTAAAATTTTCTTGAAAACTCTTGATACTTTCTACTATGATAAAATGGTTGCCAATGCGCCCCGTAATTTTACTGACACGGTAGACATAGGTGTGCGCCTTGAGGAAGGTCTCCAAGAAGGACGATTAACAAGAAAGACTGCTTCTTCTAGATATGCAAGAGAGTTTGGGTCAAACTTTGATAAAAAGAAAGAACAAGAGCTGAGTATGGTGGCTCATGGGAAGCCGAAGAAGAACAAACAACAGCTTGTTGCTGCTATAATTACTGATACTACTCCAAAAAGGGAGCCTAAGTTTGAATCGATCCCTATGTTGTATGAAGATCTCCTTCCTATTTTGCTTTAGAGAAATCTTATTTAGACTAGGACGCCACCTAAGATACCTGCTAAATTACCATGATGGTATAAACCTGAGTTGTCTTGTGCTTTTCATCAAGGAGCACTTGCCCACAGTATTGAATATTGTTTGACTTTGAAGGGTGAAGTCCAAAGGTTGATTGAAGCTAACAAGTTTTCTTTTGAGGATATAGACCCAGCTCTGTTATGCATAGATATGGTTTGACACCGTGGGTTGTTGTTGAAGTTACCTCTGTTAATCTTTTATCCTGTTGAAGTCAGTGATACAAGGAAGCTCATCCCTATGATCGATTGGCTTTTTTTATTTCTTTATTATCAAGCATTCGTTTTCTTCTAAAACTATGTCTTTTGTCAAGTGCTTTTAATATAATAAACATGCATGTTTTTTTTGAATTAATTCCTTCATATTCACTCTTTTCTCTTGCTTTATTACTTACAAACTTGGAGCGAGGATGACGAAAATAAATAACTGATTTTTGCTGATATATGCTTTCAATGGTGAAAAACCTAATTGAGGATGTAAGGCATTGTTTCAATTGCCAAACAGTGAAGATATAAGGAGATAATCCGTAATCAACCCCTTTGAGCCTGAAGTCGGTGTTTCTTTCTATTTTTTTTTCTAAACCCTTAAATTCAACCTGGGACAGGGTAGATTTCAATTAATTTGGTGAAGCATTATGATACAAGAGAATCAATGCATTTGGTCACACAAAATAAGAGGTTTAAGCACAATACTTACCTCAAACAGGAGAAGCTGTCGAGAGATGAGACTCACAACAATTTACATGACAGTTACAATATTAATACGCCAAGATCTTACAAGGATTGTTAAAAAAAAACAGAGATAGTATAAAAAAAAAGAGTACAAAAAAGAGTGAATACAAAAAATGCCCACATATAAAAAAAGAGAAAAAAGAAGGGCATCCTGATGGACCGCAAATTCAAAGTTCAAAAAGAACTAGTCCATACAAATAAAGACTGACTCCAAGAAATAGGAACAAATTTCCTAAACAAAGAAAGGTGAGTGTCAATTCAAGAATTTCATCAAAGTCTATACAAAAAAAGTATCAATGAAGCTTCAACCAAGGTATCAACTTCAAATGTCATTGCCAAAAGATTCTTTTGTCGAATGAGTGCATCATTTGAATTAATTGAACTTAGGAATGAAGGACATCAAGAAGAATGGGTGGGACCGAATAATTTTTTGAGTCTAACCATCTTTTTTGAAAACCGTGAGCCCAACCACGTTATAACATACTAAAGACCTAATTGAAGCTAGGTTCATTGTGGAAGCATATCCGGCAGATTTATTGTTATGCTGACTCCTCCTGTTTGATTAATCAGTAATAACTTTTTGTACATATCATGTGTGCTTTCACTCAAAAAAATACAAAAAATATTCAATTTCAAAAACTTACATGTGCATTATATCAAAAATACTTTTCAAAAGAAATGATTTTACTTGCAAATTAATACTTGACATCAAAGAAATTTGAAGCTATAGTTTGATCAAGGGCAAATCTGAGTTGAGACGCTCCTAACCAGGGGCAAGTTATTTATGGATTCTGCCAATCAGGGGTAAACAAGTTGAATATTCTGCTTATCAAGGTTGAAGTGGTTCAAGATTTGGTTTCGCTACAAACATCAGTTGGTCAAGGGCATACCCTTCAAGGTTTCAAGCACTTGGGGCATATCTTCCTAAAAAGTTACATGTTGAGAAATAATGGCAGGATCTTGGTCATTATCACCATGGATGATGAAGAGTTTCTACTCTCAGTGCATGCTGTTGCAGTCAATAGACACAATGTTTAATGAACAAAGTCAATCAGTCACGCTTTTTGAGCGATTGTTTTCAAAGTCTTATCAGACTGAAGCAAAGGGTCAAAAGTAAGGGGAAAATAGTCCCCATTTTCTCAAGTCATTCATCAACAACAAACATGCTTTCTCAAAAAGAATGTCGACAGTTGTCTCAAGAAAAGGGTACATCCTCAATAAAGGGTGACAATTTTGTCTTGAGTACCATCAAGTTTGAATACAGATCGTTAAAACGGCCATTTCCCCAGAGAAGTTGTTCCTTCCCCAAGGAGTTCTCTTGCTTCATCTACAACAACATATCCACCTTGTTGAAATGCGATGTTGTCTTCTTTCCAGTCTCGTTCGTCCTGTCTCGTTCACCTTGTTGAAACGGCCTTAGAGGCTGCACTCGAACAAAATATGGTTGAAGAAACCATTGAAGAAAATAATGGCAAATCATTGCCAAGTGAGCAAAGGTTGGACTGCATATATGATGACGAACCTTTGGGTTTTGAAAAGGATCCATTAAATTCAAACCCAAAGATGCAGGCCCAAGATCCTTTGCAAGAAATTGATATTGGTGATAGCCCCAACAAAAGGCCAACATATATTAGTACCAATATTGATTTCGAGTTAAAGCAAAAACTGGTAAATCTACTCAAAGAATATAAAGATTGATTTGCCTGAGACTACAAGGAAATGTCAGGATTGAGTAGAGAAATGGTGGAACATAGACTACCACTCAAGCCAGGGAAGAAGCCAATCAAGCAATTGCCAAGGAGATTCAATCTAGAGATCCTTTCAAAGATCAAAAGTGAGATTGAAAGATTGCTTCAGAGAAAATTCATTCGAAGTACAAGGTATGTTGAATGGCTAGCAAATATTGTGCCTGTTATTAAGAAAAATGGTAGCCTTAGGGTATGCATAGACTTTAGAGATTTAAATAATGCTACACCTAAAGATGAATATCCAATGCCAGTGGCAGAAATTCTAATAGATTCAGCAGCTGGGTTCGAGTACCTAAGCATGTTAGATGGCTATTCTGGCTATAATCAAATTTTTATTGCTGAAGAAGATGTGGCTAAAACAGCATTTAGATGCCCTGGAGCATTAGGGACTTAAGAATGGATTGTCATGCCATTTGGTCTAAAAAATGCTGGTGCCACATACCAAAGAGCAATGAATCTTATTTTTCATGATTTTATTGATGCCTTTATGCATGTTTACATTGATGATATTGTTGTGAAATCCTCTTCTAGTGATGATAATTTGAATCATCTTAGAAAATCATTCGAAAGAATGAGAAAATGTGGATTAAAAATGAATCCACTAAAATGTGCTTTTGGTGTACATGCAGGGGATTTCCTTGGTTTTGTGGTGCATAAAAAGGGCATAGAGATAAATCAGAACAAAACGAAGGCTATTATGGAAACACAGCCTCTAAAGACAAAGAAACAACTTCAATCCCTATTAGGAAAGATCAACTTTTTGAGAAGATTCATTTCGAATCTAAGTGGAAAAGCTCATCCTTTCTCTCCACTACTTAGAAAACAAAAAGGTGATTAATTTCATTGGGGGCAAGATCAACAAAAAGCGTTCGAGGATATTAAGAGCTATTTAGCTAATCCACCAACGTTGATGCCTCCTATTCGAAACAAGAACATGAGGTTGTACATATCAGCATCTGACTCAACAATTGGTAGCATGCTTGCCCAAGAAAATGAAGATGGTGTACAAAAAGCAATTTATTATTTAAGTAGAGTATTAAATGATGCTGAAACTAGGTATAGTGCTATAGAAAAACTATGTTTTTGTTTATATTTCTCTTGTATTAAACTTAAGCATTGTATAAAGCCTATTGAAGTTTATGTCTATTCTCATTTCGATGTCAACAAACATATGCTTTCAAAACCTATTTTACATAGTAGAATTGGTAAATGGGCTTTAGCCTTGACTGAATATTCACTAACATACAAACCTTTGAGAGATAAAAAAAGGTCAAATAGTGGCAGATTTTCTTGTTGATCATTCAGTGATTGAAATGCCACTAAGTTATGTGGATACTCAACTCTGGATTTTGTATTTCGATGGTTCCAAGCATAAACATGGAACTGGAATTGGAATTTTAATAACTTCTCCAATACAAATTCCAACTAAGTTCAAATAAAAAATTAATGGTTTTTGTTCCAATAATGAGGCAGAATATGAAGACTTAATAGCAGGTCTTGCACTTTTAATAGACTTGGGGGCAAAAAACATTATAATTCGAGGTGATTCAGAATTGGTAATTAAGCAATTAACAAAAGAGTACAAATGTATTAAAGATCATTTGGCTAAGTATTTTGTAATTGCGAATACATTGCTGGATCGATTCGAGTCTGTGGAATTTGAGCATATTCCTAGACTACAAAATCAAGAAGTCAATGATTTGACTCAAATAGCTTCTGGTTATAAAGTATCTCCAGAAAACTTGACAAAGTTAATTGAAATCAAGGAAAAATTGGTCTTCCATGAACCATTATCCTCAGAGTTATCAACGTGTCATTAATGTGGAATAAAAAACGCCAAGTTCTCCACTCATTTGATTCGATTCGAATTTGGCCTTTTTTGGGGGCAATTTGTTAGCCGATATTTTGTTTGAGTCAAAATATGCACTAAATGTTCTTTGAATGCAATCAATAAACCTTCAATCATGGAAACTAATATTTCCATATCATTTAATTTCATATGAAGGTCAAAGGTAATGCATTTAAGCAAAAAGAACATTGTTATAAGAAAATATTCATGAATTTCAGAAGATGGGAAGCATTCACAAGTCCAAGAAGCAAATCAAGACTTGGTTCGAGTCATCAACACTTCGAGTAACTATCAAATCACTCGAACTCGAAGACCTTTTGTAACTTGGTAATTTATCAACATTTCTGAAGATTCAAAATTCAAACCATTGCAACTCTTCATTCAAATGCGGCAACTATTGGCATTCAAGGGTGAAGATTAGACAGCAAGACACATGTGAAATGGATATTTTATAGTCGTTTTTAGATTATTATAGGATTTATCTATAAATACTAGTTCATTTGATGTAATTTCTATCACAAATTCACATACTAAAAATCCTTACAAATTCGGAGTACCCATGCGTTCGAGTGAAAAGAATACAAAAGGCAACATGTATGTTTCTATGATCACCCTTTATTGAATTCAATGCAACTTACTATTTCATGCAATTTACTTATTTTCATTTACATTTTCTGCATTTTAATTCATTGAAGCATTTACTTTTCTTTGTCAATACATACTCATTTTGAGTATTTTTATCTTTTCTTGTCAATCAATTTGTTTTATTTTCATTTACTTTACTTTGTCAAACCGACTTGTTTATTTGCGTTAATGAACATTGATATTTTCAAACATAAACAATGAATGCACAAAACATGTCCTGAGATTCTCTAGTTGGTCTCTCAAGCATTGCAAACTAGCGGTTGTTTACCAAAAATAAGTGTAAACACTATGTCAAGACTTGATAACTCCTTATCCCATGATCCATGAGATGCGATCATCAGTCTATCTTCATAATAGTCTTTATGCTTTAAGGTTATCCCACTTCACCTTAAAGCTCGACCACGTATACTTTAAGAATAGTGTCCTTATGTTTAATAGAACCTCATGATTAAGTCACACTTAATATTTCTTTAAACGGACTATCTATTCTAGGGACTTTATTATTCCTTTTGGACTCTTACAAACATAATAAAGAAATGCCTTTTAATATTAATAAATAAGACTTTATATTATTAATAATTAGTTCGATACAAGTACTAAAATCATTGGCCTCTAAGGCTTACACCAACAATTCGCCCTCTCAAAATCCACTTTGAGCATTAGACATTTATCCTTCCTTTGTTTAGCCAAATCTAGAATCTCGTTTACCACCAAAACACCATCAAGAATCTGTCGACCCAGTAAAAAATCTGATTGCACTGGCGTTATCAACTTACCAAGCACAACCTTCAATTGGGTAGCAAGAACAAATAGGTCTATAATCTTTCAACGATTGAGGGTGAACCACCTTCGGAATAAGAGTAAAAAACAAAGCCGTAATAGCCTTTGGAAGAGTAGCAGAATTATGGAATTCATGAAAGAAACCTACAACATCATCTATAAGAATTCCCCAACATGCTTTGATAAAATTTAAATTGAATCCGCCAGGTCCGGGACATTTATTGCCATCACAGCTCCAAACCACCTCTTTAATCTCTTCACAAGTAAAAGGAGCTATCAAAAGCGAATTGTCTTCTTCAGAAAGAGTATGAAAAGGAACACCATTGAGCGTAGGACGATGTTCCCATGCTTCCTGGAAATTATTATCAAAAAAATCCTTCACATAACCCTTCACCTCCTCAACCCCTTTAATCCAACCGTCACCCTCCTTCAACGCCGTCAATTAAGTTTATCTACGTCTACTCTTGATCAGCTTTGCCATGGTATGGGTACGGTACCGGTACCCAGTACAGGTACGGGTACATGGTACGACATTTTAAAAAAACTATGGTACGAGTATGTTGGTATACTTTTTTATTATTTATAATTATATAAATAAAATAATAAAAATATACTACTAAAACACATAATTAAACATAAAAAAGATTAACAACTTCAAAATTATCAGCTCCATCAAATAGATGTAATTCATCTTCACCAATATCCCACATTTTCGTTGCTCCTTCATTATAATTCTTACTCTTTTTATAGTTTTGTTGGCATTATAGGTTAATAATCTTTTTATAAGCAAATAAAAGATTTTTTTTGGAAAAAATATTTCTAAAAAAATATAAAAACAAAAAAAGAATTTTGTTTTTAATTTTAAGAGCCGTTCGAGTACTCGGTAAGTAACCAGACCAAAAAAAAAACAAACGGGTGCGGCGTCGGTGTGTACCCATTGTGAACCGGGTGCTTACAGGTACCCAGTATTGGTACTGTCCTTTAAACGGAGTACCCGTGCATCACTCCTCTTGATAGATTCATGGAAAAAACGTGTATTCTCATCCTCCTCTTTAACCCATTTCATTCTTAATTTTTGTTTCAACAAACTCTTCTTTTGATGAAGTTGAGTCCAAAATTCTTTGGACAACCCGACCCTTCTAGTTTGCTCCAAATCTACCTGATCCCCATCTAACATTCCTTATATGGCATTTAAATCTTTCACTGTTTTCTCAATATTCAAATCAAGAACTCCGTAAACCTCTCTATTCCATTATTATGCGTGATCCGTATTTAATTATTATGTTAACTTAGATTGAAGCTTACTCTAAAACCATCGTAAATCTATTTTGTTTTTATAAATGATTTGCTTTTCTATTCTGAATTTCTGATAAGTTTTATGAATAGTTCAATTGTTTTTTTTTCCATATATATATTTGTTTATTAAAATTGATTTTTTTAATGACAATATTGATAATTGTCATATATCTTTATTATGTGTGATCCGTATTTATTTATTATTATTATTATTCTTATGTTAACTTAGATTGAAGATTACTCTAATATAGAGTAGGATGGTCAAAAGCCGACGCTATGATTTAACTTCGACCATTTTAGCCTCAACTTCGACACTGACGCTAAAAGGTTGTTAGCGTCGGTTTTTAGCACTTTAGTGTGGGTTTGGGCCGACGCTAAAAGTTGTTTTCAAATCATTAATCGAATTACACAAGGCATGATTGAGTAACTCTTAGCAGCTTCTAGGAAAAAGACTGAATCACATCGAAATGAGAGGGGTTCTAAGGATGTGTAGGTATGAGACTGCATGGTTAAAAGATGACTTATAACCAAGGTTGTTAAAACCGAACCGGACCGGCCGGTCAAACCAGTTGGACCGAGAACCGGACCTACATCTGGTCCGATTGGGAGCTAAAAGCGTTCAGCAAGAGAACCGCTGTTAAAGCGTTTGAACCGGGTTGGAACCGATAAAAATCGGTGAACCGACCGTTTAGCTGTTTGGTCGGTCTTGAATAAAAAATAAACTAGTTGGTTTTAGTCTTTTAGAAACAAACGCAAGAACGCTGCTCTATTTCAAACATGAGAAACCATTTTTCTACCAATGAAAGAAATTTGAAGATGAGTGAAGAAAAGAGAGTGTGGCTGCTTGTTTGTTTGTTTTGCTGTGAGTTAATTTTTAATAGGATTTGATGGTGATGAAAAGTGGGTTTGGAGAGATGAGAGAAGAAAAGAGATGTGGCGGCTTGTATTGTATGTTTTGCACTTTTGCGGTGAGCCAATTTTTTTTTAATATGATTTTAGGGTTACGAAAAGTGGGTTTGGGCCAAATATGTATAAACAACCCACGTTGTAGTGTACTTTTATATTAGACTAGACTAGATATAATAAAAAAAGAATGTAATTTTTTATATTTGTTCATAAGAGATTTAATAGGAAAACTAAAAAGGTGCTATTTTTATTTATTATTATTATTTATATTATTATTATTTTATATACTATTTATAAATATTAAATATAAAAAATTATATATAATATATACCAGTTGAACACCGATTCGACCCGGTTGAACCTTTAAACCATTAAATCAGTGCCTTCACCGGTTCAATGTCCGGTCCAGTTTTGATTACCTTGCTTATAATTATTGATTGATACTACTAATACTAATAAGATTCGAGAACCTGACAAATAAGAACTTCATAGGTAAGCGTGCTTGTCTTGGAGTAGTATTTGGATGAGTGACATTCCTAGAAAGCATGTAAGTGAGGACGAAACTAGCTGAAAACACTCGTGTTGGTTTGTGGGGTCAGCCGGTCATCCTAAAAGCAGTTTGAGCGTTATAGTGATTATTTCCAATCTCGCGCTAGCTAGTAGATTAAAGAACGATTATGAGAACATGATGAAGACATGGTATAATTAGGTTGTTAGAAAGAGTACTTGCGAATAAAACTAGAAGATTAAAATGAAAAAAAATTAGGGAGAGAAACTTAAAACAAAATGAAAAAATAAAGATTTGACTTAAGTTATTTATATAAGGGTTCATCTAATGATTAGGCTAATAAAACAATTAAATGTGTTGGAAGGCCAAGATTACCATTAGGGTAATTGATTTAAAAGTGATTAATTAGTTTTTGCCAATTCACAAGTCGAGATATTGTCTACAAAAATCATTTTCCCTTTTTACAGCATAATGATGAGATTGTTCATGTGATAATTATTGGCTCCGTATGTTGCATCACTTATCAGCTCAAGCTATAATGCAACAAAGGGGTCATATTTTACACTTAAACATAATTAAGTTATTAGTTGACAATGACAGACAACTAAATTTAAGGTCAGCCAAATTATCATAGTCGAACACAAAAGTTAGTCGAATCAATAACAACTGAATACAAGACAAGTGTGTCTTTCTCAAGGTCACGTACAACAGTTCATGGGGGTGGTAGAAGTGTTAAAAACAATTAAAAGCTAAGTGGGCACTACTAGAAATATGCTATTTTCCTGCGAATATGGACTCAAAATCCGCAGGAACCCCTGCAGATTTTGTTTCCCCGCTAATATCCGCATCAAACTCTCCTGCGAATATTCCACTGATAATTCAATTGTGAGAGTCGCATGAAATTCCCAAAAAAGTGTTTTTGCAGATAAAGCCGCAAAAAATTATATATTTTCGCAAATAAATCCGTAGGAAATGATTTTTTTATGTTTGTTTAATACAAAAAAGGCATATTAAAATTTTTTAATTGTTTGTTTGATAAAAAATTCATTTCTTTTGAAATATATTGATGACTCTCATCATGGTTACATTTTAAGATCATTCCAATGGTATTTTAGAGGTGTTTTGATGTGTTTTTTTTATCATAGTTGAAGTGGGAAAGAGTTAGAATTGAAGATAACTTGCAAGATAAGCCAAGAAAGTGAAAAGATGTATTGGTTAGGTATGCCGAATTTGTATTTCCGGCCGACTTTGTGATACTTGACATGGAGGAATGCTTAGACGTTTCGATTTTGTTGGGTAGGCCTTTCTTGGCTACCGATAGAGCCTTAATTGACGTGGAGGTGGGTGATTTGATGTTGCGGCTAAATGACGAGAGTGTGAACTTCAAAGTCTTTGAAGGCATGGAGCCATATGAAAAGATGAAACCTAAATGTTTCCAAGTAGAGGCAAGTGAAAGTCTTTTGAAGGATAACTCTCATGATGAGATAACTAAGCCAAGCTTTCCGGCATTGAAAAAACTTCCCCCTTGTTGGAAGTATGTGTTCATAGGTGAGAATTCCAAAAAGCCGGTTATCATGAGCAGTTCTCTCACTCTCTTGGAAGAAGATGAGTTGTTGAAAAATTTTAAGAAAGAGCGTGGTGGTATGGGTCTTGACTTGAATGGTATGATTCTGGTTCTTTGTGTGCAAAAGGTTGAGAAGGAAGAAGAACTCAATTCGGTTGTGTCGTCGGTAGAACTTTCAACTCCAAACTTGGAGGAATTGGTGCAGAGAGAGGTGATGAAGCTTGTTGAATCGGGCATGATTGACCCGATTCAAGTTGTCCGAAAGAAGAAGATAAATGTGAATAAGTCCAAGAGTGTTCTCCCAAAAGCTAAAAAGAAGACAAGAAAGGAACGAAAGAACAAGTGAAATGAGTTCTTAAGCCATCTGATACTTGAGAAGGTGATATGTGTTGGTCAAGATGATAGTCTTTTGAAAGAGGAGCTCAAGAGGAACCAAGTTGCATCTAAGATGAAGTATCCTCCCTAACATTGAAGGCGAAGTTTCAAGCTAATGACCGTAAAGAAGCGCTTCATGGGAGGCAACCCGTGGGTTTGGTTTTTCTATCCCTCTTATTGAAATAAGTTGTTTTGATCTTGAATGTTGCATAATCTTAGACTTGCATTGTTAATTGTTGTTTAGGAAAAATTTTATCTTTTGGAAAGTTCCAAAGTTTTGATATAATTTTTGATTGCTTTGATATAGGATTTGCTTGTTCTTGATTTGAGCATGGATTTGTGATACTTGTAGTGCAATGGTTTCTTGCAATGTATTGATTGAAGCACAAGCTAGAGGGAATTCACACAATTTGATGGCTTAATGATCCGGCCTTTTAACCATGAGGACTTTGAGCCCAAACACTCTCTTTGCTTCATATATGTGAGTCCACTTCTATTCTCATTCTCTAGGACTTGTTTGGATTCTCTTGGTTTATTGAGTAGCATTGATTAGCACACGAGGCAATTTGTTGGTACCTTGAGCCTTTGTAGCCACCCTTGTATGATATATCCTTTGCTAACCCACTTTTGAGCCTTAAAAACAAATTTTATTGGTTGATTGTCTCTTAACCCTTGTTTTAGCTAAAAAAATAGTTTTCTTTGAGTTAAGTTGATTGTTTTTGTTTGTGTTTATGGCTTATGCTTAAGTTTGGGATTGCTTTTGCAACTAGCAACAAATTAAGTTTGGGGTGGGTATACTAGAGCAATCGCATTGTCGTTTTGAAAAGAAAAGGAAAAAGAAAAATGCATTGGAAAGTTGAAATGAAAAAGAAAAAACAAATTGTGTGAAAAATGTTGGAAAAAGAAAAAAAAATTTGATTGTGATATGTATGAAAAAGAGGTTCAAAGTTTAAAAGAATTTACCTCTATATGTGAAAAAAAATATGTGAAAAGAAAGAAAGAAAATATTGAAAAATAGTTGGTGTTGTGTGATTGTGATATTTGTGTGGAAATAAGTTGTTCTAGTATCTCTTTGAAAAATGGAAGTTGTTTGTTGAAAATATTTTGTGAAATGTTGTCCTTAACTCCAAGTTTTTAACTCACTTCCCCAAAAACATCCACCTTACCCTAAGCCCCGTTACATCCTTGAAAGTCCTCTAAAGTGTGTGTTTCATATGCTATTTGATTTACCATTAGAGTGCTTGCAAGCTTATCGTATAAGAGTTTAGATTGTGTTGATTGAGTGATAAGCCTACTATATAATTGAGTGAAGGTGAGTTGTGTGAAGAGATCATTGCTTGTCAAATTTTGTGAATGTGTTTTTCTGCTTGCGTGAATTGAAGTCGTTGTGAGAAGAAGTTGCATGAATAGTTTGATCAATTGAAGTGCTTAATGAAAAGAGTAAGTGAATTGTATATTGAAGTGATTTAAGAATGTTATCAAAACTTTGTAATTGTTCATTCGATAAAGATGTTCCTTGAGGACAAGTAACGAGATAAGTTTGGGGTTGTGATGACTCTCATCATGGTTACATTTTAAGATCATTTCAATGATATTTTAGAGGTGTTTTGATGTGTTTTTGATCATAGTTGAAGTGGGAAAGAGTTAGAATTGAAGATAACTTGCAAGATATGAAAGAAAGTGAAAAGTCAAACTTTTACTCTTGTGTGTGTGTGCAGCACGCCAGATAGGTGGTGCGGCGCACAATGTTTTGCTAAAAACTGCAAGAACTCCCTGCCAGTGGAGCGGCGCGCAGGAACCTGTGGTGTCGCGCGTAGCTTTTGCTTTTGTATATGGCGCGACACACAGGAAGTTGTGTGGCGCACCAGATTCTGATTTTTCTCATATCCTATAAATAGAGACTTTCTATTCATTTGAAGAGGTTACGAAAATTGTAAGGAAAAAAGGGTTTTGAGCCATTATTGGAGCTTGGGAACTTGAGATTGAAGATGGAGAATCAAGATTGGAAGCCTTGGAGACAAGATTGAAGATCCATTCTCATCCAATTTCATTTCCCTAATTCATGTATCTCTTTTCTAATTCTTTTGCAACTTTTGTAACTATGAATTTCTAAGTTTTTAAGATTGGATTTTGTAATGAAGAGAACTAGTATGAATCTATGGAATAAATGTTAGTTTGTTATTAATTCTCTCATGATTGATTCAATTTACTATTCCATTAATCTTGTTCTTTATGCTTCATGAATGTTGACGAATGTTTGTGATGATTACTAAATTCATGTTTGCTAAGAGATTAGATGTATGAATTAGACATAGATTAATGGTTGAATCTTGTAATTGGCCTAGGGATAGGAAATTAAAGGTTGTGACTAATGATTTAACGAACGTTCATGCCTATGTTAACTAGTAATTGACTTAAGAGATTAAGGGATTATAGTGAACATAGTGAGCTGTATGACCATGAGAGTGGGTGCAATGGTTTGGTTAAATTGTCGTGGTAATTGAATGAATTATGCTAGGGAAATAATCACTAACATCATAGTGACATGCTAGGGAATCATGCAAAATCCAATCGTCTTCATATTTCACTTGAAAACCAAAATCTCTGTTATTGTCATTTTATCGAACACTTGCTATGCAAAACCCCCAATTGTCATTAACTTTCATGTTTTCTTTCGTAAATTTAGTTTAATTGTTTTGCCTTTGAAATACAACAATCCTCGTGGGATGGATAATTTTACTACTTACGACATATATTGGTGCACTTGCCAATTGTCCATCATATATTATAATCAATATGTTGAATTAACTACAATCAAAGTATTGAGTACTACCATTCAAAGTTAATATCATGTTTACAAACATAAAAATATAGATCAATAGTATAAACTATGTGATTAATATCACAACAAATTTACAAATAAATAAATACAAAAACAAAATAACATCTCAAATAAGCTTAATCTCACTAAACATAGCTACTAGAGTGTATCTCATTGATCTCACACATAGTTCTTGTACTTTACCTATAAAATAAAAATAAACAAAAGAATGTCATAAACCAACATTTATTTCTTTGTTTAAAGCTTGTTAAAATGATATTCATTAATTAGTTACTATTAGGAGATGACATTAACTAACTTCCAATCCATTTTATCACAAATTGCAACAAAAGTTGCAATCATTGAATTACATTGTGCATTTTGAATCAAAATAGAAAAACTATAATGTTTGTTATAGTGGATGAAAAGGCGCCTTTGAATTTGAACTTAAACTGATCCAAATAGAAAGAGATGAATAGCAGTAAAATGGAGATGAGAAAGAATTTACATTATATACACCTTAACTAGATGAAAACTCTTGAAAAATAGGTTTGATAACTATAACGAAACTAGATTACAAAAGGCATTTAGTTTAAATCAAAGAAAAAAAAATGTATATATAGTTATGATATGGAGTTTATTTAAACAAACAAGTCATATAATGAGATATATAAACCACACAAAGTAAAGAACTATTTGAGAAAGATACTTACACACTTCCTACTACTAGAAATTTGCCTATTTCCTGCGGATTGTTTGCAGAAAATAATTCGTAGGTATTTCTAAAGTATTTCTTGTGAATTTTGTCAATCAGAGCAGTTTCCTATGAATTTTATTTTTTCCGAAAATTCTGCAGGTATTCCCAAGGATTTTCCTACGAATTTTGTTAATTTACTTTCCTACAGATTTTACTTTTTTAAAAATTACCGCAGGTAACTTTTATAAAATAATAATAGAAAATATTATATTATTATAACTTATATCTTCTTTCTCAAAATTAAAATCACAACCATCATCATAAGTTAACACACCACAAACGAACTCATCTCAATAGCACCTTTATGAACCCATATCAATTGTAACACCCTCAAATCCAAACTGATTATTATTGATATAAAATAATATTTATTTATAAAAAGGGTGTCACATCTGAACTTAACGGCACGGTTTATTTCTTTTATTCAAAAATACGCAGTGAAAAAAAAAAGAAAGAAAAAAAAAACTAACATACTAAGACAGTAAGTTGATAAACAAAGTATCTGAATAATTCAAATTGATATTAAGTCTTGGTAAATTAAATTACATAAAAGAAAAATCCCTAAAAACATAAGTTCTTCATAAATTCAAGACATTGATAATTAATAAGCTAAATGATTCCCCCCGACGTCATAGTATCAGAGAGACTCCAGACAAACAACTGAAAAGTTGAACAAAACGCCGAAGCAACTCTAAGATTACTTCTTCTCCTGAAAGCCTACGATTGTAAGTCGTAGGGTCAAACCAGAAGGGAATTAGTGATGATATTTACATATGGTAGTTGAATAACAAAATTACTAATAACCTTGCATATAATAATACTAATAGAGATACTAAATAAAAATACTAATCTCAATAATAATAATAATAATAATAATAATAATAATCATAAATAATAGAAACATCACAATAATAAATAGTAGTGACATAATAGAATACTCAGACAAGCAAGCATGTCAACACACAAACACAAACAAGTAAATTCAAGACAACTATGAATGATATATCAAATTCTAAGACTCTCTAATATGCATGTGGTACCAGGGTCGAAGGTCAGAATTATTTTACTGAACACTTCTCAACGTCACTGTGCATAAGCACTAAATCATCGTCGCTGTGCATAAGCACTAATCACCGTCACTGTGCATAAGCAATAAATCAACGTCACTCTGCATAAGCACTACCATGAATGTATGCATGACCTTATTCTCAAACATAAAATACTCAAAATAAACAACTTCCACCCAACGAATCAACAACACAACAAAAAGTCCACGGCAAGAATATCATTACACAACACTAGTAATGATAAACTAAACAACGAAAATAATATCATTATACAACACTAATAATGATATAATAGCATCGGCAAAATTCTCAAAACAAAGATCTTCAAGTTTGAATTTTTCAAAATAAACAATTCCTCCAACTCTCTATCACACAAAGAACAAAGGTTAATTTTCAATCCATTCACATACTAATTTTATAAGAACAATGATTAAAATTTATTTTATTAAAATATAAGATATCCTAATTAATAGACCTTCCAAGAAAATTTCTTTTAACAAATGATACACAAGTTACTTAATTAATCAATTTACCTAATGATTATCATTCTTCAAAAATCGACTTACTCTTTTCAAAATCAAAGTTCTAATAACAACTCAACCCAACGAATTAATAGCACAACGGAAAATAACTTTAGTTTATCATCAACACCTACGGCAACTGAATGGTAAAATAAGCAACGAGGTAATCAACAAAAAAATATATCATTAATCATTTAATTTCTATAAAATTAAATTAATAAAATACATTTTCTCCTTGTACCAAAAAAAAAATATAAAAAAAAAAGAGTACATTTTCTCCCAATAACAAGTGACACAAAATAGAGCATCCAAGGTACGAGCTTAATTCACATGTGTATTTTAATCAGTTTAACAAAACTTTAATTATTAGCCAATTGACTACTAATTTTGGTCGAATAAAAAAAAGAGTTGAGGCAAACTCCCTAAAGGTTGTAAATTGAAGTTATTATTTTTACTTTATTCAATCAATTTAATTCTTAATTGTATTAGAAATAAACACATAAATCTATTTGGCAATTAAGTCATGCTAAGTGACAAATAAAATACTACCGTATCAAGATTATAATTGGAACCTTTTTAATTCTAGAAGCAACTCAATAATCACATAATTAAAATTATCAAGTTCCTGACACAAACTAATAAATTATGCATCCTCTAAATTGAAGTGGTTATGTATACTTGTGTTTCTAACATAGTCTTAAATCGCCATTCTTTAAATTTAGAAGTCAAAGCAATTGGGCTTAAAACACATTTGAACTTCAGCCGCTACAAAGTGAATTCCCAATCCCTATCTCAAAAATTAAAGTATTTTTATACAAATATGTAAAGATGTTGAATTTTTTTATTACTCTTAATAATTAGGGAACTGAACAGGCTTTTTAAAACATTTGAAACAACTTTTGTTTATCATTGATATGTCACAATAAATTGATCAGAACACGGGGACAATTTATAAAACACAGTATCATACTCTCAACGAATTATGTAAGGCATATGTAGAAATAGTTGCTACTATTACCTAAAAATAAATTAGCGCTCACAGACAAATAACACACTAAACTTGAATTATAAACTCATAGAAATTAAACATGATAAAAAGAAGCAACGTGAACATAAACAAAGTTTCATCATCCAAACCAGAATGTGAATTTTCGAACACATCATCAAATAAAGGATAAGGAAGGGAAAATATAACTCATACATAACCACTCTATTGCAACTATCAATACATATACATCAAACTAATCCCTCACCTTGGTTCTTATGGATTCTTTCTTTGATCCTAAGCTGCAGAATTTCTCTCTTTCTCTCTTATAGGGCGGCGGCTTCCTCTTTCTCTTGTTCTCTCAATGTCACGTTTCTCTTTTATTCCTCCAATACTAATTTTTCTGGTTTTTTTTTTTCTTTCTTGTATCGTGACTAGGGTTTTAATTTAGCCTAGGCTTATTTATATTTAATTCTCACTTATCTTATTCTTTGGACTTCTCCTTTCCACACCCCTCTCTATAACTTATCCTAATACAATTCAAGTCCATCTCTATATTTTTTTCCTTTATTACTTACTATTCTTTTTTCCAATTTATAATTTTATCTTCCAAAGTTCTAAATTAACATTATTGAAATTTTACTAACATATTAGCCCATAAACACCCCGTAAACACACCAAATAAAAAATAATATATATACTAAGAAATAATTAAATAAAAATAAATAGAATAATTTAAAACATGCCAATAAACTATATTCTAGAAATTGGGGCGTTACATCAATCACCGCGAACCCTAGCACCACTGCAAGCGTCTCTGTAACACCTAAACGCAATATTCAAATAATTCTAACTTTAGAAAATTCTTTTTCAAATTACGCAGCGGATAATAAAATTTCACGTATCAAGACAGTGATAAAGGTAAAACTATAAGTTCAAGGCATTACACTTTACTTCATATCATAACTAATATAATTAATTAGTAATCACCGCTTATACAAAATTCTTTATTTAAATAGTTCAACTTTAATTAAAATGAGACAACACGAATTACAAGACTCTATAGATATAAGAACCCTTCTCCGTGTCACAATCAGAGCAGAGTTTCATCAAAGACTCGAACAACAACCTGAGAATCTGAGACCCCAAAGGCCTAGGTACACAAAACAGAGAGTTAGATAATGACATCATCAATAATGATTGATTATAACGCATGTCAGACCTTAAAAATAATGAGCAGAGTTTCTTAATTACAACCCTAGCATATATAAGGCATATACTAATATATATCCTACAAGTAAAACACATCATAATCAAATCATAATTATCACCACATCATCATTGAGTATTCATCACATATTCCATTCATAATTGAAGTAAATGTCAATTACCAATTAACACATAGTCCCTATATAAATTATAATGTCACGTAGTAATGTTATGCTCTTAGACACAACTACATGCATGCGGTACCATGTCTGAATCATGGATAACATAATTCATTCTCCACATCATTTCTACATCATGATTTTCATCATAGGTATTAGAATTTGGGAGGCCTATACTCAACCACAAAAGCTAGCTTGAGAGTTGAGGTTTGCACTCATTTATAAAGGCTATATATGTCATATCTCTAGCCAATGTGGGAGTTCTAACAATAGGACTTTGACTTATGAATGCATGAAATGTCCACATATCAAACATATGATATAATTCTTCATCATGATTTATCATCATTACTCTTCATCATAAATTTATCCATATAAATTTATCATCATTCCTCATGATGATTTATTATAATCATTCATCACATTTATTCTTCATCATAAATTTATCAACATAAATTCATCATCAATAAGGTACATCATCATAATCATCATACAAGTCATCATTAATTCAAAAAAAGCACAATTTACTTCATATTATAAATCATCAAAAGATACTAAAGTTAATCTATAACCATTAATCATTAACCTTAATTAATGATCTTGCAAGTAGCGATGGTTTTAGCGACGGTTATTGCGTCGCAAAATCGTTGTTCTGCAGAATTATGCAGAAAATACATTTTGGCTTAAAAATCACTTATAGGTCACGAAATCACTTATTCAAGTTTAAGAATTCATATCAAACAATTATTACACATATGATATGGTTACAACAACTTAAATCAACTTAAAAACATAAAAGAATCACTTATATATATGAATTCATCCTTCATATTCATTCAACTTATTAAACCTTTAAATAACAACAACAACATAAAAAGATTCATTTTTATCTTACATATATCATTCATAATTAATAAATAAACATGTAAAAACATTTAATTTCACATAAAAGTTATGAATTAACACATCCCCTAAACTCACATACAAACCCCCCAAATTGAGATGTAGATTGTTTGGGATAGAGAAAATATTTCTCTCCTCTCATGTAATCATCTTAAAGGATTATCAAAATCTACCCTCATACCTTGATTTGTTGGAAACTTTAATCCTTCTCTTCTCCCCTTTGATTTTACAAGTTTTTCCCTCTAATTGTTTTTCTCTTTCTAAATCCTTATTTTCTTTTTCTTATAGAAAAGACTTTCTTACTAAGTCATCTTCTAACCCTAATTTCACTACCTTTTTACTAATAACACCACCACTTTACTCTTCAACACCCTTATTTCTCATTATAAATCAAAAACACATAAAATCCAATAATTAAATTTTTATCTATTATTTACTCTAGTTTCTAACTTAAGGTTATATTCACAAATATTTAAATTACAAAAATTTTGTTTTTTTTTGTATAGAAGCTAATAATAAATTAACTAATAACTTATAATTAATTAATATAATTAAATAACTTAATAAAAATGAGGTGTTATAAATCTACCTATGTAATACCCTAATTTTTCACTTTTTAAATAAATATTTTATTTTGAAATTTATTTCTTATTTTCATAAGAAATGCCCCAAAAGAATTACAAAATGATATGTTTGCTTTTTTACTTTCCATTTTAATGCAATTTATTCATTTTACAAGAAAAATAGCAAAAATAAATAAAAAATAGTTTTTAGCATTTTATTTGAGTTTATATTGTTGTGTTCACATTGCCATAATTAAAGAATAATATTAGTGCATTTTTAGTTAATTGTATTTCCGCTCTTTTATTAGCTTTATTTGCATTTTTTCTATGTGAAAGAATTTTTGCCATTTGATCAATCATTGTATGTCACATCATCATTTCCATCTTATAATCATTTTCATTAACATTTTCACATTAATCTACTCCTTAACCCAAAATTACATTTTATTACTTAATTACCATTTACCTAGTTAGGCCACTATATATATCATTTTAATTACACATATTCGTAAACAACTCATTACACACATCCCAATATACAAAAATCAGATAAATAATCTCTCCTCGCTCCTCCACCAACACTTTTCCGGCGCCACCGCCGGAATTCCATTTTCCGGCCACCATCCACCAATTCTAGCCACCCAAAAAAACACTCAAAATCAACAATCAAATACTTGTTTCTGAAGGTTTCGACCCTTCTAAATCCAAATCCGAAGCCAGAATCGCGAAAAAAGTGATCGGAAAGCCATTAAAAACCAAGCTAAAACTGCTCCGGTATCCAAATCTCATTTCCGGCCAAATAGAGCACAATCGAAGGTAGTTTGTGTTAGATTCATATCACTGAGACTGTTTAGAACCTTTTCCAATCGTCTTTGTTGCTTGATTTCGCGTAAATCACGCGTTTGCAATTTTGGATCCAAACTCCGTGTTCGTGTTTCTCTCTGTACGATTATCGATTGAGAAAACTGAACACATATTCGTGTTCTACGCAAGAAATACTATGAAATAGAGTATTCGTTTGTGTGAATCGGTGACTGTTCAAACAAGTTCTTGTTTGAACTTGAAGCTTGAACAAGCTTTCATGGAGTCTCTCTGCGTATGCACAAGCTTGAAGAAGGAAATGGATCCTTGACACGTGTCAAGATTGATCGGCTGGTTTTTATTTTTATTTTTATTTTATCTATTTGTTTCTTGAAATGAAATGGATCTACTACATAATAAGCATCTTTTCATAAAAAGTAAGTGAATTAGTTTATGACTTTTGATTTTTGAATGAGAAAGTGTTTGTTGAAAAATAAATACTTGCATGCTAATTATATCATGATTTAATTGTATCTCTTTTACTTGTCTGGACAAACTTTTTTGTGTGAAATAAAGATCAATCGGAACCTGTCATACGACTCGCGTCTTGGATTTATTTTTATTTCATTCAAAACAAACTTGATGTTTGAACGTAAAATAAGCAAGAGCCTGACGTACGACTCGTCTCAAGCTTATTTTATGCTTGCTTGCTAAATGTTCGATAATTCACCTCTCTGCTTGTCAGCTTGTTTCGTGCCTGATTATTTATTTACTCATTTATTTATGTATGCTTGCATATTCATTCCGAGTATTATTTAATTTCCGCATTATTTATATTGTCATCATATTATACTGCCATTATCATTCATCATGCATTTGCATTTCTCTCTTCTTCCACCTTTCTTTTTTTTTCTTTTCTGGCCTAAAATCTGGATTGTGGAAAACTTGTCTTTCAAAATGGAATGAGAATAAATCGGTCCCTGACTTACTACTCGTGACTTTGAGTTATTCTCATACCAATTAAAATGGAGCTTTTTAATTAAATGAAATGAAAAGGAGCCTGACTTACGACTCGTCATTGGCTTATTTCACTTTAATTAATAAAGTTCAATTAATAAACAAAATGAAAAGGGGGGAGCCTGACGTACGACTCGTCTCTTCCTAAATGATCCGGTCCCTGTCGCACGATTCGTGATTTAGAGTCGTTCTCATTCTCAAAACAACTTCATAAAATCATAAAAGACACTTAACACATTCAACTATTTTTTCCTTCCCTTGTGCAGTCAACTCTCTTTCAACTATCAAACTTTTAACTTTCTTTTCTTAAACGGACAATGCTTTATCCATTCCCCTGATACATACAAACACTTAAGTCTCAGTCGAGCATACAAGCATACTGTTGTATCAGTGGAATGCGACCTAAGCATTGTTCATTAAAAACAATCAACAAACAAAACCTTTTTCAGGAAGAACTACGTAAGCTTTGAGTTCCTCATTGTACTTGGGGGATACGTAAGAGCAAGAACCTATCTCGTCAAGCCAATTAATAAAGAAAACTCGTTTTTTGTTTCTTTTGTTTAATATGTGGTAATGTAATCTTTTTACACCGTTGTTCGTTGTTCTGTTTATGCAAACCAAATTTTCTCAAATGGTTCCCGTTGAGTACAACAGATATGAGAGGATGTTAACGTCTTCCCCTCATGTAACTTACTCCCGAACTCAACTCTTAAATGTTTTATCATTATTTTCCTTTCCTCTCATGGGATAAATAAAATTTGGTGGCGGTTTCATTGCAATATCATTTTTTGTTTGCGCCGGGTTCTACAACCCCCTTAAAAGGAAAATTTACCTAAAGGAAAAATTCCCGGATAAGAACCTTCTGAATCTCCAACTTCAAAATTGGTTAATAATTTAATCTTTTTGAAATGTGTAATAGGTATCAGTGTCTGGTTTCCAATTATCTAATTACGATATACTAAAGGTAACATCTATCGACGACACTTGTTCTCACTACACCATACAATTCTTCTATTTCCTTCTCAAAAATTAATTCACTTAGGAATAATGTCATAAAATAGATAGAACACCACTTACGAAAACAATATCGTTAGGAAGGTAACTTTTAGCTATCATACAAAACAAACAACACATCTAGCGAAAGACAATCGATAAATATCATATTCACTAAACATGTTATTATATAAAATAAGAAAAACAACATATTTCACAATTAAGTCATAGCAACAAACAACATAGATGACTAAGGTTAACCTCATGAAATGCAAGACAAGCATAATAATAACACAACATCTTTAATAAAGTCATATTCAATTATCACAAAATCTCAAATTCACAAAACAAAGTTAACATTTTCCACAAAACTATATTTTCTAAAAAGTCAATCACTTTCTTGTTTCTGGAAAACTCTACACACCACCCAAGTTTGACAAAAATAGTATATTCCCGTCAAAATGATTTCGTCCACTATTAATATGCTTTCGTAATCATGATGATGATATAAACCATCTTTACCAAACCGCAATAGAATTTCTCTTAGTAATCAACAGACGTCAACAAAACAAGACACAAAATAGAACTTCTTCATATAAAAATAAAAACATTTAAAAAAAACAAAAGCTCAGATGTTAACGACACAAACCATTAATAAAGTCATATAATATATTAATTACTAAAATATCTAATATTCTATGAAAGTTACACTTCTAAAAAACAAATCACGTTCTTATTTTATAGAAAACTCTATTTAGCAATTTCTAATTAACATACAATTCCTTACTACTTGTACGTCGCATATCGAACATATTCATAAACATCTAGTGGCTCAATCAAAAGAACACTTTAATAAAGTCAAACAATTCTCAAAAGAAAAAGACAACTCAATTCATTACTTCCTAAAATACATTGCAATCATAATCGCAAAATTCATAAATCACTTTGTTCTCGTAGGAAAAACATGTTAAGGATATCTTATCAATCTTATAATCAATCTATCATTAAATGCACATGTAAAATATCAAAAATTCAAAACTAACATGTTACAAATACATGAACACTTACATAAGAATACATCACCTCAAGATAACATTTGTCATCATCATGCAAATCAAACATCCATGCTAAAAATCTAATCATGGTAAAAAAAAAAATAAACAATCATAACAACAAATTCTAAATAGTTCAACTATTTACCTTAACATAAACTCATCATGCGAGTATATAATTGGCTTAACATGATAATTGGCCACATACACTACTAGAAATTTTGTGTTTAGAGACCGATTTAGCGACCAAAATGTTTTGGTCATTATAGTCATCGAATTAGAGACCAAAATTTTGAGTTCAAAATAAAAAAGTATTTGGTTTCTAAATCGGTCACTAATATAATATATCAACCAATATAGAAACCAAATAATCGGTCACATAATAATAAATACTTTGGTAATAGAGAATACTATTTTCTCCGTTCCTTTTTACTTGTCGTTTTAGAAAGAAAAAAACAAAATAGGAGAGTATATATTTGCAACTTAATTTCCTAGTACACCCTTTTTTTAAATATATCATATTTTTAATCCACCAATAAATTCCTACTTTTTCACAAACATTATCTATTTTCAAAAAAATTGTAACAAACTTTATTTAAAAACAAACAAAATTTGTATACAATAAAAAAGATTATAATGTTTCAGCAAAAACAATTATACCAAATTTAGTCAATTAAATAAAATAGGAAGAAAGATATAATAGGTAAAATATAACCTAAATTGCTAAAATGACAAGTAAAAAGGAGCAAATATTTTTTTCTAAAACGACAAGTAAGAAGGAGCGATAGGAATTTTCTTAGTATTCTAGTATGTTTTTTATTTTGAAAAAAATATTTAATATTTTCTTGATTAAATACCTATTTAACTTTTAATAAAGGATGATAAGTTTGTTGAGAAAAAAGTTGGAACTAAACTTTGACCTGAAAACCCTATATATTAAAAGTGCTAAAATAGTAGTATTATAAGGGTATTATGACGGAACCCTTATTTTGCTTGCAACATTACAGTTAGTAGGTATTGCCATTATTCTTTCTAAACATAAAAGGTTTCGTTGTTTACTTATTTTGGATTAAGAAATAAATTTTTATATTGAATTCTAAACTTTTGAAATAGAGTATTTTACTTAACCTTTTTAGTATATGATTTTCTTTATATAGTGGCAAAGTCCATTCAATATGTTACGTGCCGCTATAGTTATTGAACAAATTTAAGTTGTCATATAAGTTGATAGTAGAATACGGTGTTCTATTAATTATAGGAAGTAGTCATGTTTGAGTAAGGGTAATAATATCATAGTGGTTCTGTTGAATTATTTTATTCTCATGATTATTACTAATGAGAAAATTAGCACTTGTATTGATGCTTGTTTAAGAATGATCTTAGTATTATAAATTTTTAAATTAAGAATGATCTTGGTATCATAGTTCCTTCAATAAAGAACGGTCATAGTACCATAGTCTTTGAATTTTGAAAATGATTTTAATACCATACGAGAATGGTCAAAGTACCATATTAGAATGATTTTAATATCATTATAAGATTGGTTCATATACAAAATACGAATGGTTTTTATACCATACTGAGGGTGTAATTCTTGACTGATATCTACAGTGCAATAGTTATTCGGTATCAGTTTAGAATTTGGTTGTTTTATCCTGGGAACGGCGTGGTTGATAGTTTGTCTTGCACAAATTTGAGCAATGTCGGGAAACGTCTTAAAGAAAGCGTACTAATCCGCGACTCAACTCAGTAATCTCTTCGGTGGTTAAAATTTATTTTGAACGGATTTTGAATCAGAAAACAATAGGTACTTTCCCTCATTCTTTCTTTCTTTCTTTCTCTATTTCTATAATCTCAACAATGAATTTTTGATAATTTTTTGTTTTCAATTTCTTTGACTTTTAAGAGAATTGTTTAAGATAGTTTGGTTGTGATCAATTGCATACTAACATTAGGTTTCAATTTTAGAATTTTCGATATAAATTTTAGTTACTACATTGAATCCTAGAGGTATAAGTTGCACATAAATAGAGAGATAATCAGTTCAAATATTCAAGTTAAAATTTTTTATGTATCATTCAATTTTTTTTCTTATAACTTGATAAACCACTACTAGAAAAATCTTAAATACCGACGGCCAAAATTTGTCTCTAAAAGACAAATATTCTGTCACTAAGCACGTTAGAGACAGAATTAGAGACAAATTTGATGTGGTCGATAATTTCTTCGTCTCTAAGCCACTAGAGACGGATTTTATATTCCGTCTCTGATTGGAGACAAAATTTATCCGTCTCTGATTCAGAGACGGATTTTATATGTTTGTCTCTAAATGTTGAATTCAAGACACAATAAATCCGTCTCTATTAGAGATAGAATTATCCGTCTCTGAATTCAAATAATTTTGTCTCTAAAATTCCGTCTCTAAGCAAAATACTTCGTCTCTGTTGCCGCCTCTGAATTCAAATAATTCTGTCTCTAATTTTCCGTCTGTCCGTCTGTGAATTCAAATAATTCTGTCTCTAATTTTCTGTCTCTAAGCATAAAATTTTGTCTCTATTAGAGACAGAATTATCCATCTCATAATTTAATTAATTTTGTCTCTAAAATTCCGTCTCGAGACAAAACACATTTTCCGTCTCTAATAAATCATTATTTTTGTCTATTTAGCAATTAAAATATTATACAATTTTTTAAATATTAATTTTTATTTACTAAATGTATTTCATATAATTCTACAATGTGAGAAAATTAATATCGATTGACACTAAGTTTGAACATTAACATAAAAATGTATGTCATTCTTACTAAGTATCAATATCAAACTTAAATTGTCCAACACACAAATATATTGAAATGATTTAACAAAAATTCATAAAACTTCATTGACCATCTCATCATTTTCATTAGCATACATCTCATCATTTTCATTGTCACATTCTCTTTCAAGTTGAATCGGAGAGTTTTGATTAATATTTAACACAAACATTCCAAAAAATCGCTCTCAATGCTCCATTTTTTGTTTTAATGTTTCTTGTTCAAGATTCTTTTGCTTAAGTTCAGCGGTTAATGCTTCAATCTTAGCCTCCATAACATAAACTTTATCTGGCCGTACCACATCAGTAGAAATTGAAGGCGAAAATTTTGAAGAACTTTAATAGCAACAACTTAAGATCCTAATCCAAATATGTGTCCCTTCTTGTTCATGCCTCCAACATTGAGGAATTTAAAATGTATATGTGGCAGTTGTCAATCTGAATGAACAATTAAAAGCAAGCACTGATATGTTAGTGTTAAGTTCATTCACGTGACTAGAATGAAGAGGATTTGTAAAGGGATTGAGAGCGATGGTGCAGATTGAAAGACTTCATCCTTTTAGCATTCTCTTCTTCTCTTTTGTCTCTTGCTTTCTCATACGGTGTTAACGTCATTTTTTTCACTACACTAAGAAAAACAATTAGAATAAGAAAAAACTATAAAAACAAAATAAATAAATAAATTATAGTCATGAAATCATACCAAATAAAGCACACAATGAGCACTTGTTCTTTTGTAATGCTTCATTGTCTATATATTTGCCCTATTTTGTATGTTAACATTTCATTCTACTTGAGCCTATCTATATGGCAACTTAACATGTTTTATATAGGGTTAATAGGTATATATACCCCCTGTAAAGTACATGATTTTTGTAATACCTCCCTGTAAAATATTTTTTTGAGAATACCCCCTGTAATATTTGCATTTTTGCAATATCCCCCTAGACTTTTTCAACCATTACATTTTGTGAGGGTTTTGAACCGCCGCAAAATGTAATTTTAGTGGGGGTTTTAAACCGCCGCAAAGAAAAAACCCCTGCAAAATGTAATGTTTGAAAAAATTCAGAGGGTATTGCAAAAATTCAAACATTACAGAGGGGAATTCTCAAAAAAATAATTTACAGGGGGCATTGCAAAATTTGCATACTTTACCGGGGATATTAGCCTATTTTCCAATTATATATATCATATATGATAAAAGGTGTGTTATTTGTTCTTTATGCTTGGTAGAATGGACAGCTATTATAATGAAAAAAAACATGAACATGGTAAATTGTTAAGATTTAAGACAATTGATTGGAGGTAATATTTAAAAACCCAAATTTAAGAATCTATAACCTATAATAATATCACTAATTAAAACTGCTACACAAGAATGAATCAGACCCCAAATCCAAAGCAAAACAAGAAGAATTAAATCAACAAAAAAAAAAAACTAACATACAAAATTGAAACTATCAAATTGATCTGAACTATGAGTTGAATAGAAGGGGACAAGGGTCCTTTATTTGTGTCCACGTTGTCAGGACACTGCTGAAACTTTAAATCATGTGTTCATGTCATGTATCAAAGCAAAAAAATTGGTTTGGAGTCAATTTCAACGTATATGTTAACCAAGGTTTGATAAAGCTAATAAGGTTTCAATCACCCGTTGACAGTTTCACGAACCGGGAATGAAATCTAACTGCTAAGTTTTAAAACACATATTTAGGTTCTATTATAGATAAGAGGAGGAATCCGTTGACTCCGGGTGTAAGTGTTTATACTTACTCCACATATTAACCGTTGATCTCATTATTATTGTACGGATACGATTTGTTTTAATTATCACTCCCATATTTTTTGTTTGCAAAGCAACACTTGATTACTATATTTTACAACCGTGATTTATTTATTTTAGGAACAAATGTATTTATACATTGACCATGGGGATCTTTTACTTTTCTTTTGTTCTTTAATTACCCGCTGCCGCCAAAACACCTAGAAAGAAAGCAGCAAAATCGGTGCCTATCTTTTTTCTTACAATACTTGTTATTCTTCATTCACTTTTTCTTACAGGTAATTCCATACATGCATTCATTTTACTATAGTTTATACTCATGTTTTTAGTTTATTCGGTGTCTTTCTTCTTCTTTTTTCAAGGACACCATTGTTTTATTTTTCTTCTTCTTTGTATTTGTACAAACCTATGAAGCTCGGAGGCGTGTCCCGTGTCCATAGAAATATATCTGTTCGACATCCACACGATAGGTATGTATGTATAACATTCTCTTATTTGTATGTATAACAAAATGAGTGATAGGTATGTATGTATAACATTCTCTTATTTGTATGTTGTCCTTGTTATTTAATTTCAATTTATGATATTAGTAATAACTAAGTCTACATTTGATCAAATGCAGATTTATGACACTGATTGGACGAGCATCATAGTGATTTATGGGTTATTAGAGTATTTTGTAGGTAGTGGCACAATGTGTGATAAAAATAAACCTATTCTGTTAGAGGAATTGGAATTTTTGCAGTTTTATCAATGATTTCTTTAGCTCTTGTTATGTTGCCGGAGTTAATATTGTTTCTTTATATTTTGTTGAATGAATATGTTTCTTTCATGTTGAATTGGCCATAATGTATCTCTTCTTTTTTTTTGACTGTATCTCTTATCATTAAATGATGATTAATGTATAAATATATTTGTTCCCAAAATAAATAAATCACGGTTGTAAAATATAGTAATCATGTACCAAAAAAAAAAAAAAAAAATATAGTAATCAAGTGTTGCTTTGCAAACAAAAAACATAGGAGTGATAATTAAAACAAATTGTATCTGTACAATAATAATGAGATCAACGGTTAATATGTGGAGTAAGTATAAACACTTACACCCGGAGTCAACGGATCCCTCCTCTATAGATGAAATTAAGAATAAAGATTGTGAGTGGTATGTTTTGAAACATCGCTTACATATATATGAAGTGAAATATGCTACCCTTTTTTGTCTATTAAGTGAATTTTTTATATATATAGTATATATTTTTTGGTCAGGAATTTTTTTTATCTTAATAGAGTACAAATTAATTATCACCGTTTTCAAAAGAAAAAAAAAACTTTCTTCACTTGCTTTAATTGACTATAATTTCTTTTTTTGTTTTTTCTTATTCTATAAAACAGAAAAAATAAATAAATTATAGTCATGAAATCATACCAACTTAATGGATATTTTTGATGAAATTTCTCCATCGTTATATTGTTGTTGTATTTTTTCAAACAATTCTTTAACTATTTCTCTCATCAACAATTCGAGTCTTACACTTTTTCTTTCTTTTGAACATTCATGAGTCTTTTAATTATTTATTACTCTGCACTTTAAATTTTAAACAAATTCTACTCATCATTATATTTATAGAATTTTAACTCTTCATAGAACTATTATTTATTTATTTTACTAAAGAACCATTATTATTATTTTTTTGATAAAGACTAAAGAATCAATTTATGTAACCAAATATTGTTTAAATTTGAATATAACAAATAAACGTTGTTTTTAAAACAAACTTTAGTTTTTCAAATATATATATATATATCAATTCCATGTATTTTTTATTTATATTTAAGTTTTTTTAACGCATTTTATATTTAGTTTTTTTGACAAAGTATATTTAAGTTTATTTTTGGCACATATTTTATTTAAGTTTATTTTTTTTTGGTAAACAAATTTATTTAAGTTTTTTTTTTGTCGAGACTGGGGTATCTACCGCCGAACGCAGTGACTATTCCCTCGCTAGATTTGAGACACCTCGAAGGGTGGGATAGCTGGCCCAATGATTTAAAGCTGCTCCATACCCAATGTGAGGATCGAACCCTCGACCCTTGGTTAAGGGAGGATGGGTCCCATGCCGCTCAACCACACCCTTTGGGTTAAATTTATTTAAGTTTATAATTGTATTAAAGGTTAAAAATTTATTTAATATAAATATTTAAGTTATTCAAGTAAAATTACAAATACATATATAAAATTTTAAATATTATTAAAATTAATATATATATATATATATATATATATATATATATATATATATATATTTATTTATTTTTTCTTATTCTATAAGAAAAAAAACAATGATGTGAGAGGAGTATTTATGATGAGAGATTAGAGAGTGAAATAATAACCTTCCGATCTAAATTAGTGGTTTTGAAATAATAATCTAGCGAAGATTAGCCACTGCGTTCAGCGATGGATACTCCGATCTCGACAAAAAAAAACCTATTTTAACAAACAATGATGTGTTGTCCTTCATCATGTCCAGCTTCCTATAAGATTTATACTTTGACTCTCTTTTCTGCACATACTCATTGCTTCTTCTTTTTTCTCTCAATTCTCTGATTCCACCTATATATGCTTTTTTCATAGATGGGGGTTATGAACTGTCATACAAATTAAATTGGTGTATAATTCATTTGTTATAGTTTTTTTAATCTTAAACTTATATAAATTCTTTTTTTCCTTACCAAAGAAAATATAAATCCTTTTACGAAAAACAACTTTTATTTGTTTTTTATAAAAGAAAAAACATATTTCTACCAAAAAAAACATAACACAAGTTTAATTGTTAAAACCCTATATTTTAACATCACTATTCTATAAAATTGCGACGCTAATACCTAGCAATAGGTATTCCAACAATTTCCTAGAACCGTTACTAAATGAGCGACGCCTCTTCCTGGGTCGATTGACCAACCGCCGGTGTATGCATTTAACGGTGGTTTGTTTGGCCAAAAAACTTGCCGCTGGTTTTCTGATTGTTTGTAGCGATCGTCCTAGTTATGACTCAAGGAAAATGTGTTTTGTAACATTAAAAAAATTATTATCAAAAATAAAATATAGCATTTTGTTTAAAATTTTGGACAGACAACAAAAAATTTGGCGGAAATTTTTTTGGCGGACAATAAAATTTTGGTGGGAAATTTGTTGGCGAGATGAATCGTCGATGATATTTTATTTAGAGATGGATTTTAGAGACAAATTAATTCAGAGACGAATAAATTCCATCTCTGATAGATGATTAACTACTTTAATAACAAGTTGGCTTTTTAGAGACGAATATAGAGACGAAAGCTATTATACACGATAAAAATCCGTCTCTAACAACTGTTTCCGATTACTTTTTTATTTATAAATTAAAAGTCTAATTAACTAGAGACAGATTTAGAGACGAAATATTTTTGAGACGGATTTTTCTGTCTCTAAAATTTGTCACTAGTACATATATTTTACTTTCTGTCTCTAAATACTTTTTTCTGTCTCTAATTTCATCTCTAATAGAGATGAAATAAATTTTGTCTCTAAATTCCGTCGGTATTTAGACTTTTTCTAGTAGTGAGTATATGTCATGAACTTTTATAAAAAAAATTAAAAAATAAAATTTAGAGGATAAAATTTCAAAGAATATGAATAAAAATAATACGCCTTTCGTTCCTTTTTATTTTTCGTATTAGAAAAAAGTAACAAATTAAGAAGGTGTATTTTTGCACGTTATCTTCCTATATTATACCTTTATTTATTTTTTGGAATATATATTCTAATTTTAATCCACCAATAAATTCCTTATTTCTTTTGGAATATGTATCCTAATTAAAACCAAATAAAAATTGTAACAAAATTTATTTAAAAAATAAAGCTAACTTTGTTACAAAAAAAGTATGAAGATGGATATAATAGGCAAAATATAACTTAAATTGTCAAAATGATAAATAGTTAAAAATAAATAGTTTTTTCTAAAACGACGAATAAAAAAGAAAGAAGGAAGTAGCCGATACATTCAAGGGAAAAAAAAGATATCAATTTTTTTAAGCAAGTGAACGAAGATTTTCATGAAAAGTGAATGATAACTAATTTGTGTCAATTAAGATATATTTTGTCTTCTTTTTTTTTGGTGGATAAATTATACTTTGTCTAATATACCTTCTTTCTTAATTTTTTTTAATGACTAAACTTTATATAATATTTTTATTGTATCTATTTTTTTTTTTTACTAAACTTCTTCATATAATCTTTTTTTATTGTTTTTGTTTTGTTTCTCTTTTTGGAAAGAGAAAGTGTGTGCAAAAAAAAACATGAATTTATCGTTGGATTAAAATTAGAAACCAAAAAAAAAATTGAACAAATAATATACTATCTCCGGTTTTTTTTTTTTTTTTGGTATGGATATATTATCTCTGTTCCTTTTTACTTGTCGTTTTAGAAAAGAAGACTAAAATATGAGAGTGTATTTTTGCACCTTATTTTCCTATTAGGCCATTTTTTTAAAAATATATATCATATTTTTTATCAACCAATAATTTTCTACTTTTTCACAAACATTATATATTCCTAAAAAATTGTAACAAAATTTATTTAAAAACAAACAAAGTTTGTATACAATAAAAAGATTATATTGTTTCAATTAAAAAAATTATACAAAATTTAAAATAGAAAAGAGGGTATAATAGACAAAATATAATCTAAATTGCCAAAACGACAAATAAACAGGAACAAATATATTTTTCTAAATCGACAAATAAAAAGGAACAAAAGTAGCATTTATTTAGTAATTTTTGTTTTGTGATGCAAATCCCATCACGTGTTATTATGCATGCATAATTATAGACATATAGTTATTAATTACATTGGTAAGTACACGTACCGAAACAAAAAAAAACATGGATTGATAAGATTTTTTTTTTGACACAAGAGATTGATAAGAGTTTAACCATATCTCTTAGTTTTTATATATTCTGTCAGTTTTATCTCTCAAAGTTAATGTATTTAAAAGTGTTTGACAGATTGCTTATTCTTATCTCGACATTAAGTTTTGATTGTGCGGTTGATCGTAGCATCTCTAAAATCAATATTTTCGAGAAGTCCTTTTAAGGTAAAGACTTATATTCCGGTACACTTATATGGATCATGAAATCATAGAGTAGAATAGTAGTAGAGTTCTTTTTAAACATTAGTTAAAAATTGTTGCGCAAATAAAATTAATAATTAAGAATATACTTTTATCTTATTATTTTATGTCATATAATTTTAATATGTTTGTTTAACATTTGTATGCCATCTTTAATTGTTGAGTTTGTGAAAGTGATGATTTGTGAGTATCTTTAATATTTTTTGTACATACTTGTTGACCGTATGCTTACTTCTAATTCAAATGTATGATTATAATTTTATTTGATGATGTCTATAATGAGCATATCATGGCATATAACTATTGTGATAAGTGCCAAATGAAGTGATTTTTCTTATGGTGCCAAAGAGACGATTTATCCTATAGGATTATAGTTTAGTTGCATATTAAACATTGTGTCGTAAAAGTATGATAGTTATTAATTTATTTTTGTTAATTGATTTTATATTTTATGTGATGAGGATTTTACTATTCTTCTTATTTTATACTTCTATGTTCTATGTCGCTTCTTATAACATATTTGAATCAGGATCTCAAGTTAATGCTATTAAAGAAACTTTGAAATTTTCGCCTTCAATTTTTACTGGTACAGTCAAACAAAGTTGCTGCTATGGAGGCTAAGATTGAAGCATTAACCACTGAACTTGAGCAAAAGAATCTTGAAAAAGAAACATTAAAACAAAAAAAGGAGTATTGGGAGCGACTTTTTGGAATATTTGTGTCTAATATTAATCGAAACTCTCCAGTTCAACTTGAAAGAGAATGTGACAATGAAAATGATGAGATGAGTGGTGAAGTTTAGCTTTAGTTACTTTCTTTTATGAATTTTGTTAAATCATTTCAATTTATTTGTGTGTTGGAACCCGTTATAAGTTTGATATTGATACTTAGTATGAATGACATACACCTTATGTTAATGTATCAAATTTAATGTCAATCAATATTTAATTTTCTTACATTGTAGAATTATATGAATTACATTTAGTAAATAAAAATTAATATTGAAAAATAATGACTATTTAGAGACGACAAAATGTGTTTTGTCTCGAGACGGAAGTTTTGAAACTAAATTATTTGAATTTAGAGACGGATAATTTTGTCTTCAATAGAGACAAAATTTTGTGCTTAGAGACGGAAAATTAGAGACAGAATTATTTGAATTCAGAGACGGATAGACGGAAAGTTAGAGACAAAATTATTTTAAAGAGACGGATAATTCTGTCTCCAACAGAGACAAATTATTTTGCTTAGAGACGGAATTTTAAAGACAGAATTATTTGAATTCAGAGACGGATAATTCTGTCTCCAACAGAGACGAATTATTTTGCTTAGAGACGGAATTTTAGAGACAGAATTATTTGAATTCATAGACGGATAATTATGTCTCTAATAGAGACGGATTTATTGTGTCTTGAATTCATTATTTAGAGACAGATATATAAAATCCGTCTCTGATTCAGAGACGGATAAATTATGTCTCCAATCAGAGACGGAATATAAAATCCGTCTCTAATGGCTTAGAGACGAGGAAATTACCGACCACATCAAATCTGTCTCTAATTCTGTCTCTAACGTGCTTAGTGACGGAATATTTTCCTTTTAGAGACAAATTTTGGCCGTCGGTATTTAAGATTTTTCTAGTAGTGATATAAGGGAAGATAAGTCTCAACTGCTCAATCACACCCACTAGGTTGCATGATTAATTGTTTGGTGTCTATGAAATAATTTTAAAGATATTAAATTTGATCTAAAAAAATTGCTTTAAGGGATTTTCAATTAAAAATAATAATATTTTGTCTTTCATGTAAAAAAATTTATAAATAATACTCCCTCATTCATTTTTATTCGTCGTTTTAGAAAAAACGTATTTGGTTCTATTTATTTATTTATCGTTTTACAGTTTAAGATTATATTTTGTCTATTATACCCTCTCTTCTAATTTTTTTATTGACTAAATTTTATATAATTTTTTTATTTTATCTAATTTTTTTACTAAACTTATTCATATAATCTTTTTTTAATGTTTTGTTTTGGTAAGGTATTGTTTTTGTTTTGTTTTGTTTCTATTTTTTGTAAATAGAAAGTGTGTTTAAAAAATATATGATTTTATTGGTGGATTAAAATTAAGATATATCTTAAAAAAAAAGTGTATAATAGAACAATCAGGTGCGAAAATACACTATCTTAATTTGACCTTTTTTCTTCTTTCAAAAACGACAAATAAAAAGAAACGGGGGAATAATGAAAAATCAAAAAATAAATTCATTAGAGACCAAATTTGAGACTGAATTTAACATAACACTTGGTCACTGAATCAGTCGCAAAAAAACATAGAAATTATTCTAAATTTGTCACAATAACGGTCTCTAATTAGGGTCACTAAATCAGCCGCTGATAGCGTCGTTCAAGGCGTCGCCAATCGCTTGCAGTCTCTAAATCGGTCTCTGAATTTAGTCACAAATTCAGTCACTAAAATTAGTCACTATTTCGGTCTCTAAATTCAGTCTCTAAATCGGTCTCTAAATTTAGTCAGTAAATCGGTCTCTAAATTTAGTCTCTAAATTGGTCACTAAACTCAGTCACTTATTCGCGGTCACAATAAATTGGTCAAAACAGATTAATTAGTCTCTATATCAGTCTCTAATTGATTTAGTGACCGGTTTTCATTAAAATCGGTCACTAAAGACAAAAATTCTAGTAGTGTTAATATAGAGTTTTCAGGTCAAAGTTTAATTCCAATTTTTTCTCAACAAACTTATCATTCTTTATTAAGAGTTAAATAGATATATGTAAATTACTCGAGAAAATATTAAATATTTTTTTCAAAAAAAAAAACATATTAGAATACTATGCAAATTAGTATTCTCTTACCACTTGATTTATCCCACCCGAACAATATAATTTTATTTTTAATTCACACATAAATATGTTTTATATATGTTCCAACACTACCGCGGGTTCACATGAAATAGAGTTCCGCAATTGAAGAAGGAGAAGACCCAAAAGAAAAATAATAACAATAATAAAAAAGTTTGTTTAGTCAAAAATAAAAAAAAAGTTTGTTTAAGAATTGTCAGAAAACAAAAAATTTAAGAGTTTTTGTTTTTATTTTTATTTTTAGAGTTTTTTTTATAAAAGTTCTTAGGAAAAGATAGTAGCTTCCGTAATAAAAAAAAGCAAAAAAATAGTAGTAGGACGCACAATTTTTTTTTTTGTAATTTTTAGTCTCTAAATCAATCACTTATTATCAATCACTAATATTCGGTCTCTAAATCAGTTACTGAATGTCTGTCTCTACATCGGTCACTATATTATATTAGTGACTAATTTAGTGACTAAAATATTTTTAATTATATGATCATTAATCAGTCTCTATATCGGTCGCTAGTTAGTAGTCACTAAATCGGTCATTAATATAAATATAGTAATTATTTGTCTTTAAATCGATCACTAATTATTAGTCTCTAAATCGGTCACTAATACAAATATAGTAGTTATTAGTCACTAATTTTTAGTCTCTAAATCGGTAACTAATTATCTGTCTCTAAATCGGTCACTAATATTATATTAGTGACTGATTTAGCAACCAAAATATTTATTACTATGTAACCGGTTATTCGGTCTCTATATCGGTCGCAATATTATATTAGTGACCGATTTAGAAACCAAATATTTTTTTATTTTGAACACAAAATTTTGGTCTCTCATTTGGTCTCTAAACACAAAAAATTTAGTGGTGCCTAGATCGATCGACAATGGCGGAACAATAGACATTGGCTTTCCAAACTGAGATCAATCAACTTCTCTAGGAAATACCCGCAAAAAAATTTCTACGGATTTTGACATCAGGAGAAATGAATAAAGAGATTTTGACATCGAGAGCAATTTTCTGCGGATTGGAATCACACCACCACACAACTAGACCAAATCCACACGATTTTGAAGAAAAATAAAACCTTTGTAGAAAAGAGCAACAAAAAAACATTGAAACAAGAATGTCGACAAAGAATAGAAGAGACAGAGAGAAACAATTTTAAAAAAATAATAATTATTGAATTTTAGTGGTGCATTAATTAACCTCTTATCATGTGCAATGCTGCACATGTTAAACAAAATCCATTTTTAATATAGTTGTCACCTTTGAAAATAAAAATATATTAACCGAATCTTGAACAACTTATTAAGGAAAGAATCTTTGATCAAATATTTAACATATATATCAAAAATTTATAGTAAATAGGATGGATAAGTTAAGGATCAAGTTGAGGTCATGTTAAGACATATGGGGCAGGAAGGATCATTGAGGTGCAACATTGTTAAACATGTTAAATGGAAAACATGTGAGCATGAAAGAACAGCAACTTCTGATAAAACGCTACTTAATTGATCATCTCTCCCTTGGGTGGAGAATAAAATATGTTGCAGTGCATTTTCTCCATATTGACCAGTTGTATGTTCCTGTTCTGGTTTCTCTCTAATTTCTAACTCTTTTCCACAAAATGAACATCTCAAATGTTTAGTTGTGTTTTCAAAGCCTGTAAAATAATATTGTTAATTGATTAGTCATGTCGACAAACATACCCAAATTAAAATTTCAATGATTAAAAGCCCCTCATGATCAATAATTCGATAGCTCCTAAAAAATAGTCCAAAAGTGATATTTTCATAATGAATCCATGTTAGACAAAAGAGTTAATAGACTTTGATCCGTGTAATGTGGGCGAATTTTGGTATATTCCTACAAGTTTTTTTATTACCATGTAATATGAAGATTCCATTTTATTGACTTTTTACTAATGTGGCAAGGAAAAAATTCACTACCATATTTTCAAAAGCTCAATGCCACGTCGGCAAAAAGTTAATAGAGGGAGATAGATGATGAAATCTTCACATTACGAAAGATAACAAAAAACAATTACAAGAGCTAAACCAAAATATACCCACATTGCTAACCCTAGACAAAAATAATTTTAATGGAATTAAATAAGTGTCATACATGTTAAAGTATCTAGTTATAGAAACTTTACATTTAATAATAAAAAATATTTAATATATAATAATTTAAATACACAAATTTCAAGAAAATATTTCTAAATTATCTTCTTAACATTTTAACAATTTCCATTAAATAATAATTGTGACATACCTTTCCATTGAATATGGTATATTGGTCTCTTAGTATCTTGCTGTTTATGTAAAAGAGTAGGCTTTTCTTTCTCTTTTAGAAGAGGATCCACCCACAGAACTCTTGATACTCCTTATAGGTTGTTCTTGATTCTTTGAAGATGTTGTGCAAGATGACAATTTTTTAGTCTCAATCTGAGTTGGTTCTTGATTCTTTGAAAATGGAGCAGTGGTGTAAAATGATAATTTTTTAGTCTCAAACTTAGTTGGTTTAGAACTACTCTTCTTGGTAACATTTTCAGTTTGGATTTTCACTCCCAAATTAATGCCTTTTTCTTTCTCATGCTTTGATAATAGACTTGCCTTATCTAAACAACAAAATCCATAGCAAAATAATGGGAAATTAATTAATGGGAAATTATAACTGCATTTAATGATATCATAAAGGTTTTTGAAGAACATAAAATAGTAACATTTATTTTTTAACAAAATACAGACAATTCTTAGATTAAGCATATATTGGTGTCACATGTCACACATGTATGTGTTTGATACCAACAAAATATATATGTGTCTGATAAAAAAACACATATAATTACATTGAATTATATATATTTTTTAAATTATTATCAATATCGATGTATCAAAATCTAATGTCCATATTTGTTCCTGCTTCAAAAATTAGACCCAACCAGCTAAAATGCCTTGAGTTTGCTGACAAAGTAGCTAAAAGTCTAAAACTACTAAAAGAGTAATAAAATATGTGAATTACCTTCCATTCCTCCTCCTCCTCCTCCTTTTGTTTGGCATGTCTTGATGTCTCCAACTTTAGAGCTAGATCTCAATCTAGATGCAATTGATCCTTCATTATGGACCAACACTGATCCTTCATTATGTCCCAACACTTTAGTCTTTTCATTTTTCTGAGATGATGACTTAGGCGCCATATATTAATTGATGTGATATGTTTTCCTTGCAGCTTCAAAGTATGAATACTGTATATCTACAAATAATTATCAAAGTTTTATAAGGGACTAATATGAAACGTTTATAACGTAAAAGACCAACTTAAAATTTAAAATATAATAAACGTATGAAACTAAACATATAATTAAACCAAAATTTGAGAAAATTACAATCACCACCTCTAAAGTCTATTAAAATGTCACTAACCTCCCCACTATTTCTAAAACATGCATTGACCTCCCCTAAATTTGTATCAAATAGACTAATACCTCCCTCCCCACTAACACCGTTTATTTTTCTATTAATTTCTTTTTTCTTTTCTTGACTACCTTCCTTGTCCACCAACCACTAAAAGAGAGCAGCAACTATACAGAAACAAGGACACAGAGCAATAGCTTAAAATTAAACGCAGATAAAGAAGGGTACAATAGAGCCAATACTTATGTTTTTTCACACATTACAACATAGATGTATATAATATTATATACTCAATTTAAAACCAAAATATTTCATCAGATTCATATGGCAACAAAATTAATTAATTTTCAATTTAGGATCAATAATTGCACGACATTTACAGAAATAGTGCCAACAACTCAAAACGGGTTAGGCGACGAGTGATGGTGAAGACGGCGGCGATTGAAAACGAGTTAGGAAGATGGGTGATGGTGAAGACGAGTGAAAACACGCAAGGTTTCATGGGAGAGAAATAACGCTAGTTTTTTTCATGCTGTTTTGAGAGGAATCGATTTAGAAGGTTTAAAAAGCAAAGAGTATTCTATCAGAGAGTGTGACGGCAAGGGAGGTTTCTGACCTATTTAATTCAAACTCCTTTTCCTAGTTTTCTAATTGGTTATAATACAAAATATTTAGAGCTTCTTTTGGGCTTTAGCTTTACTTACTCGCAAACTCTGGATTATTAATATCTTTTTTGCCCAATAAAAGGTTAAAAGTGAGTAGTAATCGTGTTTTATGAGTACTACTGCGGGGGTTTCACCGCATTGCCGCAATTTGAACTCTAATCAAACGCATCAATTCTCAAATAAAGGATTTTAAGCTGCGGCGAGATGTGGAACAGATCCCTAAAGCGTTATACCTAGAGAGCAAATGCACATGTTATTGCTATAGATAAATGAGGACTTTATAACTATTTTCTTTAACATAAAAAAGCTAAAAGAAAGAAAAGACAAAACTTAAGACAAAATACAATATATTAAGAAGATTTTTGTCCAAAAAAAAACAATATATTAAGAGGAACAATATATTAATCCTTTCGGTGTGAATATATATATATATATATTACTCCTTTCAAAATATATGTACATTAAAGGAAACGAGCTAGCTAATAAAAAATCTAATTTTTACATCAAAAATAAGAAATAAAAATCTGATTTAATTTGTCCTTATCAATTTTAATAATATTTCAAATCTTTGACTTTTAAATATAATTTTATCTCTAAAGTTATTAAAAAAATTATAGGATTAAAAACTACGCATAAACATAGGATTAAAAACTAAAATAAAAGATACACATAAAAAATAGTAACTCAATCTTTTATTTTATTTTTTGTTACAAAAATAATAACCCAACCTAATAATCTAATATATAACAACATATATTTAAAAAAGAATAAGTTATATCAAAAAGTCATAGTTCAAATGACAAATTTTGTCGAAATTGTTAGGCAGAACATTTATGATTGAGATTTAAATTCTGAAATTTTCTTGTCATTTTATGTATGTACTCCCTCCGGTCTCAAATATAAGAAACAAAAAAAAACACAAATATTAAGGAAATTATTGTATTTCCAAATTTACCCTTAACTTTTTTGAGGAAGATATTAGATTTAGAATTAATTAAATAATTTAGGTATTTTAATTAGAAATAGTAGTTACTAGTTTTTAGGATTATTGTTAATTGGAAAAGTTAGATAAGTTTAATAAAGGGCAAAACTGGAATAATGATAAAAAAAGTAATCATTGTAGTAACTTTTTTTTTATATTTGAGACCAACAATTTTTTTTTTCTTCTTATATTTGAAACCGGAGGGAGTACCAAAAAACATAAAAATAAAGAATTAAAATTAAAAAACCTAATAAAAGAAGATATGTGAGAAAAAAAATATTAGGCCAACTTATATATAAAAAAAAAATAAAAGACCGTGTCTACACAATTAATGATTAAGAACAGAAAAATAGAAACAAAAACTGAAAATATAAAAAAGGATTACTACTAAAAAAAGCTCTTACAAAAAAAAAAGGATACTACTCAAAATCCTAATTGATCCTCATCAATTTTAATATTTTAAATTTTCAACTTCTAAATATAAATACAAAACATAAAAATAGGAGGGGAAAAAAAGGTGTAGGTACATTTTTGTAGGTACTTTTCGTATGATTTTTAACATAACAAACTATAATTCTCTCAAATAGATAACTCAAAATTTGTTATAACGACAAAAAGTGAATTTTATGTTAAGAATCATGTGCAAATTAAAGTACCTAAAGAAATCACCTAAGGGTTGTCTTAATTTTATTTTTGTTAAAAAAAAGATATTAAACATTCAAAAATTGTTCCTCTCCTGCTTTTTACGACGAGTTGGTAGATAGACATTTCAGGCGGAATAATAATAATTATTCTTGTAATGTGGATGGAAGTTGTCTCGATTTTCTGTTCGAGCTGGATTTGGCAGCATTATTTGAAACAATCTCGGCCATTATCTTGCAGGTTTATCAGGTTTCATTCATGGGTGTTTTGACATTTTACTAACGCAATTGTCTGCTATCTACAGTGGCCTCTTGTTAGCCAAATGTTAGACTACTATGCTTATCACTTAGAAGGGGGTTGAATAAGTGATCCAATAATCAATTACGTTTTTCAAAAAAAAAATTGATTAGTAATGCGGAAGTCCACCGGATCGGTAGTCTACTTTGCACCAATTTGATCAAAGGAAAATGAGTATACACCGTGATACATATGATGATAAAAACAAAATTAATCGATGTTTCGTGATCAATTATCAAGATAATATGTTTCTGTTATTTGAAAAATTATTCCAACAAATTATACGGTCCAAATTACGATTTTCACAAATGAAGAAATCAATTGGGATTTCGATCAAATACTTGGCGTTTGCGTCAAAATCCAATTGATGTAAACAAACAAATAATTGCAAAATTAAAGAAGTTTAAGGGAAGAGAAAACGTAAACACATTGATATGAGAGTTCCCTTGCTTTCGTGTCGTCCTCGCGGTCGGGAGGTATGTCTCCCCCCAATCTCGTCGAAAATACGAGATTGAGATTTTTATTAAAAATCTATTTGAATTTACACAATGCAAAAGTGACAAAGCATATAGTACACGAGATATTACAAAGACTCGATCTTTCCTCACTCGTTGTAGCTTCAGCGATCACCAACATGCTCCTCAACTTCAACCTCCAATTATCATAATCGATCCTCACCCGTTCTTCAATCAAGAACCTCGTGACGATTATCCGGCAGATTACCTTGTTGACACGTTGAACCTTCAAGAACGATACTTTCTTGAATACCGATGAGAAACTCCCTCGTAACCAATTCAACCCGAAAGATCTGATTCACCGCGATCCACCTCGGACGTTATCTCACAATCGAACCAGAACCCCTTTGTTGGACCCACTTAAAGAGTACTGTTGGATAATAATCAGGTATGCCCAAGATCCAATCAGTCATCTAATTGATTTTAGATATAATATTAATTTTGCTTATGCAATGGAATTGAAATACATGTCTAATTGGGTCTTGTGCAAGTGGGAGATTGTTGGGAATAATTAAGTGTGCCCAAGATCCAATCAGTCATGTAATCAATTTTAGATTAAACATTGATTCTATTATCATGTTTACTGTTTATTGAAATAGTTAATTTGATAAAGTCCTTGATTAAAATGATAGACTTGTTATCATGATAGAGATCTTGATAATGAGAAGCAGGTCTTTTATTATTTTAATCTAAATTGTTCTTGATCATAGGATTTTTGTGATTAGGACAACAACAATCCGGATAGATTAGTATATATGTGATAGTCTTTATTGGATAAAGATTAATAAATCTCATTTATTAAATTACATATATAGGTGATGCATATGTAGATATGATCACTGAACTGGCTCAGTTGAGATTTTCTAATGGTTAATAATTACCTTAAATTATCAATAGAAAATTCTCAAGAAGAAATATAATGATTTTCTTTTACCTGAGATTATCATAGTAATTAACAAAATATTTATTGTATTTTAATTCTGGACACCTAATACCTTAGGGTGTTAGTTGAAAGGATATTGGATACAATTAAATACTTGTATAATTAATGATAAATCAAGATGGAATCCGTCAACTCCCGGTAATGAGTTTGAGCTCTAAGATAAAATGAAAATTCTGGTCAGGAAATTTATTGATACGAGAAATGAGTTTCTTAAGTCATACATGTTAACTTATTAGAGCTTGACAATAGTACCATGCTCTAGAGTTAACGAGAGTTGTAACGACGGAGGGAAATATTATATCATTTTTCTAGTGGTTCTTGAAAGTAAATATTACTTCGTATTATCCGGACGTTAAGGAGTGTTGCTAGACGCCTACCTTGATTAATAATATTAATGCGATTAATTTATTACCGGTTTAGTATTGAACCTACAGGGTCACACACAAACGAGTATTCTAATTTTTGCTATAGAATTAATTTATCATTTGATAATTAAATTAGAGAATTTAATTAATCAAACTTAAATTATTTTCTAAGTGGAATACTATTGTATTTTTGCTAGCTTTAAAAATACAAATAATATGTATTTATATATTTATTTATATATAAATTGAGCAATGATTTAATATACATATTAAATATGAAAATTGGAATGGTTATTCACTTTTCAAATACAGAAACGTGCATATATGTATATATGCAGGTGGATGGTTTGTAATTTGTATAGATATGATCAACATTCAAGTAATTAAGTTACTTGAATTCTAAGTGTGATAGTGGAGATTCAATTTTGGAGAAAATTATTATAATTATCATAGTGGAAATTTATTTTAACATTGGAGAAATCTATGTTGGTAAATTAGATCTATGTGATAGAAACATGTATCCTATAAATAGCTGTGATACAATAGTCACTTTGATCACAATAGCCATTTTGATCCAAAATACTCACTCAATTTTGATCAAAATCTATTTTCTAATAGTTTCTCACACATAAAAAAAGACCTCATGATGTTATTTATAAGGGAAAATAGAACGGAGTAGATTTAAATAAAATTTAACTGATATGTATTTATAGATATTAATATGTACTGATACACAGCAGACGTGTATTGATACATATCAGTATGTATTGATACATATTTAATGACAACAGATTTTTTTTAAGATGTGACTTATAATCATAATACAATAATTTTTTTTACATAATACATGATAAAAACAATAAAATTAGTGATTATAAGTAGGATTGCTCATTTTATCCGGTTTTATGGATTAACCATAACCAAATCCATATCCAGTTTTAAAAAACTTGTTAATTATATTTGGGTTTTATAACCAAATCAATTTTTATGGATATTGGATATCCATAACCAGTTAATGGATAACCACAACCAAATTTTAAATCCAAATTTCTCAAAGTCTAAAATTTCAATAACACTTTTTCTCGAAATCGGAAAAAATTCCGATAACTTTTATTTTCAATATCGAAAAAAAATTCCGCGAACTTTTTCTCTCGAAATCGAAAAAAAATTCGATAACTCTTTTTCTCGATATCGAAAAAAATTCCGCAAATTTTTTTTCTCGAAATGGGAAAAATTTCAAAAAACTTCTTTTCTCGATGTTGAAAAAATTCCGCGAACTTTTTTTCTCGAAATCGGAAAAATTTCAGATAACTTTTTTTCTCGATATTGAAAAATAATCTGCGAACTTTTTTTCTCGAAATCGGAAAAATTCTGATAACTTTTTTTCTCGATGTCGGAAAAATTCCGCGAACTTTTTTTCTCAAAATCGAAAAAATTTTGATAACGTTTTTCATCGAAATCGACAAAATTTCCGCGAAATATATTTCTCGATATCGAAAAAAAATTCCGGAAACTTTTTCTCAAAATCTGAAAAAAATTCCGAGATCTTTTTTTCTTGACATCGAAAAAACTTCCGCAGACATTTTTTCTCGAAATCGGAAAAAATCGATAATTTTTTTTATCGAAATCAACAAAATTTTATTCAAAAACCGGTTTTAAAAACCAAAAACCAATTATAAAAGTGGATATGGACATAACCGGTTTTATAACTGGTTTTGTGATGTTAAAACTGGTTTTATGAAATGGTTATAGTATCCAGTTACAATAAGTGGATAAAATATGGTTTGGTTATGGTTATTAACCGACCATGATCACCCCTAATTATAAGAATAAAATTATATATTGTAAACAAAACTAATAATGTAAATTTCACTTATAATCATTCTTACCTTTGAATCCATTAAAATAATGTCTAATGAAAATGTTTGGTTGTTGCGAGCCAAATCTCGAACAAACCACAACCGAATTACACGAACAACAACATTCAAACTCTCACTATCTTTGCATTGATTTCAGATATTTGATTGATTTTGGGTGCCATTTAATATTGACTTAAAGCAAATGAGAAACACAAAAATGAAAAAGGCAAAAATATATTTGGATATGAAATGAAATTGTGAATTTTACGTGAAAATCTACAATTATTTATATTGCGTTTTCGAAGCACAAAATTAAATTACATTTATTATAATTTTAATTTAATATTGAACGTTTTATTTAAATAATTATGATTTTTACGTAACGGACAAAAATTTTAATGACACATAATATTGATATCGTAACGTTTATCTTATATGTCCGTTTTATTTATATAATTATGATTTTTTACGTAACTGAAAAATATGTTTATGAGACATAAAAGTAATACTATAATGTTTTTCTGATTTAATGTAATTCTTTTGTAACTAACAGAATAATTATTTGTACTTAAATATAAAATCGAAACGTAATCTACAAAGAATCAAAACGTTAAAAATATTAATTTAAAAAACATAACGTTAAAATCATAATGTCTAATAATGAAAAATAGTACACGTGTACTATTTTTCTTATGAGGAGGGTCACAAATATATATTATATAGATATAGATATGTATCGATACAAGATCTGATATGTATCAATACATATACAGCTCTCTGTTTCAGAAAGGCCTGATATGTATCGATACATCTAAAGCACTCTGTTTCTGAAAAGCCTGATATGTATCGATAATATGGGACTTGTATCAATACATATACGAATTTTCAACCTGAAACATTATGTATTGATACAGAGACCCTGTGTATCGATCCAAATGACTTGAAAATTGATTTTTCAACGTTGAAAAAGCTTTTTCGCTGTCAAGTCATATATAATAATGCCAAAATGTATTCTACTCTATTTTCATGTGTTTTGACGATTATTAAAACATGAGGGGAACTGGTGCATTTACACCAAAGACATGAGTATTGACGAACTTGTCTGCTATTCTGATTCTTTATACTGTATCAACCTTATAAAATCTCCACATGTTAAGTATCATATTCATGTTGTGCTGATCTAGGACATAAAAAAGTTGCTCTCTCAGACCAATGTTTCTCTCTATCAAACACTCAGAGAAGAGAACTAATGTGTAGACTTTTTCGCCAAACTTGGAATTTCATCGAATGCTGACTTCCTAACTCATACCTCTCCTCCAGAAGGCCTTTGTGATCTTCTTAAAAATGACGCATCGGGAACATTCTTCCCTCGTGAATAACTTTTATTTTTAGTTTTCTTTTTTCTCGTTTTTTAGCTTTCTTGCCAATTTTTTTTTACTTTTAAGCAGGGTAACAACTCTGATCATACTTTCAAAATGACATATTTAGACCTTAAAAAATATATAATAGACTACAGGTCAGATTTACATCTTTAACTTTTTAACAGACTTCAAACTTGTTAAATCTAATTCGGTCTAGCTTATTTTCACCTGTAGTTAAATTTTATAATATGGGTAAAATATTTGGTACAACCCACACCTATAAACTCACAAATGTGAGGCTTGAAATTGTTAAAGCCTTATTACATCCTCCATTTGAGTGTGTGCACAAGGCTAGGCCCTTGGCTTGGCTTACCTTATCCTATCCACACTTTTTTTGTTTTTACTCTTTTTTCTATCTCTCACAATCTCTCTATTCTCTCTCCCTCTCCCTCCCTTTTTCTTTGTGTCCCCCACGGCTTACACTATTCTCATTCAAAGTTGCATTCATTATTTCTCACCCATTTCTATTCAATTCACTTCCCTTTATAAATGTGTTCAATTCATTTCACTTTAGTACAAGAAAATAACAATAGGGGAAGTGGTTTTTGGCGGTGAGTAAGTAGTAACACTGGTGTTTATTAGAAGAATTCAACGATGAATTCAAGTATTGGTTTCTAGTTATTTCCGTCCAAGAAGAAACTCAACTTAAACAATAAAATTTGTAAGCACCATCAATTTCTAGTGTAATGGCTCCCAAGACCGGAAAAACAAAACCGCACAAAACTAAGGGTGAAAAAAAGAAAAAAGAAGAAAAAGGTTCATATACTATACTCTTCTACTTATTCTTATCCCTTTTATAGGCTATGTTTTGTATTGATGTGTCAGAATAACGATAAGTCACTGTAATTTTGCAAAAGCTGTATATGCAAAATTACGGTGACATACTCTGGCACACAGCCACCATATGATACCAAATATGCACTTGTATGTTTCTTATCTAAATTGCATCCTAATTACCTCCATATTTTTATGAGTTTGTTTTTCATTCAACTTATGTTGTCTAGCTATATTAATCAGAATTACATTGTTATTGCAGTTTTGCCGACTGTTATTGAAATTACGGTTGAAATACCAGATGGTTCACGAGTTACTCTCAAGGTACGGATAGTGTACAAGTAATTATAATATATTTATTTATTTGTCTTTTTGCTTACTGGATTTTTTTTATTTTCTTTTTTGATCATATATGATTCAAGATGATGATTTAGTTTACTCCTTTAAGTATGAAAATGCAAGCGTTTTATATTCAAGTAGTATATAAGGATGCACTTTGCTGTATTATTGTCTTCTTGTTACAATTCATAAAATATTATTATATATAAAAAATTGTACAATAGTAAAACTAAAAGAGGTTAGTTACTTTAAAAATATTCAACAAAAAAATAAAACGTTACATTAAATAAATAAATAAAAATCAATTGACTGACATTTATCATTTTGGAGATGAAAATTTATTTGAAATAAATTAAAATATTTTAAAATAAATACATTAAGTAAACAATATTGTTTATAAATATAATTTATTAATAATTTAAAATACATACAATTTCTCCTCTAGTATTACTTTTTATTTTTGATAAATCCTCTAGTATTACCTTTTTTTTTTGACGCATAGTATTACCTTTTTTTTGTACTAAGTTTCTAGTAAATAATTTTTTTTTATATGAATTAAAAATGAAATTTGATATATTTATAAGAACTAAAAATAAAATTTAGTATGTGTATAAGGAAATAAGGATAAATAAAGATAATCTTTTTTTTCATATTATAAATTAGTCAAAATTAACACCATTTTTCAATTTATGTATGTTGTCCTTGCGCGGAGGCAATACTAATTCAAGATAAAAATACGAATAAAGTAGTTTAAATGAAAAGTCAACTTTACTTTTTTTGAAAATAAAGGTGCAACCAACCCTTGAGAATTCTAGGGGCCTGAAAAAAAAATAGACAGTTTGCCTCATGCATACTTCATACTGAAAAAAATATTACTGAGATTTTTTCTGATAATAAGATTTGCAGTACTAACTACTTCCTCCGTACTAAAAATATATGTCGTCTTGAGAAAAAAAATTGTACCACAATATATGTCATTTTACATTACCAATGAATCATTTAATGTTTCTTTCCCTCTTATACCCTTAATTAATTATTTCTCTTTCTTCTTTCAATTCTATAATTTATCTCTCATATATCATTAATGAAGGATAATTTTGTAAACTAACCCTTAATTTATATTTTCCATACAACAATAATTACATCTCTTAATTTATGTGATATGGCCAAAACGACATATATTTTGATACGAATATAGTAATAATTAGCGATAATATTTGCAATACCTCAAGATAGCTCCCACTAGATATAGAGGAACATAATGAACGATTTTGATCAATTTAAGGTCATGTTTGGTTTATGAGAGGGGAACGATTTTTAAGAAGAGGAAGGGAAAGGAGGTAAAACATAATTAATTATGTTTGACAAAATTACCCTCATATTTTTATTAGAATCTTAAATTATTCTTGTTAAAATATAAAAAAAATTTACATATTTGTTTTTTTTTTTTCAACAAAAATAATTAAATTTTCTACTCATTATATATTTTTTTTGTTATATATCCATTAAAAAAAAATTGACAAATATATCTATTATAGTTTAATCCTTATTTTGAGTTTATAAGATTAAAGATAAAAAAAAGTAAATTACTTCTCCTCTCACCTCCCCTCCGCTCGTTAAAAAATTGAACAAAACATAAGTTTTTTAAGTTTCACCTCCCCTACTCTCCAAAACCCCCTAACTAAACAGGGCTTAAGAGAAGCGAAGAGCAACTAGCTTTTACCTTCGACAAAATAGACGAGTTTTGATTTAAACTGTAAATTAAATAACGAATTTTGATTTACTCTCTATGTTGACTTTTTGCTTATATGGCAGACAATAAGTCAATTTTTTTACTGACGTGACAGTATACATTTGATGATATGATAATTGTTTTTTGTCTGCTACATATATAAAAAGTCAACATAGGAATAAATTAAAACTCACCCACATTACAAGAGTAATTCAAAAATATTATTTTATAAAAATCAAAATCAAAATTTGCTTATATTACACAGTAAAAATCTATTTACCTTTATTATATTAGTCCCTCGAGATTTGGTATATATATCTTTTGATGTTATTAATATTATTTATCTAAAATTATGTGGGAGTTTTTTTTATTTTGTTTAATTGTAACACTTTAATTTTTTATCTTTCTTTTTTCTATTTAAATCTCTTAAATTAATTTATTTGTAACACTATAGTTTTTTATTTTTTTTCCCATTTAAGTCATTTATCTTTTTTCCTTGGGTCATGTAGTCCGATAGCTAGAAATTCTATTTTTAAAGTAGAGAAGTTGTATGATTGGGGTTCAAACTCTCAACCCCTACATATATAATGTGATGACCAACCAATTAAAATAAGATCATAAGACCATTTATCTTTAATTATACGTATATATAAACTCTTTTTTGTTATTTTTTTAGATGATAAAAAAATCACCATTGTTACTCTGAATGAGACCTCCAAATGAATGCCATAAAACAGAGTTAAAGAGGAGGTTGAAAATGGAACGATTTTTGTATAAGTATTGTTAGTGGAATATTTCCTATTTTTGTTCTTTATAGTCTCTAGATTCAACTTGTTATATATTGTAAGAATTTAATTTTTATGTATTGATGGTGTAAAACTTTTTTTATAAATAAATTTCTAAAATATTTTCATAAATATCTACATACTATGATTTAGTTAAATACATATGTAAACACATATTACATTATCATTATCAGTATATATAAATTAAATTCATCCCAGCTAATTGGAATTTGGATTTATTGTTGGGGGGCAGGGCATCTCTACAGACAGGATACTAGATTTGAGAAAGCTCTTAGCAGTCCATGTTGAAACTTGTCACCTGACTAACTTCTCTCTATGTCACGAGGTATGATTTTCTTCCATTTTTCAATTTCTTAATGTTTTGATGACTTCAAACAATACTACCAAAGTTTATATCAAATGTTGTTCGTACACAATATGCTTAATCTTCTAACAATTACTACGACTTTTTAGGATGATGGAATTACATTCTTTATATTTAGTATAATTTGAATCAAACACAAAAAATAGATAGATATATGAATGAGAAAAAGATTAAATACATCCCAATTAACCATGCAAATGTAGGAAATACAGAAAATTTGATTGTAGGGAATTTTATTCTGACCTTTTAAATGATTGTGATTCTCTCCATTTTTTAAAAGTAATGAAAAATTTTATTTGAAGAGAAATAGACATAAAAAATGGATAGTGAGTTCACCACTAAATGAGTCCCACTATTATTATGTGGACTTTATTATTTCTTTCCTCTCTTCAAATGGAATTTTTCATTCTTTTTTAAGAAATTGAAAATTGAAAGAAAATCATCCTTTTTAAAATGTAGGAAGAAATAATAGTAGAATAGATTAAACTAATTGTATGAGTTTTTAATAAAAAAAATAAAACCAAAAAAACCAAATGCAATATTGGAAGTTTGATAGGAATACAGTTAAACTAGACATTCTATTTGTTATGATATGTGAAGTATAAGATTAAGTTTCATATTATATTAAATAGAACAGTGGAATTTGAACAACGTATAAGTAAGATGATCCATAAATTTATTATTTTAAAATTTTGGGTGAAAATGTATTTTTTAAGCAGGGTGAAAATGTTGTGAAAATGTTGTATCCAACCTTATTTTTGAAGTTGCTCTTAACTTAATGTGTTAATATAAATGACAAAATCCATAAACTTAATGTTTTAAGGTTGAATATCAAACACCACTCACATCAATTGTGACTATGACAAATCGTCAATTTAGTTGAATTTAATGACACATCATTCGATGTATTTAAATTACAAATATATTTACGAGTATCTCTTTTATGAATTATTTTTGTTATCAATTTTGTTTTTAATACTCCATCCATTTCAAAATTATTGTTCTTTTAAAGTTATTCACGTGGATTAAGAAACAATAAAGATTGATACGTTAAATCTCTTTTATCTTTACTTTATTAAGAAAAAGAAAATATATTTAATTAATGTTTTAACTTTTGTAAGAATATAAATGTTAAACTAATATTAACTTTACATTGATTTCCGAAAAAACACAATAATTTTGGGACAAAACTGAAAAACCAAAAGGACAAAAGCTTTGTGACGGAGGTAGTAGTCAAGTTGGTCTTCAATTTTGGTAGATTTAATCGATTAAAATAGGAAGATTTTTTTTTAAAATTTTAAAGACGAGTTTAAATTAAAGTCTATGCTCGGTTTATACGGACATTACAAATAGTGTGTAGGGACGAAGGTCACACATCTACTTACTCACGTTTAAAGGGTATAATTCTAGCAAGTAGAATATTTGACAACAAAAAAAGTTTAAAGAATACACACCGTCAATGTAAATTAATTTTATACTCACATCCAAATAAAGTGATTTAAAGTTCCATGTTATATCAAGATCAAAATAATAACGGTTAAATATATTTTTGATCCATATAAGATTATCAATTTTATCTTTAGTCTATATAAAAAAAAAGTGGCGTGTTTTGCTATTTTTTCAAAATTGTTTAATTATCCTTAAACAATTAAATTTTTAAATATGTTTTTTTCCAAGTATATTTAGAATATCTACAAAAAAATTGATTTTTTTAAAATGAAAATAAAGAAATGTCAAATTTTTATATTAACTTTTATATTATTCTAAACATGTTTGCAAATAAATCATTCAAACACACATTAATTTAAGAATAGAGACTAAAACTATTTGTATAATAATTTTATAAGATCAAAATATGACATTTTATTTACACATAGACGAAATTGTAAGCTATAAAAAACTCACACACAAAAAGCAAAGAGACTGTGGTTCGAATTGAGCGTCTTACCTAACAAGTACGAGATATATTGTCAGTTGAGCTATGTTTATGGATAAATAATGGCTATAAATTTCACCCTTAAGATAAATAGGTGGGATGGTCGGGGTTTGAACCCCCGCCCCCCGCATATATAATGCAATACTCTACCAATTGAGTTAATACTATTGTTATAACGAATATGAATTTTGTAAAATTTATCGTTGGATTGAAAGTTTATATCATATAGATCATTTATCTCAAATTTTAAAGAAATTTAAAATAATTTAACATGTTATTTAGATCCATCAAAATTAACCGTATTTAATAAAAACTCATTAACCGTTAATTTTAATATATCTCAATAATATATCAAATAATTTTAATTTCTTTAAAACTATACATGAATGATTTAAACAATAGTATAAATTTTCAATCAAATAGTAGATTTATAAAATTTACATTTGTTATAATGTTATCATTGATTTATAAGAGTACAACATGTTAGCATTGAGACGATGAGAAATGCTAGAGTCAAACTCTTCTTTATTGATTTATTGGTTTTACACTTTTTTACTCTCTCCAATTCTAAATATAATAGACTTTATACTTTTTAGGTTCATGAAATGATTGATGTATATAGTCTATATTATTAACCAAATACATTATTCCATGAATTTAAAAAGCAAAAGTTCTTATGACTTATGACGGGAGGTAGTACTTGTTTATTGGTTCTACAAGTTGTAAGACTCATTTCATTTTGAAACTGGGAGGAGGGAGTAATAGTTGAATTAATTGATTGAAAGGATGGTGCATTGAATATTTGAATTGAATAGGTACGAGGTGAGAGGCTGAAAGATAACGTGGAAATCATATCACTCAAACCATGTCATCTCTCAATCGTGCAAGGTAACTAACTCGATTCAACTTCTACTCTCACGCTACTTACTAACTAACTAACTAACTAACAATAACAATGTTGGTTGTTACAATTTTTCATTTCAGAGGATTACTACACTGAACAAGTTGCCGTGACGCATATTCGCCGACTTCTGGACATCACAGCCTGCACAACCGCCTTCGGTAAATCGGCTGTCAGAAACAACAACACCACGTCCGCCTCTGTCGAAATTGAGTCGGAAAATGGATCCCCGAAACCTAAACCCAAGGATCAGAATAATTTGGACATTGGTGGTGATGTTTCCATGTATCCACCACCTAAACTTGGACAATTCTATGATTTCTTTTCATTTTCCCACCTTACACCACCTTTTCAATGTCAGTTTTTCTATTTTATTCTTCTTTTCGTTTGAAATTGAGATTATTGCTTGATTGTAAATTGATTCTAGAATCATGTTTTTGATAAGTGTATGTGTGATTTTTGTTTTCTTGCAGACATACGAAGATCAAACCGTCCGTTCCTTGAGGATAAGACAGAGGATGATTTCTTTCAGATTGATGTAAGGGTTATTAAGTTTTATGTTTGTGACTTATAGGTCATTTTAAGTTTTTTAGGTAACAAGTTTGTTTGGGAAAAATAGCTTATAGCTGATGGCTGATAGCTTATATAGCTGATGGTTTATGACTGATAGTTGATAAGCTAATTGAAATGTTTGGTAAAATTAGCGGTTAGATGACTGATTTTTAATGTAAAATGACAAAAAATATAAGATTAGGTAATATTTCCTTTTTTTTAAGTAGGATGATAAGGGTAAAATTGTAAAAAAAGATGATAAGTTAAAAGTTATAAGCTCATAATCTAATTGAAATAGCTTATCAAAAATAAGGTATAAGCTAGTAAAATAAGCTATAAGCTCTTTTTGAAAAATTGTTATCAAACAGGTCATTTTTTTATCAAATGAGCTTATAAGAGCTTAAGCTTTGGCCTTGCCAAACAGAATATCTTTTAAGTTTTAAGTTTCTAATTTAGTGCACTGTTGCCCTTTAAGTTATTCTCCCTTATAAAAACGCTGAAGTAACTTTGAGGTGGTAGTGAACATTGTGTTTTAGCTTCCAAATAACATTGTGCAAGTTAATGGTTATTTTAGCCACTTCCTATCAGTGAGTTACTTTTGTCTGCATTTTGTATGTTCAGGTTAGGATTTGCAGTGGAAAACCAACTACAATTGTTGCCTCCAGGAAAGGATTCTATCCTGCCGGAAAACGTCTTCTTATCAGTCATGCATTGGTGCCTCTTTTACAGCAGACAAGCAGGGTGTTTGATGCTGTAAGTTTAAACTCATTATTGTTTCTTAGTAGAATTTTTCTGGTTTTAACTTTTAAGCATATAGTTCAAATGATACTGATTAAAAAATTTGAAAATGAAAAGTATTTATCAAAAATTACAATATTTAATATATCTATCTTTTTTTGGTCAAGTTGTTTAGTGGCTAGACTCACACTTTTAAGTGTGGAGAAGTGCAGAATCTGGGGTTCGAACCACAACCCCTCGATTAATGTGCTTGGTAGCTACCGACTGAGCTACACTTATGGGATTTATTAATATTACTCTATCATATCGATAGTAATGACACAACTAATTGTCAAAAAAATAAAATAAATGACACAACTGAAAAGATTTTATTCAATATAACAAATACTTTCTTTTCTTGTAAAAACATCTACTTTCATATTTTTAGAGTTGATGTTAACAAATGTATTGATGATCTATATATTAATAACTTTCAAAATATACATTTTAAAAATAATAATAATAATAATATTAATAATCTTTCTTGCAGGCCTACGGAGCTCTTATGAAAGCATTTACAGAACACAATAAGGTATATATACTTCGCTTGCATTATAAGATTTCACCTTGTTATGCTAATTGTACCAGATGTTTTTACAATTATAGTGGGTATGATTTCAGTTTGGCAATCTTCCTTACGGTTTTCGTGCAAACACATGGGTTGTCCCTCCAGTTGTTTCTGACATTCCAGCAGTGTTTCCCCCACTGCCTATGGAAGATGAAACTTGGGGAGGAAATGGAGGTGGTCAAGGAAGAGAAAGTAAACATGAAAAGAGACAGTGGGCCAGAGATTTTGCAATCCTAGCTGCAATGCCCTGTCAAAATGCAGACGAGAGGCAAATTCGAGATAGGAAAGCCTTTCTGCTTCATAGTTTATTCGTCGATGTATCAGTCTTCAAAGCAGTTTCTACAATTAAGCATTTTAAAGATAGCAAGCAAAGCTCTATTAGCAACGGTCTATCTTCATATGAAGAAAGAACTGGTGATTTAACTATTAAGGTGACAAGAGATTTATCTGATGCAAGCATTAAGTTGGACTGCAAAAATGATGGGACTCGGGTTCTTGAATTGTCAGAGGAAGAACTTGCTCAGAGAAACTTGCTTAAAGGCATAACTGCTGATGAAAGTGCAGCAGTTCATGTATGTATGATGTTCGACCCTCTTATAAAGTTATAATGCACTCAAGTGATTTTTTATAAGTTTTGCTTCTCTTTTGTTCTTCTAGGACACTCCTACTTTAGGTGCAGTGATCATACGACATTGTGGCTACACAGCTGTGGTAAAGGTTTCTCCCAAGACAGATTGGACAAGGAGTCCTGATGATTCTTTGGAAATTGATATCGACGACCAGCCTGAAGGAGGTGCAAATGCATTAAATGTTAACAGGTAGTTTAAATAAAAAACTTGAAATGTAAATTACTTTTTGGACAACGTTAAATTGCATTTTTTTAATGTAAGCGGGTCCTTAATCTGCCACTTAGATGATATTTTTTGGCAATCAAGGACCATTATGAGTCCCTGATGCAAACATACGTTATCATAAAATCCATCGTTGCCTTTGCTTGCAACTTATAATGCAATAGCGACAACATGTTTGAGAATTTCTTTTGACAACTTATAAGCCTTTCTATATTTATCTTTTTGGGTTAGATCTGGCTTTACAAGTTCCTGATACAATTATCTTACCAACTTACCTTCAGCTTGAGGATGCTATTGCATAAGTCGTCCACACCTCAATCATCTAATGCAATCCAACGAGTCCCGAGCTCAGATATTGATAATTCTCATTCTACTCGGTCTTTCGTAAAGAAAGTTCTCGAGGAAAGTTTTCTAAAGTTGAAGGAAGAGGACACCAGACATAGAAAATCTATCAGATGGGAGCTTGGGGCATGCTGGGTACAACATTTGCAAAATCAAGCTACAACAAAAACTGAGCCAAAAAAGGCCGAAGAAGCTAAACTTGAACCATCTGTAAAAGGTCTCGGCAAACAAGGTGGATTACTAAAGGAATTGAAGAAAAAGATTGACGTCAAGAACTCTAAAGTAGAACAAGGGAATGACATTGACATAAACAAGCCTGATGTTACTCAACAGGAATTTGAAAGACAATGTGAAGAAAAGGACACTATATGGAGAAAACTACTTACTGATGCTGCTTATTCACGACTTAAAGAATCTAAAACTGATTTTCATCTTAAGGTGCATACTTTCTTTCTGACATGATTGATAATACACTGAACTGTGTTTGACATGTTTCCTTAATTTTCCAACTATCCATTTCTGTAATGTACTCCCTCCATCCCAAATTATAAGGGCAAATAAAAAAATCACACTTATTAAGAAAATCAAAACATGAAAATTTGAAACATGATTTTGTGTAAATTTTCTTAAAATAAGTTACATAGGAAGATGTAAAAACATTTTTTATTGGTTGTTGTTTATTGATAAAAGGAGAGAGAAATAAAATTAAATGCAATTTGTATTTAATTTTATGAGAATAAGTAAAATTAATACTTGAGAAAGATAAATGTTTATTTTTTTCCCTTATATTTTGGGACAGAAAAAATGTGTTTTTTTCCCTTATATTTTAGGACGGAGGGAGTAATTCTTAATAGAATACATCAATTTTCTAATTTAAACTAGTATTGTCATAAGCTCAGTCGTTAAGTGAGAAATGGCGCCATCTCTGTACTTAATTTTATGTATATACTTTGATAAAAGAACTTTGCTGGTTCTACATCTTTGCAGTCACCTGATGAATTGATGGAGATGGCACATAAATATTACGATGATGTTGCACTTCCAAAGCTGGTTAGTTTCATAATTATGAGCTCGTTTTCAAACTGAGTTATTCTGAAATGTGTTTAGTTATTCTGACTTCGAAACTTTAGGTGGCAGATTTTGGATCGCTTGAACTTTCACCCGTTGATGGAAGAACAATGACTGATTTCATGCATACCAGGGGCTTACAGATGTCTTCCTTAGGACGAGTGGTAATGTTATTATCTTTAGCTTTGTCTGCATACTTTCTTTAGTTATACTACCGGCTCACCTTATATTGTTTATGTAGACAACTTCACCATTAATATATTCAAATTCTGTCTGTCAGGTTGATCTTGCCGATAAACTTCCCCATGTGCAGTCACTATGTATACATGAGATGGTTGTTCGAGCCTACAAGCACATCTTGCAAGCTGTTGTTGCAGCTGTTGATAATGATTCTGAATTGGCTTCATCTATCGCATCGTGTTTAAATATATTGTTGGGAGCACCGTCATTTGAAACTAACGATGCTGATATTACTAGTTGTGATATACTGAAATGGAAGTGGGTAGAAATCTTCCTTTTGAAGAGGTTTGGATGGAAATGGAAGGAAGAAAGTGGTAAAGATTTAAGAAAGTTTGCCATTCTTCGTGGACTGTGCCATAAGGTAAAATAAAAGGACTGATGACATTGACTGTTTTCTGCTGTTGCTATCTTAACTTTGAATCCTTTAAAAGGTTGGACTTGAGCTGGTTCCAAGGGACTATGATATGGATACAGCATCTCCATTTCGAAAGTCAGATATTGTAAGCATGGTCCCCATATACAAGGTAAAATACATGACAAATTAATTTCGTTGCGTCGAAAATTGACTATATTTTTCTCAAACCATGTTGACTGATTTACAATATTCACTATTTTCATAGCACGTTGCTTGCTCATCTGCTGATGGCAGAACACTGTTGGAATCATCAAAAACTTCCTTGGATAAAGGTAAATTGGAGGATTCTGTCAACTACGGCACAAAGGTATGAATAATTTTTCCCATCTTGCAGCAAGGTTTGTTAATGTATCCAATAAATAATTCAAACTCACCAACATTTTGATTTTAATATTGAAGGCACTTTCAAAATTAGTATCAGTGTGTGGGCCTTACCATAGAATGACTGCCGGAGCTTATAGTCTTTTGGCTGTTGTGCTATACCATACTGGTGATTTCAATCAGGTATGTGTTTTAATATCATGAAGTTCTCTCTGTTAATTCATGGTAATTGGTGACATGCTGTTAAAATTAAAGGCGCTTTGTACGTTTTATATTATATTACAGTACAGATGAATTTGGTTTGAAATATTTGAGGTCATAGCAATAATAAATCTGTACAAATGTATTTGGTTTCAAGCACTTGAGTGCTAAGTACTAAATCTGTGCACCATGAAATAAATAAATAAAAATTAAGTAACACTAAAACACAGCTATTTATTGATTTTCTGAAAACATGTAACATGACGAGAAAGATGAATACATTATTTTGGATTTATTATTTTCTAACGAACATTGTGGTAATTGCAAACATGGAATCAGGATTAGAGACCTACCTTTTCTTATTTTATGAAACAATTGGAACATTATGGTTACTTACTTGCCACGTTAATTCCATTCACTATCATCATAATAATTTAACTGTGGTTTTCTTAGGCAACTATCTATCAGCAAAAAGCACTAGATATTAATGAGAGAGAGCTTGGACTGGACCATCCTGATACCATGAAAAGTTACGGGGATCTTGCTGTTTTCTATTATCGACTCCAACATACTGAGTTGGCTTTGAAGTATGCTTCCAAAATCCTACTCTTAATAAGTAATTTCTATATCATTGTAATGTCCTTTTTGTTCTTCATATGGAAATCTAAATGTCTCTGTGCTGTGCGACCTTACCTATTTTGTACCATAGAAAGTCCTGTAACAATTTTGAATTAATGAGAAGATGAACCTCAAATGTTAATGTTATGGATATTGTTCTAGTGTTTTTATGTAACAGTTAAATCCTAAAGCATGAAAATACTCCCTTTAAATTGCAACATAAATGTAAATTAACATTAGAGAGATAATGAAACTTTAAAAATGAGGCGCTAAAAAGTAAAAAAGACTCCTATCTGTTCTACCTCTTCTTAGGTATGTGCGCCTAATAGGAGGCCTACTAATATATCAAAAAAATCTCAGGATTTTATGTTTATACTGTCCTGATGTGAAGAAAGTGATAAATATATAATTTAATTGATTAGTTATAATTTTTTCTTTGACAATGTCATAAGGAAACTCATGTTTATAATTTTACCATTCTTTTTTTCTTATATGTATTTAGGTATGTTAATCGTGCACTGTATCTTCTGCACCTAACTTGTGGACCATCCCATCCAAACACTGCTGCCACCTACATCAATGTAGCAATGATGGAAGAAGGATTAGGGAATGTCCATGTTGCCCTGAGATACCTTCATGAGGCTTTGAAATGTAACAAAAGATTACTCGGAGCTGATCATATACAGGTCTCTTTCATTCTTATCATGACAATAATTTTACAAGTTGCACTTAGTTCTATACAAAAATTATTTTTCAAGGAGTTAGTTACACTTCCTAAGTCAAGGAATAACAAACTCAAGGAGTTAGTTATGCTTACTGACACGTGCCAGTCATAGTTAGAAGTTAACTTCTATAGCAGGTGACCAATGTGTGGGTTAAAAATACACCGGTCATCACATTTTGTAACTAATATTGCATTAATGAAAACAGAATTTAGAGTTCAAGAAAAATCTCTCTATACAATTTAATAGGATCCAATTAGCATATGTTTTTGACTTAACATTTCAATTAACATTTTTAAACAGATACTTATTTGGAAATTTCAATTTAGAGTTCAAGAAAAATCTCTCTATACATTTTTAAACAGATAGTTATTTGGAAATTTCCATTAACATTTCAATTGACTTAACATATGTTTTTGCTCGATTGTGGTAAGGTAATACAAGATTTTTAAAACTTAAATCATTAAACTATTGTATTATTCAACGCCATTAAAAAGGGTAGTATTGGATTTGAAAAATCACAAAAAAAAGAATTTCCTCGTCAATGACAATGTGCAAAATTTTCAAATGTTAAGAATCACAATTTCTGTAGATTCAGTGTCTTCCTGAATATGCATCTCATTGGGATTAGTAGGAACTGATAACTTATTTTCAAAATTTTGGCTTGTTCAGACGGCAGCCAGCTATCATGCAATAGCCATTGCTCTTTCTTTGATGGAAGCATACTCTTTAAGTGTTCAGCATGAACAGACCACTCTCCAGATATTGCAGGCCAAACTTGGGTCTGATGATCTACGGACTCAGGTACTCTTGGACACGCTCTTTCATTGTATATGTATATGCAGCAATCCTTGTTACTTAGACACATAGATATGAATGTGTTACAGGATGCAGCTGCTTGGCTTGAATATTTCGAGTCAAAGGCTCTTGAACAACAGGAAGCTGCACGCAATGGTACACCTAAGCCAGATGCCTCTATCTCCAGCAAGGGTCATTTAAGGTAGTCATAAAAATCATCTTCTAACTTAGATTTATCATGTTCTAAACAATATAATTTTGCTTATTATTCTGGCTGAAAATATATCTTGATTTTAACAACCAAAATGCTTTATATCAGCGTGTCAGACCTCTTGGACTACATAACACCAGATGCTGATTTGAAAGCAAGAGAAGCACAAAAAAAGGCTCGTGCCAAGGTAATATATAACTTCTTTTATCCAGGTCTGTATACCTCTTAGGGTGCAGTTTGTTGCCCATTTACCTTCTATTCATATGTAATTAAATTATATATATTAAGATAATCCTAAAAAAAAAATTCATGTTACAGTTGAAAGAAAAACCAGGCCAAAATTGGGATACCATTACAGATGAAAGTCGAAAGGAGGAAGCGGTGTCTCCGGAATACTCTATTACAGAGACTTCAAGTGATAAAGAAAATAAATCTGAAGCTCAATTTCAAGAACAAAAGATTGATAAAGTTGAGTTCACAGATTTAGACCAAACAATTCTCAATGAAGGTAATAAACTGGCCCAGGGTGACAGCTCAGATGAAGGATGGCAGGAGGCTGTTCCTAAAGGTCGTTCAATCATCGGGCGCAAGTCATCTTCATCAAGGAGACCTACTTTAGCAAAACTGAATACCAATTTCATGAATGTTTCTCAATCGTCAAAACATCGAGGAAAGCCCACAAACTTTTCTTCTCCAAGATCAAATTCAAATGACACTATTGCGGGGCCATCCCTTCCTGTTCCAAAAAAGTTTGTTAAGAGTACAAGCTTCAGTCCTAAGCTGAATGGCTCTAACACCCCTTCTGCTGGAGTAGAGAAGTTGGCAGACACAAAGTCAGCTCCAGTGAGCCCGGCTATAAGCGATCAAATTGTTAAACCAGCTTCTGGTAGCGGTGGCATCACTCTTCAGTCAACGAGTAAACTTTTTTCTTACAAAGAAGTTGCCTTAGCCCCACCTGGAACAATCGTCAAGGCTGTGACTGAACAGCCGCTGAAAGGAAATCCTAATGTTGAACAAAATTCTGAGGTGAACCCGGTAATAATTGCAACAAAGGATATTCATAGTAATGTAGGAACACCAACTGATATCGAAGATAATGTTCAGAATTCAGTTGATGAGAAACAGAAAGAATCTTTCGGTGGAGAAGAAAAAGAAAAGGAAGTTGCTGTGGTGGCAGATGACACAGAAACATTAAAAAGCAATGAGGTCAGAAAACCCAAGGAAGCAAACAATGATGTTGTGATAGAAAAGAATATTGCAGTTGGAAACATCAAAGCCGTGGTGGTTGAGAAATCTGATTGTTTAAACAATACGACAAATGCTACCACCAAAGATTCATCAGAGATAAAAGCACAAGCAACTTCCCTAACCATTTCAGTTGAAAGTAAAATACACTTACACGGCAATGATGCCGCTGTATCAAAAGAGGTGGATACTGAGGGAGATGGGAAACAACTTGAAGGAGAAAAGCAAGAAGTCGTAGAAACTGGAAAAGAACAAACTAAGAAACTTTCAGCAGCTGCACCACCATTTAATCCATCCACAATTCCAATTTTCGGCTCTGTTCCAGTTCCAGTTCCAGTTCCAGGTTTCAATGATCATGTAGGTATTTTGCCCCCACCGGTAAATATTTCTCCTTTGCTTCCACGGAGATCTCTGCATCAGTCAGCAACAGCTAGGGTTCCATATGGTCCACGGATTTCTGGTGGCTATAATAGACATTATGGGAACCGCGTTCCACGAATTAAAAATATATTTCTGTCAGGTGAGCATTCTAGTGATGGCAACCCAAACAGCCCTCCTACAATAATGAACCCTCATGCCACAGAGTTTGTACCTGGACAAATTTGGGTGACTCCTAATGGATATATGACTTCCCCAAACGGAACTCAAGTATCTCCGAGTAGTTCCCCCCCGATCTCTCCCAATGATGGTATTCCACCTGATTCACTAAATGATACCCCGGTAAACCAAAATGAGTTTGCAACATCTCCAACTAGTTCAAATGATTCAGCACAAGTTGAAAACAATCTTCAAAATGAGAAAGTTATCGATGAGCAAGTTACAGAAGCTTTCTCAACACAAGTCAGTTCTGAAAAGCAGCCATTGGAGCAAAATCCTCAACAAGAACCACCTGTCAGCAATGAAAATTGTTGTCCTAAACTAGAAGAAAAGGATACAGACCTTAGCCACCCAACAGAGGATCAAGTAGCCGACAACGACAAAGTAGATGAGGTAGATTCAGGCAAATGTTGGGGAGATTACAGTGACAATGAAGTTGAACCAACTGAGGTCGTAGGTTAAGGTATGTTAAAGCTATTTCTTTTGGTAAACAAGAAAGACATTTTGTTGCAAATGTATCAAGATATCAAAATCTGATACAAGGGATTGACTACATTGTGGAGTTCATTGACATGAATTATTCATGGTAGAGCTGATTACTAATAATGAATTGCGGAAGTCTCGCCCATCTTGGTACATATTGATTGAGAGGAATCAAGTTTATGGCCTGTTTTTGTGAAGAAAGTCACAAGACCACAGAAGACTTTGTGAGTAGCTATTTAGCAATGTTTTTTAAATTCTTTTGATCTGCTGAATTTTTTGCATGTTTATCTTTGATGTTATGATACTTTGGCGACGGCTAATGACTATGTTGCACGAAAATAATGTCTTATCTGTCATTACAAACTTTTTCTATCATTTATATTTGAAACTGGTATTTTCCATAAGATGAGTAACATGTTTAAAAATCAAAATGTTGGACTTGATTATTATAACACCGTCATACAGTTTAACTAAAATAAGCATATAACGTCATTTATTATGATACATTCAGAAACAGTCTTAGGAGTATCTCGGCTAAAGCCGTGACACAGTAGTTGTACATCATTATACAGTACAAAACATGATATTATTACACATTACATCCAAGCTCTGCTATTCAGATGACTTTTTACCTGCAAAAAGATAAACAACTATGGGATGAATGAGACTACATCTCAGTGAGCTCCCAATGAAGAAGGATCACAAATGACCATGCCTTTGGTGCAAGGGTAGAACAAGAATACAACTTTTTTAATTAATCTTATAAGAATTCTTGATTCGTTTAAGTAATCAATTGTGAGTGAATCATGAAGTAGTGCCCTAATGGATATTGCTGCTATCCTACCATGCTGATGGACTTAATAATATGTCCTAGAAGTAGTGCCCCACTTCCCTGTGCCATACTCAGTCACATAATGAGAATTCTAGGGATTGGTCCCCTCGGATTAGTCGATCCTTAGGCCGGATACCGAGCTTTCAAAAAAAAAAAGAAGTGTGAATTCTAAACATAACTCATTTATTAAAATCTTAACTCATATATATCAAGGTTGAATCATTTCAAGAATAAGGTCTAACTTATAGTACATTCATCAACAAGGAAAAATCAATTCATCAGGTTCAAAAGAAAGAGATTAATACAATGTTAATAGAGATTAGAAGTGATTTTGAACCCTAAGGAGATGTGGCTCAACATTGGGAAAATATCTTTTTTCCCCAAAGTTTCTTTTTTGCCCCTCTAGGAGGTTTTGGAAAACTTTGGATTCTAGAATCCAAATTTCAAAAATATTTGGATTGTAGAATCCGAATTTTTAAAAAAAAAATTAATTCATTGTTTTTGTGCAATCCTTATTGCATCGACAAGTTGTACAGTATTGATTGAACTGACATTTTCAATATTGATGGTTGAATTTGAAGAAGATTGAGTCAAAGTGGTTAATTTATCATATGCATAGTCTCGTTTGTGTTTTATTTATGTTTGTTAATCTAGATCTTATGTTTGTATGTCGTTTATGGACTTATATCATTTGAAGTTTTTGTTTTTGTTTAATGAGAATTATGGTTTTATGTTTATCTGAATCATACATTTTGGTATTTATATAGGTATTGGTGTTAGAACATTGGAAAAATGAGTAGATGTTTGCGAAAAATAGATTATAACATAAATGATTTGTGGTTTCAAGGTTTTGGAATATAGAATCCAAACCACATAACAACATGGTTTGGGAAAGAAATTTCAAACTTAAGTTTGGATTCGAGGTTCCGAAATATTTTAATGTATAAATTAGTTTGGACATTAGAATCTGAAAACATTGAACAGTTGAATTAATTTGGGAAATAGAATCCAAATTGTTTCAATCTATGAAATAGTTTGAAAAATAGAATCCAAACTATTTCAATCTATATGATTTTTTTGGAAAATAGTATCGAAAATACTGAAATACAAATGAAAAACATAAATATGAACTGAACAATCTATGTTACAAACAGAAATAACCACATTAAATGTCGATTCAACAATCTATGTTTGTAACAAATGGGGGGTACGGTTGATTTAGCCATGACTCCTCTTTTGCATAAACAAATAGTACTAGTATTAACTATATTTTTTTTTTGACAAATAGTATTAACTATATTTAGCTTTTGAATTTCATGGGTATCAACAATCTTATCAGCCGCCGCTCCCACAATTCTTAACCTAGTTTTCTTCTTCTTTTCATTATTTAAAGGGGTGATTTTAGATCAATTTTTTATCTAAAAATCACCCCTCTAATTTGTTTTTTCCCTTTCTTTTATTAAAATAAGTGAATTTCACATAGTATTTAGTATTTTTCTTTGTGATTTCATCGTCTTATAGTGCGGCGTTTTGTTATTCGTCGTCTTGGTGCGGCGTCTCGTTGTTCGTCGTCTTGGTGCGGCGTTATTTTGTTTTTCCGTCTTGTGCTGTGTTTGTTTGGTTTGAAAAGACAGATCAACTTTTATTGGTTGCTGTTTCAACAAGTGACAAGTTTTCCGGAGACATAGGTATTCCGGTTACCTTAAATTTATCACATTATTTGTAAGCAAAAATAAGCCGTTTCATGCTATTAACTTGGATGCTGTGAGATTGTTCGCAGGTTCGTCATTTTATGTTTTTAGCGGTGTTGAATTTGCAATACCATTTGATGTAATCTATCTATTTGAATGAATGAACACCCTTTATTTTTGTCAAAAAAAAACTATATTTAGCTTCTGTTAAAAAAATTAAATTTCTTCTTAATTATGGGACAAATATTGCACCTCCCGTGACAAGCTATGACAATAGGACCCAACTTTTATGTGTAAGCCATGTGAACTCTCACAAGTTAACAAATTAAATTCATCCATGTCTACCAAGATCCTCTTGCTATAGGACCTATTACATGTGCCAATGATAAAAGATACCCAGAAAATTCCAAAGATTCAATCAACATCCAACATGAATAACTCCAAGCAACTATCACCGTTCAAAAAGAAAACGAAACAAATAGCTAAAAAGGGGAAGTGGAAACACTAATAGCATTGCAATTTTGCAATTGGATCATTGTTAACACCTATCACAAACGAACAACACCAAACACATTGTAATTGCACGAGACTCAAACATTAGCAAGGAGTCCTATTGGCTAAAATTTCACCTTATAAAGTGGATAAATGGACGTATCAGGGTTCGAACTTCTTTCTCTGTTTATAATATACAATGTCCCTACAAACTAAACTACACTCACGAGACTCATTAATGTTAGTTTTAGGGGGGTGTCACTGGTTAAGAGAGATGGTGCTTATTTGGTCTCTATGTCATTCTAGGAGTTTTTAGTATATTCTCTATCAAGATGTGATTTTATGAATGAAAAACAAAATATTCAGAATGCATAAATCCTCTAAATTGTTCATTATAAAAGAGCTACAATTACTGCATATTATGACAACCTGGATCTAATCTAATATACAACAATCATAGGTAGGGTTTGTCAACTAACTAAATTAGTTAGAAATTTCTTCTACAAATGATACAATAATTAATGATAATACAATACACAGAAAAGGAAAGTACACTAAAATGCACAGGTGGGTGATGCCCTTCGAAAATCGATTATAACAAGTGTGGCAGTGGCATGTGCAAGCGCCCCGAGGACAACAAAAACATGAAAAATCTGATGACTATGTCCTGCAATATCGAAAGCTCCAGGCTTCCATCTTTCTGGTATTCTAGTGACATAAAACACAGCACCTGTGGCATATAGAATGCCCATTAAGAGTTCATAACCAATTGCAATTACAATATGTGAGTGACCCCAATTGCTTACAAGAGCATGAAATGCGGGAATAACACCTGAAAATCCCATTGAAAGAAATAAAGATGCTCGGAAGGTTCGAAACCGAGGTGATGAAAGTGATGGAGAAAGAAGGGTGATTATTGCCATTACTCCAAGGACTGATATTGATGTCAAATATAGTAACCTTGCGTACGGATTGCAGAAAAATACATAGTAAATTGGAGCATAGAAAGAGCATACTATCATAATCGATATTCCAGCATAATCTAGACGCCAAAAAAACAGATTAAATGGTTTGGAGTGACAAGCTAGAAGATGAGAAACAGAACTGCAAGCTAAGCAACACATTGCTCCACCTAAGAAAATGAACCATGGCCATCTTGGAATTGTTTCAGTTCCATATGCTCTCATTCCATCAAAGATGGATACTTCCAATATCTGTCTCAAATGTGAATCCTGAAACTAACAAATCATTGATTCATTCAATACTGATATCTTATATTAGAGCTTCCATGCATTAGATTGGTAGAGATCAAAATGATAAAATATTCTGTCGAAAAAAAAGATAAAATATTGCTAGTAACAATAACAATTGTTTAAGGATAATGACCATATAAACATTACTAGTATTTGTAACCAATAAAAATTAAAAGTATCACAGAATAATTATTTACAAATTAGATCAATTTAATCTTTAAAAAATAAAATAATTATTAAATACTTCAAAAACTAAAAATTAATTTTTTTTATCAAATATAGCTAAGAATTTCACCTTTAAGCAACATATTCAATTGTCTCCAAACAAAACTCACAATAAAATAAATTTATTTCTTAAACACCGCGCAAGTAGTTTTTTTTTGCTTATAAATGTGATCGGAGAGAATATATCTCAAAGACATAAGTTAATATTCCCCATAAAACAAGTACCAGTAACTAGTGTCAATAAAAAAACGTACTAGTAACTAATCACACAACTAATAACCAAACATTATCAACAAAAAAAATGTGTGGGGAAAACAAACCTGAAATCCTTTGTTTTGAGACTCAGAACCGTTGATCTGCTTCCCCATCACCCCTACTCTGCTCCAACACCACACAACAACAAACCCCAAAATCAATCCCAATAAATCATTCAAAAAATAAATATTAATAACTCGGGCAACTCGGGCCGAATATTGGTTAAGGAAACAAAAAAATAAAAATTTTAAAATAACATTTTTTAAAATTTTTAAAGAGTGAACAGAATATTCAATATATATTACTATATTTGATTCCTTGACTAGAGTGTGATGACACTGTGCCTAGACACTTTTAGCATTTTACATAAAAAAATAATAAGCAACAACAATTCAACACCTGTGAACATTTGAGAGAAAAAAACCTCCACCAAGTTCCATCGCCGCCGGCCAACTCACCACCGCCATCGCCGCAAATATCAAAAAACCTCCCAAATGACTATACCAAATCAAAAACAACGAAATCAAACACCAAAAACAACATTATTACAAAAATTTAACAACAAAAAAATAAAGCAACACTCACGTCCAAACATTTAGCGTTTCATTATGCCACCGGAAAACGCTGAACATAGAATCCTTCACCGACCATTCTGAACGGTAATGATCTAATATGAACTCGTTGTCTTTCAAATATTCCGGTAATTCCTCAAACTTCACCAATCGTGAAGACGACGACGACGTCGTTCTCTTCTTTTTGTTTCCTATTTTCCGATTACCTTTCATCTTTAGAAGCTCGCCGGAAAATCTTATCTTTTTATATTTTCCGGCGAGAAACTCACCGTGTCTTTAAATATATATTTAGCTGTCTGTCCTGTCGCTCGTACCTTTATTCTTTCGTTTGGTTACTGACCTTTCCCTATTTATACCCCACACCGAAACATAGTCATGTGAGGTTGAACCATTTTTATTTGAGAAAATCATATATAGACTATAAAGTATAAATTAATTTTATAGGACCGTATTTTTTTTAAACTAAAATATATGCTGACAATTTTAGAGACTAATTTTTTAAAAATGTATTTGATCTGCTAAAAATTAAGAGATTAGACATAACAACTATGTTTGATTTTGAAATTGTTTTTAGGTTAAAAGACCGGACAAAAGTAGATTTTTTTGTTCTTTACTGAACCACGAGACAACTTTAATCACGGGACAACTTTTTATCCTCAGTATAAATTGTCTAAAACATCACAATAACATTTTCTCCAACAAACATCGTACAAGACAAAATTTATTGAATACCATAAACATTTGTCTTGTACTGTCATGTATTGTTCTGTTTAGTATTTAAAATTTGTAGATCAAATGGATCCTAAAAAAATCACTCAGATCCATTTAAAAGATTGATATCTTCTAATAAATTTTTATTAGTTTTATCATTTTTAAGTAGGCTTAAATACACTTTTGATCCTCTAAGTATTTTCAAGGTTTCACTTTGATCCTTTAACTATTTTTCGTTCCGTTTTGGTCCTCTAACTTTCATTCTGTTAACCTACTTGGTCCTAACCATTAGAAAAATGTTTAAAACGGGAGGTAGAAGACTCTAATGAGAAAACAGACATCAAATTTGGATTCAGCGTGAATAGTGAGAGGTTTTGGAGTATCGTTTCGTAAGCTTTCGTGACTGGAAAGATCACCGGTGATATGGACGGAGACGGTGATATAGGAAGCTCTGTACGCGATGAAGAAGAAGGTCTTTGGCCACGTGACATTTTCCTATTGGATCTCACACCAAAGCCGCAAAGTCCCTAAGTGCCACGTACGCAAAATTAATGTTTTTGGCATTTTTCTAACGATAATTAGGACTAAATAAATTAACATAATGAAAGTTAGAGGACCAAAACGAAACAAAAAAATAGTTAAAGGACCAAAATGGAACAAAAAATAGTTAAAGGACTAAAGTGAAACCTTAAAAATATTTAGAGGACTAAAAATATATTTAAGCCTTTTAAGTATATACAATTAAAATTAATTTACACAGGCAAATCATATTCATTAAGCTCTTTTGATTTATTTATTGAAATTGGAAGATGGAAAATATGAAATTGATTTGTTTCGTGGCATGCTTTGATTGGGGTTTCAAGTTGATAAGAAGTGAAAAATAAAGTATACGTTGTTTTATACGTTTGTCCAAACTTGAAAGGCAAATCTAGTGACTCATTTTTGTTTTGGTTTTAGATTAATGAATGAGGAGTTTTTTTTTTAGTTGGAGGTGAAGAATGAGATTTTTGTGACAACAAAGAATATATGAAAAATCAATGTTAAAGCTTTAAATCACCACAAGGCTGAGAAGCATGTTGCCCTTAATCACTACTCATGCATATTGTCCAGTCATGCTTATAATTTTAAACCAATATTTTAAAAATTAAATAGAATTTGAACTGGTGAAATTTCTAATGAGAATAGTAGCAATGACCAAATAACTAACTAACTAACTAAGTGTGTGTAGCATCAACTTTATAAAATACTAAAAGCACATAAAGAACTAAGAATTTTTATTGATTTTGCAAGTGAATACAATAGAATGTGGTGATGATTACAAAGGTTTGAGACCCTATTTATAGGTTTTAAACTTCAGATCAGATTTTCGTTCACAAGAGATAAAAATGCATTAAAAAGACATAAAGAGCCAAAACTAAATTTTGGCTTCTGCACAACATGGCACGGCTATGACACACCCTCACACAGTCGTGTGAGGCTTCAAGGCTTTGATTTTTCATATTTTGCGCAGTTGGCACGACCTTGTCATGCTCCCACACGGCAGTGTGAGTCATCAGGCTTTTCAAAACTCGTCTTTCTAGCTCATCGGGCTTTGGTGACGTTTTTGGTGGCTTTTTGTAATAAAATGGGCTTAGTGTTGCTGAAAACAACTAAGTCCACATGAGAGAAAGGGACTTAGCTTCCACATTTGATAATTTGGTTTGCAAGGCACCTCAAAATGCATTAGAATCACTTAATTTTTCCCTTTTTTGACTTTAAGTCCTAAAAATGCAAAATAAGTAGGAAACAAGTAAATAGTTCTATAAACTTGTCGCTCTGAATAGTTCTAATACTCATGATGATTCGCTCTGAATTTGTCGGTGTACGGTGTACCCTCAGTCATGTACAAGTTTTAATAACTATTTTTTAATAAGTTTATAGAACTATTTACTTTTTTTTTTATTTGTCAAAAAAAGAAGTAAATAGTTCTATAAACTTATTAAGAAATAGTTATTAACACTTGTACATGACTGAGGGTACACCGACAAATTCAGAGCTAATCATCATGAGTCTTAGATTTGTGAATGACAACCATTTCATGTAGATTTATTTGAAGCCGAACAACACAATACCTCCTACCAGTCCATTGTGAGAATAATACTGTCTAAAAAATGCAAAATGTGGCCGAATAAATATACCATAGAATGATTGTCAAAAAAAAATATACCATAGAATGACTGCATATAATGAACCCAGTTGTGATAAGTGCGATGTCATAAATCATAATTATTATGACCCCATAGATAGCAGTTTTGTTGTGGTGCATTTGGCAAAACCAGAATAATGAGGTGTGGAATAGGAGCAAAATCAGTACGCGTCAAATTGGATTACAAGCAGCACACATGTGGACTGAGTGGGCATCGATACAAGGGTGTTCAGAGGCGCTTCGACAGCAAAACCAGCAGCTTATATACAATCCTGAACAGCAGTGGCAGCGGCTTCATATGGGGTATGTCAAATGTTTAGTGTATTCAATGTCGGTCCTGATATTTTGGAGGTCTGAGGCAAATAATTAAAATGGACTCTTAACAAAAAAAAAATTATACCAAAAAAAATATATACTATATTTTTTAAAAGAACATCATAAATTTAAATTATAAATAACATCAACAATTTCAAAATATTATAATTAAAAAATGTCATATTCTAATTAACTAGTTTGTACACCCGTACCAAGCACGGGAATTATGTAATTTTTTTTATAAATACTTGAAAATATTAAGAAATAGATACGATGCATGTATACTACACTGTAGTCGGTAAATATAGATCGTCCGATCATAATTTTAAGTTTAAATTTTAGTTTATTTTTTATATATAAAATTGAGTTTTAAATTTGGCTATCCGATCGTGCTATGAACGATCTTAATTTGACTGAATGCAATGCAATCACTAATCAGTTATTGCACTCAATCTTGGTCCATAATAATATTATGAATGTGACAGTAAGAATTTAAGTAGATATCTCTGAGCATGACATATATATCGGTTAGCACGTGCGAGGCGAGAAAATTTATAAAGTCTACGCAAAATTTAAATTTTAAACAAAAATCTCAAATTTGAACACAAGAATATCAATTTTTTTAACTACTAAAAATCACTATTATGACCTAATTTCAAATAGCTTTTTGATTATATTAATATCTCAAATTAGTTTAGGTTTTTGACTCTATCAATATCTTAAATATCTCAAATTAGTTATTTTTTAACTTGGTCGGTACACTTGATTCTTTTTATTTTGTGAAGATTATTCTTGATTCTTTATTATTATTGTAATAAATGCTAAACAATTGAAGGAATAAAACACTTAAAAAAATGTCACAGATATACAAATGATATCTCTACTATTATATTTTTTTTGGTTACATCTACTATATAATTTCAACCAACACTATTTTTTTTACGTATAAATACAAAAATATTCTTTTACACATGATTAGAAATCTCTCAAACAATGTACCAAAAAAAAAAGAAATCTCTCAAACAAATGTTGATTTCTTTTACAAAGAATGTAGAATATTTTTGCCAATACCATTTTTTGTGTATAATAAAATACAAAAATATTTTATTAGACATAATTTTTAACCTAAAATATATATTAAAAGTCTCTCATAAACAAATGTAGAACTATAATTTACCAAAAAATAATTGTAGAACTATTACAATTTTTTGAGGAAACTATACAAATTGAATTTTAAAAAAAAAGTGTATTACTAAGCTATCATCTTCTACAGCAACCATGTTTGTTTTAATTAACCAATAAGAATCCCATGACTTCTGCAAATATCGAAGTAACAAAATTATAATTAAAAATGATATATTTTTTTAAGCACAACTATAATAAAACTGTCATATTCACTTTTTTGAGTTTGATTCCTTTTTTTATATATGAATATATATTAAGATATTCAGTTGTACATATTTTTGTGTCTTGGGCTAGTATATATGAATGAGTTTCTGTAATTCATCAAACATCTACATGGATCAAAATATTCAAATGAGTCACATGAATAATGCACGATTTATAACTCAATCTAACCTAGAAGAGAATTCAATCATATACAAAGTTACACACTTATTCAATTAAAAAAAAACAATCACACAAAACCAAATTCATGACACATACCTTTCACGAAGCTAGTTTTTGTATGGAATATGTATTGGCGGACATATTTAACCTATATGTATATATTATGAAGGAAAAAAAATCAATCAGAGATCAAAATGAGAAATTATATATTATATGGTATGACAAATAACAAAAAACAAATAGCAATTATATAGAAAAGAAGTAAAATAGAAAACGTAGGAAATTGTGTGATGCATGTAATGTTCACTCCAAAATTGTTTATATAGAAAAATAAGTGGTGCTATATAAGTAAATGAATCATATCTTTATGAAATAATAAATACGTACAATTATACAGTTATAAGTATAAGCCTATAAGTTGTCCAAAAAAAAAGTATAAGCCTATAAGAAAAAAAATCTTACAGATTTATTTAGAATTTTTATGTGAAATACGTGCAAAAAAAAACTATGTGAAATTCATATAATTGGTATTCATTTCATTTTTGGTATGTTTTTATGATTATTTATTATTCTTGATTCTTTTTTTTTTGTCATGATTATTATATCAATGTCATGAGTACAAATAATAGGAATAATAAATAATTCACAGATTTTTTTTTAAATGATATCAGTGTAATCAATGTCAAAAAAAAAGTAATAGTATTAATTGTCAAATGCACCACAAGAGAGAATGCATGAGAGGAGAGTTCTGGTGAGGAGAGAGACTTGAAAAAGTTCTGGCTTATTATACATAAAGATATCATCAAAATACATTTTAACTACTTAAAAGTAGTCTCCCTCCTAATATTTTTTGAAGCAAATTTATTCTTCAACTAAATCTTCATATTATATATTCTCCAACAAATTATTTTATTGCTATCATTGCTAACTCATTAAACCTTAAAAATATTTTTGGAGGCCCTAGGACATAGCCTAGATTGCTTTTGCTAATCTACGGGCCTGAGTGTATTGATTTCCTTAGGTTTATTATTGTCTCATCCTAATTTTGAAGTAAAGTTTGTAAGGCGTCAAGCGAATATGACGACTCATGTGTTAGCTAGGGCGGCCTGTTCTATGACTAGTGGCCAAGTGTTTGAGTCTATTCCTCCATGTATTGTTTTGCTACCTATTTATTTAATGAAATGAGTTGAGTTTTAGTTGTCAAAATAAAGAAAGAATTGAACAAGCCGGTCTTATTGGCCACATGAGAGGTTGTGTTGTGACATGGATCGAACTTTATTTTCTATGTTATTAAATAAATATCTCATGTGGGATGTGGCCAATAAGAATTGCAGATGGAGTTGGGCCTAATGAGCTGATAATGGCTTAAACTCTCTTTCATGGCCCAAAGGTTTGGCAAGTTTATTCAATGAAGGGTTAGAGTATCCAAAGATACATGGTGAAGCATATGGTTTGGATGTAGGCCAAGTTAAGTGAATAATTAATGGAAATCTAGGTGGTATGTAGAGAATTGCATTGTGATTAGTTTGTGGATGTCAGTGGTGTGGCATATGTTGATGATAGTATAATATTTTTAGTTGGCCTGGAAAATTCTATAATATTAACCTGCAAAATTATGCAGAAACTTCAAATGGATATATGCAGTGATGGCGCGCTTAAGGAGATGAATATATATGGCTAAGAAAGGTTAAAGCGTGGAGTTTCAATCAGTTTCGGCGTTAGATATGGCATGTCCAGGTTATCTAATTTAATTTGGTAGTGGTGAAATGCTAATCTCAAGTTGGGATTGAATTTAAATTGCTGTTGTTCTTTGGTGACAGCATCCTCAAGTTTTTTCTGCCTTTGATTATGTGTACCACTGATTCTTAGTGATATTTGAATTTGTTATTGGCTTGCTTTTGTTGCTGTATGTGGGTCTATTGGACAGGTCAATGATATTTCCTACTCAATAATCCATCACATGTCTTTTGCTTAGAGTCGAGTACAAGTTTTAAATACTTCATCCGGCCATATTTATAAATAAATATGCACTTTTTAGATTTATTAAGGGTCTGTTTAACTGATGTATCTATCTTATAATATAGAATGCGTTTTTGCTCGTAAATGTGACTAGAGGAAGTGTATGTTTTGTATTTTCAAAAATAAAATACAAATTTAAATACTCTTTCTGTTTGATACCAAAGGGACAAGACAACAACTTGAAGATATTCTATTAAATACGATCTGATTCATAATAACTAGGGTGACTGTAGATTCATGTTGGCATCTAGTATGATCCCTTTCCAATATCTGCATATTTATCATATCTATTATGTATACTTAGATCTTGGTCCCATCATAATATATGTTGTACTCTACTGAAATTAATTACAATAGTTTCATGAACTTTATTTCCTCACCGGTTTGAGGCACGAATTTATATCTAGTTTAACTCTAATGTACAACTAGATATAGATATAGAAGCATTGAAAGGCTATCTTCTTTAATTAATGTTTACTTGTTGGAAGGTGAGGAAACATGTACTTTTCAATATAATCAATTTTCCATAGAACTATTTTCTAATATGAGGCTCCATTAATTTTATTTTTATTATTATTTTAGTTTTAACCTGGACTCTGGTTTCTAGAGAAATGAGACTTTAATAGTTTAGAGATCGACCGTGAGGTAAGTAAAGTTTGACCATAAAACAAGATCCATTATTGATTATCTTGAATGTAGAAATTTTCATTACTAATTAAAAAAATATGTATCTATCAAGAGATACATTAACCAACAGTGACAAAGCAAGCTCAAAGAACTTAACCACATTAAAATTATCAACGTTAACACCTCAGATGAAACTTATTAGAAACCCTTAAATTCAACTTAATTTGCTTCGACAGTAGTTCTTGACGACAAAGGTCTTAGACCGTGTTTCATTGCTGCTTTCCACACAACATCGATCCGATCAACATCAATCGCGCCAACTTCATGATGAGTCCAACCTTCAAGCATGTGTACAATTCCTCCAGCATGGCATGCATGAACTACTCCTCTATCCATTGTGTACTGTATCAAATTAAAAATATAGAATATCGATTATTGATATATTATATTGTTTGCTTTAAAATATATAGAAGATCTCAATTCGCTGCAACAAACTACATGAGCTATTAGATTTAAGAGAGATTGTCTCTTGAATCAACAAATAGCTCAGTAGTTCGTTGCAGCGGACTACATGGTGATGATTGATTGGTTACCTCACAGCAGCCAAGGCCTTCTACATCATTTGGCAATCTCATAGCTGCTAGATCTCCATAAGTACAATCTCTTCTGAATGCGAAAATTGGAGGCACCACAAATTGATGGAAATGGGTTCCACGTGGCGCCCAATTTTGCTCTCTTGGAGTGATCCACTTGCCAACAATCCAGGTCTTGCAGTGCTGTGCTGCTTGGTATTTTGTGACTTGAACAAGGTAACTTTGAAATTCTTGGGGTGCTTCCTTTTGCACCCTCTCAAATCTCTCTGTTGATAGTGTTAACATCTACAAATTCAAGTGGCATTATTAATTCGTCTTAAATGAAATAGCGAATGTATATAAAAAACTGATGGAGGGATCAAAACTGTCTGATTTTAAAATAGGAAGATCAATTTTGTCAGTAAGTGACTAAAACCGTAATTAAAATAGTAAATTACTAAAATATGTATACCAGAACTTTGACTTTCTTTTTGCAAAGATAGAGTGCAATTGCTCTTCCAAGTTTGGAAGTAGCTCCAGTAAGGAAAACTTCTTGGGCATCTTTAGGGATTTCATCCAAGATCACAGCTGCAGTTAAAGTGTTGCCGTGAACAACTCGAACTCTTAGGTTTGGGTGTTTATCGACGAAAAGTTTTCCTCCTCCATTTAGAGATTCGTTCTACATTATAACAAAATATCACGGTGATTAGTTGTGATTTTGCATAAACTACAAAGTTTAATTTTTTGAAAAGTATAAAAGGTCATTTAATAAATCAAAATATATCTTAATAACCTTATTCAAAGCAGCCAAGCTGATGACTTTAACACCAATTTTATCAGCCGTGAGGATAGCTTGCTCAATATGCTTATTGATACCCTCAGTAGCAAATGGCAAGAAATACTGTTAAAACATAAGTGATGAAAACAATTAATTAAGATCAATAAATGTAAATAATATATATAGAAAAAGACAGTTAAAAGAAATAGAAAGATATCTCGTGAACTTAATTCAATTTATAAGGACATTGTATATTATGTGCAGGGATCATGCATGGTTCAAACTCTGGTATGTCCACTGATGAAATGAAATTCTAGTCACCAGACTATCGAATAAAAATAAAATAAATACAAAAATACAACAATTTAGAAGTTTGATATATATAGACAACCCACCTGAAAACCACACCTTGGGACAACCCATGTTTGATGTAATCTACCCCTAAGGTAGTAGAAAGAGAACAAAAAGGTCTTGGAGAAAAGCCACATTGCTAATGAAGCTATGACAGCTAGTGGAAAAAATGGTATCAAGAAGAACCTTGTTCTGAATGGTAATGAAGCAAAGGATCTTAGACAGCATTGGCCATGCATAGAAGATGTGATGTCTACCATATGGGCCAGGAAAACAAAATCCGGTACACTACTACTATTTCCTGCAATCATTCATCAATAATAATACAAAATTATAAACTACTATACATGCATTAATACAACTACAAATTTAGAAAGGTAGGGGTGTTAATTAATTATTCCTTGGGCCCTTAATTTGTAAACGTTAGTTAGAGATAATTGATGCATATATTAGATACATCAATCTTTCATCACTCCCTTTGTACTAAAATTTTGATGGAAGTGTTATGGTACTATTGGCTAAAAGCATTGTATTGGTACTATAAAGATTTTAACCAATAAAATTGCAAATTTTGTCCAAGTCAGCAAATTGGTCAAACATAATAGTTCCAACATGTCAAATTTTATGACACATGTTAAATGACTATTTGACAACACATTTAATGTATTGGTACATGACTATTTTACCATTGTACCATAGAATTCACCAAATTTTGATCCTTTTAACTTTTTATAGATTTGTTCCAAAACTTTGTTCTTTTTCAGAAATAAAAGTAAAATTAATAATAGTTTATCATTTCTACTTTATAAAATTTAAAGAATTCATTAAAAAAATTTCATTTCTTAGTAAAATAAAGGTAAAAACGACTTAACTTATCATTATTTATTGTTTCTTAATTACAAAACTCTAAAATGACTAAAATTTTAGGACGGAGAAAATCCTGTTTTTCTTTGAACACCTTTTTTTTTATAAATATTTTAATAAATTTTAATTAAATAGTTTCTTAGTAATTTTAAAATATATGTTTTAATATTTTTCAAGAAGAGCTAAAATTAGTTTATCATTTGGAGGACTAAAATAACGTTTTCTACTCTTAAACTAAACAATAAAAAATCTTAAGAGCAACCCACTTCATTTTCTTTGGTATACCTGAACTGAATGATTTGTGTAATTCCCATGATTTGCTGCTAAGCGTATTTCCTAGTGCATCAAAGAGAGGCATGAAGAGGCAAAAGTTAGACTCCTTTTCAGTGTGGTGTAGACTGTGGTATCTGCATTTATATGGACAAAATATTATTCAAAAATCTTAATAACCACCAATTTAACAAAGCTTATTTACCATACAATTTATTTGGTACAAAGTACAAACAGAGGAATTGTGATTTTAACTAAGTATGAACAACTAGATTAACTCAATATTGGGTCTAGATTCAAATTTCGGATATTTTATTTCTCTAAATTCAAAATGTGTAAATCTAACCAATAAATTATTTGACGAATAGAAAATACTAATTTGGTTAGTGGATGTGTGTGTCAACCGTCACTGTCCTTATAATCACTAAATTCAAAATTGAAAATACATTCGGATGTATATATTTATTTGAAATTTTATAAACTAAATAAATTAATGAAAAACACTTTTGAAAACTAAAATAACTAACATATACTAACACATTTAAGGTTGAAATAATAATAAACTAAGACAATTTTTTCAATGTAATGAGGTATGTGCGCAGTTGTAGAAACTAATATCTCGAATTTTGTAAGACTAAAATAAATAGACAACAAACTCTTCCGAAATATTTTAACGCTGCTGCATCACAAACTTGGGATTGAACCCATATGAGACAATTGATGTTAATGTATTGTTGCAAATTCGGTGTACTATAATACTGAGCATAATACATGTAAGCACAAATATGGATATTTACCTAAAAGGGTAAACATTTAACTCTAAATTTATGTGAGTGCAAAATGTCCAACTATTTGTATGAATAATATGATGACATAGAATAAATGAACTTACGTTGGGGTGTACAAGAGATATTTCATAAATGGGAATGTCTGAAATAGTTTATGTGGAACAAATTCAACATTGCAATGTCCAAAACTTCTGAGAAAATCAAAAATCAAGATGTATCCATATATCATACTTAATGATCCATATCCCATCAATGAAGCTCCAAGGATTGGAATTCCAATTACTAAACTCAAAAACATATGCTCCAAAACCGTTCCGTGTCCCGCTACAATAAATAACAAAATGAATCACAACCTTTAGATTTATTGTATAATTGATGTATCTGGTAACATTTTAACTTACCCGTCAATGACTGTGGTACAGGAGATGAATGATGAAGTGAATGGTAATTGGTAAAAAGATAGTCTCCATGAAATTTTTTATGCACCCAATAATAAAGTGGTTCTGAAATTCCCACATGAAAAATCAAAGCTGCAATAACACCTTTAGTGTTCCATGTAGGAAGATTTTGTAGGAATGGAAACACATAATAAGCCATAGAAGCCAATATTGTTTGAAGAATTAAAAAGTTGTCCCTGTTAATTACAAAACAACCAAAATTAAATATAATATACCATTTAGTGTCTAATATGTTTTTCGTCCTATAAAATTAACGAATTTTAATTTTAATCTCTATAAAAACTAATCACATATTTTCATTTAAATGTCAATATTATGACTACATTTTAAGATATGTCTGTATAACTGTATTATGTCTATGTATCATGTTAAACATATTAAGACATATTATGTTCAAAAATGTAAAAAGATCATAATGTTGTCCATTAAAGATGAGAAACAAAACCGAGAATTTTATAGTGATAAAAAAATGTAATTTTAATTTGGAAGAAAGAAAATCAAAATTTATTTATTTTATAAAGACGAAAAATACATTTAACCCAATGAAAAAAAACAGAGATAGAAATGTGATTTCTTATTTTACCAGTCCCATTCATTGTCAATCTGCTTGAAATCGATCCCCTGTTTTAGAATCTGACGGTTTCTTGTAACAAAAAGCATATTGCTGTAACAATTCCATAGCAAATAAACAAAACCTCTGAGAGAATAAAGTATGAGCAAATGAAGGCACCAGCTTGATTTCAAGTCTTTCTCTTCTTCATAAAATATTTGATACATAACTCTTCCTACAAATGGCCCATATAGCATGTACTATATAGTATTCATAAAAAAATTAGTCAGTTCAATACTACCAAGATTATATATTTAAGGCTTAAATGTCATTTTAAGCCCTTGTATGTATGCGAAATTTTGGTTTTAATCTTTGTATATGATTTTATTCCAATTTAGTCCCCGTATTGACCTAACTTTTTGCTTTCGATCCCTAAAGCAAAAATCTGCAGGAAAATTCGTAGAAAAATCTACAGGAAACTTGAGAATTTTCCTGCAAATTTTAACTTTAGAGACCAAAAATAAAATGTTTGGTTGATACGAAAACTATTTTGGAATAAAATCACTAAAAGTAAAATTTGGTGTACATACAGAGACCAAACGAATGTTTAAACCTATATTTAAAAAGAATCATGAAAAAGTATTAGAACAACAAAGAATTTACATGATAAGTTCCAAAAGCATACAGAACAATAGTACAACATCATATGTGTATGAACTGCTTCTTTAAAAACTTTACCAAGCACGATTGATGAGCTGACATTAAAAAAACTACTAAAAACAAAAGATATAATAATATACCTTGAATATCCCTAAGTTCTCCCATGGCCAGGATGATAAAGGAGCTCCCATTTTACAGGGATAGGAAAAAACCACTTCAAATATACTAATATACTAGTATTTTTTATTTATTTATCAATGTTGTTGCTTATATCCTATAGGATAATATTGCTACGTCAACAAAAAAAATTCAAAACTCAATTTATGTCGTGGAAATTTAGTTATGTGATGCCAATGATACTCTTCCCTATCATCTATATTTATATTGAAATTTGGCAAGGTATTGGTTGAGGCAGTTGCAGTTAGTTTTCATGTCAGTCACTCTTTCTATCTATGGCATTAATTATTAGAATTATTGATCTATATATTTTAATATTAAATGTAGAAAGTTTCATTGATTTTGAAGGATAAGCTGCCTTGGAATAAAGCTTCACATTTTTGCCAAATTTGTTTTCATATTCTTTAATTGAAAATGGGTGATTGATTGTTTTGACACAAATGTTTTTTTTTTCTTCATTTCATCAGTTAAGTTTGATTTTCTGTTTTAGTATAATGTTTGTTTGACTTTTTATCTTATTGTAATAGTGTCTATTTTTATTTTTAAATTGACATATCAACCTTGATTAATTACTGATTCAACTAATAAATAAGTCGATAATTAATGTTGTAGATGTGAAAACATGAGAATGTATTATGATCAATTTTCAATATCTCATGTTAGTTGTATGTATTTTGCAATTTTATGTTATAAATTTGAATATCGTGAACTTTATTTTTGTTTTTAATTATTTTAGACTAAGAATGAGCCGAAACTACCTCCTCGACCCATTGAGCAGACCAATCCAATCCATCAGTTTTGCTCGACCCCTCTTTGAATTGACGAATGTTCAGAAACATCATTCACAATCTTTTGATCGTATAACGATGTTGAATTTATATTTATATTTAATCTCCTACCAATATATGAATGATTGAATAAATATGACCGTATTATTTTTTACTCAGTATATTTTTGAGGATAGAAGACCACGTACTAGTACTATATGTGGAAAAGAAAAAACCAATTGCAAAACCTTATGTTATACCTATACGTTTGTATGTTGTGGTTTATGTTAATACCACTTTTGCATAAATTAAATGACACAGCTGGATCCATTTATAAACCAAATTCCTAGTAAATGCAATGCATTATATGGTTGGGAGATAGCACCTGTATCAAAGTACGTTTTGTTAATATGTCGATTCAATGTGTACCTCTCTCTATAACGAACCCTATTTATCTTGATGACTAATTTGAGTTACCCCCTCCGTCACTTGTTATAAATCCTTCTATTTTATGTATATATAAAAAAAAATGGTTAGTTTATCAAAATAAAATAAAATTAGTAGTGTAATTATTATGTCTAATTTGTATGTGAGTTTCGTTGAATTATCTTTTGTTTGTATGTGTAATAATATGACATTTTGTATTTCAATACAAGTTACTAGTAATAATTAAGAATATATGTAGTGAAAAAAGTATATATAGCCGTAAAATTGATGGACTTTATCAAAATGAGCCCAACCTCACAAAAAGGGGCCAAAATATTCAAGTTAAAACGAGTCCTATTTCACATAGGCCTAAATATAGGAAGCCCCATAAATTTAAAATAGGCTCCAAGGTCATTATAAATGTACAAGTCCCCTCTTGAGTTTTAATAACAGGCAAAACATGAAAAAATAATATAGAATACATTTTGGCAATGGTTAAACATAATTTAGTAGCAAAAATGCTTTACAGAAACTTGAAAAATCAATTTTCAAGTCATTTGAATCGATACACAGAGTATATGGATCGATACATATAGTTTCATGACAATATGTATCCATGCACATAATATGTGGATCAATACACATGTGTTACAACAGAAAAATATTTTTTAGAGAGACTCATCTGTATCGATACATATCAGTATGTATCGATATAGATAAGTCCATAATGTTTCCAAAAAGACTCATTTGTATCGATACACATCAATCCATGCTTTTTACCGAGAGCTATATATGTATCGATACATATCAGTCAAAACTTAAAAATTTCTACTGTCATTAAAGATGTATCAATACATCATTAATGATAGCATAAATTTTTTAAAATTTTGACTCATATGTATCGATACACTTCTGTTAAATATTGCCAAAATTTACTTCATACTATTTTCCCTATAAATAACAACATGTGTTGATTTTTGTATGGGTGAGAAACAAGTGAAAAACAAGTCTCTAATCTAAGTTGAAGGAATTTAGGTTCTAGAGAGTTTATTGGTTCCAAGTTCATCATCTTCATCCAATCTTCAACAATCTCCAAATTGTTTACTCTTTCAATGGGTTCAATACGGGGTAATGATTGATTGGTTGATAATGTCTATGGTGGATCGTGTTTGATCGGTCTTTTAGGTTGAATTGTGGAATCAAGGGTTTCTCATCAAGATTTTCATCAAGATTTGAAAGATATCAAGATCTTGAGGCTTCACATGTGGCGGAGGATCAGCCGGGACGATCATTTTCATAGGTTCTTTGGTCTTGAAGAACGGGGTAGATCGGGTCGTTGGAATCGGAGGTTCAAGTCACAGGTTGTGTGAAAGTTCGCGCAAGAGTTTTGGAAGCTACATTGAGAGTGAAAATTTAGTCTTGATACTCAACTATTGTATTCCTCTCAACTTTGTGCATTCATACTATAAATTCAATTATTTTTTCTATAAAGTCTCAATTTCGTTTTCCGCAGAATTGGGTGGAGATGTACCGTCCAAAGCGAAAACGAAGAAAGTTGGGAACTCCTATATCACGTATCGTGGGTTGTTTGTTTCCTTATCACTTTTTTTTTCATTATAATTGATTGATTTTGTTGTGAGGAATTGTATCGTTCATATTGCAGACAAGATGTTCAATAAAATTCCTCACTTATGGCTTTATTTGTAATATACCTAGACTTGACCATAAAACTTGCTAAAAACATTTTAACAAGGTTAAGCGTGTTCTTCTTGCATAGATTAATCGTTCCACAATTGTTTAAAATTGTTTTGTCGCTCTCGTTCCAAGGGTGTTATACGATTTTTCTTTTGATCAAATTTTGGTGCATTGTATACTACGATCCATGGGCTTCCGTGCGCATAAATATTTTAAAAACTAATTGTTGGTTTTTGGATCCCTTATTCAATCCCCCCTTCTAAGTGAGTAACCGTGTAGTTTAACAACCCTAAAAACCTACTCTTTTTTAAAATATAAAAAAATTTCTTCTTCTAAATTCAACTTTGGATGAAAAAAGTTTTCTTGGTAAAAATATTTGAAAAAATTCTGAGAACTTTTTTTCAAAATCAAAAAAATTCACGAAACTTTTTTTTCGAAATTGGGAAAAAAACTAATAACTTTTTCTCAAAATAGCAAAAAAAATTGGCAACTGCTTTTTTTTCTTAAAATAGGGAAACAGTTCCTATAACTTTTTCTCAAAAACGAAATAAAATTCGATAAATTTTCTTTTCACAAAATTGGAAAAAAAATTTGCTAATTTTTTTCTTGAAATCCGGAAAAAATTCGAGGACTTTTTTTTCTTGAAATCGGGAAAAAAATTCGTGGACTGTTTTCTCGAAATCAGAAAAAAAAAATTCGATAACTTTTTATTCCAAATCGAGAAAAAAATCCGATAATTTTTTTTTCTTTTCGAAATTGAAAAAAAAGTTTGATATCCGTTTTCTTGAAATCGGGAAAAATTTTCGAGGACTTTTTTCTTGAAATCTGAAAAAAATTCGATCTTTTTTTCAAATTTGAAATAAAAATTGAGAATTTGAGTTTTAAGTGAAATTCGATTGACCCAATATTCAGGCCCGATGAGGGGGCCAAGAATAAATTAAATATTAAAATTGAGGTTGATTCATAACATGAATCATTTTAAGAGGGGGCCAACTATTTTGGGTCTAATATTGGATTTAATTTCAGAGTCTTCCAATATGAAGTTTGTTTGAGAGCTCTAAAAAAAAGTAATAAATGCACATAATAATTTACATATAAGCTTATATTTGAGGACATGATATTTTATAAAAGAGACTTCTATTTAGTGACAAGACTTTTTTCAAAGAGGCTTATAATTAGGGACAAAGTAAGAACAAATTAATACCGTAATTTTTGTTGTTGCAAATCGACAAATTAATAAGTCATTTTAAAAAGCACAAACACACAAAGCAAAAGGACCGAATTCCCAACATTTTTTTTGAACATCAAATATATATTATAACTAATAAGGTCTCTACACAAGACGTTCAGAGACCGGTTATAAAACATAGGTGTCGTATATATGGAGAATACCAATGAAAAAACTAAAACAAATGATGACGCGAAATCATATCGTATTTTTAGCTTAAATTTCATGAACTTTAAGTTGCATTTCACATGTTTTTATTTCTTTTGTCTCTTTTTATCCCAATATTTGTTTCTATTTCAGTTTTGTTGAATAAAATAGGTCGGAAAAGAAAAGTGAGCAACAAGCACAAAAAATGAAGCTAAAAGGGGGGGCTGCAAAGCACAAAATCACGTAGATCATCCCAAAAGGGCATTTGCCCCAATTCAGCATTGTGTGGCGCCCGCCACAGGTACAAAATAGTGGAAAACTGCCTTTTCGTGATCGTAAGTTTGCAGCGTCTGATCCAAACTGATTTCCTAATCGTACGACAACTGATCCTCACTTCAAGCAAGCTTATCCTTTACTGGATTTTAGGATCGTACATAGGATTATTGCTCTATAAATAGCAAGCAAAAATTAGGATTTGCTCCTCTTCTTTTTCCCGTCCTTTTCCTTTATTTTTCAGTCAGTTTATATTCCTAGTTTAATAAACTGTAACGGTATTTCCACACCAGGAATCTGTTACGAATTTTAATTACGTATTTGCATCAAGAATTATGTACCAGTTATTATGCGCTTTATTTATTATTTAATTAATATGTCTTATTTAATTTACTGTTTTTATTTAATTGCTTCTTCTCTTATGTCTAGCTAAATACCTTGATATCGGTATGTAACTTTAATTCTCCGTAGGGGATTTAATAATGATTCGGCGCGTTAATAATTAAAACTATTTTTCTAATTCTGGTTTCAAATTTTAAAACAATTTATTTAAGGTTAAGATCAATAGAGCGAGAGTTTGAGGTCTTAATCAGATAGTGGTTTCTGGATATTAATCTTTGAACGAGCGAGAGCCACGTTAAGATTAATTAGAACTAATTGGTTTTCAAAATATACTTTCAAAATTAGGTGGTAGAAAAGTGATAGTAAAACTTCTATTGGAGAAAGTATGGTTTTTATAAATAAAACGAGAGTGTGAGGTTTAAATCTTTAAAACTAAAACGCTCTACTGAAAAATAAATCCATTTTACGCGCGCCGTTGATTTTCCGAATCCCCGATGGTTAATTAATTACATACCGATATCCCGCTTTATCATTAATTTAAAATCTTTAGTTTTAAACTCTAAAATTCTTAAAATCCTAAAACATTCCCTAGCCTTAGATTTACACCGTTACAACAGAAATACGGTAGTTCAATTATTGGTCCCCTGTGGATTCGATATCTTTTAAAACTACACGACGAGACTGTGCACTTGCGGTCATTCAAAAAATTTTTGATACACAAATCGTCGATCAAGTTTTTGGCGCCGTTGCCGAGGATCAATTAAGTCGATATTGTAACTCCGTTGTTACACCGTAGAGACTAAGGCATTTTTAATTTTTAAACAAAAGATTTAAAATATATAACTTTTTTTTTTGAATAAATCCCTTACACTTATATTTAAATGTATAACCCAAACCTCTTTTATAATGACTACCCCCAAGGTTTAAATTATCAGTTTCAAACCCCTCCGTGTTATGAGGGACAATACCTTAACTCTCCCTATAATTCTCATTCCCAGTTTTTCGAGGAACTAGAGGAATCCGTAAGTCCCCGCCTTATAGCGTTATTGGATGAATTCATCGAAACATCCGCTAATGCTAGGCTTGAGCTTAAATTAGCAAGATTTATAGAGATACAAACCCTCGAAAATGAAAATACTAGGCTACGACATCTCGAAACTTATGAAAACCTAAGTAAGCTGAACGTTATGGTCAATACCATTGCGACCCACTCTAAGTTAATGGAGACGCGAATCTCCCAGCTCGCAAAATCAACTTTAAGACTCTCTCATGAGAGGCACGTCGATGTTGTAGAAAACATTAGTGAGAATGAGAATGAAACCCCCTATCAGAATAATGACAAATTTATTGAGAGTTTTTGTAAGGAAAGGGTGTCGAAGAGGTAAAGAAGGGAACACTTCTTGTTCTCCCTTCTCCCTGTAAACCACCGATCTTTATCCCTCAAGGGTTAGTAAAAGCTAAATTAGACCCCGATCCCCAATCTCGTGAGGAGGTAGAAAAGTTAAAAATCAATAAGCTTTTGGCCGGTAAGTCAAATAGGAAGAGAAAATTCGTGAAGAACAAACATAGGGAAATAATTAGTTCAGAGCGAGTAAAGGTAATATTTGAGATGATGGACCAAAAGGTTCAGTCAAAACAGAAAAACATAGTTGAAATCGAACCGAAGCCACCACCTCGAATTGATAAGTTTTCTTTTTCCATAACCTATAAAAGAAAAGAAAAAGGGGAGGAATTCGAACCACCCTACGAATGGAAGAAGAAAAAGAGTGAGGGATATGTGAGAGCACTTGATAAGTGGCCATGGAATGCCGTTGAAGGCAATTTAGGGAATTCATTCCTGAAGGTGCCACCATGAGTGCAATAAAACACTAGTCTGTCGAGCTACCGACATTAAACAAAGCGCTTGGTGGGAGGCAACCCACGTTTTAGTTAGAATCTATTTTCGAAAACAAAAGAAGAAAAATAATAATAATAATAATAATAATAATAAAATGTATGTATATATTTCTAATGTGATTTAACTTTGGTTATTGATTCTTTTTATGGAATATCATATTTTTATAAAGAAAGCTATGCGGTACTATTATATGCAAATCATTTTTTCTCACTCACTATTTTTGGTATTAATTTCTTTTCTAAGATACCTTTCTCTTTTTCAAGATGAATCAAGCTAAGATTTCAAAGGTTAAGTTTAGAGGAGTAGGACAGAAGAATGACTATGAGATTCATGCTCAGAGAGATATGCAACTATCCATCTACCCTGACAGCCGCACCATGACCAAACTTGGAATCCGAGAGAGTGTTATGTTCTTGCTTAATGAGGTGGGGTGGTCTAGTTTTGTTGCAGGTAGGAGGATTAGTTCTTACCGTAGTCTAACCCTTGAATTCCTGAGCTCTTTTTCTTATCACTCTGATATTGGAATGGGATTCAACAAGGGCTTAAAAAATTTCAGACTGTTCAACAATGACTACACTTACAACAATAGAGAATTGGCCAACCTCCTAGGTTTCCCAAGTGATCCCCATGCCTTTACTTCTGTTGATGAGAAGATGTTCCCTTTCCAAGAACTAGATTATTTCTGGGGAAGGATCTCAGGTAAAAGCCAGACTGACCCAGAAAACATGCACTCTGAGAATATACACAACCCAACTTTCCGATACTTCCACAAAATCCTAGCCCATTCTCTTTTTGGAAAGGTAGAAAACAACACCTCTGTATCCCGTGAGGAACTTTTTATCATGCTATGTGCTTCACAGTCTCGCCCTGTTAATGGGGCTACCTTCATGATGAACAACCTTCGCAAGATAGCACTAGCATGTCAAGGACCCATCCTGATTGGCGGTCTTGTCACCATGATTGTCGATGCTATAGGATTACGATACAACCTGCTCAAACCTTTAGGTGGTATCCGACCAATGGATGATTTCTATTTCAACAATGGAATGATTGGAAACCTGGGAACTGATAAGTTTGACCTCATCATCAATTACCAAGTCATGCCCAGCTTCACCCTGCCTAACCAGAAAGCTAGTATTCATGACCGAAGGAACTTGCTCTATGATTTGAGAGGACCACAAATTACACCTCTATCACCTCCACCTTCACCTTAAATCTATGAAAACCTTGACCCTTATCTCTCTGATGCTGAAACGAGTGATCCTACTGATTCTTCTTCTACTCCTGCTGCTGCCGCCGGCCCAGTTGAGCTATCGGTTATGACTGCTGTTGTGTTCGAGGCATTACAAAATCAAGTGAATGCCATGCAAAACGAGCTAACTTCATTGCGCGTGGAATTTCATGACTTCTTAGATATCAAAACCGCGCAAGTGGAGACTATCTATGATGAATTAGGCGTTATCATCAATCGCCTTGAACACCGTCGTAGTGGCTAGGACCGCATTATTTGTTCTCCGTCAGCCTAGGATTTTCTTTTAATTTACCTACTTTAGAATAATAAATCCTAGACATTTTTCTTTATAAGTAGTTTAATTTTATTTCCAGAAAAATTATCAATAACCATCGTTTGAATTTCTATTTGGAATAAATCATGAAATAATAAAATTCCTTTGAGAGATTTTTCTGCTTCTATTATGTTCTTGTGTCTCCAAATGATTGCCTCTGTGATAATTATTCTCTGTGATGGTAGTTCTAATGAATACTTACTTTGTTGGTACAATATAAATTGTGTGCAAGCTATGTATTTCTTTAAGGCAGGTACTATGCTGAAACTTAAAAATTACACGCTACAAGACAAAGAAAGAAAGCAAAATCAGAAAAATTAGACTTGTGGCGCCCGCCATGCCTGCAAAATTGAAGTTTTGCAGCAATTTGCTTCATGTACAGAGCGCATGCATTAATATTTGACTCCTTTGAATGGTCTTTGTCTCTTGCATGCATGACATAAATTGAAGAATATCTGTGACTTTGACCATGTAGTAACTTTCTCTCAACCATTTCTCAACCACACAACATTAAATCCCACTAAATTTCTCCTATAAATTCACTCTTCACACACTACACAAACCATCCACTTCACATAACACTTTGCATTTCACACAGAGCTATTTCTTCACTATTCTCTAGAGTTTTCAAGCTAAAACCATGGCACAAAAAGAGTGCGAAGTTGAACTCCGAGATGCAGCACAAGCAAAGCTATTCTGTGCTCTCATGAAGAGGGAATACGAAGCCACAAGGTATGCTGACGAGCTTTGTTTAACTACTCTAGGACTTCTTGATAGTGTGACTTATATGCTCAAGCTACTTAAGCTTCAACATTTCTTATCTTTTCATGATCCTACTAATGTACAATTAACTGCAGAATTTCTTAGTTCAATAATTGTTAACCCCACCCCCAACTGAGTCCAATTTCACATGATTAACAAAGAATACAATTTTAGTTTTGATGAATTGGCTCAGTTGTGGGGTAGCTATCATGGAGAGGGCGTTGTGGGTGATGTACCCACCACTTTGCGATGGCGAGTTGCTGCGAAGCAATTTTGGTGGGGATTAACGGGTAAGCCAACCGATAGTTTTGAAGGCAACAAAGCTTCTTTGATCTTGTAACACCCGGCGCAAGCACAAAATAATATAGCATTGAAGCCGCCACCATATTTTATTTATCCCGTGAGGGGAAAGGAAAATAATGATAAAACCTTTAAGAGTCGGGTTCGGGAGTTGGTTATATGAGGGGAAGACGTTAACACCCCCTCATATCCGTTGTACTCAACGGGAACAATTTGAGGAAATTGGTTTGCATAAACAGAAATTAACCGCAAACAAGAAAAGATAACCACATATTGAACAGAAAAGGGAAAAAAAAGTTTTTTATTATTTGGCTTGACGAGATTAAGATCTCGCTCCTACGTATCCCCCAAGTACAATGAGGAAGTCAAAGCTCACGTAGTTCTTTCTGAAAAAAAGTTTGTTTGTTAGTTGTTTTTAATGAACAACGTTTATGTCGCATTCCACTGATACGACTGTTTGCTTGTATGCTCAACTGAGACTTAAGCGTTTGTCGGTATCAGGGGAATGGATAAAACATCGCCCTCTTAAGAAAAAGAGTGAAAAAATATTTGAGTTGAACAAGATTTAATTGCGCAAAGGCAGAAAAAGATATTGATGTGAGTTGAATATTTTTTAGAACATTTTTAAGATTATTCAGTGAATGAGAATAGGACACCATCTGAGCTGTACGTCACAGACTGTCCTATTCGAGCCGAGCGGGACGTACGTCACACTCCCTCTTTTTCATTCAGTTTTTTAGAGTTAATTAATTAAAGCGAGAATAAGCCACCATCTGAGCTGTACGTCACAGACTGTCTTATCCGAGCCGAGCGGGACGTCGTCACACTCCCTCTTTTTCACTTTAATTAATCAACTGATGACTTTTCAATTAAAGCGGGGATAGTCCACCATCCGAGACGTACGTCACAGACTGTACTATCCGAGCCGAGCGGGACGTACGTCACACTCCCTCTTTTCCACTTTAATTGAAAAAATCAACGTTTTAATTTTTATCTAGAAAGAGAAACGAAAATAAACAAAGTCCAGAGATTAGAGATTAGAAGAGTACCGGATGAAGAAGGTGAGTGCGTATGGATATGATATGCATGAGAGATGTAGTAATAAAGCATCACAATTATATATAACATTTAATTCAATTAAGCGTCATAAATAATAAATTCTAACATAGTCCCTAAAATATCGTTAAATATAAAATTAAACGAAGAAGGAAAAGAGAACGCAAATATGAACAAAATGGGCCAAAAAGGCCCAAAATAGCTTCAGCCTAGCAGGGAGCGCAACCAACAGAAAGGGGGGTTAACCCAGTAAAATAAAAAAAAAAGAACAAAAAAAAAAAAAACAAAACTGGGCCAAAAGAATTAGGCCCTATCCATTTCAAACCTGAATCGGACCGGGTCTGACGGGTATAACCCGTCCCGGTTTTTGACCCGTTTCAGAAAAGAAAAGAAAAGAAAAGAAATAAATAAAAACGTGTCAGCCAATCGCAGGCTGACACGTGTGCGTCTTCCTCCTCTCAACAAATCGGCCGAGTCACTGAGTTAGCGACTCAGTAACCTCCATTGGAGCTCGCGAGTCAGTGACTCGGTCTCAACAACCAAACGCCAAACAACACAGAAACAGGCAAACGAATAATCAATCTTCTGCACTTTCGAACGTAGATTACGAATCCGCCATTAGTGTTTCGAAATAATGCGTTTATCATCACGAAAATAAAAGGAAAAATTTCGGATCTAAATGCTTTTTTTCAGAAACGAACGCAAACAAAGCAAAAATAGCTGATTCTGTTCGTCTTTAAGCCTTTAACACATATTTCATACCAGTTTTCACAAATCAAACAACTAAAACACGATTTCAAATGATTTAAACGAAAAAAAAAGTTTTCGGATCTACTGTTTTTCTTCAACCAAAACGAATAACAACAACAATCAGTTTATATACATGAATATGACTACGAATCAAGAAGAAAACGAGAGAGAATAGTCCGAAATTGTTCGATTTCAACCTTTGAAGGTTTGGTGGTTTTGATTCTCGGACGCGTGCGATCTGGGTTCGTTTTCGCCGTTTTCAAACGCAATTGATGAAGAAATCGAAGAGGGAATCGTGTCTAAAGCTTCAATTCATGTCATAATCATATTTTGGAGTTTCAATTTTGGGTGGATTTGAGTTTTTGAGAGTTAGGGTTTGAGGGGATTTGGGAATGGGGCGCGCGGCTGGGAGAGTAGTGAAAGAAGGGAAATGAATCTGATCTCCTTTTTGTGACTAGCCCTTCTCTAATTGGAGGGTTGGTTTATATACCCCCTCCAATTAGGGTTGGGGTTTTTTGTATAAGAGGTAAAATTTTGGGGTATTTTTATAGAATAAGAAAATGGGGAAAAATAGTAATTATTTAAAATGAGAAAAATATGTAAGGGACAAAAAGGTGAGATGGCAAGTGATGATTGGTTAAAAAAATGTAAAATAAACTTATTAAAAGATAAAGGTGTAAATAATTTCTAATAAGTTTGTAAAAAGCAAGTAAAATGGAAAAAAAGGAAATAAAGCCTAAAATTTAATAAAAAACTAATTTTAATATTTTTACTTATAAATGGGGAAAAATAATTTGTATTAACTGAGAACTAATAAAAATGCAAGCATATAAAATTTCCTAAAATTCTTTTTTTGGTATTTCTCATAAAACAAAAATAGTTTTCAAAATAAAGTATTTATTTTAAAAGGTGAAAAATTAGGGTATTACAGCTGCCCCTATTTAATTATCTTATACCCTAGTGCACCAATGACTTGCGTCCTTGCGCACTCCTGGTAAAAGGTAATTAAATACAAATGCCCTAATTTTGTGATGTGAAAGTGACGCAGTGAGCTGAATGCTGATGGGAGATGAGGGTAGAAATCATACCTGAGGTCATTAGGAACTGAATACCTGAGAATGAAATGATCGTCTCCCGTACGGGTGCTTAAATCTTAGAAATGAGTCGTCTCCCTCCCGGGTGCTTTAACTCTAAACAAACTGATCTTCTCCCGCCCGGGTGCTTGGATCACAAAAAGAAAAAATTGAATCGTCTCTCGCCCGGGTGCTTAAATTCAGAAATAAACAGAGTTGTCTCCCGCCTGGGTGCTTTAACTCCAAATGAAAAATAAACAGATCTTCTCCCGCCTGGGTGCTTGAATTCAAAAATATACAGAGTTGTCTCCCGCCCGGGTGCTTCAACTCCGGAATAAAAATAAACTGATCTTCTCCTGCCCGGGTGCTTGAATTAAAAAATAAACAGAGTTGTCTCCCGCCCGGGTGCTTTAACTCCAAAAGAAAAATGGACTGGTCTTCTCCCACCCGGGTGCTTGAATCATATAAAAGAAAAAACTGAATCGTCTCCTGCCCGGGTGCTTTGATTCAAAAATAAACAGAGTTGTCTCCCGCCCGGGTGCTTTAACTCCAAAAACAAACTGATCTTCTCTCGCCCGGGTGCTTGAATCATGAAAAGAAAAAACTGAATCGTCTCCCGTCCGGGTGCTTGAATTCAAAAGTAAACTGAGTTGTCTCCCGCTCGGGTGCTTTAACTCAAAAAGAAAAAAAAAACTGATCTTCTCCCGTCCGGGTGCTTGAATCATGAAAAGAAAAACTGAATCGTCTCCCGCCCGGGTGCTTGAATTCAAAAGTAAATTGAGTTATCTCCCGCCCGGGTGCTTTAACTCCAAAAGAAAAATAAACTGATCTTCTCCCGCCCGGGTGCTTGAATCATGAAAAGAAAAACTGAATCGTCTCCCGCCCGGGTGCTTGAATTCAAAAGTAAACTGAGTTGTCTCCCGCCCAAGTGCTTTAACTCAAAAAGAAAAAGAAATGATCTTCTCCCGCCTGGGTGCTTGAACCATGTAAAAAGAAAACTGAATCGTCTCCCGTCTGGGTGCTTGAATTCAAACATAAACAGAGTTGTCTCCCACCCGGGTGCTTTAACTCAAAACTGATTCTGATTTTACTCCACTGACGCTTGATGTATCTTTGGGTAAAGAAACTTGCTGGGAGTCAAAAATTGAACATTCTGGCATCATTCTAACAAAGAATTCACAAGATTACTGTTTGACCATTATTTTGCTGAGATACATGTTATCCCAATCAATTTGTAATAGATGCAATATGATATCTTCATTGGGAAGCTGGTTCTGAAACCAACTTGCTGAGGTACTGAGTAACAACTTCATTGAGACTTCAGCATGCTTGGTGACTTATTGAGATCAAATGATTTATCAAACGATTCACTGGGGATGCTGTGCATAAACAAACTTTGCTGGGGAAACCGTTTAACACACGATTTACTGAAGTACGGCATTCCACCCATCTTATTTGAGATAACCATCTCGAACAAATTATTAGAGAGAGGGTCTATTTAACTTTTCTGACCGGGAAAGTTGTATGTAGACCAATCTACTATAGATAATGCTTTGTTGAATTATTCACTGGGGAAAGGATCATCAACCCTTTCTGGTAGGTGTATAGTGTTGATCTATCTGATAAGGATGAAACTTTGTTGACCAACTTGATGAGGACTAGTGATAAGGATAAAAATCAACTAAGTTCACTGGGAGATTAAAGATTCACCAATCGTTCTTGTCAAAAAATTACGGTTCATCGTCCGTCTTGCCAGGGAATTAGGTCCATTAACCTTCTTCGTTGAATAAGAGATCCAAGTTCGCAACCTGTTAAAACAACATTTTGAACATGTGCTTCATGAATGCATGATTGTACATCTCTAATGCCTAAATGCAGAACTAATGCAACTGAAATATCTGATCATATGCAGGATTTTGTGTGATTATTTTGATGCATGAATCTAAATGCATGAATGCATGTATTTGTATGTATGAACTTTTGAGTTTTTGTTAAGGAGAGTTTGAGTTTCTCGGCACCGAGAATCTGAGTAATTCCAATGAGGTAAGATCCCAAGACAATGACTGTTCTTGTTGTTGGGCAAACGTTCAGTCAAATTTCCAAAAAGGATAGCAACTTTCTTCATGAAATGGAATCAAGGGATTGCCATGAATTTCTGTATATGGATTGGGGCATTGTATTGTACGCCATTGGTTTCCCTCCAAACATTTTTAACTTCAAAACAGTTTGCTATCTTCAAATTCTTTTTATTCACAATGTTTAAATGCTTTATTTGTCAAAAATAAATAGCTCTAATGCACACAATTGGAACACAAAAACAGGCTAACAAACAGATAAGTGAAAACGAGAATTTTATTAATTGCACGAAGTGCGGAAAGTTTTCCAACTGGATGCAAAATCCCTTGAAGAGGTAATTGCAAATTGAAGCTAAGATAATGGCAATGAAAATAAATGAATTCCACTGAATCATAACAATGCCATCCTTCTGCATAATCTCAGGTTTACAAGACCTTGCTTTGGAGAAAAGAGGCTGGACCAATCTTTTCCATTTGAAGTTCCGATTTCATGCAGAGTCAAGTATCGCAGTCCTATGCCCTTTCTCTTTCTTGTTTGTTTGTACCCTTCTTTTGGCACAGTATTTCTTGACTGCATTAGAGTTCACTGAGGATGGAAACTCATCTTTCTCCACGAGTTAAGGCTTCACCAGAGAAAACCATTTCCTGAGTGCATCTTCGTGAAACAGGTAGTATAAAATTTAGCACCGAATCACCTTCCTTGAATTATCTTGGACGACTTTCTTATCAAATGCCCCCTTGGCTCTTTGTTGGTGCAACAGACCATGACACAAGGCTGTCATTCTCTTTTCTTCAATGAGGTTGAACTAATCAAGCTGGATATGAACCTACTTTGCTTCTTCAAACTTAGTTTTTTATCAAGACTCTTAAATGAAGAAATCTCAATTTTCACTGGGAATACAACTTCTATTCCACGAACTACTAACAAGTGAGTTGCCCCTGCTGAGGAGCGAACTGTGGTTATGTATCCATGAAGTGCAAAAGAAACATCTGACGATTGTCCTTGTATGTCTTCACCGTCTTTTGATGCTTTCGGAGTCACTACTCAAACATGTGATATTGATGGTTCTTAGTAGCATACCGAAACAGTTATACTCACTTGACATTTTGCCATAGGCTTGCAAGAATTCTAGGCAACTAATCAAAGTTCAAACTCATGCACATTTTCGAGGTCTTTGACGGTTATAACTTGGCTTAGGTAAGGGTGGGACATTTTTTTGGAGAAAGTAGGCTTGTTTTTGGAGTTAGGCATCCACTACTCTTCCAATTCATATCGTGCAACATTTTATTTGGGGTACCTTTGATGAACTTGAACGAGAAAAGTCTTCTATTGTGAAGAAACCTAATATTTATGTATTGGTTCCTTCCTATTGCTCTTTTGGCCTTCAATCTTGTTATCTTTTTCATTCTCTTTTTTTTTTGTCGAGACATAATTTCTTTTGAAATTTGTGATGAGTCTCGTCTCTTTTCTATATTTTTATGTGATGGCTTTTTTTGTATACTGCCTAAAACTTTTGATGTTGGTAGTTCTATGATCAACCTTGATTTTGATTGTTGGTAAAGACAAGAATATTAAAGCTTCTACCTAACACCAAGGAGGGTAAATAGGTCTATAGGCTTATAATGTGGTTTGTCACCGAAACAAAAAGATATTTCTTTTTCTGGCTCAAAGTTGGTTAAGCAAAGGATAATAATATTTGTAAGTGTGGCTTGAAAGGCTCTTGGTACCAAGAAAAGTGCCTCGATGTGCATAGGTCCAAACCAATTAATCAGCAGAGAATTAGTGCAAGTTCTAGAAAGATGTCAAATGCCCCTTGTCATTGACAATTCGATCTCTTGTGTTTTGCAATAGCTTGAAGACATATGAGATGATCAAGGCACACTTAACGTATTGCCCCATGATTTTTCAACCGAAGGGTATGACCTTGTAACAGAAGGTGCCCCTTGGGTAATGACTGTAGTTTTCCTTCACAGCCTTAGGTGTCTGACTTCTTTTCCCTTGTTCATCAATCACCAGATCGATCACATCCACTGGTTTTTGACGACCTTGAGTCATTTTTGCTTTTGAAACAACTTATTCCACTCTTCTTTTCATGTCCTGTAAAATTTTCTCTTTTCCTCATCAATCCCAGATCGATCACATCCACTTGTTCTTGATGAGTTTTAGTCATTCTTTGCTCTCGAAGCAACTTGACCAACTCTCTCTTTCGTATCATGTTGTGGGGAGGCGCCCAGTTTGACATCTTTACTTTTTCAGTTCCTAGATCGATCACATCCACTGGTCACCGATGAAGTTCAAGCATTTTATGCTCTTGTTCCAACAGTCAGACTTACTCTTCGACAAAGTTTGCAACCCAAAACCATAATGAATTACAACATTATTATGATTCAAAGGATTCACTTTTGAATGATGATTTTTATTATTTTAATTTGATTGAATGCAAAGTGTTTTATGATATGCAAGAAGTTATTGCCATTTTATTGTTATCTTTTTAAAACTATAAAAGAAGAATAAACAAGACAGAAATTGTGCACAAAAGTACTTTTTATTCATTGATAATTAAAACATTCAAACAAAGTAACCCTTACAAGCTCACCCATTTGTCTCGGGCGTGACAAAGGATGTTTTGAAAAAAGTAAATAGTGTGTCTGAAAAACACAGGTGCACCCTATCTTGGCTTTCTTCACTAGTCTCTTCATCCCTTCTGATAGCAATTTGGTTATCACTGAAAACCAACACTAGAAGAACTTGCTGAATGCCCCCATGACTGTTTATGTTTCACGATTGGCTTGCCTCCCTCGAAAGACAACAACTTCTTGTTGATTAGTTCTTGCACCTTGTACTTGAAAGCCGTGCAGTTATCAACAGTGTGACCTCTAGTACCAGCATGATAATCACAATTAGCATCGACATCATACCAAGATGGAAACGGTGCAGTCATAGGTTTCAAAGCTTTGGGTTTCACTCTTCCACCACGAAGAAGATAAGGAAATAGTTGACTGTACTTCATAGGGATGAAATCAAAGATCTTTTTAGGCTTCCTTTGAACTTGTAGTATTCCCATCAGACTCGCATCTGCTTCCGTATGCCCTTGTAACTGTTTACCCTTCACAATTGGTTCACCTTTCTCAAAGGACAACAATTGTTTGTCACAAAGTTCTTGTACCTTGTACTTAAAAGATCTACAGTTATCAGTAGTATGCCCCTCAGTTTCGGCATGATAATCACACTTAGCTTCGGTGTCATACCAATTAGGGAATGGTGCAGTTAATGGGTTTTGAGCCTTAGGAACTACTAATCTAGTTTGCACAAGATAAGGGAGGAGTCGACTGAACGATATAGGGATCGGGTCAAAAACCTTTCTAGGGAGTTGCTGAGCTAATTGTGTTTCCATCTGGCTCACATCAATTTATAAAAACCTTGACGGCTGATTATTTCCCAAATGTGGCCTACCTTCCTTAAAAGATAAAAATTTAAGATCCATAAGCTCTTGCACTTTGTACTTAAATGCCTGACAATTATTGGTGGAATGACCTTCAATACCAGCATGATAGTCACATTTAGCATTAGCATCGTACCAGGCTGGCAACGGTGCAGATTTGGGTTTCATACCCCTCGCAGTTTCCATTCCGTTATGTACCAGATAAGGAAGAAGCTGGTCATACGACATAGGAATCAGATCAAATACCTTTTTAGATTGTGGTGGAATCTCCTGTGCTTGTTGATTTTGCATATACACAGGATTCGCTCTAACAGAGTATTTAGGAAACTGTTGATTATGTGTTGCAGCCAAACGTGAGTACACGATCTGAACCGGCTCTACTGGCAGGGTCTTGTCAACCTTGGGAGTGGTTTCATTCATTCCATTTTCTTCCTTAAAGGACAACAATTTCTTGTCAAGAAGCAATTGTACCTTGTATTTGAAGGACTTGCAATTATCAGTGGTATGTCCCTCAGTTCCAGCATGATAATCACATTAGCTCTAGTATCATACCAAACCGAAAACGGTGCGATCATAGGCCTCAAAGGTTTAGGGACCACCATACCACTATGTATCAAATAAGGAAGCAACTAACTATATGGCATAGGGATGGGGTCAAAAACCTTCATAGTGTGTGGAGAGTTCCGTTTTGATGGTGTCTGTTGATTTTGTTGAGACACATGATTCACAGGAACTTCAGGAGGATATCCTTGGAACTGCTGATGCTGGGATGCAGACAAGTAAGGATAGGGAAGGCAGGGAGACTGGATAGGTACCGTTAGCGGAGCCTTGTCAACTTTGTGAGTGACACCACTTGTTTCTTCTTCCTTGAAGAACAGTAACTCTTGATCAATAAGCTCTTGAACTTTTCGTTTGAAATCTCTACAATTTTCAGTGGAATGACCCATTGTACCCGCTTGAAATTCACATCTAGCCTGGATATCATACCAAGCTGGGAATGGTGGATACATGGGCTTCAGGGCCACAGGAGTTACAAATCCATTATGCACCAAATAAGGAAGAAGTTGACCATATGTCATAGGAATTGGATCAATGACCTTTCTAGCCTGATGCTGAGTCTTTTGTGATCTCGGCTGTCTTGAGAGGATATCAGAATTATTGTTCCTTAGCCCTTGAACAACCTGAACACTATCTTGAGGGGTACACCCAACTGGTACACCAAAATGTGACCGTGCCCCAACTGATCCTGAGGGTCCTCCTTGAAGATTCAAAACAGTAGGAACCGCAGCTTCAGCCACAACTGGTTGTACCGGCATATTCTGACTAGCCAACATCTTAAGTATCAAATCCTCCTTACCGCTTAACTGAGCTACCTCGCTTTTCAAGGCGTTATGCTGACTCTGCCAATTTTACATGATGTGGTAAGAGATCTTTCTTGTCCAAATACCGGTGTCGGGAAGGTAACTGTTGGAATGAATAAATGAAGGTAAGATTTTTTGTGATTGAAAATTGCATGATTTTTTTTGTGAATGAAAATGCATGATTTTTTAATGTGAAACTTTTCTCATTTTTTCGTAAATGTATGCAAGATGAATATGCATGATTATTTTCATGAATGCATGGATGTGCGAATGCAATGCATGTACGGATCCACTGTTGCACAATGTATCATTCGGCAAACTTGATCTCAAAATCACACTTTTTCAACAATTTGGTCATTTTCAAAATGGAACCTCTGAGGCCAAAAGTCCAAAGTTACCTGTAACCCATCCCTCTCACATGTTGTTCTAAGGTTTGACACAGTTCCGAAAAATGTTGATTACTTTTTCCCAAAAAGCAACCTCATTTGGGCGAGATTATAACACCAACTGGATGAGTCGACATTATAACCTCGACGCGGGTTCTAAACGTCGGTCCCTAGACAAAAGTTTTGGATGCCTAGACTGGATAACACGGTCCCCAGAGTCGCTGACCCCACATGGTCTACATGGCGCTCAACGTGACGTACGTGCACGGAACCCACATATTCCAAGGAAATCTTCTCTGAGCGGAATTTTTGTGCCAGCGCTGCCGTGATGTACGTCACGTAACCCAACACAAAAACCCCTAAACTAATCCTAGCTTTTCCTCCGGTCCGGAGATAGACCAAACACACAGTAACCAAGAACCAAGCCATGAAGGCAAAAGAGAAAAAAAGGAGTAGAAGAGAAGACAAAGCCAACAAATCCAGATAGTTCAATATTTTGCAGTAAAGTAAAAGATAGGAAAGATACGGCTAACCTGGAATAAGCAAACCAAAAAGCCCCAAATTAGGCTTAACTCACTAATCATATGTCCCCAGTGAAGTCGCCAAGCTGTAACACCCGGCGCAAGTACAAAATAATATTGCAATGAAGCCGCCACCATATTTTATTTATCCCGTGAGGGGAAAGGAAAATAATGATAAAACCTTTAAGAGTCGGGTTCGGGAGTTGGTTATATGAGGGGAAGACGTTAACACCCCCTCATATCCGTTGTACTCAACGGGAACCATTTGAGGAAATTGGTTTGCATAAACAGAAATTAACCGCATACAAGAAAAGATTACCACATATTGAACAGAAAAGGGAAAAAAGAGTTTTTTATTATTTGGCTTGACGAGATTAAGATCTCGCTCCTACGTATCCCCCAAGTACAATGAGGAAGTCAAAGCTCACGTAGTTCTTTCTGAAAAAAAGTTTGTTTGTTGGTTGTTTTTAATGAACACCGTTTATGTCGCATTCAACTGATACGACAGTTTGCTTGTATGCTCAACTGAGACTTAAGCGTTTGTCGGTATCAGGGGAATGGATAAAACATCGCCCTCTTAAGAAAAAGAGTGAAATAATAAAAAATTATATGCAATATCCCCTAACTCAATATCCCCTAACTCAATTTAAGACGGTATAAAACTCTCGCTAAAATTATATTATGCGGCAACTTTTTTTGCGGCACTTTTAACCCTCGTTAAAATTATATTTTGTGATGGTTTTTATTTCGACGGTTCTGTTTTGTGGTAGTTATATTATGGTTGATGTGTCCAAGGGGTATTGCAAAGAATCTCACATTACTGGGGAAGATTCTTAAAAAAACATTACAAAGGTATTGCAAAATTGGTCAATTATTTTTGTATATATATACCTCTCAACACTCGAACATTTAGGGCTTTAATAATCAATTTGTCCATATGAGTTTGTATGTTTTTGGTTTTCGTTTCTATATATTGTTTTTGGGAAGTAGTCCCTAAAAGATCAATTATTTTGGTTTTGTTCCGTGACGTCAAAGTCTGTTAAAAAAATGCGGGCAAACAGAGGATTACGTGGCAGAGAGGGACCATGTCCAAATATAGAATTGTCGAGAGGGAACTAAATCCAAAACAAACAAAATTGAACTCAAAAACATATTTTCCTTCTTCAATTCAATTTTGTTTTTTTATATTTGATCCCTCTCCACAATTTTATTTTTGAATTTGGTCCCTCTATTAAGCATCATTGTTTACACATCGTCTTTGTTTGCCATGTCACACCCTGCCACGTGACTCTCTTTTTGCCTCATATACATTTTTTTTGACAGACTTTGGCACATTGTCTTTATATATATACCTCTTCTTTTTCCCGTCCTTTTCCTTTATTTTTCAGTCAGTTTATATTCCTAGTTTAATAAACTGTAACGGTATTTCCACACCGGGAATCCGTTACGAATTTTAATTATGTATTTGCATCAAGAATTATGTACCAGTTATTTCCAGCAATTCAATTTCAGTTTTCAGATTAATTATTTTCCCCAGGTTTTTATGCGCTTTATTTATTATTTAATTAATATGTCTTATTTAATTTACTGTTTTTATTTAATTGCTTCTTCTCCTATGTCTAGCTAAATACCTTGATATCGGTATGTAATTTTAATTCTCCGTAGGGGATTTAGTAATGATTCGGCGCGTTAATAATTAAAACTATTTTTCTGATTCTGGTTTCAAATTTTAAAACAATTTATTTAAGGTTAAGATCAATAGAGCGAGAGTTTGAGGTCTTAATCAGATAGTGGTTTTTGGATATTAATCTTTGAACGAGCGAGAGCCACGTTAGGATTAATTAGAACTAATTGGTTTTTAAAATATACTTTCAAAATTAGGTGGTAGAAAAGTGATAGTAAAACTTCTAGTGGAGAAAGTATGGTTTTTATAAATAAAACGAGAGTGTGAGGTTTAAATCTTTAAACCGAAAACGCTCTACTGAAAAATAAATCCATTTTACGCGCGCCGTTGATTTTCCGAATCCCCGATGGTTAATTAATTACATACCGATATCCCACTTCATCATTAAATTAAAATCTTTAGTTTTAAACTCTAAAATTCTTAAAATCCTAAAACATTCCCTAGCCTTAGATTTACACCGTTACAACAGAAATACGGTAGTTCAACTATTGGTCCCTGTGGATTCGATATCTTTTAAAACTACACGACGAGACTGTGCACTTGCGGTCATTCAAAATATTTTTGATACACAAATCGTCGATCAAGTTTTTGGCGCTGTTGCCGAGGATCAATTAAGTCGATATTGTAACTCCGTTGTTACACCGTAGAGACTACGGCATTTTTAATTTTTAAACAAAAGATTTAAAATATATAATTTTTTTTTTGAATAAATCCCTTACACTTAGATTTAAATGTATATACCCAAACCTCTTTTATAATGACTACCCCCAAGGTTTAAATTATCAGTTTCAAACCCCTCCGTGTTATGACGGACAATACCTTAACTCTCCCTATAATTCTCATTCTCAGTTTTTCGAGGAACTAGAGGAATCCGTAAGTCCCCGCCTTATAGCGTTATTGGATGAATTCATCGAAACATCCGCTAATGCTAGGTTTGAGCTTAAATTAGCAAGATTTATAGAGATACAAACCCTCGAAAATGAAAATACTAGGCTACGACATCTCGAAACTTATGAAAAACCTAAGTAAGCTGAACGATATGGTCAATACCATTGCGACCCACTCTGAATTAATGGAGACGCGAATCTCCCAGCTCGCAAAATCAGCTTTAAGACTCTCTCATGAGAGGCACGTCGATGTTGTAGAAAACATTAGTGAGAATGAGAATGAAACCCCCCCAATCAGAATAATGACGAATTTATTGAGAGTTTCTGTAAGGAAATGGTGGAACTCGAGACACCTTTGCTGACACCACTCCAAAGAGAGGTTGTAGAAGAGGTAAAGAAGGGAACACTTCTTGTCCTCCCTTCTCCCAGTAAACCACCGATCTTTATCCCTCAAGGGTTAGTAAAAGCTAAATTAGACCCCGATCCCCAAGCACGTGAAGAGGTAGAAAAGTTAAAAACCAATAAGCTTTTGGCCGGTAAGTCAAATAGGAAGAGAAAATTCGTGAAGAACAAACACAGGGAAATAATTAGTTCAAAGCGAGTAAAGGTAATATTTGAGATGATGGACCAAAAGGTTCAGTCAAAACAGAAAAACATAGTTGAAATCGTACCGAAGCCAGCACCTCGAATTGATAAGTTTTCTTTTTCCATAACCTATAAAAGAAAAGAAAAATGGGAGGAATTTGAACCACCCTACTGTTGTACCCCAATTTTGGACCTAACAAATCCAATTTACTTTTTCATTCATAAATAAATAAATAATATAAAAATATAGATATATTTTGCCTTATATGTTTATTCATTTTTTTTATGTCCTTTTATTATTATTAGCATTATTTATTTTTATGGTTATTTTATAAAAAAAATATGCATATAATTAAAAATTCTTATAAAAAAGTTATTTCCATGCATTTTTATTGTTTTGTTTTGATTTTACAAATATTTAAAATTTTAAATCAATTTTATTTGCTTTTATTTTAATTTTCCGTTAATTAGCGTAAAAGCTCAAAAAACGTCAAAAAATATTTTATTATCATACTTATCATTTTTACACCTATTTTGAGTTGTTAAAAAATTATTACTTTATTACAATTTTTAAATTACTTTTATAGCATTTTTACTTCATTTTTTATTCATTTTTTATCTTTACCTCAAAGTTTTCCCAAAATGGCAAAAGGGAATAATCACAACCTAGACCAATCATGATTTGCCACATCACTACATCTATATCATTTATCTTTTTTTTCATTTTTTTATTCTAAATCAAAATTACTCCCTTTTTATGAGATTACCTTTTTAACCCTCTTTTATTTTGATCTCTCAAAAATACCCTACACCCTAATATCCCCCTATATATATCCCCCTCATTTTTGAGAGGGGGACTTAATGACACATAACCCTAATTTGCTTTCATCAGCCGCTCCATTCCCCAAAATCACAAAAAATATCAAAACCAAAATAAAAAGAAATAACAAAAACGCGTGAGGGTTGGTTTGTTTTTTCATTTCTCAGAAACCTTGAAACCTTTCCTCTTCTTCTTCATTTCTCAAACATAGAAACAAAACCTTTTCTTCTGTCCTCTCTTTTCTCCTTCCGAAACAGAACCCCTCCTTCTTTCTCTACTCTCAGTTCCAAAAAAAACACGAATAAAACCAAATCGAACGCCACTAAAAGGTTATGATGGTTTGAGACTAAACCAATATCGTTTTATATGTACGTTTCTTTGCGATTCGAGTTTAAACAGTACTCGAAATCGCTTTATAATTTGTCTTTCATTACTAGATTGCCTTTGTTTCTGTTTGAATATTTCGGTTTGGATCTGTTTAACATTTATGTTATTTCTTTTTCCTTTCTCTCCGTTTTGTTTTTGGAAATGTTTTGATACTGTAAGATTTGAGTTTCATCTAATCTCCCACTATGAAATCAGTCCATAGGTTCAGGATTAGTGGGAGGAAACGTTAAGAATCGACTATCCGATTGAAAACTTTGGCTCATATTTAACAGATCTAGGGTTTTATCTTTTTTTTTACTTTTGAAGTTTTTGTGTTTTTTTTTTGGGTTATTATTGCTACTGGATTTGCGAAAAAAACGGATAAACGGATTTGAGACTGGTTTTTGTTTCCTTCCCTTTTGTTTTTTTTCTCTGTCTATGTTTGTTTGATTTGATGCCATGACGATCTAAGTCCTCTTCAGAAAACTTTCACTGTGAAATCTGTGAATAGATTCACAATCGGTGAAAGAGGACGTTAAAGATTGAGTATCATTCTGGCGTTTTCTTTTAACCTTGATTCAGTAAGTACCAAGCTTGTGAATATTGTTATGTTTCATCCTCCTTCTCTGATCTGTTCTGTTATTGGTTAACTCGGGGTGTGATTTGAGTTTCTAGGACTATGTCTGTGGATTTCGTTTGCAAATCCAAATACAGCAAGATGAAACGATGAACATCACTTATTCGTTAACTATTATGGCTTTAAAACCGATCGTTTGTTTTTTGGGTTCTTTTTCTTTCTTCTGTTATCCTGATACTACGTTGTTCTTCTTTCCCTCTGTCATATACAAAGAAAAAATATAATAATAAATATAATATAGACCATTTTTTTCCAAAATAAATCACAACCATTGATTCTTAACTTTGGACTCATACAGTGATCCCAAGATCTGATCAGGACAGTCTGATCAAGATCAAGTGGAAAGTATTTGTTGAATCATGGTGCACACACACACATATGATCAAACTGGTTTTGTCTGGTCCAATTAATGGACCAAAATCGAACCGGATCGGTCTAAAAATTAAACCGGGTTCAATCAGTTGAACCCAACAAACCGTTTTATTATCCACACCCCCTCTTTTCACGATTTATTTTTTTCATAATAGTTTTTCTACTATCTGCACCCCCCTGTCATTTTTTTTTATGTGCTGATTTCCTTTCTTTTCTCTTATTTGGTTCAGATTTTTTATTATTATTTCATTATCTAGTTTATTTCTTTACTTTGATTATTATTTTGTTAGTCTATGTTCTTTTGTTTCATTTATGACATTTAAATTTCTATGGAATTTATTTTTTAGTCATTTATTTTTTATGTCATCATATTATTGCATATTGTTATTTGTTAAGTTGATTTATGATTTGGACTTAAATTACCCCCTTGCTTATTGGAGACGGACCTAGGAATGAGTAAGATTAGGACTTAAAAACCTTAGTATAGTTAGTATAGTTTTAAGTAAGTTTATTTAATTCATCGGACTTGTATCTTTTAGGTTTGTTTAATTTTGCATATCATTCGAATGTTGCATTCATTCATGTTTATTTTTCGCAAAATACCTTAGAATGTAATTAGGCAAAAATGTTACCCCAAAGTGGATGTAGAAACTTGCATTGCATGCATCTTTATTCATTTCCAAAGGGATACGAATAGTAAAGTCCTTAGAAAATAATAGAAAACAAACAAACATCTTCTCTCTCTCAAATAAATTTTCTTTAGTCCAATAAACCAAAATTAGTCGCACGATTAGATTTAAGTTTACTTTTTCAAAACACTTTAAATTTTGCTTTAACCTTCTCTTCTCAATCCAATCTCCACTTGCACACACTCTTCTATCTCTACAACTTCTCCCTCTAATTCTTACTACTTCTCTCCCATTTCTTCACATTAAAAATAAGTAAAAAAAGCAATAAACTAGAGGTTACTATAGGCACTTAGGATGCTAAAACCTTCCCTAGGCCCGAACTTAGAATTTTTTTAAACGGTTTTTGATACTTTCCCCTCTTTGGAAATGAAAGATCACTGTAGTGGTGGAAATCCCAAAATCCCCGCAACAGAAAAATGGCGACTTCACTGGGGATCCTCCTTAAGAGGGTTAAGCCCACCTAGTTTTATTGCTTTCCTAAGTGCTTAAATGATTTACTTATTATGTCATGGGTTTTATGAGAGGTGAGACAAGCACAATACCCCTGCTTGAGAGAACAAATAGGATAATTTTTGTAGTGAAGTCATAGCGGTTATGTATAGAGTAGTTTGTGCATAAACGCAAGTGATATGGCTACGCTTGGGTGGAGGGTTTATGAGAGGTGGAATAGTCGACGCTAGTAGTTGTGTTGGCGACGCCATCTTTTGTGGATCCCGAGAAGCTCAAGGACCTTTTAGATACATATAACTCATCTTGGCCTTTTAGGATGTAGCGCGATGGCTAAAGTCACGAGTAGTTTTGGCTTTGGTTGTTCCGCGATGCTACGCCCAAACGAGACTTTTCTTTGGATATTTCAGTGAGCCATGAGTAGTTATGAGCACATGGTATTCAAAAGAGAAGTTGATGACCTTGGGAATTTCTTAGAACCCGGTTACGAATGTGAAGAAAAACCATAGTTCATACCTTTTTGGGCGGCTTACCTTTTGACCCCAACCATATGTTATCTTAAACCAACCATGTTTGCTTGTGTTTGTGCCTGTTGCATCATCACATATCATTCATCCATGCATTCATGAAACTCACTTTTCAACACATCTTTCAAAGGATCTAAAAAAGTATTTGTGATGTCATAGATATGGACCTTGGAACTAGGAAGACAAAGAAGTTCACTTTTAGGAGACCAAATTTGACAAGATTGAAGGAGCTAGGATCGCACATACCGTTTTGTGATGGATTTCAACATGAGTATGGAAAACTGTTGGACTTAATTGAAACAAACATACCCGAAGGACTTCTCAGCACTCTCGCACAGTTTTATGATCCGGTTTACCATTGTTTCACATTTAGAGACTACCAACTTGTTCCAACTTTGGAAGAATATGCTTATTACATGGGTTTGCCAGTGAATGATAGAATTCCTTACAGTGGTTTGGAAAATGTCCCCAAATCCTTGAATATTGCTGCTGCTCTTAATCTTAATGTGTCGTTGGTGCATGATAATTTGGTTACTAAAGGAGAACATTATGGGTTGACTGCCAACTTTCTGTTTGAACAAGCTTTCAAGTATGTCGAAGCCATGAGTGTTCTTGTGTTTGAAGCTATTTTCGCTGTTCTGGTATATGGGTTGCTACTATTTCCAAGTGAGGATGGTTTTGTGGATCTCCGAGCAATTCAAATTTATTTGATGAAAAATCCAGTTCCTACTTTGCTTGGTGATACCTATCACGGCCTACACAGGATCCCAAAGAATCATGCCTTTCACCTACAAAGACATAGGGTGGTACTATGACTGCTATGATAAAGGAGTATTCATTTACAGTTGTGGAGAGTTCACTAATATACCTCTTATGGGTACACAAGGAGGAATCACTTATAGCCCAGCACTTGCCGGACGCCAGTTTGCTTGTCCTATGTTAAAAGCTCCCGATAATCATCTGCTTTTCAGTGAATACTATGACAATGATGATGGGAATTTGCTCCTAAGAAAGAAGTTTGCAAATGCTTGGAGGACTATTGTTAGGAAAGGAAGGAACCATTTGGGAAAAAGAGACTGTATTGTTGCTCAACCATATGTCGATTGGGTTATTGATAAAGCCAAGGGACTCAAAATGCCTTATGATCTTGAAACACCTGTACTTCTGTTGCGGGGAATTTGGGATTTCCACCACTACAATGATCTTTCATTTCCAAAGAGGGGAAAGTATCAAAAACCGTTTTTTAAAAGAAATCCAAGTTCGGGGGTTGATTACGCCTAAGGAAGGTTTTAGCATCCTAAGCGCCTATAGTATCCTATAGTAACCTCTAGTTTATTGCTTTTTTACTTATTTTAATGTGAAGAAATGGGAGAGAAATAGTAAGAATTTGGAGGGAGAAATAGTATAGAGATAGAAAAGTGTGTGCAAGTAGAGATTGGATTGAGAAGAGAAGGTTAAAGCAAAATTTAAAGTGTTTTGAAAAAGTAAACTTAAATCTAATCGTGCGACTAATTTTGGTCTATTGGACTAAAAGAAGTTTTATTTGAGAGAGAGAAGATGTTTTTTGTTTTCTATTATTTTTTCTAAGGAATATTTTATTCGTACCCCTTTGGAAATGAAAGATTCGCATTCGTTTGTTTTTTAGTGTTTTGATGGAAAGCGATAAAAATAAAATGCATGCAATGCAATTTTTTACATCCTCATGGGGTTACATCTCGCCTAAATACATTCTAAATTCTTGCGAAAATTTAAACATGAATGAATGCAACATTTGAATGCAATGCAAGAAAATAAACAAAACTAAATTACAAGTCCGACGGAATTAAAATAAATAAACTAACTAAACTAAACTATTTTTTTTAGGTTCTAACGCTAGTTATTTTCTAAGGTCCGTCTCCATTAAGCTTGGGTTCAAATTAAGTCCAAAATCATAAATCAAAAGTATGAATAATATTCAATAATATAATGAAATAAAATGACTAGAAATAAAATGTAAAGAAAATAAATGACATAGTTTATTGCTTAGAAAATAATATTCAATAATATAATGAAATAAAATGACTAGAAAATAAATGTAAAGAAATAATATTCACTGGGGATCCTCCTTAAGAGGGTTAAGCCCACCTAGTTTATTGTTTTCCTAATTGTTTACTTGTTTAAAACTTTCATGTTATGGGGGGTATGAGTTGAGATAAACTTGTCCCGAGTTTGAGTGAACCATAAGATAGGTGTGGTACGATCATAGTGAATGGGCGAAAGTAAAATACATAAACTAAATTGCATAATGTAAGTAGAGAAAATAAAAATGAAAATAAAATAAATAATAAGAAAATAAAAAGAACTAACTAAAATAAAAAAATAAATTAATTTAGAGAAGCAAAAGAACTAAAAAAAAACTGATTAATAAAAGAAAGAAAGAAAAAAACGTGTGAATTAATAACAATTAGGTAGGGGGTGAGAAAGTAATAAAGGGGTATGAACAGTAAAATGAAAAATGAAAAAAATAGAGGCCCGAAGCCCAACACGCTTGAATCGGGCGTTTTTGCCTGGACTAGACCGGTTCAGGCGGTTCAATCCCATGATTGAACCGAACCGAGTCACAGGATCCTGTGCGGTTCAGATGTGCGAGTCCATGATGCACTCTCAGATCATCATCCTTTGATTCTTTTTAGACGCGCTGAAATGATCATTGAATCATGCGATCCAGATTTAAAACGGAAATCAAACGTACGAGATCAGAAGTTATAAAATGAAGTGTATACCATGGTCGATCTTCTAGATCCGGACGAGTCACTGACTCAGTGACCGAGTCAGGACTCGTCCGTCATGGATGAGAGCTTGGAAGCTTCAAAACTTAACCAAAAAACGCGTATAAATATACTAATCGACTCGTTTTCTCACGTAGATCATGAATCTAAGCTTAGTTTTCGAAAAAGGGATCTATATTTTCAAAAACGATAGTTCAAAGTTTAGATCTAAAAACTTAAAAATAAATTGTACGCGAAATTGATGGAAAATGATATGTGTATCAGATTCCTTGTGTTTTCGCGAATTCAATAAGCCAAGAATCAGTAAAAACGGAGCTGTAAATTGGTAGAAATCGTCACCTCAAGTTTGTATTTGATTTGGTTCGGATTCACCGTTTTTTACTCGATTTGCTTGCGATTTGTATTGTAATTCGTGTTCTGAGTTGTATGTGAATGTTGTTTATTGAGATTTTTGGAGTTTTGAAGGTTGGTGATGATGATGAGATCGAAACCGAGGGAGTTTTGAAGGAGTGTATGTTGGAGTGTTTGTGTTGTGATGTGTTATTGCATCCGAAACGAAAATGGGGAGGAATTATGAGTTTTGGTGTTTGAAATTGTTTTGATTTGGTGAAGGATTGGAGAAATGAGAAATGGTTTTTTTTTTTGTGCTTGTTGATTTTCTGGAAACTTGAAGAACAAACACGTTCTTCCTTTCTTTTTTTTTATTTTTTTATTTTTTATTTTTTGTTTATTTGTTTTTGATTGGTGAGTGAGGAATGGATTTTTTAGGAGTTGGTGAATGAATGGTGTGAATGAATGTCTAGGTGTGAGTGAGTGATGTGAAGTTTCTTTTATAGAAGAAAATTTGGGTTAAGGGATAGAAGGGGAATAATGAGAAAATGTGAGATAATTGGGTAAAAATAGTAGAAAAGAGTAATTTGATTAAAAAGAAAAATAGAAAATAGAATAATGATGGTAAAAGGGTGAGGTGGAGCAATTTGATTGGTTAAGATAGAAAATGGTTTTTTTTTATTTATTAAGAAAATGGTAAAGATAAAAGAATGAGATAAAATGGTGAGTCATAGAGATAGAGCAACTAGTGCTCTACTCTTTCCTCCTCTTGGCATATTTTTTAAAATAAAATGTAAATGATAATAAAATAAAATAAAATGTGTATAAGTGAAATAAAAATGTATTTTTTCATATTTTTGAAATATATGGAAATGAAATATAAAATGAACGTGAAAAATAGAAAACGCTAATTTTTGATATTTTTAAACTTTTACGCTAATTAAAATAAAATTAACATCATGAGCTGCAAAAAAAATTATTTTTTTTGACATTTTTAGAATAAAGCGTAAAATAAAACCAACAACTATTTTTTTTATATTATTTTGACTTTTTGGAAAATATGAGAAAAATATGAAAATGTGCAAAACAAATGAAATTGAAACATATATAATAAAAAAGTAAATATTTTTATATTTTTTTATGATTGTAATGCGAATCGGATTTGTAGGTCCAAAATTGGGGTACAACAACTTCCTCCGCCACTGCCAAAGGACACAACCGAGGCTGCCTCATCTTCAAATTCTACACCACCTCCAATCACCGCGTCTACTGAAGCTGCTATGCTCAAAGAGTCTTTGGCCAAGATGAAGGCCGAAAGAGAAAGTTGGAGGAAGAAATTCATAGCGACCGAACGTGAAAAAAAGAAATTAGAGGAAAAGGAAAGAAAGTCGTTTGAAGATCTTTATCATGTTGAGAAAACTGAAAGAGAGATTTGGGAATATACTAGTAATGGGTTCGAAGCTGAAGTGAAAAGATTGAAGAAAGAAGCAAAAGAAGACAAATGGATGATCAATTGGCAAGAAACGAAGTTGATGGAAATGGTAGATGAAGTTGAAGAGCTCAAGAGACAGAAACAAAGTGGCTAGAAGATCAAGTTTGAAACAAGGGACCAGTGTTTTTTTTTATTATTCAGTTTGTGTCAATCTATGTAATGTTTAAAGTTTCAGTGGTTGTAATGTGTCTTTTCGTGTATTTTTCGTTTCTCTTTTGTAATTTTCTTTTCAGTATTATGTGTGCTCAAGTTTGATTGTATTTCGTCTCTTTATATTAATGAATTAAGGTCCTTATTTTATGACAACATTGTGCTTTGAGATCCTTTGAGGATGAAGATACGAAAAAACAAAACATAATATTCACGTCATCTTTGCATAACATATCATGCATCATCTGCATTTATTTTCCGGTTTTTTCAAAGATTCTGAGTCTTTCGTTCTTTCAGATCCTGGCCCGTCGCATCCAATACAAGCCAACAAGATTCTACTACACACGTGCTAACAGGAAAAGAATTATGGAAGAGGAAAATGCTCAACTTGATGAATAGGTTAACACTCTGCAAGCTGCAGTTACTAAGCTTACTTCCATGGTGGAAGCACTTACTGTTGCGAGGCCTCCGCCTCCACCTCCTCCAGTGCAAGCTCTGAATGTTCTGATACCCGAGAATGTCCAGGTTTCTGCTCCTCAGGGTCTGTTACTATGCCTCAGATGACCTCTGCTATCCCACATACAAATTTTGAGCCAATTTTTTTCATCAATCACCACATACATATATAAATCCATACTGGAAAGTTTCATTTGATTTGCTCGGGTAAATTCTATATTTGGTGCTACCTATTTGTTGGCTTGCCTGCAATGACTATTGCTCCCGCTACTATGAATGCACTTCCAAATGAGACAGAACCTGTGTACTATGTTGAGAATATGATGCCTTTGAGTCCTAGAGATGGTATTCAAGACCAATTTGAGGAAATGCAGCGAGAAATCTGTGCTCTTCGCGGATAAGACCTGTTTGGAAAAAGTGCTCACGAGATGTGTTTGGTCCCTAATGTCCAAGTACCTCCGAAATTCAAGATACCTGATTTCGAGAAGTACAAAAGGGATTCTTGCTCCCAAAGTCATCTGATTATGTATGCTAGAAAGATGTCTGCTCAGAAAAACAATGAGAAACTGTTGATTCATTTCTTTCAGGACAGCCTGACTGGTGCTGCTTTGAAATGGTATATGAGCTTAGACCGTGAGAAGATCAAGTCCTTCACTGATTTGTGTTAAGCTTTTGTGCACCAATATAACTACAATTCTGATTTGGCACCCGATAGGGATCAGCTTCGTTCTTTGTCCCAAAGGGAACGTGAAAGCTTCAAGGAGTATGCTTAGAGATGGCGTGGACTGGCTGCCCAAGTCAACCCGCCTATGGAGGAAAAAGAGATGACAAGAATCTTCCTGAAAACACTTGAACCTTTTTACTATGACAAGATGATTGCAAGTAATCTCCGTGATTTCACCGATGTAGTGGAAACGGGAACACGTGTCGAAGAAGGAATTAGAGAGGGTCGTTTTGTAAAAGATGCTTCGGGGTTTAATAATGGTAAAAGGTATGGTGCTGGTTTTGGTAAGAAAAAGGAGCCAGAAGTGAGTATGGTCGCTCATAACGGGCGTAGAAAGAATTATCATCCACAGCAACAGCACGTCGCTGCTATTGCACCACTTGTGAACACTGGCTATCAACAAAGGCCACAGAACCCGCCTCAGATTAACTATAATCATACACAGGGACCTCCCCGATACGATCCAATTCCAATGAGATATGCTGATTTATTGCCTGCCTTGCTTGAGAGAAAGTTTGTTCAACTTAGACCACCGCTGCTAGTGCCCGAGAAATTGCCGTATTGGTACAGGTCTGATCTTACCTGTGCCTACCACTCTGGAGCGCCTGGTCATGATATCGAGAACTGTTATGGTTTGAAGAATGAGGTACAAAGGTTGGTCAGAACTGGTGCCCTGAAATTCAAAGATACCAATCTGAATGTGCAAGTGAATCCACTCCCACCTCATGGGGCTGCTAATATTAACATGGTACAAGTTGATTCTGGTCATTATCGAGTATTTAATGTTCGCCAGATTAAGGGATCATTGGTTCATATTCATGTCAGTTTGTGTCAGTTGTCTTACTTTCAACATAATCATGCTGCTTATATGATTTGTCCAAGAAATCCAAGGGGGTGCCAGAAAGTGAAGGATGATCTGCAAACCTTGCTGAATAGAAGAGAGGTGGTCATTTCTTACAAGAGAAAAGAGGAAGGAGAATCTGATAGTGAGTTTGAGTTTGATAGCAGTGACGATGAGGCTTTTATGATTGTTATAGAGTTCGTTGATACTGGATATATTGAGTTGCCATATAACAGTCAAGAATGTGTTGATGAGCCTTTGGTGATTTGTTTACCAGGTCCTGTGCCTTTTGAGTCTTATAAGGCAGTCCCGCACAAATACCAAGCTACTATGATGAATGACAATGAAGAGGTTCCGATTCCTGGTTTGACATCTGTTGCAAATGTTGTGGGCTCGAGTAAGATAATGAGGAGTGGCCGTGTGTTGCCACCAGCTACTTTGAAGAAAGTGAATCCTCCTGTGAATGAACCATTGGTGGTAGATAATTCTGAGGCAAATGTTGTGAGTAACAAGAATTCAGGTCTGTCTGATAAATCTGGTGTTGTTTCTGATGTTGTGGAGGTTCTGAAATTAATTAAGAAGAGTGAATACAAGGTGGTTGATCAGTTGATACAAACGCCTGCCAAGATCTCTATCTTATCGCTTTTGTTGAACTCTGAAGCGCATCGAGATGCGTTGATGAAGGTGTTAGAGCAAGCTTATGTAGATCATGATGTGACTATTGACCGTTTTGGAGGCATCGTGGGGAATATCACTGCCTGTAACGCTTTGAGTTTCAGTGATGAAGACCTTCCTGAAGAAGGAAGAAGCCACAATCTTTCCCTTCATATCTCTGTGAATTGTCGTCATGATGCTCTGTCCAATGTGCTCATTGATACTGGGTCCTCTTTGAATGTGATTCCGAAAGCTACCCTTGATCAGTTAAGCTACAAAGGCGCCCCGATGAGGCGTAGTGGGATGGTTGTTAAAGCTTTCGATGGGTCGAGAAAGATTGTTATGGGGGAGGTTGACTTACCAATCACTATTGGGCCGCATACATTTCAGATCACTTTCCAGGTGATGGATGTCAATGCAGCGTACAATTGCTTATTGGGTCGCCCTTGGATCCATGAAGCTGGTGTTGTAACCTCAACTTTACACTAGAAGTTGAAATTTGAAAAGAATGGCAAGATTGTTACTGTGGGGGGCGAACAGGCTTACTTGGTGAGTCAGTTGTCGTCGTATACAAGTATTGGTGCTAGTATTATTGATGGGACCCAATTCCAAGGATTGTCTATTGATGAGGGGCCCAGTGCTAAGAAAGAAAGTGTTTGTATGGCTTCTTTGAAAGATGCGCGACAGATGCTGTTGCATGAATCCACTACAGGCTGGGGCAAACTGATAGAGTTGCCAGAAAACAAGAACCGAGAAGGTTTAGGTTTTGTTTCGAATAGTAAGGCTCCTAATTCTGGCAAAGTTGATAAGTTTATTGAGGATACGTTTAAGAGTGCTGGTTTCATTTTTTCGGTTTTTCCAGATGTTAATGCTGTGGATGAAGAGAAGCCCGAGGAGGGTGTTGGCTTAGAGGTGCATGGAGGAACTAGCTACAATTGGAGTGCCGTGGATGTTCCGTTTGTTGTCTCTTACTCTGAGTAATGATCCATCGTCGTTTTTATTAAAATCTTTCATTCTGCCCAAGATGAAAGTATGCGTTTTTTTTAGGGCCTATGTTTAATTTTGAGTATTCCTTTCGCTCTGCCCAAAGCAAAAGATGAACAATTGTCGGGTTTTTGTTTTAATGAAATCATCAATGAAAAAGGATATTTTATGTCCACTCTATTGTGCATTTAGTTTTTTCTTGCTTTTACCTTTTTCTGGAATATGGTAACACAAAAAACATGAAAATATATATATCTCTTTTAAAAAAATATCTGCATAAATGCTTAATTCTTTTCATATATTTCTAAAATCAAGCATAAATCATATATGCAGATTGATTGTTGATAAACCCGTTGAACACAATGAATCTATGCTCTTTCCCAACTTTGAATTCCCTGTGTTTGAAGCTAAAGAGGAGGATGATAATGATGTTCCTGATGAGATTACCCGGTTACTTGAGTACGAGGAAAGAACCATTCAGCCTCATGAAGAGCCTATTGAAGTAATTAATCTGGGTACTGAGAAAGACAAGAAAGAGGTCAAGATTGGTGCATTGTTAGAAGCCAATGTCAAGGAGAGATTGATCGTACTCCGCAGAGAATACATGGAAGTGTTTGCTTGGTCTTATCAAGACATGCCAGGGTTGGATACCGATATTGTGGAACATCACTTGCCGTTGAAACCTGAATGTCCATCAGTCAAGCAGAAATTGAGAAGAACACATCCTATTATGGCGGTGAAAATTAAAGAAGAAGTTTAGAAGCAGATTGACGCAGGTTTCCTGGTTACGTCTGAATACCCTCAGTGGTTGGCTAATATAGTACCCGTTCCGAAGAAAGACGGCAAGGTCAGAATGTGTGTTGATTACAGAGATCTGAACAAGGCCAGTCCAAAGGATGATTTCCCTTTGCCTCACATTGATATGCTAGTTGATAATACTGCAAAGTCCAAGGTCTTCTCCTTCATGGATGGTTTCTCTGGTTACAATCAGATACAGATGGCTCCAGAAGATCGAGAGAAGACTTCGTTCATTACACCATGGGAAACTTTCTGTTACAAAGTTATGCCGTTTGGATTGAAAAATGCTGGTGCCACTTATCAAAGAGCAATGACTACCCTGTTTCATGATATGATGCACAAGGAAATTAAAGTTTATGTTGATGATATGATTGCCAAGTCTAATACTGAAGAAGAACATGTTGATCATCTTCTAAAGTTGTTCCAACGGCTAAAAAAGTACAAGCTCCGTTTGAATCCCAACAAGTGTACTTTCGGTGTCTGATTTGGAAAGTTATTGGGGTTTGTAGTTAGTCAAAATGGTATTGAAGTGGATCCTAACAAAGTGAAAGCCATTCGAGAAATGCCTGCACCAAGAACTGAGAAACAAGTCAGAGGTTTCCTTGGTCGTTTGAACTATATTTCCAAATTTATTTCTCACATGACTGCTACTTGTGGGCCAATATTCAAACTTCTCCGCAAAGATCAGACAATAGTGTGGATAGAAGATTTCCAAAAAGCTTTTGATAGTATCAAAGAGTATTTGTTGGAACCTCCTATTCTGGTTCCTCCGGTTGAAGGAAGACTGTTGATTATGTATCTCACTGTGTTAGATGATTCTATGGGTTGTGTACTTGGATAGCAAGATGAAACTGGAAAGAAAGAACATGCTATTTATTACTTGAGTAAGAAATTCACAGACTGTGAGTCTCGTTACTCCATGCTTGAGAGTGCTTTAGCTTGGGCTGCCAAACGTCTCAAACAATACATGATCAATCATACTACTTGGTTGATATCTAAAATGGATCCAATCAAGTATATCTTTGAGAAACCCGCCTTGACAGGAAGGATTGCACGTTGGCAGATGTTGTTATCAGAATATGACATTGAATACCGCACTCAGAAAGCCATCAAAGGGAGTGTTCTTGCTGATTATTTGGCACACCAGCCAATTGATGATTACCAGTCCCTCAAGTTTGACTTTCCCGATGAAGATGTCATGTATTTGAAGATGAAAGATTGTGATGAACCATTATTTGGAGAAGGCCCTAATCCTGAATCTAGATGGGGTCTGGTTTTTGATGGAGCTGTTAATGCTTACGGCAATGGAATTGGTGCTGTTCTTATTACTCCTATGGGTAGCCATATCCCATTCACCGCCAGGTTGCTGTTTGATTGTACAAACAACACAGCAGAATATGAAGCTTGTATTCTAGGCATTGAAGAAGCTATCAATTTGAGAATCAAGATTCTTGACATCTATGGAGATTCAGCTCTTGTGGTTAATCAGATCAAAGGAGAATGGGAAACTCGCCACCCTGGCTTGAGCCCATACCGAGATTATGCAAGGCGTTTGTTGACTTTCTTTAACAAAGTAGAGTTGCATCACATTCCCCGTGATGAGAATCAGATGGCAGACGCTTTGGCTACTTTGTCCTCATGTACCAAGTGAATAAAGAGAATGACTTGCCTCGTGTTAGTATTACACGACTTGAAAGGCCTGCTTATGTGTTCTCAGTTGAAGAAACAATTGATGGCAAACCTTGGTATTATGATATCAAGAATTTTCTACATAACCAAGATTACCCACCTTGGCATCTAAAAAGGACAGGAGAACTTTGAAGAGATTATCTCACAGTTTCTTTTTGAATGGTGATATTCTGTACAAGAGAAATTTTGATATGGTTTTACTCCGATGTGTGGACAAGCTTGAAGCTGATCAATTGATGTATGAAGTACATGAAGGTTTTTTTGGTACTCACGCTAATGGGCATGCAATGGCTAAAAAGATGTTGAGAGCTGGTTACTACTGGATAACCATGGAATCTGATTGTTGCAGATATGTGAGGAAGTGTCACAAGTGTCAAATCTATGCTGACAAGATACATGTACCACCAACTCTGTTGAATGTGATGTCTTCTCTTCCTTGTGGGGCATTGATATGATTGGAATGATTGAGCCAAAAGCTTCAAATGGTCATCGTTTCATTCTAGTGGCTATTGATTATTTTACCAAGTGGGTTGAAGCAGCTTCCTACGCAAATGTTACGAAACAGGTGGTTGTCAGATTTATCAAGAATCATATCATATGCAGATACGGTGTCCCAAACAGTATTATCACTAATAATGGATCAAATTTGAACAATAAGATGATGAAAGAGCTGTGTGATGAATTCAAGATTGAGCATCATAATTCTTCTCCTTACAGACCTAAGATGAATGGTGTTGTTGAAGCTGCAAACAAGAACATTAAGAAGATTGTTCAGAAAATGGTTGTCACTTACAAAGACTAGCATGAGATGTTACCTTTTGCTTTATATGGATACCGTACTTCAGTTCGTACATCGATTGGGGCAACTCCATTTTCTTTGGTATATGGTATGGAAGCAGTACTCCCCGTAGAGGTTGAGATTCCGTCAATGAGAGTTTTGATGGAAGCAGAGTTGACAGAGGCTGAATGGTGTCAGAACCGGTATGATCAATTGAATTTGATTGAAGAAAAGCGCATGACTGCTCTATGTCATGGACAATTATATCAAAACCGGATGAAACAAGCTTTTGACAGGAAAGTTCGTCCTAGGGAGTTCTAAGAAGGTGACCTCGTGCTCAAAAAGGTTTTGTCTTTTCAACCTGATGCTAGGGGCAAGTGGACTCCTAATTATGAAGGCCCATATGTTGTCAAGAAAGCATTTTCTAGTGGGGCCATGATTCTTACAAACATGGATGGTGATGAACTCCCTCGTCCAGTGAATGCAGATGCAGTCAAGAAATACTTTGTCTAAAAAAAATCAATCAAAAAAAAGAGAAAAAAAGAAAAGTGTATATAGCCCGTCAAGCTGAAAACCTGAAAGGGCGGCTTAGTAAAAAAAGAAGGCGTCTTGGTGAATCGAAAACCCGAAAGGCGGTTCATACAAAAATGAGACATAAAAAAAAAATGTATACACTTCCCGGTAGACTGAAAACCTGAAAAGGCGGTCTAGGCAAAAGTAAGGGAAACAAGACAAAGTAACTGCATTCACTCGAGTTCAATCACTTGGGGCATACGATGGTTATAGAAGAAGTTTGTTGATCAGAATCATCCGTACTTGGAAGTTGAAGACATAGTGGAATTCAAAAGTTGTTAGGGAGAATAGATTTATTGTGTTCAATGTACCCTTTCCATATTAAATACCAGTTCCAACTTTGTAATGGTCCATGGAATCTCGCCATTGGCAGATTACCATTCTAATACATGATTTTTAGCCTATGCCTCATTGTTTGAAATTCTTGTTTTATTTTTTTAAAATTTCTTTATGATTTGATGATTACATTTAAAATGAAAAAAGACATATTTCAAAAACAAAATAATAATTTGATAAAACAAACGAATTTATGCGCTTTTGATTAAAATAGCGATGTTTCTTTACTCTGAATAAGATACAAGAAGAAAGAATATCCACAGCTATTCCAATAGTGGTTAATTCTGATGTGTGAGTTTAATTATAACAAGGGTCATGTCGTTTGAGAAAAGGGTATATCCCCTAGGAAAGTTGACAGTGTTGTTTTGAGTATATCAAGTTTGAATACAGATCATTTGTTTAAAACGGTCATTTCCCCAGAGAAACTGTTCCTTTCCCCAAGAGGAGTTCTCTTGCTTCAAGCTACAGTAATATATACAATTGGTTGAGATATTTCCAGTTATAATACGAAGTTGGCTTGTGTCTTCGGTTTGGTCACTTAGTCTGTCATCCAACGATCAATGTTCAATAAATGTTCACAATATACATACATACATACATGCATTCATACATTCATGCACATCATTTACATGTATTGTATACATTTACATCATTCATACATTGTTACATCATATACATGTTTTTTTTGTCTCTTTTGTCTTGTCTACGGCTACAAAATAGAGTCGGGATGGGCATGTTGTTCTTCCTAATTAGAGTGTCAGCTTAGGCAGATAAGCGCGTATCTCTTGTTTCGAAAACTCCCCACTAGACTCCTCCCTTGTGGAGGATGGTTGTTTCAGTTTTCCTACAACCAAAGGAAATTCCCAGTTGAATTTATTCTTCAATGGGACACAGAGTCTTGCTTTACAGTTCCCCTCCGGTTTGTCCCCGGATTGGACATCATTCGGAACAACAAGTGACAACTATCCACACAAGAAGCTTGTATTTTACCAGATACACTTTACTTTTCCTCAGGTGGTTTTATCCCCGGTGAGCTTTACAAACATTATACAAAAGGTCATACAAATCTTTTCTCTTTACACAAAAGACATACAAGTCTCATACAGTTCAACCTACCTATGTTACTTTTTGAAGTACTCCGTAGAGTTGTTTTCTCCCCAAGTGGTTTGTATTACCTTTTTTACATCACTGTCAAACGGATGATAGTTGATTTTCAAATGGTTGTATGTCAGTGCATGTCATTCCAGCTATCGGTCAGTCGATAGCTGGTTGATTTAAATGTTGTGTGTCAGTGCATAACATCCTTCTTATCGGTCAGTCGATAAGTCTATTGATATCAAAAGTGTTGTATGTTAGTGTACAACAATCCAGTTGTCGGTCAGTCGATAGTCTGTTGATTTAAATGTTGTGTGTCAGTGCATAACATCCTTCTTATCGGTCAGTCGATAAGTCTATTGATATCAAAAGTGTTGTATGTCAGTGTACAACAATCCAGTTGTCGGTCAGTCGATAGTTTGTTGATTTAAATGTTGTGTGTCAGTGCATAACATCTTCCCTATCGGTCAGGCGATAGTTTATTGATATCAAAGTGTTGTATGTCAGTGTACAACAATCCAGCTGTCGGTAAGTCGATAGTCTGTTGATTTTCAAATGGTCGTATGTCAGTGTACGCCATTCCAGTTGTCAGTCAGTCGATAGTCTGTTGATCTCATAAATGTTGAGTGTCAGTGCCAACATTCTTTGCTGTCGGTCAGTCGATAGTTGATCTTATAAGTATTATGTGTCAGTGCAGAACATCCTTCTTATCGGTCAGTCGATAAATCTTTTGATATCCATTGGTCGTATGTTAGTGTACGCCACTCCAGCAGTCGGTCAGTCGAATAGTCTGTTGATTTAAATGTTGTGTGTCAGTGCATAACATCCTTCTTATCTGTCAGTCGATAAATCTTTTGATATCCATTGGTCGTATGTCAGTGTACGCCACTCCACCTGTCGGTCAATCGAATAGTCTGTTGATTTAAATGTTGTGTGTCAGTACATAACATTTTTCCTATCGGTTAGTCGATAGTTGATCATAAATGTTTGGTGTTAGTGCATAACATTCCTGCTGTCGGTCAGTCGATAGTTTTGATTTTCAAATATTGTGTGTCAGTATACAACATTCTTGGTGTCGGTCAAACGATAATCAGTAACACTCTTCCCCAATGTTTGCCTAAGTTCCCTAGAAGAGTTCATCCTCAATTGAACTAAGGGTATATCTTGTTGTTTCTCCCAATCGGGCCATGTTCTGTTCTTCCCCTGTGGAGTCTCAACTGTCTCTTTCTTTGTTTATCTTTCATGATATTCGTACCAAAAAAAAAAAAAAAAAAGGTCAATATCTTGCATACATTTGCATTTTGAGCATAGCTAGAAGATTTTTAGGTCCAAAAATGGTGCACGTCTTATATTTAAGTCTCTTCAACGACGTCTAGACAAAAATTTACTTTTCATATCTCCTGTTGAAGAAACTTAAATAGGGCAGCTGTTGTACCCAATTTTGGACCTAACAAATCCAATTCACTTTTTCATGCATAAATAAATAAATAATATAAAAATATAGATATATTTTGCCTTATATGTTTATTCATTTTTTTTATGTCCTTTTATTATTATTAGCATTATATATTTTTATGGTTATTTTATAAAAAAAATATGCATATAATTAAAAATTCTTATAAAAAAATTATTTCCATGCATTTTTATTGTTTTGTTTTGATTTTACAAATATTTAAAATTTTAAATCAATTTTATTTGCTTTTATTTTAATTTTTCGTTAATTAGCGTAAAAGGTCAAAAAACGTCAAAAAATATTTTATTATCATATTTACCATTTTTACACCTATTTTGAGTTGTTAAAAAATTATTACTTTTATTACAATTTTTAAATTACTTTTATAGCATTTTTACTTCATTTTTTATAAATTTTTTATCCTTACCTCAAAGTTTACCCAAAATGGCAAAAGGGAATAATCACAACCTAGACCAATCATGATTTGCCACATTACTACATCTATATTGTTTATCTTTTTTTCATTTTTTTATTCTAAATCAAAATTACTCCCTTTTTATGAGATTACCTTTTTAACCCTCTTTTATTTTGATCTCTCAAAAATACCCTAAACCCTAATATCCCCCTATATAAATCCCCCTCATTTTTGAGAGGGGGACTTAATGACACATAACCCTAATTTGCTTTCATCAGCCGCTCCATTCCCCAAAATCACAAAAAATATCAAAACCAAAATAAAAAGAAATAAGAAAAACGCGTGAGGGTTGGTTTGTTTTTTCATTTCTCAGAAACCTTGAAACCTTTCCTCTTCTTCTTCTTCATTTCTCAAACATAGAAACAAAACCTTTTCTTCCGTCCTCTCTTTTCTCCTTCCGAAATAGAACCCCTCCTTCTTTCTTTACTCTCCGTTCCAAAAAAAAACACGAATCGAACCAAATCAAACGCCACTAAAAGGTAATGATGGTTTCGTACTAAACCAATATCGTTTTCTATGTACGTTTCTTTGCGATTCAAGTTTAAACAGTACTCAAAATCGCTTTATAATTTTTCTTTCATGACTAGTTTGCCTTTGTTTCTGTTTGAATATTTCGGTTTGGATCTGTTTAACATTTCTGTTATTTCTTTTTCCTTTCTCTCCGTTTTTTTCTGGAAATGTTTTGATACTGTGAGATTCGAGTTTCATCTAATGTCCCACTATGAAATCAGTCCATAGATTCAGGATTAGTGGGAGGAAACGTTAAGAATCGAGTATCCGATTGAAAACTTTGGCTCAGATTTAACAGATCTAGGGTTTTATCTTTTTTTTTTTACTTTTGAAGTTTCTGTGTTTTTTTTTTTGGGTTATTATTGCTACTGGATTTGCGAAAAAAACGGATAAACGGATTTGAGACTGGTTTATGTTTCCTTCCCTTTTGTTTTTTTTCTCTGTCTATGTTTGTTTGATTTGATGCCATGACGATCTAAGTCCTCTTCAGAAAACTTTCACTGTGAAATCTGTGAATAGATTCAAAATCGGTGAAAGAGGACGTTAAAGATTGAGTATCATTCTGGCGTTTTCTTTTAACACTGATTCAGTAAGTACCAAGTTTATGAATATTGTTATGTTTCATCCTCCTTCTCTGATCTGTTCTGTTATTGGTTAACTCAGGGTGTGATTTGAGTTTCTAGGACTATGTCTGTGGATTTAGTTTGCAAATCCAAATACAACAAGATGAAACGATGAACATCACTTATTCGTTAACTATTATGGCTTTAAAACAGATCATTTGTTTTTTGGGTTCTTTTTCTTTCTTCTGTTATCCTGATACTACGTTGTTCTTCTTTCCCTCTGTCATATACAAAGAAAAAATATAATAATAAATATAATATAGACCATTATTTTCCAGAATAAATCACAACCATTGATTCTTAACTTTGGACTCATACAGTGATCCCAAGATCTGATTAGGACAGTCTGATCAAGATCAAGTGGAAAGTATTTGTTGAATCATGGTGCACACACACACATATGATCAAACTGGTTTGGTCTGGTCCAATTAATGGACCAGAACCGAACCGGACCGGTCTAAAAATTTAACCGGGTTTAGTAAGTTGAACCCAACAAACCATTTTATTATCCACACCCCCTCTTTTCTGGATTTATTTTTTTCATAATAGTTTTTCTACTATCTGCACCCCCTTGTCATTTTTTTTTATGCGCTGATTTCCTTTCTTTTTTCTTATTTGGTTCAGATTTTTTATTATTATTTCATTATCTAGTTTATTTCTTTACTTTGATTATTATTTTGTTAGTCTATGTTCTTTTATTTAATTTATGACATTTAAATTTCTATGGAATTTATTTTCTAGTCATTGATTTTTTATGTCATCATATTATTGCATATTGTTATTTGTTAAGTTGATTTATGATTTGGACTTAAATTAACCCCTAGCTTATTGGAGACGGACCTAGGAATAAATAAGATTAGGACTTAAAAACCTTAGTATAGTTAGTATAGTTTTAAGTAAGTTTATTTAATTCATCAAACTTGTATCTTTTAGGTTAGTTTAATTTTGCATATCATTCGAATTGTTGCATTCATTCATGTTTATTTTTCGCAAAATACCTTAGAATGTAATTAGGCAAAAATGTAACCCCAAAGTGGATGTAGAAACTTGCATTGCATGCATATTTATTTTTACTGCTTTCCGTCAAACGCTAAAAAACTAACTAAACGCGAATCTTTCATTTCCAAAGGGATACGAATAGTAAAGTCCTTAGAAAATAATAGAAAACAAACAAACATCTTCTCTCTCTCAAATAAAATTTCTTTAGTCCAATAAACCAAAATTAGTCGCACGATTAGATTTAAGTTTACTTTTTCAAAACACTTTAAATTTTGCTTTAACCTTCTCTTCTCAATCCAATCTCCACTTGCACACACTCTTCTATCTCTACAACTTCTCCCTCTAATTCTTACTACTTCTCTCCCATTTTTTCACATTAAAAATAAGTAAAAAAAGCAATAAACTAGAGGTTACTATAGGGTACTATAGGCACTTATGATGCTAAAACCTTCCCTAGGTGTAATCAACCCCCGAACTTAGAATTTCTTTTTAAACGGTTTTTGATACTTTCCCCTCTCTGGAAATGAAAGATCACTGTAGTGGTGGAAATCCCAAAATCCCCGCAACACCTACGAACGGAAGAAGAAAAAGAGTGAGGGATATGTGAGAGCACTTGATAAGTGGCCATGGAAAGCCGTTGAAGGCAATTTAGGGAATTCATTCCTGAAGGTGCCACCATGAGTGCAATAAAACACTGGTCTGTCGAGCTACCAACATTAAACAAAGCGCTTGGTGGGAGACAACCCAAGTTTTAGTTAGAATCTATTTTCGAAAAGAAAAGAAGAAAAATAATAATAATAATAATAATAATAATAATAATAATAATAATAATAATAATAATAATAAATCGCCTTGAACACCGTCGTAGTGGCTAGGACCGCATTATTTGTTCTCCGCCAGCCTAGGATTTTCTTTAAATTTACCTGCTTTAGAATAATAAATCATAGACATTTTTCTTTATAAGTAGTTTAATTTTATTTCCAGAAAAATTATCAATAACCATCGTTTCAATTTCTATTTGGAATAAATCATGAAATAATAAAATTCCTTTGAGAGATTTTTCTGCTTCTATTATGTTCTTGTGTCTCCAAATGATTGCCTCTATGATAATTATTCTCTGTGATGGTAGTTCTAATGAATACTTACTTTCTTGGTACAATAGAAATTGTGTGCAAGCTGTGTATTTCTTTAAGGCAGGTACTATGTTGAAACTTAAAAATTACACGCTAGAAGACAAAGAAAGAAAGCAAAATCAGAAAAATTAGACTTGTGGCGCCCGCCACAAGCCCATGGCGCCCGCCATGCCTGCAAAATTGAAGTTTTGCAGCAATTTGCTTCATGTACAGAGCGCGTGCATTAATATTTGACTCCTTTGAATGGTCTTTGTCTGTTGCATGCATTACGTAAATTGAAGAATATCTGTGACTTTGACCATGTAGTAACTTTCTCTCAACCATTTCTCAACCACACAACATTAAATCCCACTAAATTTCTCCTATAAATTCACTCTTCACACACTACACAAACCATCCACTTCACATAACACTTTGCATTTCACACAGAGCTATTTCTTCACTATTCTCTAGAGTTTTCAAGCTAAAACCATGGCACAAAAAGAGTGCGAAGTTGAATTCCGAGATGCAGCACAAGCAAAGCTATTCTGTGCTCTCATGAAGAGGGAATACGAAGCCACAAGGTATGCTGACGAGCTTTGTTTAACTACTCTAGGACTTCTTGATAGTGTGACTTATGTGCTCAAGCTACTTAAGCTTCATCATTTCTTATCTTTTCATGATCCTACTAATGTATAATTAACTGCAGAATTTCTTAGTTCAATAATTGTTAACCCCACCCCCAATTGAGTCCAATTTCACATGTTTAACAAAGAATACAATTTTAGTTTTGATGAATTGGCTCAGTTGTGGGGTTGGTATCATGGAGGAGGCGTTGTGGGTGATGTTCCCACCACTTTGCGATGGCGAGTTGCTGCGAAGCAATTTTGGTGGGGATTAACGGGTAAGCAAACCGATAGTTTTGAAAGCAACAAAGCTTCTTTGATCCTGTAACACCCGGCGCAAGCACAAAATAATATTGCAATGAAGCCGCCACCATATTTTATTTATCCCGTGAGGGGAAAGGAAAATAATGATAAAACCTTTAAGAGTCGGGTTCGGGAGTTGGTTATATGAGGGGAAGACGTTAACACCCGCTCATATCCGTTGTACTCAACAGGAACCATTTGAGGAAATTGGTTTGCATAAACAGAAATTAACCGCATACAAGAAAAGATTACCACATATTGAACAGAAAAGGGAAAAAAAAGTTTTTAATTATTTGGATTGACGAGATTAAGATCTTGCTCATACGTATCCCCCAAGTACAATGAGGAAGTCAAAGCTCACGTAGTTCTTTCTGAAAAAAAGTTTGTTTGTTGGTTGTTTTTAATGAACAACGTTTATGTCGCATTCCACTGATACGACAGTTTGCTTGTATGCTCAACTGAGACTTAAGCGTTTGTCGGTATCAGGGGAGTGGATAAAACATCGCCCTCTTAAGAAAAAGAGTGAAAAAAGATTTGAGTTGAACAAGATTTAATTGCGCAAAGGCAGAAAAAGATATTGATGTGAGTTGAATATTTTTTAGAACATTTTTAAGATTATTCAGTGAATGAGAATAGGACACCATCTGAGCTGTACGTCACAGACTGTCCTATCCGAGCCGAGCGGGACGTACGTCACACTCCCTCTTTTTCATTCAGTTTTTTAGAGTTAATTAATTAAAATGAGAATAAGCCACCATCTGAGTTGTACGTCACAGACTGTCTTATCCAAGCCGAGCGGGACGTACGTCACACTCCCTCTTTTCACTTTAATTAATCAACTGATGACTTTTCAATTAAAGCGGGGATAGTCCACCATCCGAGACGTACGTCACAGATTGTACTATCCGAGCCGAGCGGGACGTACGTCACACTCCCTCTTTTCCACTTTAATTGAAAAAATCAACGTTTTAATTTTTATCTAGAAAGAGAAACGAAAATAAACAAAGTCCAGAGATTAGAGATTAGAAGAGTACTGGATGAAGAAGGTGAGTGCATATGGATATGATAGGCATGAGAGATGTAGTAATAAAGCATCACAATTATATATAACATTTAATTCAATTAAGCGTCATAAATAATAAATTCTAACATAGTCCCTAAATTATCGTTAAATATAAAATTAAACGAAGAAGGAAAAGAGAACGCAAATATGAACAAAATGGGCCAAAAAGGCTCAAAATAGCTTCAGCCCAGCAGGGGGGCGCAACCAGCAGAAAGGGGGGTTTACCCAGTAAAATAAAAAAAAGAACCAAAAAAAACAAAACTGGGCCAAAAGAGTTAGGCCCTATCCATTTCAAACCTGAACCGGACCGGATCTGACGGGTATAACCCTGGTTTTTGACCCGTTTCAGAAAAGAAAACAAAATAAATAAATAAATAAAAACGTGTCAGCCAATCGCAGGCTGACACGTGTGCGTCTTCCTCCTCTCAACAAATCGGCCGAGTCACTGAGTTAGCGACTCAGTAACCTCCATTGGAGCTCGCGAGTCAGTGACTCGGTCTCAACAACCAAACGCCAAACAACACAGAAATAGGAAAACGAATAATCAATCTTAGTTTACGAATCCGCCATTAGTTTTTCGAAATAATGCGTTAATCATCACGAAAATAAAAGGAAAAATTTCGGATCAAAATGCTTTTTTTCAGAAACGAACGCAAACAAAGCAAACAATAGCTGATTCTGTTCGTCTTTAAGCCTTTAACACAGATTTCATACCAGTTTTCACAAATCAAACAACTAAAACACGATTTCAAATGATTTAAACGAATAAAAAGTTTTCGGATCTACTGTTTTTCTTCAACCAAAACAAATAACAATAACAATCAGTTTATATACATGAATATGACTACGAATCAGGAAGAAAACGAGAGAGAATATTCCGAAATTGTTCGATTTCAACCTTTGAAGGTTTGGTGGTTTTGATTCTCGGACGCGTGCGATCTGGGTTCGTTTTCGCCGTTTTCAAACGCAATTGATGAAGAAATCGAAGAGGGAATCATGTCTAAAGCTTCAATTCATGTCATAATCATGTTTTGGAGTTTCAATTTTGGGTGGATTTGAGTTTTTGAGAGTTAGGGTTTGAGGGGATTTGGGAATGGGGCGCACGGCTGGGAGAGTAGTGAAAGAAGGGAAATGAATCTGATCTCCTTTTTGTGACTAGCCCTTCTCTAATTGGAGGGTTGGTTTATATACCCCCTCCAATTAGGGTTGGGGTTTTTTGTATAAAAGGTAAAATTTTGGGGTATTTTTCTAAAATAAGAAAATGGGGAAAAATAATAATTATTTAAAATGAGAAAAATATGTAAGGGACAAAAAGGTGAGATGGCAAGTGATGATTGGTTAAAAAAATGTAAAATAAACTTATTAAATGATAAAGGTGTAAATAATTTCTAATAAGTTTGTAAAAAGCAAGTAAAATGGAAAAAAAAAGGAAATAAAGCCTAAAATTTAATAAAAAACTAATTTTAATATTTTTACTTATAAAAGGGGAAAAATAATTTGTATTAACTGAGAACTAATAAAAATGCAAGCATATACATTTTCCTAAAATTCTTTTTTTGGTATTTCTCATAAAACAAAAATAGTTTTCAAAATAAAGTATTTATTTTAAAAGGTGAAAAATTAGGGTATTACAGCTGCCCCTATTTAATTATCTTATACCCGAGTGCACCAATGACTTGCGTCCTTGCGCACTCGTGATAAAAGGTAATTAAATACAAATGCCCTAATTTTGTGATGTGAAAGTGACGCAGTGAGATGAATGCTGATGGGAGATGAGGGTAGAAATCATACCTGAGGCCATTAGGAACTGAATACCTGAGAATGAAATGATCGTCTCCCGTCCGGGTGCTTAAATCTTAGAAATGAGTCGTCTCCCGCCCGGGTACTTTAACTATAAACAAACTGATCTTCTCCCGCCCGGGTGCTTGGATCACAAAAAGAAAAAATTGAATTGTTTCCCGCCCGGGTGCTTAAATTCAGAAATAAACAGAGTTGTCTCCCGCCCGGGTGCTTTAACTCCAAAAGAAAAATAAACAGATCTTCTCCCACCCGAGTGCTTGAATCATGTAAAAAGAAAACTGAATCGTCTCCCGCCCGGGTGCTTTGATTCAAAAATATACAGAGTTGTCTCCCGCCCGGGTGCTTTAACTCCAGAATAAAAATAAACTAATCTTCTCCCGCCCGGGTGCTTGAATCATGAAAAGAGAAAACTGAATCGTCTCCCGCCCGGGTGCTTGAATTCAAAAATAAACAAAGTTGTCTCCCGCCTGGGTGCTTTAACTCCAAAAGAAAAATAAACTAATCTTCTCCCGCCCGGGTGCTTGAATCATGTAAAAAAAAAACTGAATCGTCTCCCGCCCGGGTGTTTGGATTCAAAAATAAACAAAGTTGTCTCCCGCCCGGGTGCTTTAACTCCAAAAGAAAAATGGACTGATCTTCTTCCGCCCGGGTGCTTGAATCATATAAAAGAAAAAACTGAATCGTCTCCCGCCCGGGTGCTTTGATTCAAAAATAAACAGAGTTGTCTCCCGCCCGGGTGCTTTAACTCCAAAAACAAACTGGTCTTCTCCCGCCCGGGTGCTTGAATCATGAAAAGAAAAAACTGAATCGTCTCCCGTCCGGGTGCTTGAATTCAAAAGTAAACTGAGTTGTCTCCCGCCCTGGTGCTTTAACTCAAAAAGAAAAAAAAACTGATATTGTCTCACCTGGGTGCTTGAATCATGAAAAGAAAAACTAAATCGTCTCCCGTCCAGGTGCTTGAATTCAAAAGTAAACTGAGTTATCTCCCGCCCGAGTGCTTTAACTCTAAAAGAAAAATAAACTGATCTTCTCCCGCCCGGGTGCTTGAATCATGAAATGAAAAACTGAATCGTCTCCCGTCCGGGTGCTTGAATTTAAAAGTAAACTGATTTATCTCCCGCCCGGGTGCTTTAACTCAAAAAGAAAAAGAATTGATCTTCTCCCGCCCGGGTGCTTGAACCATGTAAAAAGAAAACTGAATCGTCTCCCGTCCGGGTGCTTGAATTCAAACATAAACAGAGTTATCTCGTGCCCGGGTGCTTTAACTCAAAACTGATTCTGAATTTACTCCACTGACGCTTGATGTATCTTTGGGTAAAGAAACTTGCTGGGAGTCAAAAATTGAACATTCTAGCATCATTCTGACAAAGAATTCACAAGATTACTGCTTGACCATTATTTTGCTGAGATACATGTTATCTCAATCAATTTGCAATAGATGCAATATGATATCTTCATTGGGAAGGTGGTTCTGAAACCAACTTGCTGAGGTACTGAGTAACAACTTCATTGAGACTTCAGCATGCTTGCTGACTTATTGAGATCAAATGATTTATCAAACGATTCACTGGGAATGTTGTGCATAAACCAACTTTGATGGGGAAACCGTTTAACACACGATTTACTGAAGTACGGTACTCCACCCGTCTTATTTGAGATAACCATCTCGAACAAATCAATAGAGAGAGGGTCTATTTAACTTTTCTGACCGGGAAAGTTGTATGTAGACCAATCTACTGTAGATAGTGCTTTGTTGAATTATTCACTGGGGAAAGGATCATCAACCCTTTCTGGTAGGTGTATAGTGTTGATCTATCTGATAAGGATGAAACTCTGTTGACCAACTAGATGAGGACCAGTGATAAGGATAAAAATCAACTAAGTTCACTAGGGAGATTAAAGATTCACCAATCGTTCTTGTCAAAAAATTACGGTTCATCGTCCGTCTTGCCAGGGAATTAGGTTCATTAACCTTCTTCGTTGAATAAGAGATCCAAGTTCGCAACCTGTTAAAACAACATTTTGAACATGTGCTTCATGAATGCATGATTGTACATCTCTAATGCCTAAATGCAGAACTAATGCAACTGAAATATCTGATCATATGCAGGATTTTGTGTGATTATTTTGATGCATGAATCTAAATGCATGAATGCATGAATTTGTATGTATGAACTTCTGAGTTTTTGTTAAGGAGAGTTTGAATTTCCCGGCACCGGGAATCTGAGTAACTCCAATGAGGTAAGATCCCGAGACAATGACTATTCTTGTTGTTGGGCAAACGTTCAGTCAAATTTCCAAAAAGGATAGCAACTTTCTTCATGAAATGGAATCAAGGGATTGCCATGAATTTCTGTATATGGATTGGGGCATTGTATTGTATGCCATTGGTTTCCCTCCAAACATTTTTAACTTCAAAACAGTTTGCTATTTTCAAATGCTTTTTATTCCCAATGTTTAAATGCTTTATTTGTCAAAAATAAATAGCTCTAATGCACACAATTGGAACACAAAAACAGGCTAACAAACAGATAAGTGAAAACGAAAATTTTATTAATTGCATGAAGTGCGAAAAGTTTTCCAACTAGATGCAAAATCCCTTGAAGAGGTAATTGCAAATTGAAGCTAAGATAATGGCAATGAAAATAAATGAATTCCACTGAATCATAATAATGCCATCCTTCTGCATAATCTCAGGTTTACAAGACCTTGCTTTGGAGAAAAGAGGCTGGACCAATCTTTTCCATTTGAAGTTCCGATTTCATGCAGAGTCAAGTATCGCAGTCCTATGCCCTTTCTCTTTCTTGTTTGTTTGTACCCTTCTTTTGGCACAGTATTTCTTGACTGCATTAGAGTTCATTGAGGATGGAAACTCATCTCTTTCCAAGAGTTAAGTCTTCACTAGAGAAAACCATTTCCTGAGCGCATCTTCGTGAAACAGGTAGTATAAACTTTAGCACCGAATCACTTTCCTTGAATTATCTTAGACGACTTTCTTATCAAATGCCCCCTTGGCTCTTTGTTGGTGCAACAGACCATGACACAAGGCTGTCATTCTCTTCTCTTCAATGAGGTTGAACTGATCAAGCTGGATATGAACCCACTTAGCTTCTTCAAACTTATTTTTTTTATCAAGACTCTTAAATGAATAAATCTCAATTTTCATTGGGAATACAACTTCTATGCCATGATCTACTAACAAGTGAGTTGCCCCTGCTGAGGAGAGAATTGTGGTTATCTATCCATGAAGTGCAAAAGAAACATCTGACGATTGTCCTTGTATGTCTTCACCGTCTTTTGATGCTTTCGGAGTCACTACTCAAACATGTGATATTGATGGTTCTCAAGTAGCATACCGAAGCAGTTATACTCACTTGACATTTTGCCATAGGCTTGCAAGAATTCTAGGCAACTAATCAAAGTTCAAACTCATGCACATTTTCGAGGTCTTTGAGGGTTATAACTTGGCTTAGGTAAGGGTGGGACATTTTTTTGGAGAAAGTAGGCTTGTTTTTGGAGTTAGGCATCCACTACTCTTCCAATTCATATCGTGCAACATTTTATTTGGGGTACCTTTGATGAACTTGAACGAGAAAAGTCTTCTTATGTGAAGAAACCTAATATTTATGTATTGGTTCCTTCCTATTGCTCTTTTGGCCTTCAATCTAGTTATCTTTTTCATTCTTTTTTTTTTGTCGAGACATAATTTCTTTTGAAATTTCTGATGAGTCTCGTCTTTTTTATATATTTTTATGTGATGGCTTTTTTTGTATACTACCTAAAACTTTTGATGTTGGTAGTTCTATGATCAACCTTGATTTTGATTGTTGCTAAAGACAAGAGTATTAAAGCTTCTACCTAACTCCAAGGAGGGTAAATAGGTCTATAGGCTTATAATGTGGTTTGTCACCAAAACAAAAAGATATTTCTTTTTCTGGCTCAAAGTTGGTTAAGCAAAGGATAATAATATTTGTAAGGGTGGCTTGAAAGGCTCTTGGTACCAAGAAAAGTGCCTCGATGCGCATAGGTCCAAACCAATTAATCAGCAGAGAATTAGTGCAAGTTCTAGAAAAATGTCAAATGCCCCTTATCATTGACAGTTCGATCTCTTGTGTTTTGCAATAGCTTGAAGACATATGTGATGATCAAGGCACACTTAACGTATTGCCCCATGATTTTTCAACCGAAGGGTATGACCTTGTAACAGAAGGTGCCCCATGGGTAATGACTGTGGTTTTCCTTCACAACCTTAGGTGTCTAACTTCTTTTCCCTTTTTCATCAATCACCAGATCGATCACATCCACTGGTTTTTGACGACCTTGAGTCATTTTTGCTTTTGAAACAACTTATTCCACTCTTCTTTTCATGTCCTGTAAAATTTTCTCTTTTCCTCATCAATCCCCAGATCAATCACATCCATTGGTTCTTGATGAGTTTTAGTCATTCTTTGCTCTCGAAGTAACTTGACCAACTCTCTCTTTCGTATCATGTTGTGGGGAGGCGCCTAGTTTGACATCTTTACTTCTTCAGTTCCTAGATCGATCACATCCACTGGTCACCGATGAAGTTCAAGCATTTTATGCTCTTGTTCCAACAGTCAGACTTACTCTTCGACAAAGTTTGCAACCCGAAACCATGATGAATTACAACATTATTATGATTCAAAGGATTCACTTCTGAATGATGATTTTTATTATTTTAATTTGATTGAATGCAAAGTGTTTTATGATATGCAAGAAGTTATTGCCATTTTATTGTTATCTTTCTAAAATTGTAAAAGAAGAATAAACAAGACAGAAATTGTGCACAAAAGTACTTTTTATACATTGATAATTAAAACATTCAAACAAAGTAACCCTTACAAGCTCACCCATTTGCCTCGGGCGTGACAAAGGATGTTTTGAAAAAAGTAAACTACTTTAAAAATAAAGTGTTTTTTGGGATTCCAACAGCCTTCTAGTTTGCAAATAGTGTGTCTGAAAAACACAGGTGCACCCTATCTTGGCTTTCTTCACTAGTCTCTTCATCCCTTATGATAGCAATTTGGTCATCACTGAAAACCAACACTAAAAGAACTTGCTGAATGCCCCCATGACTGTTTATATTTCACGTTTGGCTTGCCTCCCTCGAAAGACAAAAACTTCTTGTTGATTAGTTCTTGCACCTTGTACTTGAAATTCGTGCAGTTATCAACAGTGTGACCTCTAGTACCAGCATGATAATCACAATTAGCATCGACATCATACCAAGATGGAAACGGTGCAGTCATAGGTTTCAAAGCTTTGGGTTTCACTCTTCCACCACGAAGAAGATAAGGAAATAGTTGACTGTACTTCATAGGGATGAAATCAAAGATCTTTTTATGCTTCCTTTGAACTTGTTGTATTCCCATCAGACTCGCATCTACTTCCGTATGCCCTTGTAACTGTTTACCCTTCACAATTGGTTCACCTTTCTCAAAGGACAATAGTTGTTTGTCACAAAGTTCTTGTACCTTGTACTTAAAAGATCTACAGTTATCAGTAGTATGCCCCTCAGTTCCGGCATGATAATAACACTTAGCTTCGGTGTCATACCAATCAGGGAATGGTGCAACTAATGGGTTTTGAGCCTTAGGAACTACCAATCCAGTTTGCACAAGATAAGGGAGGAGTCGACTGAACGATATAGGGATCGGGTCAAAAATCTTTCTAGGGCGTTGCTGAGCTAATTGTGTTTCCATCAGGCTCACATCAATTTCTGAAAACCTTGACGGCTGATTATTTCCCAAATGTGGCCTACCTTCCTTAAAAGATAAAAATTTAAGATCCATAAGCTCTTGCACTTTGTACTTAAAGGCCTGACAATTATTGGTGGAATGACCTTCAATACCAGCATGATAGTCACATTTAGCATTAGCATCGTACCAGGCTGGCAACGGTGCAGATTTGGGTTTCATACCCCTCGCAGTTTCCTCCGTTATGTACCAGATAAGGAAGAAGCTGGTCATACGGCATAGGAATCGGATCAAATACCTTTTTAGATTGTGGTGGAATCTCCTATGCTTGTTGATGTTGCATATACACAGGATTTGCTCTAACAGAGTATTTAGGAAACTGTTGATTATGTGTTGCAGCCAAACGTGAGTACACGATTTGAACAGGCTCTACTGGCGGGGTCTGGTTAACCTTGGGAGTGGTGTCATTCATTCCTTTTTCTTCCTTAAGGGACAACAATTTCTTGTGAAGAAGCAATTGTACCTTGTATTTGAAGGACTTGCAATTATCAGTGGTATGTCCCTCAGTTCCAGCATGATAATCACATTTAGCTCTGGTATCATACCAAACCGAAAACGGTGCGATCATAGGCCTCAAAGGTTTAGGGACCACCATACCACTATGTATCAAATAAGGAAGCAACTGACTATATGGCATAGGGATGGGGTCAAAAACCTTCATAGTGTGTGGAGAGTTCCGTTTTGATGGTGTCTGTTGATTTTGTTGAGACACATGATTCACAGGAACTTGAGGAGGATATCCTTGGAACTGCTGATGCTGGGTTGCAGACAAGTAAGGATAGGGAAGGCAGGGAGACTGGATAGGTACCGTTAGCGGAGCCTTGTCAACTTTGTGAGTGACACCACTTGTTTCTTCTTCCTTGAAGAATAGTAACTCTTCATCAATAAGCAGTTGAACTTTTCGTTTGAAATCTCTACAATTTTTAGTGGAAATGACCCATTGTACCCGCATGAAATTCACATCTAGCCTGGATATCATACCAAGCTGGGAATGGTGGATACATGGGCTTCAGGGCCACATTATATTATGCTGCAACTTTTTTTGCGGCACTTTTAACCCTCGTTAAAATTATATTTTGTGATGGTTTTTATTTCGACGGTTCTGTTTTGTGGTAGTTATATTATGGTTGATGTGTCCAAGGGGTATTGCAAAGAATCTCACATTACAGGGGAAGATTCTTAAAAAAAAAATTACAAAGGTATTGCAAAATTGGTCAATTATTTTTGTATATATATACCTCTCAATACTCGAACATTTAGGGCTTTAATAATCAATTTGTCCATATGAGTTTGTATGTTTTTGGTTTTCGTTTCTATATATTGTTTTTGAGAAGTAGTCCCTAAAAGATCAATTATTTTGGTTTTGTTCCGTGACGTCAAAGTCTGTTAAAAAAATGTGGGCAAACAGAGGATTACGTGGTAGAGAGGGACCATGTCCAAATATAGAATTGTCGAGAGGGAACCAAATCCAAAACAAACAAAATTGAACTCAAAAACATATTTTCCTTCTTCAATTCAATTTTGTTTTTTTATATTTGATCCCTCTCCACAATTTTATTTTTGAATTTGGTCCCTCTATTAAGCATCATTGTTTACACATCGTCTTTGTTTGCCATGTCACACCCTGCCACGTGACTCTCTTTTTGCCTCATATACATTTTTTTTGACAGACTTTGGCACCAGGGACTAAACAAAAAAAGGTTGAACTTTTAGGGACTATTTTCATAAGAAAAAAAGATACATGGACGAAAACAAAAAACGCGAGAACTTAAAAAGACAAATTGATTATTTTAGCAATTTCTTTTAAAAAAATGCTAAAAAAAATTAAAATGGTTCACTCAAGAGTAGAATCCAAGATCAAAAGATAATAAAAGGTGCCACTTAACCACCAAAAAGAATTCTTTATGTATATATACCTATCATTAATCAGTCTTTGGGGTGGGCTGCGACTTTCCCGAGCCCTAAAAGGGCTCTTCCTTTGCCCGCAGTTGATTTGCTTTTTATTTTGAAGTATCTTATTTAATTAGTGTTAGAGATAAAATTGCTGTCAATAATATTCATTAGAAAATAATTTTTCTGTTAGTATTTCTTTTGTTCTTTTTTAACTGTCATAATTGACCACTACACATATGTCAATGTATATTTTTTACGATTAATATTTTTAATTATGTATTATACAAAATTATATTTTGAAAATATTTGTCGAGACAAATTGAACAATATCTTATATGCTGATGTTTATTTTTGTATTATCAATAAAAAGATATGGTCAAAATATGTTATATAAATAATTGTTAGTAGCCCATTTAGATTTTACTATATAATATGTTGTAACTATTTTGATATATAATCCAATGATATTTTATTCACGACCTAGCAACCTTCTCTTTATCTATTTTGTATTTAATTGTTAGTATGGTAACAAAATCTATCCACGATTCGTTAAACCACTTTGTCGGACTACCTGCAATCAGGTTTATGATTGGGGCCATCCACCATTTAGATTTTAAATTTGTTAAATATTTTAAGTATTAATTAATATAATTATCTATGCATTTCAATAAGTTTTTCTATAACATAACATAATATTGAAATATAGAATTAAGCATAGTCAGGCTCGTCTTTGAGCCAAGGTAATATAGGCTCCATCTTTGCGCCTCCAAAATATAGAGGACTCAAAACAATTTTTTTAAATAGTTATATAATTTTTTTTTTGGTTAAATTAAGAGCATCCAGGTATTAAGGAGCATAGCGACATCCCAAATAAGTTGGCACAACGAATAGTTATATAATTAGATTCAATTTATATTTAGTTCAAGTAAAGTAAAAATACCTAACAAAATAAAAAAGAGTTTTTTCTTAAGTAGTTAAAATTTATTTTAATGATATTGATCATAATAGAATATGATATTTTGTTTACGTTAATTACAAAGATAAAAAATTAATTTTAAAGTTGTGGATGATATTTATAATTTAAATAGATGATATTTTTTTTTTTAAAATTAATACAATTTTTTTTATTAAGAGTCTATTTTAATTATTTATCTGAAATTTCTAAAATGTCGGGATGGACATTGAGCATAGCATGTGACGAAAAGAAATTAGGCATAAAAAAACAAATCGCTAGCTGGCTATAAAATTCGAACTAATAAAGGATAGGATTGAAGGAGTTTTTCTGCATAACACAACCCTTGTGTTGTCTTGAACCCTAATGCAACAACTTCCTTCCATCAAAATTCACCATGAACGAATATCAGTTTGATTCATCACCACATCAATGTTTCACCAATCGAAGGTTCCGAAACATTTAACGCGGATTGTTCAATACCAACAATGACTACGTGAATTTCAACGGATGAAATCTAGTATATCAAATATACTTTATTTGCATCACGTTTCCTTGTATCTCATACAAGACTTGATCAATCAAAATTTAATTACTCAATTTTATCTTGTTTAGGTTTTAATCACATTAAAACAGAATTCGAAAAAACATCATAATCACGGTTTCGTAAATGGCTCTGATACCACACGAGCGTTGATGAAGGTCACCCACGCCTCTAACTAGTCCACACGAACAGTCACCTTCAATAGAGTGCTAGCCCTTTATATTTGAAGGTTATGCAAGAATATTGAGAGAGAGGATTATTTTAGGGTTTTCCAACTCTAAAATATTCTTGTGCTTTTTTGGTGTGTCTTGAGCTATCACAAGAGGTCTCTATTTATAGATATCTCTTGTCTTATGCATCAAGATATCCCAACAAGAGAACAAGGATTTAGGGCGCGCGCTCCCCATGAGTGGTAGCACTCATGTGCGCGCCCTCCCACCATATCTTATGGTGTTCTTCGCTCGTTTAAATTACCGTGATACCCTTATCACTTTGCACATACACCGTACCTTACGGTGTTCCTTTAATTATCTCAATATTAGACTGTCCTTATGTGTGTGACCCTTGTAGGTTTCCATAACGTTAGCAATTATATTAAATCCTTTATTTAATATAATAAACAATGAGCGGTATCTAGCAACACATCATTGCTACCTAAGTTATGAGAAATTAACATGTGATCAAAACATAACCTTTGTGATAATATATGCGTGTACAATTACTCTTTTGCCCCTAATGTCTATATTGAACACAAAGCATACATAGTGTCATCTTTGTCCAGTTCAATATTGGGCCCATGACATTTATCCTGTTATGCAGGATTGGCAAATTCCATCTAGGACACTACTGTCCCTCAGCATGCTTTGTGAAGTACCCATTAACTGCCTTTATGGTTATCCTGTTACGGACAACGTTAGATCAGCAACAAAGCACTTGACTCCACATCTAGGATACAAAGTGGTTTCAGGTCTAAGGGTGGTTTACATCATTACCACCATGAGAGTAACTTATGACACTATAGCATAACATTCTATGTAGTACTCTCATAGCGGGTCAATCCGGTATAATCATTACTCTTAATCTTTTATACCTATGTCAAGACTTGATAACTCCTTATCCTATGATCCATGAGATGCGATCATCAGTCTATCTTCATAATAGTCTTTATGCTTTAAGGTTATTTCTTTTCACCTTAAAACTTGACTACGGATACTTTAAGAATAGCGTCCTTATGTTTAATGTAATCTCATGATTAAATCACACTTAATATTAAACAGACTTTTTATTCTAGGAACTTCATTATTTTGGACTCTTACAAACATAATAAAGAAATGCCATATTTATATTTAAACTCCTAAAGCAAATACTATGAAAATAGATTGGCTCTTAGGGCTTACTCCAACAATCTCCCACTAGCACTAAGGCCAATCAAGTATTCTCTAATACCTATAGACCTTAGTATGCCCATCACGCTTCAACTGTGCAAGAGGCTTTGTAAGTGGATTAGGAACAACTTCCTATGTTGGTATCTTACGTATCTTCCTACGTTCTATTTTGATCTCTATCGAAGTATAGAAATATCTAAGTATATTCATGAATCGTCGGTGAGATCTATTCTCAAGTGTTCTTGCAAGATTAAACCATTACCATCACTAATGTGATTAATGTGACTTGCAACACCGGAAACATAGTTTTAGCTCAACCATGAGCTAAACAATCCAATCTTAATTACTTAACTTCTATGACTGAAACAAACATGCTACGAAACTTATCTCATAGCTTCTAATGTTTATATTCAAGCATGATATACAATACATCGGTATGGAAACTAGCCATCATTATAACTTCCTTATAATGAACCTTTCCATTCCTAATTATTTCAAGAAATAGTCCTTAGTTCCTTTAAGATCTTCAAGGATATTTTGAAAGTTAGTTAGTGTCATACACTAATTTCATTTTAGGTACTTAACTGATTGTCTTACAATCATGTGGTGTATCAGATCTAGTACATATCATGATGTTCATGATTAATCTTATCTTCCAAAGCATGTGGATTATTTTCACGTGTCATTTTCTCATCCAATGAGATATGATATTGTGCTTTAGACAAAATCGATCATGTGACATGCAACAATTTCACACATTAAGTGTCTTAACACTTCGCTAATATATGTACATAGGCTATTCCTAACTCCTTAGGAATTTGCACTTAAATACATAAGTTATTTCTAACTCTTTAGGAATTCTTGCCTAGCTATTTCATCAAGAGTTATTTCCTTAACCATGTCTTACATGTATAAGGAAAATGGTTTTGATGATTAATTTGTCATCCACATATAGCACTAGTTTTAATTTTGTAATTACTCCCACTAAATCCTTGCATGCACAAGATTTATATTTGTCCTTCGTTAATTTGTTTTCCATAAAACATTAAAAAGGAACAAATATTTAAACTTATTCAATCTAATCAAAATTATACAGGTTTTTCCTTATTAATTTGTTTTCTCAAAACTTCATAAAAGGAACAACTGATAATTAAATTTCTGAGAACTCTATCTAATCAAAATTAGATAGCTTATAAGTTGTATACCTTTCTAGTATCCTTTGATCAACAAAGCCCTACATATATGTCTAGTACATTTATGTGAGGTCATTCCAATTAAGAATGCAACTTTGTTATCCATCCACCAAAATATGTAGTACAACATTTTGTAAAACAATCAAACAGATATTAAGTTTTACTATTAATTACATTTAGGTTTCATCATAATTTGCATTATGACTTTGCGTGAAACCTTTAATGATCAATCAAATCTTAAAAGATATTCTCAATACCATCCATATCAATAATCAATAAGAATACTCACTTTCATCGTATGAGTCTTACTCATCTTGATGACATAACCATTATCTACATAAGGTTAGTGTATATGGTTTCTATTTAAGATTTCATGGCATTTAGCCACTTCTCAGAATTTAGACCGTCTTACGACCTTTTAGAAAGTCAGAAACTCATCTTCCATGAGAACCATATCACATTGTTGAGTCATGATAAAATCATACTTTTTGTCCATGTGATATGTTAGACTTATCTAAGATTTTGTGCAACTCAAATCAATGGTCCTTCAACATCCTTGAGGAACCTGTTTGTGTTCCCATTCCAATAAATATGTTTTGTAGTAATTGAATAATTCAAGTTCTATATCACTCCCACTGTCTCTCTTAGAGACACACTCCCAATAGAGGAATGATTCAAACCTAACAACAAAACAACTTTTGTCTTTTAGAGTGATATAAGATAAGTATCCCTAAGAATACTTCCACATATTTATTCATTTAATTTGGATTTAAATTTATCTAATAAATTTACGATCCAAAATTTCATAAAGGCAAACTTGGTACTCTTACCCCATATCGCATATGGTGTTTTTATGATCATCTTAAAAGGGGGACCAATTGTGGGTAAAGATTAACTATAAGAAGAGAGATTTTAAGAGTTAATAATGTATTTAAACTATCTTAAATCAAATCATGTCAAACATGAAGTGATAAATTAGATATTTTACATCTTAATTGAGTACTTACTGATATGACCCATTCATATGACTTAAATACTTTTACTGAGTTCTATTTTCTTCATTGTTTAAACTCTTTGACAAATTCAAAGATCTTTAATTTGTGTCACACACATATCCACATTTAATGATTATTATCATCAATGTAAATGAAGTAAAATAAACTTAATATATATCAAGTTTGTTCAGTGGCAGTCATACATCTCATGTATATTGTTTAAATGGGTCATGTGTCATCTACACCTTTTTCATTACTAACTGTACTAAACAATAAAACTTTTGATATATGTACAAGGTCCAAATCTTATTTGGTTCTTGTCATAACTGTTATAGAATAATCTTATCAAGATCACGGAACCCTAGTCCATTACTTGACTTGAAGCAACACTATAGAAGACTTTGCTTAAATGATAGGACAATCATTTGTCTTACTATTTAAAGATACAATTCATATCTTGTCGTTACATGATATAATTAATTCTTCTATCACCACATGGAATTCAATAACGATTATTGTGTTCATTTCAAATTTAATTTTTAAGTCATATCAAGATCATGGAGCCCTAGTCCATTACTTGACCTTGAGTAATAAAAGATTTTAAATGATAGGACAATTGCTTGCCTTATTATTTAAAATTACAATTTATCTCTTGTCAATACAAGACATCTAATTAATACTTCTATTACTAGATGGAATTCAATAACAATTATTGTGTTCCGTTTTAAATTCGATTTAAAATCATAGCATAAGCTCTCATTGTCGATGAAACAAATTTTCATTCTAGACATAAGCTCTCATAGTCAATGAAACAATTTTCATAAGTTGACTTAAAATTATAGTCAATGTTCTAATTCTTTAAGCATCTCTATTTTTCGAAAAATTGAGATCCAACATCTTTGTATCATATACCTTTGATGTAGAAATGGAAACTTTTGACTTTCTATAACAACATGTATAATATTGAAGTCTTACTTCATTCCCTTTAGTTTTGACTCTTCCAAGAACTATTTACAGCATTTTTTGTTTCAATCAATGGTCTAACCATTTTAAAATAGCCGTTCTCCTTTGGCAACCAGTTTTGTTCTATTCAAATAAGAGAACTATAAATCTTATTTATATTATATCTCAAATTTTGATAGTGTAAATTAATTCTCATTCAACTCAACAATTTCCGGTAGATATAGAAATTCATAAATTTATCTATATCTATCCATTGTAATTTGTTTAGATTGAACCTATGACCAACTCCTTGATCTATTGTGAAATCCATCATACTTTGATGTTCTTTCAAAAATATCTTGCTTTAAATGATCACATCATTCATTGTTTAAAAGTATGAAGTATTCTATATCTAGATGTCAACTTGATAATTCTAACAAGCATCCTTCTCCAATCTAGTTATAGTAGGTTGTTTGAATTTAGTTCAAGCTCTTATAGTACTTCTTGTATTTGAGAACCATTCTCTTTTGTGTACCAATTCAGAAACTATTTTCAGAAATCCTTGTCCTTCATAAGGACAACATGTATTGTATTTAATTTCAAAGATATGTAAGATATTTATATTATGATTAATTCTTTTAATAAGGACTTTTATTAAAAGGCTTCCACTATTTTATTCAAAACAAATGACCCTCATCATTTGATTCGGAAAATCCCGTTGGAATATTTTCTAGTGGATCAAGATCCATATTTCACTTTATCTTAAGTCCGCGGTGGGCGGATTACACAAGACTTAGTTATTTAGGTAGGAACTCCTTCCAATTGCATCTCATACAATTCTCGATTCTATCAATTGGGTGAATAACTCCTTATTCAAATTCATCATATGAATTATTCCCAATTCATGCTTCTAAACTTATATAATCTCATTATATTTTGTTTAGTTAAGTTTGACCCAAATTTTAGAAGTCGGATATTACAATTATCCCCTCGCCCTTACTAATGTAAAACAAGCACCTTCGCGTGGGCGAAACCTACATTGTTCGATACTAGTCTTGATAAGTTCTAAAACTTGGAAAGCATAAACTTAATATTCACATATTTTACTTGATAAAGAAAATGCACCTCGCGTGGGCAAAACCTACATCTTCCTTATTAGTCTCTTATGTGTCTATTGAGGGATTTTAATTAGTTTGATCTCACCGGCTTCTTTATCATATAAACGTCTCTCACATACAACAACATACACATGCATCATCATACATAAACATGCATCAACATACATATAAAATAGAATGATATGATTATGGCCTCCTAACGTAAGTGTTCTCTCAAGCCAATTAGAGAACCCTAAACTAGCCTAACGATGATCTACTTCTCCAAGCATCATCTTCATGGTTGTCCTCCTTTGTTCCTAGGTAATTATATTATAATGTTACATCAAAGAATACTCGTTTTACATACAAGGGAGTAAGATGAGAAGAGAAATTACATCAAGAAATTTAGAGAGAGGCATGACACGCAGACCGTATTTAAATTCCCAAATTAAAAACAAAAGAGTGAACTAAGGCCATAATCAATCATTATAAAACAATGATAACAAACACACTTTATTATTATCATTGGTTTAAGTTGGATTACTTAAAATTAAACTTTAGAATTTGATCACGTTGTGCACATCAGGCAAAATCGTGTCACGATGACCATCATCGTGTCACGATTCAGCAACTCAGGAAGCAAAACTTTTCTATTCTGGCCATCGTGTCACGATGACTCTCATCGTGTCACGATGGTGCACTTTCAGGACCTTTCTGTCCTGTCCATCATGTCACGATGGCTCCCATCATGTCACGATGGTGTTGTTTCAGACCCTTTCTGTTTTGGCCATCGAGTCACGATTACTCTCATCGTGTCACGATTTCCGGTGATTCTGAAGCTTTTTTTCTGCATAACACAACCCTTGTGTTGTCTTGAACCCTAATGCAACAACTTCCTTCCATCAAAATTCACCATGAACGAATATCAGTTTGATTCATCACCACATCAATGTTTCACCAATCGAAGGTTCCGAAACATTTAACGCGGATTGTTCAATACCAACAACGACTACGTGAATTTCAACGGATGAAATCTAGTATATCAAATATACTTTATTTGCATCATGTTTCCTTGTATCTCATACAAGACTTGATCAATCAAAATTTAATTACTCAATTTTATCTTGTTTAGGTTTTAATCACATTAAAACATAATTCAAACAAACATCATAATCATGGTTTCGTAAATGGCTCTGATATCACGAGCGTTGATGAAGGTCACCCACGCCTCTAACTAGTCCACACGAACAGTCACCTTCAATAGAGTGTTAGCCCTTTATATTTGAAGGCTATGCAAGAATATTGAGAGAGAGGATTATTTTAGGGTTTTTCAACTCTAAAATATTCTTGTTCTTTTTTGGTGTGTCTTGAGCTATCACAAGAAGTCTCTATTTATAGATATCTCTTGTCTAATACACCAAGATATCTCTTGTTCAAGAGAACAAGGATTTAGGGCGCGCGCTCCACCATATCTTATGGTGTTCTTCGCTCGTTTAAATTACTGTGATACCCTTATCACTTTGCACATACACCGTACCTTACGGTGTTCCTTTAATTATCTCAATATTAGATTGTCCTTATGTGTGTGACCCTTGTGGGTTTCCATAACGTTAGCAATTATATTAAATCCTTTATTTAATATAATAAACAATGAGCGGTATCTAGCAACACATCATTGCTACCTAAGTTATGAGAAATTAACATGTCATCAAAACATAACCTTTGTGATAATATATGCGTGTACAATTACCCCTTTGCCCCTAATGTCTATATTGAACACAAAACATACATAGTGTCATCTTTGTCAAGTTCAATATAATTGGGCCCATGACATTTATCCTGTTATGCAAGATTGGCAAATTCCATCTAGGACACTACTGTCCCTCAGCATGCTTTGTGAAGTACCCATTAACTGCCTTTATGGTTATCCTGTTACGGACAACGTTAGATCAGCAACAAAGCACTTGACTCCACATCTAGGATACAAAGTGGTTTCATGTCTAAGGGCGGTTTACATCATTATCACCATGAGAGTAACTTATGACACTTTAGCATAACATTCTATGTAGTACTCTCATAGCGGGTCAATCCGGTATAATCATTACTCTTAATCTTTTATACCTATGTCAAGACTTGATAACTCCTTATCCTATGATCCATGAGATGCGATCATCAGTCTATCTTCATAATAGTCTTTATGCTTTAAGGTTATTTCTTTTCACCTTAAAACTTAACTACGGATACTTTAAGAATAACGTCCTTATGTTTAATGTAATCTCATGATTAAGTCACACTTAATATTAAACGAACTTTCTATTCTAGGAACTTCATTATTTTGGACTCTTACAAATATAATAAAGAAATGCCATATTTATATTTAAACTCCTAAAGCAAATACTATGAAAATAGATTGGCTCTTAGGGCTTACTCCAACAAGGATATATAATTCTGTCAAGTCAAAGTGAATATTTGAGATGAAGTACCAAAAACATAAATCAAGCTAAGAGCAGTTTTAATGGAGAACCTCATTTTGGAGTACTTAAAGGGTCTCACCATTACACATCATTTATTTATAAATTTTTAATAAAAATATTTAATAAGCACTCAATTCCTCCAACCCAGCACCTCTTTAAAAATTTCTTAATGGGTTCTAGCAATAACTCTACATCATTAATTTATTAATAAAGCATTACTATTATATCATATAAGAAGTGGGACCCGTTAAGAATAATATATAAAAATACCGTTAAAAACTAAGAGAGATAAAGTTCTTATTTAAGAAGCGGTACCTATTAGATATTCAAATATGTAATGCTCCGATGATAGTACCTAATAAGTACTCAATAATTACCTAATAAAAACCATCATTGGAGATGGTCTAACGTAATGGCCCCAAATTATTAAAATATAATTTTCTACAATTTCATAACATTATTAAGGTACACCAATAGTTAAGTGTCAAATTTGAGTTTGCCTTGTTAAAATAATTGAAGACCTGAGGCAAACTCTTAGTGCGTGTAGGCTTATTTTATAGGTATGAATATTACTTTTTGAAAATCTGAATCTAATTTGTTAGTCTGTTTTTATTTTAATTAGATTTGTTAGTCTGTTTAAGAACATATTTTATATAAATATATTTAAATAATTAATTATATTTTTATTAAAGTATTTTATGAATTATAAATCAATGAGATTAATCTCACTTTTGATGTTTAATTTCATATATTTTAGAAATTAAAAATATATACCTCATATTTCAATTATATTTAACAATAATATATTTATATTGAAGATCTGAGCCAAACTCGTAGTGTGTGTAGGCTTATATTATAGGTAGGAGTCTGACTTTTTGAAAATTTGAGCCCGATTTATTAGTTTTATTTTATAATTAATTTGGGTTGGTTTGGTGGTATTGACTTGAGACCTGAAAGTGTACTTCTCCTCAAGGTCTAAAGTTCAATTCTTATCAGTGACAATTTAGGTAGGTTAATTTAGCTTCTTTAAAAAAATACATTTATACATCTGACAAATTAACGAAAACTAATAAAAATATTATTCATAATTCTTTAAATATGTGGTAAAATAATAACTTAAATATGAGACAAATTAAATAAAAATATAATTTGACAGGAAAAACTTAGTATTTTATTATTTTGACAAGCTAGGCTCAGACCAAGTATGACAAAGCCTAGTTCAGCCTAGATTATTCTCACCCCTACACACCGAGCAGTGCAGAAGCAAAACCAATGAAAGTATTAGAAGTGCTCCTATGGATTTACATGACTCGGCGTGGTTTAATCGAAACGGATTGCCTACAAGTGGTGCAAGAACTTAATAGTAAAAGAAAGAACGAAGAATACAGAGTTCGGCAATTATAGATGAATGTAGGAAGACACTAGTTTTAAATTAGAACTGTAAGGTCAGTTACGTCCAGAGACAAGCAAATTAAATAGAGTGACTCATGAATTATCTCAAGCCACTCACTTTATTGCTAGTTCTCCTTATATTGAACTTATTATTCCGAATGAAATACATTAAGCCTCTTTTAGTCTATATATATATGGGCTGCTAACTTCCTCCCATGTGGGAGGAAGTTACATGTATGTGGAGGGTGCGCGAGTAAAACATGTGGGAGGAGGCTTACAAACTTCTTCTGCTAACTTCTTCACATGAGAGGAAGTTGACAAACTCCATATATATATATATATATATATATATATAAGTATTAAGATTCAAACTCTGATATATATAACAATTTAGTTTTTTGAAGAAGTTAAATTAATTCACCTAAATTCACACTAGAGATAATTTAACCTGAGATTTTAAGAGTTTTTTTAATAAAAAATATCTTTAAAATTTTAAAAGACTTTGAAGGATTGTGTTGACTTAATTGTTTTCAATAAAAAATTAATGAAGGATAAAGTAAAGAATTAAGATAAAACATGTGATTGGTGGCAAATTAGAAAATAAGGAGCATTGATATATATAACACTTAAAATAAGGACAAGTTGTAATCAAAATGAAATTCCAAAGGACAGTTAAAGCGACAGTCAACAAACCAGTATAGTATAGTTGAAGTACCAAAACCAAATTGAATACAACCCCATTTTCTTTCTGCTGTCACCTATAATCGGTACTATTTTAGCATCATGATTTAACACCAATTTTAATATGACCAACTTTGCTCTGCACTCTCCCTGCAATGATAATGACGACACAAGAAAAACCATGTGCTGTATATCCCCAAGACGCCAATTAATTCTCCCGATGCTGTCTTAAACAATTTGGAAATTAATACTACTAGTATAACTAACACGTACAAATGTACGAATTAAAATTCAAAATTATATTAATATATATAATTAATGTTAAAGTAGATTAGTTTAAATATTAATTTTTGTAATTTAATTTAATTTTTTATATCTTATTTTTAATTAATGAATTTTTTGTCATATAATTTATGTTTTTCTAATTACTTATGAAATAGATTTAATATTTATATTATTTAATTATAAAAAATAATTATATATTTAGAGATTTTAAATGGATAGAACATGGTGGAGAATGATATTCCACTCTCCGTTCTCAATAGTATGATATTTTCTTTTTGTCCTTATAAAAATTACAAAAATAATAGAATCTGTTTTAATATATAAGTATAATTATTGTCTTGTATAAATTACAAAATAAAAATACACTCATATTAACATGAGTGTAAATATAATTCATAGCTGGAGAATGATCTCCCACTTTTCGTTCTCAACAATGTGATATTTTTTCTCCCATCGCCGTAGCAATTTAAAAAAAATATAGGACCTTGTTTTGATATGTGAATATAAAGTCTCATTTTTTAAATAAAAAAATAAGCTCTTGCATTAATATATGATTATTAATATTGATCCCGTGTAAATTATAAAGACATGCACTGATATTAATATAAGTGTAAATATAAGTAATGATAAAAATTACAAAAAATGGGTTTATTCTATTAATATAGGAATAAAAATATGTTCTTAAAAAAATACAAATAAAACATAAATAATAAGTATGATTTATATTTGATACAACTTAGTAATAAAAAAAATGATCGATAGAAATGAGTTAAGTTTTGCATGTAAATAAAAGTTAAAAATTAAATTAATAAAATATACTTTTATTTGAGAAATTATGAATTTTTTTATCATAATAATATTTATGTAATAGTATATATTAATTCATACAACTTTATTTTTAAAAAATAGATACATATAATTGTTTGGGTACTTATATTTATATAATAGTATTTCAACATTTGAATCAATTAATTTTTTTATGATATATCATTAGTTACGATGATTAAAAAAAAAGTTATGGAAACGTTATTAAGAAAAAATTTCTTTAAAAGTATTAATCTTAAAAAATTATTGTTATTTGTTAGAAATTGGCTTGATTTACTTATCTTTATCCAAAAATTTTGTTTGTTTTTGTCTATAAGTAACTATTAATCTTAGTTATATAAAATATGTGTTTCAAAAGTATCTTTTAAAAAATGTCTCATAATTAAAAATGTGTCATGAGTGAAAATCAAAAAATGATACATTAAGGAATTCTAAAAAATAAAATAAAATAAATTGTAGCATAATTAAAAAAGTGTCATGAGCGGGAATCGAAGAGTAGTACATCAAGGAACTCTAAAAAGTAAAATAAAATGTTTCATAATTGAAAAAATGTCTTGAGTGGGAATCGAAGAGTGATACATTAAGGAAGAATTTGTTTGTTATGTAGATAGTCTCATAGTTTGCCACATAGTTTGCCACATAGGATTACGACCAGGAGAGAGACATCCGTAAATATATTATATAGAAATTATATAGAGATATTCTAAACAAAAATATATTAGTGGTTTTTTATTTTATTTATTTGTAACACTTTGATCTTTTAATTTTTATTTGTAATATTTTGATTCATTATCTTTTATATTTTTGTAATATTATTTTTTCATTTTTTATTAAACAAATGAGGAAGTGGCAAGCCACATAGGATAATCTTATTTTTTTAAAATGTTTTTTAATTTTAAACCTGGAAAAATCTAAAAAAAATGTAGAAGTTCATCTTCTTTATCTCATCTAAAATGTTACAAATAAAAGATAATGGACTAAAGTGTTATAAATAAATAAGATAAATGACTATTAGTGTATTTTTACCTATATTCTAATTTTAAAGATTTAGGCAATAAAAGGAAAATGCAATTGTCCTCGTAACTCTAGTTCAATTGGTAAACAATATTGTATATTTGTGAGAAATTAGGGTTCAAACTCGGTATGTCTACATATTTATTTTTTAAGGGTAAATTTTTAGCAACTACATTGTCTGACTAGAAAAAAAAAGGAAAGGGAAATTATAATGATTAGAACTAAAATAATTTTAAATAATTTTTATCAAGTTTAAGTGAATAATAATAAATATCTCTAATAATTAGTTACAATGTTTCGCTACAATCTTATATATATAAAGAGAAACTCTATTAACTTCTATACAAGCATTGTAATGATGTGGCACAATATAAAAAAAGCTTTCAATCACTATAAATAAAAACCATTGTGAAATGATATAACTTCTTATAATTCTATTAAGACATTTGAATATTATATCTTCTTATAAATTATGGTTACCAAATCCATAAATAATTTATTGGCTAATGAAAAATTTATACTACTTTTTTTACTCTTCATTTTGCATAAAATGTTAAAAAATAGGTGATTTATTTTCATCTTATTTTTATTTTTATTATTTTCAAAATAGAATGTAAATAAAAAAACATCTGTAATTTTTTTTTTTGATAAGAAAAAAACATTTAAATAAATTACCTTTTAAATTAAAGGAAAGGCTAAAAATAAGTAATAAAAAAGTATAAAAGAGGCTTATGTGATTTCTAAGCCTCAATTTTGCCTATATGACAGACTTTAAAGAGTTTTCTCTAAATTATTCATTGATCAACTCTAAATTATTAAAATTCTTTCATAAAGTAATGATAAATCAAAACATGAAAAATAATAATATTTAACATGTAACCAATAAAAGAAGACTAATTACAATAAGAAACTACTAAAGTAAAATAAATGAAAAGATACAGGTACTCCTTGAAAGTACATGGAAAATTAAAAGACACATATGAAACATTTACAAATATAGTAAAGGAATAGGTGTGCCACTATCAAAATTTCATTTTCATTTAATTAATTATTATTATGAGCCAAAATTGTTATGAAAATATTTCAAGACAGGGTGAGAAGGTTTTGTAGAGCCGTCACATTGGCAAAATAAAAGTTTAGTTTAGAGAAGTTTCTCTATCTATTTAAATATGACACAACACTTTATTATCTTTGTATATATTCAACTACAAAGCAATTATTAATTGGTGAATCAAATTACAATATTTTAGTAGAAAAATATATCACGAATGAAATAAATAAAATAATCAATTAAAATATTTTAAATTAAGTAAACCAATAACTATAATTCCAACAATAGTAAAGATAGTTGTACCCCAATTTTGGATCTAAAATCCAATTTGAATGTTTTACATAAAAATAGACAAAAATATATTTGTTTTATTACGCATATTTTGATCACCTTTTTCGTGCATTTTTTTTACTATTATTCTCACATATTTCTTTATTTCTTTACAATTACATTTTCTAGAAAAATAGATTTTAATTTCTTTCTTACCAAAAATAAAATCATTTCATGCACATTTTATAAAAATTTTAATTATTCGCGTAATTTTATTTTTTCTCGTTTATTTTACTCTTTTAATTTATTTTATTTTAAATAATTTCTTAATTAGCGTAAAAGCTCAAAAATATCAAAAAATAATCTTTTTATACTTTTATTTTCATTTTATATTTTATCATCACATATTTTAAAAATATCCAAAAATATTTGCACTTTTTATTTTTTATTTTTACTAATTCATTTTTATTTACATTCCTTTTTTTACCATTACATTTTTTATCATTTTCTTTATCTCATCTCTATCTTTCATCAACTAATCTTATCCCTCCACCTCACCATCTCTATCTTTTCTATTTATCTTTTATTTATCTTTTACCATTTATTACAAAAATGCCTTTTTTTTTTTACACTATAAATACAACATCACATACCCCCTAATCATTACCAATCATTTTTTCACAATTCTCCAAAACAAAAAAAATCAAATTACACAAACTCCAATAAACCCTAACAAATCTGAAAACAGAATTCCGGCACCGGAGGCGACCAGAAACGGCCGCCACCGCGCCGGAAAATTTCAAACTAATCCAAATAAAAAACAAACTACACCATTAGCTTCGTGGAACTCGATTGGAATGATTCGAACGCGAAACAAAGTATTTTCCTTGTGCCTTTCATTCCTGGAACGTCACCGAATCCTTTCCAGCCGTCGTTCTCGTTTGTTTTTTGCCTTAAATCGCGTTTTCGTGTTCGACCTCCTCGTCAGATTCTCGCTCGATCTCGTCGATGGGAGCCTCGTTTTCAAAAACTAAGGTCGGATTTGAGTTCTATGGACAAAATCGTGTGGGAATGGGTCTTTGTTTGTGAGCTTTGACGATCGGAAGCTTTTGCGGTGGTTTCGTTAATGGAGGACGGTAACAGACGAATTCTGTGTGAGAGAGGAAGAAGATTAATGGAGGACGGTAACAGATTGATGTCACTCCTGGATTGGTTCTGGGCAATCACTCAACGCGCCCCTGTGCCTACAATGCGCGCCCCATAGTCCGGTTCACCATGGGTCCAATTCGGTTTAATGCGGTCTGGTTTAGTTTCTGGTTCTTGCTGGCTTTTTGCACACGTGCGTTTCTAGACTGCACCCCCTCTGGACAAACTGCTGATTGGGCTTTGGGCTTGCAAACATTTTTATCACAACAACAATTACATCTTTTATTTACAACATTTTTTTACACTTTCTTTCTTTTTAAAAACAAACCGCTTTCATAAATTGCAAAACATTCTCAAAAATCTTCTCTTCGTTTTATTTAACACATTCTAATCAAACTTAAAGTTGTTCACAATTAAAAGACACAAACCAACACAATTCTCTTTGGCCCCTTAAATAACATTAGATTTTTATCATTATTTGTCTCAAATTTTAACTGTTCTTATAAACATTAGCAAGACTTAAATCATGTTTGTCGTTGTTGGGGAAGGGTGTCCCTGAAGGTTATTTTGGGTCGTACATCTCTCAATCATGATAAAGTATGGTTTAGCGTGTTTATATTGACACTTAAAAAGTGAGACTTAAATTGACATCAATCTATTGCTTTCATAAAAAACATACAACACACATTCTCTCTTTTTAGAGAACTACGTGAGTTCTGATCCTTCACAAAAGGTACGTAGGAAAAAGGGGTACATACTCTTTTCTGAATTCAAAACAATAAAAAACACACACCTTTTCTTATCTCTTTTCTTTCACACATCTTCTCTCTTACATTTCTTCTTACACAAACAACAAACACAAAATCACACACTCTTCTTCATACATTTCTCTCTCACTTCTTACATCTTCTCCCCCTATTCTTAAAACACACATTTAAAGGACAAAAAGTATTTCAAGAGGTTACCATGGAGTACCATGGGCCCTTAAGGTGCATACACCTTCCTTTTGCGCAACTAACCCCCGTACCTAGAATCTCCCTCAAAAGGTTTTCGATACTTTCCCCTCCCTTGGAAATGAAAGAATCAACTGTAGTGGGGTATGTTTTAAAAAACCCGCAACAGAAAAATGGTGACTTCACTAGGGACACTCTCCTTAAGAGAGTTGATCCTAAATTGTTCGCTTCTATGTGCTTTACTTGTTTATATGCTTTGTATATATATATATATCTTGTGGAGCTCTTGAGTGGTGAGACAAGCACAATACCCCTGCTTGAGTGAACATATAGGATAGGAAATGTGGTGCAACCATAGTGACATGTTTGGAGTCATTTCATTTCATTATGTACATGTGGTACGACTACACTCGAGTGGAGGGTTTACGAGGATGGATTTTTTGTCGATATGAGTCATTTATATTGGCAATGCTATTTTCGGAAATCTCGAGAAGCTTGAGGACCTTTTAGTTACATTTAACCCATCTTGGCCTTTTTTAGGATGTAGTGCGATGGCTAGAGTATGACGGAATTTCTTTTCCTAACTTTGGTTTGTTCCGCGATACTACGCTCGGACGAGACTTTCTTCTTGGGTATGTTTGAGTCACGAGTTATTTGTGATGAAAAGGGTGTTCGGGAATTAGGTTGAAAACTCCGGGAACTTGTGTAGCACCTGTGATGCAGGTACAAAAATAAACCAATAGTTCATACCTTTTGGGCGAGTTTTACCCTGTGACTCCAACATTGTGGATATTGAACCATGACCCATGTTTGCTTATGTTTGTGGTTGTTGCATAATCATACATCCATTCATCCATGAAAATCTTTTTCCATTGGTTCTCAAAGGACTTAAAGGAAGTTCTTTATCAACTTCACAACCATCATGGACCTAGAAAAAAAGAGAAGGTTACTTTGAAAAGAAAAAAAGAAAAATTGTTTTGATCAATAACAAACAAAAACAAACAAAAAATGAGGTCCCTTATGATTGGTATCCTAAAGTCCTTGAAAATCAAAATCAAAACAAAACTTTCTTTATCATGCATCATTTTTTTGCATTCATGGTCTTTTCCAAAAAAAAAAGGAGGTCTAAGCTTTGTGTCTTTCTCTTAGTGGTCCAACGCTCTTTTCAAAAGTCAACTCGCAAGTACAACACTCGTGTTAATCAAAAGAAAGAGATAAAAACAATTGGACAAGAGAACACTCATCTTCGTGAAGAAATCATTACACTTCAGGCAGAATTGGAAAAGAAAAATGCCCTGATCACTTCATTAATGGTGGCACAAGATAACCACCATTTCACTCTTTGAGTAACTGTCTTTGCCTTTCCAAGCTCAACAAAGGCATTAGATTCAGCAACAGTCTCGACAACAACCTTTCCAATAGGCTCCACAACAGGTTTCACATCCTATACAACAACTGACTTGACAAAAGTCAAACAAACATAAGCCGGTTCCAAAGAGGTCACATCAATATGACTTGATCCCTGTGTTGTATGTAGAGTTGTTTCCAATTTTGATTGAGAAGAATTTGATTCAGGCTGGAGCACTGCCTCGGGTACTTGTAAAATTGCCTTATTTGGTACAAATTAGAACTTTCTTGTGCTTTTCACTCTGGGGCACCTGGTCGTGACATCGAGCATTGTTATCTTCTGTAATCTAAAGTTCAAAAAGTTAGTTAGGGCTAACAAATCTTCTTTCAAGGACATAGACTCAACTTTGTGATACATGAATATAGTTTGATACTATTGGGTTGTTGTTGATACCACATTTGCTACTCTTTATCAAGTTGAAGTCAGTGATACAAGCTCATCTCTATGATCGCTAGGCTTTTATTTTCTTTCTTGTCAAGCATTTGTTTTTTTTTTAACATTATATCTTTTATCAAGTACTTTTAATATAATAAACATGCAAGTTTTTTAAATTAATCCATTCATATTCACTCTTTTCCCTTGCTTTATTACTTACAAACTTGGAGCGAGGATGATGAAAATAAATAACTGGTTTTTGTTGATATATGCTTTCATTGGTTAAAAGTTTAGTTGATGATGTAAGGATTTGTTCATTTCCTTTCACTGTTTCAAAAAAAAAAAACAACAAACAAAAAAACAAAAGAGTTGATGCTAAGTTGAGCCATTCTTGCATATTTTTTCGTTGTTATCGATTTTCCCAATTTCTTGAGATATAGCTTCTTAAAAAAAAAAAAATTGGTTTGATACTTGACATGACACTTTAAGAGTATATAGGTTGTTTTGCACTTTAGGTTACATTATGAAGGTTTAGTGATGATTCAATAAAATAGGTACTGTCTTAACACCCTAGACTCTCAGAAGTATGTAAGATTAATTCGAGTACTAATTTTGACAATGTCTTGAATTTAATTTTTAAAGTAACCCTTAGTAGTTTATCTTAGCAGTCGGCACCATCTTGGGCACAAACGGAGTGGGAAATCGATGAACATAAGTGAATGATCCAAAAATGAAAATTTATATACTTTGGTTGATTTTATAAATGGGAATTCACTTATTGAGTTAGTTGATCCTCACTCGGTTGTTTGACTCAACAATTGTGGAACATACAAAGAAAAACCATCGTAAATGAACTCATTAGTGGTTGGTTCAGAGGAGTCTGATTCTGAACTTGGTAGGGCGGGTTACGATCTGAGCCCCCACAACTGCATTTGGAAGAGAAAAAGGGGTTTACCAAACTTTTGTTATCAACACCCCTCAGCATATGATCATAATCACTAACAGATTTTCTACCATGAGCGTGTACAAGATAACGGGCTTAATGTGATTGCACTTGAATGAAAAGGGTGGATAAAACTTAAAGAAAAGTTAGAGTCACAATAAAATACTTCAGATTTACCTTCATATGATGGAAGTCTTTGACTGCAATGTGTGGTTTTGTGTTACTACAGTATCCTTGGATTTGATGTCTATTACTTGATTTTCATACCTAGCCGGCAACCACGTATGATTAGAGTTGTCGTGTCTTGTTCAAACATGTGCTGGAAAAAAAGAGTAACTATTTCTAAGCTTAGGGACAAAAAACTCACATGTGCATTCTATCAAAAATACTTTTCAAAAGAAATGATTTTACTTGCAAATTAATACTTGACAACAAAGAAATTTAAACAATGGTCTGATCATGGGCAAAGCTGACTTAAGAAGCTCCTAACAAGGGGGCAAGTTACATGTGGATTTTGCCAATCAGGGGAAAACAAGTTGAATATCCTGCTTATCAAGGTTGAAAATGTTCAAGATTTGATTACACTACATACATTGGTTGGTCAGAGACATACCCTTCAGGATTTCAAGCGCTTGGGGCATACTATGTCAAGATCATACTTTCTTGAATAGTTACATGTTGTAGAATAATGACAGAGTTGTAGTTGTTTGTATCATGGATGATAAAGAGCATCTACTCTTAGTGTACGCTGCTACAGTCAAATCATATAATGCCTGCAAAAAAAAAGAATACAAAAAAAAAGAGCTCGCTAAGTCGAAAACCTGAAAGGTGGCTTAGGCAAAAATGAGCGTCCCGGTGGATTGAAAACCTGAAAAGGCGGTCCAGACAAAAATTAGGGACACAGAAAATATACAAAAAAAACAAAATAAAGAGGCACAATGACTACAACACGCTAGATGTGAAAAGTCAACCAATCTTGCTCTTCGAGCGATTCTTTCAAAAAGAGTTGTTAGATTTGAAACAAAAATCCAGAGCAAGGGGCAAGTTGTCTCCATCCTTTCGAATTATTCACCAACAACAGACATGTTTTCTCTAAGAGAGTGTCAACAACTGTCACATGACGGTTTCTTATACACCAGTGAAATCTTACGTCTGGTATCTCCAACAAAGTTTGATTTCAGTTTATTGATTGATGTTAGGTTTTTCCCCACAAATAGACACATCCTCAGTAAGGTCCATACAGCTATTATACTTTCAACATAGCCTTGATTCATATTATTGACTGATATGGGGTTTTCTTTCAAGAAAAAAACTACATCCCCAATAAGGGTTGACAATGTTGTTCTGAGTACAATCAAGTTGAATACAAATCGTTTTGCTTAAAGCGGTCGTTTCCCCAGAGAAGTTGTTCTTTCCCCAAAGGGAGTTCTCTTACTTCATCTATAGCAACATTTACACCTTGTTGAGATTGATCGAGTGTTTGAGTTGTAACGCGATGTTGGCTTGCTTCCACTCTTGGTCGTTCTGTCTGTTTTCTCAGCAAATATTCACAATATACATACATACATACATACAAACAAAACATTTACATGTGTCATAAATATTTACATCATTCATACATTGTTACATCATATACAAATTTCTGTCTCTTTTGTCTTGTTTGTGTTTACGAATAGAGTCGGGATGGGCGTATCATTCTTTTCAATTAGAGTGTCAGCTTAGGCAGACAAGTGTACATCTCTTATTTCAAAATTTCCCCACAAGACTCCTCTCTTGTGGAAGATCGTTGTTTCAGTTTTTTCCTACAACAAAAGGAAAATCGAGTTGAATTTATTCTTCAATTGGATACAAAGTCTTGCTTTACAGTTTCCTTCCGGTTTGTTCCCGGATTGAACATCAATTCAAAAACAACAAATGACAAGTTTTCCATACAAGAAACTTGTGTTTTATCATATACATTTACAATTCCTCAGGTGGTTTTATCCCAGTGAATCCTATTCAGACATTACGCAAAAAGATCATACAAATATTTTCTTTCTACAAATACATACACTTTTTACAAATCAACCTACTTGAGTCACTATTGAAGTACCCTGTAGAGTCATCTCCTTTCAATGGAGTCATGTTACCTTCACACGCTATCGTTTGCATGATAGTAGGTAATATTTAGTCATTGTCTTGACTTGATATCGCTTTGTTGGATAGTAGATGATGTCTATCTTTTCGGATTGCCTTGACACACTGCCGTTCACATGGTAGAAAGTATTTCCTTAGTTTCATTATCTTGACTTGCTGTCATTTTGTTAGACATTAGATAATGTCTCTTCACTTCATATTGCCTTCACACACTATCGTTCACATGAGAGTAGGTAATATTTAGTCATTGTCTTGAATTGCTATCACTTTGTTGGATAGTAGATGATGTCTATCTTTTCAGATTGCCTTGACACACTGTCGTTCACATGGTAGAAGGTATTTCCGGAGTTTCATTATCTTGACTTGCTGTCGTTTTGTTAGACAGTATATAATGTCTCTTCACTTCATATTGCCTTCGCACACTATCGTTCACATGATAGTAGGTAATATTTAGTCATTTTATTGACTTGCTATCACGTTGTTGGATAGTTGATGATGTCTTATCTTTTCACATTACCTTGACACACTACCGTTTGCATGGTAGGAGGTATTTCCTTGATTTCATTATCTTGACTTGTTATCACTTTGCGGGACAATAGATAATGTCTTCTCTTTTCATATTATCTTGACTCACTATCGTTTGCATGATAGTAGATAATATGCATTCACTGTCTTTTATACACTATCACTTCATTGGATAGTAGCCAGTGTCACATCATTTCATATTACCTTATATACACTATCATTATACGGTAGTTGGTAATATCTGACCTTTGTCTTTTATACACCGTCACTTTGTGGGATGGTAGCCAAAGTCTCATCTTTTCATATTACCTTATATACACTATCATTATACGGTAGTTGGTAATATCTGCTCATTGTCTTTTATACACCATCGCTCTGTTAGGTGGTAGATAATGTCATACATTTCATATTACCCTTTAAGCTGTCGGTCAGACGGTAGTCAGTAATATTTGATCATTGTCCTTTAAGCTATCAGTTTTCGGTAGTAGATAATGTCATACATTTCATATTGCCGTTTAAGTTGTCAGTCAGTCGATAGTCGATAATATTTGATCTTTGTCCTTTAAGCTACCTGTTTTGTGGTAGTAGATAATGTATCATCTTTTCACATTGTCCTTTAAGCTATCGGTGTTCGATAGTAGATGATGTCATACATTTCATATTGCCCTTTAAGTTGTCGGTCAGTCGATAGTCGGTAATATTTGATCTTTGTCCTTTAAGCTACCTGTTGTGTGGTAGTAGATAATGTATCATCTTTTCACATTGTCCTTTAAGCTATCAGTGTTCGATAGTAGATGATGTCATACATTTTCATATTGCCCTTTAAGCTATCGGTCAGTCGATAGTCGGTAATATTTGATCATTATCCTTTAAGCTACCTGTTCTGTGGTAGTAGATAATGTATCATCTTTTCACATTGTTCTTTAAGCTATCAGTGTTCGATAGTAGATGATGTCATACATTTCATATTGCCCTTTAAGCTATCGGTCAGTCGATAGTCGGTAATATTTGATCATTGTCCTTTAAGCTACCTGTTCTGTGGTAGTAGATAATGTATCATCTTTTCACATTGTCCTTTAAGCTATCAGTGTTCGATAGTAGATGATGTCATACATTTTCATATTGCCATTTAAGCTGTCGGTCAGGCGATAGTCGGTAATATCTGATCATTGTCCTTTAAGTTACCATTTGTGTGGTAATAGATGATGTATCGTCTTTTCACATTGTCCTTTAAGCTATCGGTGTTCGATAGTAGATGATGTCATACATATTTAAGTTACCTCTTTTCACATTTCTGTCGTTCAGTGTACAACATTCTTGCTGTCGGTCGGACGATACTAGGTAACATCTTCTCCAGTGTTTCACTTTGTTCCCAAGTGGAGTTTACTTTCTCCCAATGGACTTAGGATACTCTTGTTGTTCTCGTTTCACCAGTCACTCCACATTTTTACATGCATACATGCATTTGCATCTTAGGTTAGAACATTTCATCATTAAAAAAATGCATGTTAGAGACGATATTTTGCTTTATAAAATCATTGAGCTCTAGCACTAGCAATGATTGTTAAGGATCTTTTTGGCCTAAATTCATTTTATCTCTCTTCAATAACATTTCATACAAAATTCAAAAAAAAGACAGTTAGCATTTTGCATGCATATCTGCATCATAAGCATCATTAGAGGATTTTAGGTCCAAAAAAAGGTGCACGTTTTATATTTAAGTCTCTTCAATCCCGTTTAGACAAATATTTTAATCTTTATCTTTCCAGGTGAAGAAACTTAAATAGGGGCAGCTATTGTACCCCAATTTCGGACCCAAAATCCAATTTGAATGTTTTACATCAAAATATACAAAAGCTCAAAAGCTCAAAAAATTTCTTAATTAGCGTAAAAACTCAAAAAATTTACTCTTTTAATTTATTTTATTTTAAATAATTTCTTAATTAGCGTAAAAGCTCAAAAATATCAAAAAATAATCTTTTTATACTTTTATTTTTATTTTATATTTTATCATCACATATTATAAAAATATCAAAAAATATTTGCACTTTTTATTTTTTATTTTTACTAATTCATTTTTATTTACATTACATTTTTTACCATTACATTTTTTTATCATTTTCTTTACCTAATCTCTATCTCTCATCAACTAATCTTATCCCTCCACCTCACCATCTCTATCTTTTTTATTTATCTTTTATTTATCTTTTACCATTTATTACAAAAATGTCATTTTTTTTACACTATAAATACAACATCACATTACCCCAATCATTACCAATCATTTTTTCACAATTCTCCAAAACAAAAAAATCAGATTACACAAACTCCAATAAACCCTAACAGATCTGAAAATTTCAAACTCATCCAAATCAAAAACAAACTACACCATTAGCTTCATCATGATCTCAGGAACACGAATCCGCTCTCTATTTTGCCATAAAACGCCGGAATCTCACCGGAAATGCTCTCTCTGTTCCGGCCGCCACCACCACAAATCAAAACCTTCAAATTTCAACCAAAAATCAAAACCAAATACCCAAAAAGCATCTAAACTTCGTTCTGAACATGATTCCATCGTTTATTTCATAAGAAACGCAGCCAAAACCTACAGATCGAAGTTCAAAGATTTTGAAAAAAAGTGGAACTCGATTGGAATGATTCGAACGTGAAACGAAGTATTTTCCTTGTGCCTTTCATTCCTGGAACGTCACCAAATCCTTTCCAGCCGTCGATCTCGTTTGTTTTTCGCCTTAAATCGTGTTTTCGCGTTCGACCTCCTCGTCAGATTCTCACTTGATCCCGTCGATGGGAGCTTCGTTTGCAAAAACTAAGGTCGGATTTGAGTTCTATGGACAAAATTATGTGGGAATGGGTCTTTGTTTGTGAGGTTTGACGATCGGAAGCTTTTCCGGTGGTTTCGTTAATGGAGGACGGTGACGGACGAATTCTGTCTGAGAGAGGAAGAAGATAACCTCTGTTGCCACATGTCGCTCCTGGATTGGTTCTGGGCAATCACTCAACGCGCCCCCCAGTCCGGTTCACCATGGTTCCGGTTCGGTTTAATGCGGTCTGGTTTAGTTTTTGGTTCTTGCTGGCTTTTTGCACACGTGCGTTTTTGGACTGCACCCCCTCTGGACAGAATGCATATTGGGCTTTGGGCTTATTTTCTTTTCCGATCTATTCTTTTTTCTCCACACCATTTTTCCGATTTTCACCCCCTTTCATCTTTTTATTTATTTACGCGTTTTTTATCTGCTTATTTATTTCGCGCTATTTATTTATTGTCTATTATTTATTCATTCGATTTGATTGGGTTGTAAATAATTAATTATTCGATATGGTTGTAATAGCGTAGGACTTTATTTATTTATCGCTTTATTTACCGCATTATTTATTGCTTTCTAGTTACACTTCACACACAAACGCCAAAAAAATAATATTTCGTTTCCAAGGGAGGGCTCGTAATTAAATTACAATTGATTACGAGACTTTTTTTTCAAACAAGCAAAAACCTTTAGAAAACATGCGTGATCTTTGAAACAAAAAATAATTGTAGGTCCATTTTAGTCGCAACGATTGTATAATTCTAATTATTCGCAATGTTACAATCCTTTTTCACTTTACAACGACAACAATATTTTCTTACAATTTCTTTTTTACATCGTTTTTTCAACAACAATATTTCTTACATTTTTACAACACCATAACGGATACACTTCCGTTTTCAAACAAACAACATTTTCTTTCCTTTACAATATTTTCTTTTCTTTACAAACATTTTTATCACAACAACAGTTACATCTTTTTACAACATCTTTTATTTACATTTTTTTACACTTTCTTTCTTTTCAAAAACAAACCGCTTTTATAAATTGCAAAACATTCTCAAAAATCTTCTCTCCGTTTTATTTAACACATTCTAATCAAACTTAAAGTTGTTCACAATTAAAAGACACAAACCAACACAATTCTCTTTGGCCCCTTAAATAACATTAGATCTTTATTATTATTTGTTTCAAATTTTAACTGTCCTTATAAACATTAGCAAGACTTAAATCATGTTTGTCGTTGTTGGGGAAGGGTGTCCCCGAAGTTGATTTTGGGTCGTACATCTCTCAATCGTGATAAAGTATGGTTTAGCGTGTTTATATTGACACTTAATAAGTGAGACTTAAAGTGACATCAATCTATTGCTTTCATAAAAAACATACAACACACATTCTCTCTTTTTAGAGAACTACGTGAGTTCTGATCCTTCACAAAAGGTACGTAGGCAAAAGGGGTACATACTCTTTTCTGAATTCAAAACAATAAAAAACACACACATTTTCTCATCTCTTTTCTTTCACACATCTTCTCTCATACATTTCTTCTTACACAAACAACAAACACAAAAGCACACACTCTTCTTCATACATTTTCTCTCTCACTTCTTACATCTTCTTCCCCTATTCTTAAAGCACACATTTAAAGCACAAAAAACATTTCAAGAGGTTACCATGGAGTACCATGGGCGCTTAAGGTGCATACACCTTCCTTTTGCGCAACTAACCCCCGTACCTAGAATCTCCCACAAAAGGTTTTCGATATTTTCCCCTCCCTTGAAAATGAAAGAAACAACTGTAGTGGGGTATGTTTAAAAAACCCGCAACAAAGATGAAAAGTGATGAAAGGTTAACAAAAGGTTTTTTTTTAGGAAAATGTTAACAAATGGTTGTAAGTTCCAAATTAAAATATGTAAAAAGAAACTATATCTTTAACGTAAAAATATCGAATACATCTGCAAAAAATTTATAAATTGAATATATTTTATTCCTTAATTAACAAAATTTTAAAACAAAATGGTAAATAAACTGAACATCACATACTTTATAAATTTTTAAAATTTTCTCCTATTTTTGAGAGAGCAAATATCCTTAGCAAATAAACTGAGCCATATAACTAGACTTAAATTAAAATATATGAAATCATCATAAAAACTTATATATTGTCAAAAACAAATATTCAAATTTATATAATTTTAAATATAAACTAAATATTTTTCAAAAATAAATATAAACTAAATATTTAAAAATATTATTAAATAAGAGAGACAAAAACTAACAATATGTTTGTAAGGACAAACCTCACCAAAAAAAAGAAAACAAACAAAAAAGAAAAGACCAAGCAAAGAAAAATGTAACCCAAACAATATAGATTAAAAAACTGGGACCCTTAATCGGGATAAATTCCACTAAGTGAATATGTGAGAAGAAACTTCAAAAGAACGAGAGGGAGCAAGTAGATAAGCTATTTTGTACCTTAAGAGAGGAAGCAGTTACACTTTTTCAAACTTATTTTTTTTTTAAATGAGATCCCATGAAAAATGAATTCAAAAGACGTGCCATATATGAATCATATTCTATAACCAAAGCTTATTTCAACATTTTTGATGCGCAAATATTAATAGGAAGTATACCTCCAACTCTTCTTAAAATAAAATAAAATAAGTTAGGGATACGTGTAAACTATATATATTTTTTGACGTAAATGTAAACCTTAGGGATTTCTTTTTTCTTTTTTTTTGACAGAACCTTAAGGATTTCTATAATGCAACTATAATTGCAAAATCATTATTATGCATATTTACTTATTAACATATATTTATAAAGAATGAAGTAAATTTTTTTTTGACATTGTAAAAATAATTAATATTTATAAAATATAGTAAAACATATTCCTTAGATATTAAACCATATTTCTGTCAAATTTAAATAAATTGAATATATAATATTCGTTAATTCCAGAACAAAAAAATAACATAAATTAAACCGAATAATACACACATTATATATTTTAAAATTTTCTCCCTTTTTTAAGGTAGCAAATATCCAACATTATTTTAGTAAAAATAAATTATCAAATCGTTTTAATATTAATAATTTAAAAGGAATAAATAAAATATGTTTCATTCAACAATATGTTTATATTTATCATAATTATTAATTTTCATTTATATAATATTTTAATTTATAATTTAATCGAATCTGCGCAATGCATGGGCTTATTTCTAGTTTGAATAAAAGATGAAGCAAACAATAACTATATGATGAAAGATAAAAAATGAAAAATTATATTATGATATTGGTAAAAAATTATCCAATAAAAAAAAAATTCAGTGATAAGTAATAAATAATGCTAACTCAGATTCATATTATAAAAGACTAGTATATGTTTTAGATCTAGTTTTTAAATACTAAAAAGTGCGGGTTCCATAAATATCCGATCTAAATATTACTGTAGCACTTCTTTTTAAAAGGGCATCTCCAACACCGGAGATTTCAATCGGTCCGCCAGCATGGAGTTTTTTTTTTTTGTTACAAAAGAGGCCTAGGCCCAAGCAGAAAAAATCCAAAAAATTGATGTCTATAGATAATATTAGAATTTGAGAAGTTTATACTCAATCACAAAAGCTAGTTTTGAAAGTTGAGTTTTGTACTACATTTATAAAGGCTATCTATTTCATATCTCTACCCAATGTGGGACTTCTAACATATAATGATCCCCATAATATCAACTAGTAACAAAGTCTTCAATCTAGCAGGACACTGCTCATACAAACAAATTCCTAGTCCATGGTTACTGCCCATGTTTGTAAGATCGTCGACACATGAATTTGCCTCCCAATAAGCATGACATACCTTGATCTTTCAGCTTAAAACTAGAAGCCGCCCTCTTTCTTGAATATGTATATGCAGAAGTTTCCTCATGTGTTTTAATAATTGTCAAAAACTTGTGAAAATAATATAGAATAATTTTGGCAATATTTAAAAATGATTTTGTAGCAAAAAACCATGATTGGTTAACAACATCCTCTCAACAATATTGATATCATTCAGCATGATGATTTTCCTTTCTCTTTCTTCAGCTTCTTTCTCCTCTGAGCATAATTGGTTAACAACATCTTCTCATGTTGATAAGCCACATTGAAAGAATTCTCAGAAGAATCACAGTAACCCATGTTGTCAAAAACAAGTTCTTTCACATAAACCTTCTTCACTGCATTAAGGATAACTCTCACATGATTATCAATCACATCCATCTCAGCCATTAGTTGACTTGGCATAATAATCAAAGTAGATTTTAGAAGATGCAATCTCCTAATATCTTTATTCACAAGCCTACTAAGAATCTCAATACTAGAAATTGTGGAGTCTGAGTGTTGAGATTGGATGGTTTGCAAAAGAGATTTATAGGTTATTTCTGTTTCAAGGATGGTTTGAGGTTCATTTTCTTGTTCAGGTACAGGTTCTGATGACTGTGGGGATGTGGAGGAAGGAGGTGTGATAACAGTGTACTTAGGTGCAGGGGTAGTTTGAGTCAAATGATCTATTTATTGAACAACAATCTCTGGTATAAGTATGTTTTGAGTTGGTGATTGTAAAGGGTAGCTTCGGATGAAGAATCAAAGATAAGGTATTTGTCATAATGGTTCAACTAAACTTTGAATTTTTCTAGTTTTTCTTTGTCGTTCATGGGTTTAGATGGTGTTTTAGATAAAGTGTTTGTTTCAGGTATAATAGCTTATGTAGATAGATGTTCAGTTAAGAAAATTATGTTAAAAGGTTCATCTCTACAACTATTGTTTAGGGTTCAGAAGATGCATTGATGATAGTTTTTGGTGTAGGTTCAAGCATAGCAACATTTATGGGGCTCAAAGGCTTAGGTATATCATTCCTAGATTGAGATTCAGTAGACTAAAGTTATTAGAGGACATACCTTGTAAATTCTGAGTTTGAGCATCAACTTTATCTTTTTGCCTTTTGGCTCTCCTCACCAGATTCTCAAAAGTTTCATCATCATCATCATCATCATCATCATCATCTTCTTCTTCTTCTTCTTCTTCTTCTTCTTCTTCTTCTTCTTCTTCTTAACCTTTTGACCAAACCATCTTCCTTTTGTTCTTATCTTTTTTGTCATTCTTCATTTTGGATCTTCTTTCCTTTTTCTTATCATTTTCTTCTCTTTCATCCTCATCCAAGATTACAACACTAGTACTTCTCCTTAGAGTTCTAGACTTAGTCTTCTCCTTTAACTTGTTACTTTCTTCCATAAATATATATGCATCAACAGGAGCATGTGCAGTCTCAATAACATAGTCTTTCTTGAAGTGATTGATAAAATCAGTCACTAGTTTCTTGGCTTCACCAAGGTTAATCTTTGGAAACAAATTGATATACTTTGTGTTCTCTTTACTCAACAACAAACAAAGGTTTATCATAGGCAAATCCTTTGGTATTGACTAGCTTCGTATACTTAAAAGTTCTTAAGTTAACCACCCAGTTTTCATCAACAGTTGGTCTAATAAAACCAGGATAGTCTTCCTTAAGAATATCCACCAAATTGTGTTGGTAAAACATATGTAATAGCAACCTAGCATCATGAATGTTGGAGTGTCTAAAGGTAATGTTATTGTTGATTACTTCACACATGTGATCAAAAATATATCTTGCCAAATTAATTTTTGTAAACTTATGCAAAAAGTAAATGAAGTACTTTTGCTCAGAAGATACACAGTTATTGCCACCAACCTTGGTTGAGTCAATCAAAATTGTAAGTTTGGAATGCAACCTAAGAGGGGGGTGAATTAGGTTTCAAGACTTTTTCGGTTATTTTAGAGATGTTGTGGTTCTATTTATTTATCCGGAAAGTTATGATAAAACTATGAACAATGCAGAAAAATAAAAGAGAGAAGAGAAAGAAAAAGACACAAGAAGATTTATCCTGGTTCCCCTTCTAACCTAAGGGTAGTCCAGTCCCCTCACACCCTGTGAGAGATTATCCACTATGTTAGATCTTTGTACAAGCCTTACACCAAGACTTCTCCTACAATCTTCTAACATAACAAAGAAGCACACCACTTCCTTGATTTCACAAGCACCAAATCTATAGTGGACTTTGAATCTCCCCGATTCAAAGAACCTTTTCCCAAATCATCAAACACTATGATGATTCTCAAACAAATCAGAAAGCACACCACTTTCTGTTACAAACAAACAAGTGATGAAGAATATAATATTGTATGGTTGTTATCAAATCAATATCACTTTAACAATGTATATATCTTAGTGCTCAGAAACTTTTATTGATATGAAAATTTAGCCCAAGTTTCATAAGATATATTTGTATGAAAGTTTATGACAAAAGTGATATACTTATGAATATGAAAGTTGGTAAAAAAATTGTAATGATATCAAAAGTATTAATAGATGCTTTAGAAAATGTCCATGAAGCAATGCAACTCTTTAAAAATGTCCCTTAAAAAATAGCATTAAAATAAAAACGGATTTTTCAAGCAAATATGAAAATCTGGATTCTGTCCAGGATTTATTACCGCGGTTTAAAGAAGTGTCCGATTTAATAAGTCCTGGGTCAACGGTCAACAGGTTTTGAAATTCAAACAGCAACATACCTTTTAAAGCGGTTGACCTCAGTAACTGATTTAAAAAGTCGCAGACAGCTTTTTCTATAAATCATCTTTTTATATTTTTAAAAGCTTGCTTCACATGGACTCTTATATTTAACTTAGAAACTTATTTGTGATTAATTATAAATAATTTTCTGAGCATTCTAAGTTATATAATTATTGAAATGATAAATCATAGATAAAGACCATCCTTACAAATATTTTAATTATAAAGTCTAAGACATGATCTTCATCTTGTTTTCTCATCTCATGCTTCATAAGCTTTCTTCTTTTGTGATGTGAGTTTGTTATCATCAAAACCCAACCAAGTTAAAGAAGGAAATCTTCTTCACAATCTCCCCCTTTTTGATGATGACAAACCATATCTTTTTGACATTATTGCTCAATGAATCTCACCCTATCTTATATGTCTCCCCCTTTGTTTTGCAAATGAATAGCCTGAAAATTTTTAACCACAAAACAACCAAACAAGCATATACTCCTTCTCCCCCTTTTGACATCATCAAAAAGAAGAAAGTGTAAAATCAAAGAAATAATAATATATAATATAAGAAAATATGTATACCTTTTAAAGATGATCATGCATTAAATATCGTTCTCATCCAAAATGCCAAGTTCTCTTCTCATTTTAAAAAATTGTTCCTTGGCTAAAGGTTTAGTAAAAATGTCCGCTAGTTGAGAATGAGTATCTACAAATGTTACTTCTACATCTCCCTTAAGAACATGATCTCTTAAAAAATGATGTCTAATATCTATATGTTTAGTTCTTGAATGCATGATTGGATTTTTTGTTAAATTGATGGCACTAGTATTATCACATCTTAAAGGAATGCATCCTAAATTTAAACCATAGTCACATAATTGTTGTTTTAACCAAAGTATTTGTGCACAACAACTACCGACAGCAATATATTCTGCTTCTGCAGTACTTAAGGCTACACAAGCTTGTTTCTTGCAAGACCATGAGACTAATGCATTTCCTAAAATATGACAAGTACCACTAGTACTTTTCCTATCAGTTTTACACCCAGCATAGTCTGAATCAGAATAACTAACTAAGTCACATAAACTACCTTTTGGATACCATAGACCGACAGTAGTGGTTCCCTTAAGATATTTCATGATTCTTTTAACAGAAGTAAGATGTGATTCTTTTGGACATGATTGAAATCTAGCACAAAGACGTACACTAAACATAATATCAGGTCTACTTGCAGTAAGATAGAGTAAGGAGCCAATCATACCTCGATATTTTGTTATGTCTATTGGCTTACCATATTCATCTTTATCCACATAGGTACTTGAACTCATTGGTGTGGCTATTTCTTTGCAATTCTCCATTTCAAATCTGTTGAGAAGTTCCTTGCAATATTTTGATTGATTGATGAAGATTCCATCTTTTGTTTGTTTAATTTGTAGACCAAGGAAAAAATTTAATTTTCCCATCATAGACATTTCAAATTCTCCTTGCATCATATCAGAGAATTCCTTACATAAAGATTCATTAGTAGCTCCAAAAATTATGTCATCAACATAAATTTGCACAAGTAAAGTATGATTATTTATTCTTTTGATAAATAATGTGGTGTCTACTTTTCCTTTTTCAAAACCTTTTGCACAAAGAAAATTACTTAATCTATCATACCATGCTCTAGGGGCTTGTTTTAAGCCATAAAGAGCTTTCTTTAGTTTATACACATGAGAAGGATTTTTAAAATTTTCAAAACCTGGAGGTTGTTTAACATAAACTTCTTCATGTATATAACCATTTAAGAAGGCACTTTTGACATCCATTTGATATAATTGAAAATTTAAAGAGCATGCATATGCTAATAATAATCTAATGGCTTCTAATCTTGCTACGGGTGCAAAAGTTTCATCAAAATCTATACCTTCTTCTTGATTATATACCCTTGTGCAACTAATCTTGCCTTATTTCTTACTAGGATTCCATTTTCATCTAGCTTATTTTTGAAAACCCATTTAGTTCCTATAATATGTTTATCTTTAGGCCTAGGTACTAATTCCCAAACTTGATTTCTTTCAAATTGATTTAATTCTTCTTGCATGGCTAAAATCCATTGATCATCATCTAATGCATCATTAACTTTAGAAGGTTCAATTTGAGAAACAAATGCCATATTTAAACATGCATCTTTGAGATTGAGTCTAGTAGATACTCCCTTATTAATGTCTCCAATAATGCTATCAATTGGATGATCTTTATGAGTTCTCCATTCTTTTGGTAGGTCATCATTGATTTTCTCTTGAGGTTCTAAATCATCCCTTTGTTGTTCATCTTGAAGTTTGTTTCGTTCATCATCATTTGTGGTTACCGTTGGTGAAACATCTTCATCATCTTCATCAACAAGAATGTCCTTTTCCTCATTGGAGGAGTTAGTTTCATCAAAAGATACATGAACAGATTCTTCAATAGTAAGGGTTCTTTTATTAAAAATTCTAAATGCCTTACTAGTGAGAGAATAACCAAGAAAGATACCTTCATCAGATTTTTCATCAAATTTTCCAAGGTTATCTTTTCCATTATTTAAAACAAAACATTTGCATCCAAAAATATGAAAATAAGCAATATTTGGTTTTCTACCTTTAAAAAGTTCATAAGGAGTTTTCTTTAAGATAGGTCTTACCATAACACGGTTACTAACATAGCAAGCCGTACTAACTGCATCTGCCCAAAAATACTTAGGCAATTTTGATTCACTCAACATAGTTCTGGCTAGTTCTTCCAAAGACCTGTTCTTTCTTTCAACAACACCATTCTGTTGTTGTGTTCTTGGTGCCGAAAAGTTATGTGATATTCCTTGTTCATCACAAAATTCTTCAAAAGATGCATTTTGAAATTCTCCACCATGATCACTTCGAATTGAAGCAATCTTTAAGGATTTCTCATTTTGAACTATCTTTGCAAATTTCTTAAAAGCTTTAAAAGCATCATTTTTATGTGAAAGAAACAAAGTCCAAGTAAATCTAGAAAAATCATCAACAATTACCAAAGCATAATAATTTCCACCAAAACTTCTAGTTCTTGAAGGACCAAATAAATCCATATGAATTAATTGAAGTGGCCTAGAAGTTGAAACTATATTCTTTGGTTTGAAAGAAACTTTAGTTTGTTTACCTTTTTGACATGCATCACATAATTTATCTTTAATGAACTTAATTTTAGGCAATCCAACAACTAGATCATATTTTACTAATTTATTTAAATGATCCATATGAATGTGTGCAATCCTTTTATGCCATAGCCATGCATCGTTATTATTATTATTAACTACAAGACATTTAAGTTTCAAAGACAAATCATCTAAAGATATCATGAAAATATTATTTATCCTTTTTCCAACAAGTTTAGTTTCATGAGATATTTCATCTTTTACCGTGCATGAATTTTTGTTAAAATTAATTTTAAGGCCTTTATCACATAATTGACTAATACTAAGTAAGTTATGTTTCAAACCTTCAACATATAAGACATCATCAATAGTAGTAAAAGGAGGCATACTGACTTTATCAATTCCAAGTATCTTCCCTTTATTGTTGTCTCCATAAGTGACAAATCCTTTAGATTTTAATGTCAAATTTGAGAACTTTGATATATCTCCCGTCATATGTTTAGAACATCCACTATCAAGATACCACATATTTGTTGTGGTTTTCAAGCATACCTACAAAAAAAATTAAGTTTTGTTAGGTACCCAAAGTGATTTGGGTCCTTGTGGGTTAATACCTTTCTTTACCGAAATAAATTCACCATTTGGTATACCAACATTTTTAATATAGCATACATTAGGAGTATGACCTTTTATGTTACAATAAAAACATGTTGGTTTGTGATATGAATTAGGATTATTGGAAGGATTTTTATTGTAAGAACTATTTCTATCATTAGAATAATTTTTGTTGTAAGACTTATTTCTAATGTTAGAATAATTTCTACTTTTAGAATTATTTCTAAAGTTTGATCTTTTAGGAGGATTTACCATATGCACTTTATTTTGTTCCATATTGTTGGAAGTTGTGCTTGCTTTGACAAAAATTGTTTTATTTGTACTTGGTTTATCAAAACTAGAAACTCCAAGTCCATTTTTATTATTAGAATATCTTTGACTACTAAGCACATCTTCTAAACCAATTTGGCCTTTTTCATATTTTTTAATTATTTGATTTAATTCAACAATTTTTAACGATAGAGAACTACATTCATTGCATGTAGAAATCGTTTTACAATTTTCCAATTCTTTTTGCAAGGTGTCATTTTTCTCTTCAAGAGATAAAATAAGTTTCTTTTGTTTTGACACCATTTTGTATAGATTTCTACATTCATTGAATAATTCTTTAATTGCTTCTTGTGCATCATCATAAGAATTTTCATCATTACTAACCTCTTCTTCTTCATCATCGGAATGGTGTGATGCCATTAAAGCGAGGTTGACTTGTTCGTCATATTTTGAATCGGAGGAAGAACTTATATCATTATCATCCCACACAATATAGGCCCTCTTGGGTTTCATATCTTGTTTTCCCTTGAATGGTTTCTTCTTTTGGAGCGATGGACAATCGGATTTAAATGTGACCTTGCTTACCACATTCAAAACATGTATAATTTTGAGTTGATGTAAATGCTTCATTTTTCTTGGTAAACTTCTTCCCTTGTCCAAACTTCATAGTTTTATCTCTTTTTAGAAATTTGTTAATTCTCTTGGCAAGGAGAATCACATTATCTTCTTCATCAGAATCGTCATCTTCCATTATTTCCTTTGATGTTACTTTCAAGGAAATATTTTTGTGTTTTCTTTCCTTGTCATCATGTTGGTCTAATCTTTCAAGTTCCAATTCATGTTCTTGAAGTTTTCCGAATAATCCCGCCAAAGGTAACTTTGAGAGACTCTTCTTCTCCGATATTGCCGTCACCTTGGGTTGCCATTCTCTCGTCAATGATCTAAGAACTTTGAGATTTAATTCATCATTAGAGAATGTTTTTCCAAGGGCCATCAAATGATTTGTTAAGTGGATGAATCTCTTTTGCGAATCACGAATTGATTCACCGGGCTTCATTCTAAACAACTCATATTCTTAAGACAAGGTGTTTAGTTTTGACCGTTTTACTTCTTCGGTGCCTTCATGTGTTACTTCTAGAGTATCCCATATTTCTTTTGCTGTTTTGCATTGGGATATCCGGAAGAATTCATCCATGCCTAGGGCTGATTGGAGAATATTTATTGCCTTTTTATCAAACAACACTTTTTTCTTGTCATCATCGGTCCATGAACTTTTTACTTTTATTTGTATTTCTTTGTCAACGACCGTTGTAGGAATGAATGGACCATTTTCAACAGCATCCCATATTTCTTCTCCTTGTGCTTCTAAATATGCTTTCATGCGAATTTTCCAAAAATCATAATATTCACCAACAAAGCATGGGGGTTTATTATTACTACCACCATCTCTAAAAACAGATTGTGCGGAAGCCATTCTGGATCACAAGAACAAGTTACTTGAACCTGCTCTGATACCAATTGTAAGTTTGGAATGCAACCTAAGAGGGGGGTGAATTAGGTTTCAAGACTTTTTCGGTTATTTTAGAGATGTTGTGGTTCTATTTATTTTTCCGGAAAGTTATGATAAAACTATGAACAATGCAGAAAAATAAAAGAGAGAAGGGAAAGAAAAAGACACAAGAAGATTTATCCTGGTTCCCCTTCTAACCTAAGGGTAGTCCAGTCCCCTCACACCCTGTGAGAGATTATCCACTATGTTAGATCTTTGTACAAGCCTTACACCAAGACTTCTCCTACAATCTTCTAACATAACAAAGAAGCACACCACTTCCTTGATTTCACAAGCACCAAACCTATGGTGGACTTTGAATCTCTCCGATTCAAAGAACCTTTTCCCAAATCATCAAACACTATGATGATTCTCAAACAAATCAGAAAGCACACCACTTTCTGTTACAAATAAACAAGTGATGAAGAATATAATATTGTATGGTTGTTATCAAATCAATATCACTTTAACAATGTATATATCTTAGTGCTCAGAAACTTTTATTGATATGAAAATTTAGCCCAAGTTTCATAAGATATATTTGTATGAAAGTTTATGACAAAAGTGATATACTTATGAATATGAAAGTTGGTAAAAAAATTGTAATGATATCAAAAGTATTAATAGATGCTTTAGAAAATGTCCATGAAGCAATGCAACTCTTTAAAAATGTCCCTTAAAAAATAGCATTAAAATAAAAACGGATTTTTCAAGCAAATATGAAAATCTGGATTCTGTCCAGGATTTATTACCGCGGTTTAAAGAAGTGTCTGATTTAATAAGTCCTGGGTCAACGGTCAACAGGTTTTGAAATTCAAACAGCAACATACCTTTTAAATCGGTTGACCTCAGTAACTGATTTAAAAAGTCGCAGACAGCTTTTTCTATAAATCATCTTTTTATATTTTTAAAAATTTGCTTCACATGGACTCTTATATTTAACTTAGAAACTTATTTGTGATTAATTATAAATAATTTTCTGAGCATTCTAAGTTATATAATTATTGAAATGATAAATCATAGATAAAGACCATACTTACAAATATTTTAATTATAAAGTCTAAGACATGATCTTCATCTTGTTTTCTCATCTCATCCTTCATAAGCTTTCTTCTTTTGTGATGTGAGTTTGTTATCATCAAAACCCAGCCAAGTTCAAGAAGGAAATCTTCTTCACAAAAATCTTGTAGACAACTTTGTAAAATGATTTCATATCTCTAAGCTTAGAAGATCCTAGAGATCTGAACAAAAGCTCTTGAATTTCTTTATCAAGAGGCAGATTCTTGAAAGTAAACATAATCTTTCCATTATTCTTCTTATGCAGCAACCTTGCAATATGTTCAGCTCCAAAATAAATGTTCAAACCAGCAACGTTTGATCTAATTTCAGAATGAGTGAACTCTGGTAGATTTCCCTTTCAGTAGCAGCATCTATCAAAGACATGAGCTTTCATCCAGAAATCCTTAACCAAATATTCATATACCGGACCATTGAGAACCTTAAGTTAATGTTCCCAACCCTATTTGTGAAACATCTTCTTGACATCAAAAGAGTTCGCCTTTAAGCTTTCAAAACCAACCATTTTCTCAACCACATTTTTGAGTAGACACGTGTTGAACTTGACACTATCCTTTGCAAGCACATGAGTCTTTTGAATACTCAAATCCACAATAGGAATCACACTATGTACTTCACGAGATGGAGTAGGAACAGACGATGTAGAAGCCATTGTTGGAGTTTAAGTTTAGGTTTTGGTAAGATGCGATTGAGAAAGAAATTGGAGCGATGAAGGTTTAGAGAGAATATGAAAAGTGTGGGTCGTGAAAGTGTTTGTGTGTAAGTGAACAATGTGTATATATTTGGAAAACAAACAACGCATAAAAACCGTACAACACAAAAGGACAAATGAGTCATTACCAAAATAAGCACTTAATCATCATTAACCAACACTTCAACAAATTACAACTGGATACGTGTATTAGAATATTATATTAGTAAACTGATGCGTAAGTGGACAACAGTTAAAAAGATATAGTGTAAAAATGATTCCACTTCCGAGTCAGAACCACTCATAAGGTTCTGATCATTATCAGAGGTTGTTGTCCATCAGAAGCTTCAGATCCAGAGGTTTTGAAGTCCAACAAGTTCTGATTATCATTGGATTTTGAAAAACAAATTTTACTTAATAGAGTTTAACAATCAGAACAACCATGTTTAGATTTTTTTTTTTATAAAATCAAATCTTTCAACAGCTAGAGATTTCAATGAACTTAATATCAATAACACCCTTACTGCAAGAAAATTGACTTTTAGTGACTCCCAAAAGTCGTCACTAAAATGCAAATGACCTTTGTTGACAGGACTTTGAGTGACACCCGCCTCTGGTGTCAACTTTAAGTGGTGTTATACAACACTTTTTAGCATGTCAATCCAAACATCTTGACTGTCACTATAAGTGTTGTACTTCTAGCCACGTTAATGTCCGTCAGTAAAAGCTACACTAGGAAGTAAAAATTTAACAACCTTTACCTACAGTTTTGTCTATCACTAAAACTAATTATTATAAAAAAAATTATTTAATTTCTTTTGGTGCTTATTCCCTTCATGAATAATAATAATAATAATAATAATAATAATAATAATACCATAACTTAATTCATATTAGATATCTTCAAAATTCCTAAATTAATTTTCTAGCATTCAACACAAAACTACATGGACTGGTGGCATCACTCTTTAGATCAAAGAATAGAGTATAATGAGTAGTGAAATTGCAAAAATGTATCATAGAAGTTACTTGAGATCCCTTTCATTAGGCACATATTCATATATACGAAGTGGTAGATTGATACATTCGGTGTACTTCCATCAATCAAGATAAATCATCTAAAGTTTGACTTCATCTAAACATATGCACACTCAATATAGGACACAACAAACCAAAAGTTGGACTTTATATCTAGATACATGCAGGATCAATATAACATACAAACCATCAAACTAGTAACACAAATATTAATATCCATTTTATATAGAAGGCTACCCACTAGTGTTCTCCAAAATTAGGGAATCATAAATTCCACGAGCATCATCACTAGAAACCACATTTCACTAAGTAGATGCAAAAATCAGTGCAAGAAAAATAGGAGCAAAGAAAAGTTATTTCATTAGTGAAATAATAGTGTTGATGTCCTTTGATAATATCCAAGCTTTAACCTCCTTGTATATCTGCAAATTAATCAGCCATGCATGAAATGGCGGATAATAAAGTTTAAATAAAGCAATCCACCTTTAATTTCTAGGGTAGTAGATTAACAACTCTTTAAGTTAGGGTTGCAAATACCGTAAAGCCGGCTGAGAAAATGTCTAAAAATCGCCGATGAGAAGCCTTAAAAAGATAAAATATTAAAGATCGTGTGAGTGGGTAACATAATAAACTATAATTTTCTCAAAACACTTTTTTTTTACGTGTTCTGAAAACTTATTATAATCTCAAAATATGAATTCTAAGAACCATAAATAAAATGAATTTTTATTGTCCTGTGAATCTATCTGAGTTGTTGGTAGAAAAATTTGCACGTAAAATATAGGGGTCGGAGTTCGAACCCTGATAAACCAATTTATTCACTTTTAAGTGTGAAATTCAAGTCATTAAGCTACTTGACAAAAAAAAGTGAGTATTTATCAATATTAAACATCAATTTTTTAAAAGCATTTTCCTCGTTTATGTTGTTTTTGGTTCACCTCCAGATACATTCCTTTTAACCTAGACTTAATTACAATTCTGATTTCGATCCAACAATCTTATTGTTAAATATGGGTTTAAAGTAATTTATATCATGTACTCATTGATAAACAATATTGGTTTTAATTCGCCAATGTTTATTTTTTCTAACAATGTCATTTGTGGCGGAAAAAGGGTGTACTGCACATGGTGGTTAGTGGGGATGTGTTTATTACCAATGAAAAATTGGTTTGAAAAATTCAGTGGAAATAGATTGATAAACATATATATATATATATATATATATATATATATATATATATATATATATATATATATATTATTTTATGACCATATTATATATTGATTTAGTATAAAAATTAATAAAAAATCAAGGACCATAAATAAATGAATATATTAATATTTAAAAAATAGAAATGAAATTTGTGGCCAATTTTCAGAAGCATTAACATATAAAAAAATTATTATATTATAACAAGTATAAATATTCTTCAAATATAAAATTATTATATTATAAGGGGAAGTATTAGAAAAGTAAATCATATGAAATATATATATATATTATTTTATGACTATATTAAATATTGATTTACAATAAAAATTAATTAAAAATCAAGGACCATAAATAAATGAATATATTTATATTTAAAACATAAAAATGAAATTTGTGGCCAATTTTCAACATATTTTATTTTCTCAAACTTATAAAGAAATTAAATACATTCAACATTGAAGATCTTCGGCAGAACTTTCAAAATATAAATTATCAATATTAAAGGTATGATTTATTGAGTTGTTTCATTGGTCTTCTTGTATATCTATAGAAGAATAAATAGATTATATTTCTATCATAAAGTCAAATAAAGTAGATTCTAAAGATAGAATAAAATAAATATAAATTTATACATAAGGAAATTTTTCTTAAAGGAAATAGATAAAAAAATATAATAGTAGATCCGTAAAATTGTACCAATATAATGTTCACGATCACGACACCATTGAACTCCTCATGATCTTTCAATGCTCATCTAAAAGAGATGTAAGAAAGAAGCATCAAAACTCTGTTTATTTTGTTTCTTTTCATCCTCTTCTTTCTCATCTATTTTGTTTCTCACTATGTCTCTGGGTTTTAATTTTTTATATCTGGTATTTTTTTTCCTTTTTTTAGAATTTTGATTATCTATTTACTTTATAAAATGTGTGTGAAATTTGAGAAGTTTTTGTTATTTTCTTGATTTTCTTTTTTCATTTTCTAGACCTTCTATTATGTGTGTCATTAATATTTTATAGATCTGTTCAAATATAATTTTTTTCTATCAAAAATATATTATGCTTATGGATCTACTATTATCTGTTGGTACAAATTTTTAATAAAAAAATAATATTTAAACAGATCCATAAAAAATATATGACACACATGATAGAAGGTTTAGAAAATGAACATACAAAATAAATAAATAAATAAAAACAACAAAAACTTCTCAAATTTCACAAAAAAAATAGATAACAATGGTGAGAAAGAAGAGGATAAGAAGAAACTAAATAAATAGAGTTTTGATACCTTTCTTCCATCTCTTTTAGAGGAGCTTTGAAGAGAAGATCATGAGGAATTCAATGGTGTGGTGATTGTGACCACGGTGGCCGGAGTACGAGTGGAGGAGGCCACATGACACACAGTTGCGGCGGCTATGGTTTGGAGAGAAAGAGAGAGATTTCTCTAGTTTGTTACTTGAAGAGAGAGAGATAGAAAAAATGTTAAAATGAAGAGACTAGTAGTAAAAGGAGGCTGCTCATGAGATATATGAGAGAAAATTTTAGTGAGAATTAGGGTTAAATAAGAATGAAGGGTTGAGATTAAAATAAAATAAAATGAATGGTTTTTAACCGTTGGATTAAAATTGGAGGTGGTAGATGAGAATGAGGGTACAACCTTTAGAAACCTAGATAAAAGATTTTGGCCCTTTATACAAAAAAAAAAAGATTTTGGCCCAAGAAATGAGAATATAAATAAAAAAGGTCAAATCCAACAATGAAAAAAGAATAATAGTTTAAAAAAATTCAGTGAAAATAGATTGGAAAACTAAAGTATGTTTAATTGAAGCTTTCAATTTTAGTCATAGGGTTTTAAGGCAATTGCAAGGAAGAGTTTCACCCATTAAAACATAAAAAAGCCTTCCATTGTAGATATGACACCCCCCCCCCCCCCCCCCCTCTCCCTCTGTGTGTGTGTGTGTGTGTATTAGTATAGTTTTTCATTTGGGAAGGATCGTTTTATTCTTGTATCGTTTCTATTCCCATATTTTATAATGTTACAAGCATCATCGTAGGTTTTTTTTTGACAAAAATAAAATGATATTCATTCATTTAAATTGATAGAATACATAAGATAACCACATATTCAATATTGCTAAAAATGTAAAGGATAAATCTGCAAACAAAGTCAAGTATCCAAGTTAATAGCATAAAACGGCAAAATGACTACTACAAATAATATGATAAAACTAAAGTGACCGGGATATCCATGTCTTCGTATCTGCAACATTGATGTCCAATCATTGATTGAGTATGTAATTGACTGAAGTCTATCTTCCAAACTGAAACAAATGAACACTGCAACAATATGGGAAATCAACAAGTGCTGCACAAGACGACGAACAACACAACACCGCATTTAGACGGCGAAATCATTAACAAAAGCACAAAAGAAAACTTGATATATGTGAAAAATCACTTATTTATATTAAAAATGAAGAAAAACAAATGTTAAGGGGTGATTCTAGGTAAAAAATGACCTACAACCACCCGTCTCCAATGAACAAAAGAGGAAAAAAGTTTAGGAAGAAGAAGAGAGAATTTTTGTCTCTCAAGCCGGCGGCTTGAAAAACCATCATCATAGGTTTAGATCTTGATCTAGACAACATTGTTTTCAATAACAAATATCGTCATCACTTACTCGGAACTTTAATTCAAACAAATACTATATTAGATTTTTATTCAGTACATAGAAATAAAAACTTCCACAACCTTGTACTTCGTTAAACATTAAACAATAAAAGATAAGACAATAATTTCAACAATAAATTAATTTTACTTTAATAGTTAGGGTGAAAAGTGTACTGCCACTGCCGCCGCCACCTTTTATATCAGTAAATGAAAAAGGCTCTTCAACTGCTTATAAAAAAAACAGGCTCATCAACTATGCGTTCATCATTTGGTTTTATTGCCTCTTCAACTTGTATTTCATTTTTATAATAAGTATAACAAGTATAAATATTTTTCAAATGTAAAATTATTATATTATAAGGGGAAGTATTAGAAAAGTAAATCATATGAATATATATATATATATATATATATATATATATATATATATATATATATATATATATTATTTTATGACTATATTAAATATTGATTTAGAATAAAAATTAATTAAAAATCAAGGACCATAAATAAATGAATATATTTATATTTAAAACATAAAAATGAAATTTGTGGCCAATTTTCAACATATTTTATTTTCTCAAACTTATAAAGAAATTAAATACATTCAACATTGAAGATCTTCGGCAGAACTTTCAAAATATAAATTATCAATATTAAAGGTATGATTTATTGAGTTGTTTCAATGGTCTTCTTGTATATCTATAGAAGAATAAATAGATTATATTTCTATCATAAAGTCAAATAAAGTAGATTCTAAAGATAGAATAAAATAAATATAAATTTATACATAAGGAAATTTTTCTTAAAGGAAATAGATAAAAAAATATAATAGTAGATCCGTAAAATTGTACCAATATAATGTTCACGATCACGACACCATTGAACTCCTCATGATCTTTCAATGCTCATCTAAAAGAGATGTAAGAAAGAAGCATCAAAACTCTGTTTATTTTGTTTCTTTTCATCCTCTTCTTTCTCATCTATTTTGTTTCTCACTCTGTCTCTGGGTTTTAATTTTTTATATCTGGTATTTTTTTTCCTTTTTTTAGAATTTTGATTATCTATTTACTTTATAAAATGTGTGTGAAATTTGAGAAGTTTTTGTTATTTTCTTGATTTTCTTTTTTCATTTTCTAGACCTTCTATTATGTGTGTCATTAATATTTTATAGATCTGTTCAAATATAATTTTTTTCTATCAAAAATATATTATGCTTATGGATCTACTATTATCTGTTGGTACAAATTTTTAATAAAAAAATAATATTTAAACAGATCCATAAAAAATATATGACACACATGATAGAAGGTTTAGAAAATGAACATACAAAATAAATAAATAAATAAAAACAACAAAAACTTCTCAAATTTCACAAAAAAAATAGATAACAATGGTGAGAAAGAAGAGGATAAGAAGAAACTAAATAAATAGAGTTTTGATACCTTTCTTCCATCTCTTTTAGAGGAGCTTTGAAGAGAAGATCATGAGGAATTCAATGGTGTGGTGATTGTGACCACGGTGGCCGGAGTACGAGTGGAGGAGGCCACATGACACACAGTTGCGGCGGCTATGGTTTGGAGAGAAAGAGAGAGATTTCTCTAGTTTGTTACTTGAAGAGAGAGAGATAGAAAAAATGTTAAAATGAAGAGACTAGTAGTAAAAGGAGGCTGCTCATGAGATATATGAGAGAAAATTTTAGTGAGAATTAGGGTTAAATAAGAATGAAGGGTTGAGATTAAAATAAAATAAAATGAATGGTTTTTAACCGTTGGATTAAAATTGGAGGTGGTAGATGAGAATGAGGGTACAACCTTTAGAAACCTAGATAAAAGATTTTGGCCCTTTATACAAAAAAAAAAAGATTTTGGCCCAAGAAATGAGAATATAAATAAAAAAGGTCAAATCCAACAATGAAAAAAGAATAATAGTTTAAAAAAATTCAGTGAAAATAGATTGGAAAACTAAAGTATGTTTAATTGAAGCTTTCAATTTTAGTCATAGGGTTTTAAGGCAATTGCAAGGAAGAGTTTCACCCATTAAAACATAAAAAAGCCTTCCATTGTAGATATGACACCCCCCCCCCTCTCCCTCTGTGTGTGTGTGTGTGTGTATTAGTATAGTTTTTCATTTGGGAAGGATCGTTTTATTCTTGTATCGTTTCTATTCCCATATTTTATAATGTTACAAGCATCATCGTAGGTTTTTTTTTGACAAAAATAAAATGATATTCATTCATTTAAATTGATAGAATACATAAGATAACCACATATTCAATATTGCTAAAAATGTAAAGGATAAATCTGCAAACAAAGTCAAGTATCCAAGTTAATAGCATAAAACGGCAAAATGACTACTACAAATAATATGATAAAACTAAAGTGACCGGGATATCCATGTCTTCGTATCTGCAACATTGATGTCCAATCATTGATTGAGTATGTAATTGACTGAAGTCTATCTTCCAAACTGAAACAAATGAACACTGCAACAATATGGGAAATCAACAAGTGCTGCACAAGACGACGAACAACACAACACCGCATTTAGACGGCGAAATCATTAACAAAAGCACAAAAGAAAACTTGATATATGTGAAAAATCACTTATTTATATTAAAAATGAAGAAAAACAAATGTTAAGGGGTGATTCTAGGTAAAAAATGACCTACAACCACCCGTCTCCAATGAACAAAAGAGGAAAAAAGTTTAGGAAGAAGAAGAGAGAATTTTTGTCTCTCAAGCCGGCGGCTTGAAAAACCATCATCATAGGTTTAGATCTTGATCTAGACAACATTGTTTTCAATAACAAATATCGTCATCACTTACTCGGAACTTTAATTCAAACAAATACTATATTAGATTTTTATTCAGTACATAGAAATAAAAACTTCCACAACCTTGTACTTCGTTAAACATTAAACAATAAAAGATAAGACAATAATTTCAACAATAAATTAATTTTACTTTAATAGTTAGGGTGAAAAGTGTACTGCCACTGCCGCCGCCACCTTTTATATCAGTAAATGAAAAAGGCTCTTCAACTGCTTATAAAAAAAACAGGCTCATCAACTATGCGTTCATCATTTGGTTTTATTGCCTCTTCAACTTGTATTTCATTTTTATAATAAGTATAACAAGTATAAATATTTTTCAAATGTAAAATTATTATATTATAAGGGGAAGTATTAGAAAAGTAAATCATATGAAATATATATATATATTATTTTATGACTATATTAAATATTGATTTACAATAAAAATTAATTAAAAATCAAGGACCATAAATAAATGAATATATTTATATTTAAAACATAAAAATGAAATTTGTGGCCAATTTTCAACATATTTTATTTTCTCAAACTTATAAAGAAATTAAATACATTCAACATTGAAGATCTTCGGCAGAACTTTCAAAATATAAATTATCAATATTAAAGGTATGATTTATTGAGTTGTTTCAATGGTCTTCTTGTATATCTATAGAAGAATAAATAGATTATATTTCTACCATAAAGTCAAATAAAGTATATTCTAAAGATAGAATAAAATAAATATAAATTTATACATAAGGAAATTTTTCATAAAGGAAATAGATAAAAAAATAATAATAGTAGATCCGTAAAATTGTACCAATATAATATTTACGATCACTACACCATTGAACTCCTCATTATCTTTCAATGCTCATCTAAAAGAGATGTAAGAAAGAAGCATCAAAACTCTGTTTATTTTGTTTCTTTTCATCCTCTTCTTTTTCATCTATTTTGTTTCTCACTATGTCTCTGGGTTTTAATTTTATATATCTGGTATTTTTTTTCCTTTTTTTAGAATTTTGATTATCTATTTACTTTATAAAATGTGTGTGAAATTTGAGAAGTTTTTGTTATTTTCTTGATTTTCTTTGTTCATTTTCTAGACCTTCTATTATGTGTGTCATTAATATTTTGTAGATCTGTTCAAATATAATTTTTTTCTATCAAAAATATATTATGCTGATGGATCTACTATTATCTGTTGGTACAAATTTTTAATAAAAAAATAATATTTAAATAGATCCATAAAAAATATATGACACACATGATAGAAGGTTTCGAAAATGAACATAGAAAATAAATAAATAAAAACAACAAAAACTTCTCAAATTTCACAAAACAAATAGATAACAAAATTATAAAAAAAAGAATAGAAAAATAGAGGATCGAAAAATTTAAATTTGAGAGACACAGAGAGAAGCAAAATAGGTGAGAAAGAAGAGGATAAGAAGAAACTAAGTAAATAGAGTTTTGATACCTTTCTTCCATCTCTTTTAGAGGAGCTTTGAAGAGAAGATCATGAGGAATTCAATGGTGTGGTGATTGTGACCACGGTGGCCGGAGTACGAGTGGAGGAGGCCACATGACACACAGTTGCGGCGGCTATGGTTTGGAGAGAAAGAGAGAGATTTCTCTAGTTTGTTACTTGAAGAGAGAGATAGAAAAAAATGTTAAAATGAAGAGACTAGTAGTAAAAGGAGGCTGCTCATGAGATATATGAGAGAAAATTTTAGTGAGAATTAGGGTTAAATAAGAATGAAGGGTTGAGATTAAAATAAAATAAAATGAATTGGTTTTTAACCGTTGGATTAAAATTGGAGGTGGTAGATGAGAATGAGGGTACAACCTTTAGAAACCTAGATAAAAGATTTTGGCCCTTTATACAAAAAAAAAAGATTTTGGCCCAATAAATGAGAATATAAATAAAAATGGTCAAATCCAACAATGAAAAAAGAATAATAGTTTAAAAAAATTCAGTGAAAATAGATTGAAAAACTAAAGTATGTTTAATTGAAGCTTTCAATTTCAGTCATAGGGTTTTAAGACAATTGCAAGGAAGAGTTTCACCCATTAAAACATAAAAAAGCCTTTCATTGTAGATGTGACACCCCCCCCCCCCCTCTCCCTCTGTGTGTGTGTGTGTGTATTAGTATAGTTTTTCATTTGGGAAGGATCTTTTGATACTTGTATCGTTTCTATTCCCATATTTTATAATGTTACAACCATCATCGTAGGTTTTTTTTTGACAAAAATAAAATGATATTCATTTATTTAAATTGATAGAATACATAAGATAACCACATATTCAATATTGCTAAAAATGTAAAGGATAAATCTGCAAACAAAGTCAAGTATCCAAGTTAATAGCATAAAACGGCAAAATGCCTACTACAAATAATATGATAAAACTAAAGTGACCGGGATATCCATGTCTTCGTATCTGCAACATTGATGTCCAATCATTGATTGAGTATGTAATTGACTGAAATCTATCTTCCAAACTGAAACAAATGAACACTGCAACAATATGGGAAATCAACAAGTGCTGCACAAGACGACGAACAACACAACACCGCATTTAGACGGCGAAATCACTAACAAAAGCACAAAAGAAAACTTGATATATGTGAAAAATCACTTATTTATATTAAAAATAAAGAAAAACAAATGTTAAGGGGTGATTCTAGGTAAAAAATGACCTACAACCACCCCTCTCCAATGAACAAAAGAGGAAAAATGTTTAGGAAGAAGAAGAGAGAATTTTTGTCTCTCAAGCCGGCGGCTTGAAAAACCATCATCATAGGTTTTGATCTTGATCTAGACAACATTGTTTTCAATAACAAATATCGTCATCACTTACTCGGAACTTTAATTCAAACAAATACTATATTAGATTTTTATTCAGTACATAGAAATAAAAACTTCCACAACCTTGTACTTCGTTAAACATTAAACAATAAAAGATAAGACAATAATTTCAACATTAAATTAATTTTACTTTAATAGTTAGGGTGAAAAGTGTACTGCCACTGCCGCCGCCACCTTTTTCATCAGTAAATGAAACAGGCTCTTCAACTGCTTATAAAAAAAACAGGCTCATCAACTATGCGTTCATCATTTGGTTTTATTGCCTCTTCAACTTGTATTTCATTTTTATAATAAGTATAACAAGTATAAATATTCTTCAAATATAAAATTATTATATTATAAGGGGAAGTATTAGAAAAGTAAATCATATGAAATATATATATATATTATTTTATGACTATATTAAATATTGATTTACAATAAAAATTAATTAAAAATCAAGGACCATAAATAAATGAATATATTTATATTTAAAACATAAAAATGAAATTTGTGGCCAATTTTCAACATATTTTATTTTCTCAAACTTATAAAGAAATTAAATACATTCAACATTGAAGATCTTCGGCAGAACTTTCAAAATATAAATTATCAATATTAAAGGTATGATTTATTGAGTTGTTTCAATGGTCTTCTTGTATATCTATAGAAGAATAAATAGATTATATTTCTACCATAAAGTCAAATAAAGTATATTCTAAAGATAGAATAAAATAAATATAAATTTATACATAAGGAAATTTTTCATAAAGGAAATAGATAAAAAAATAATAATAGTAGATCCGTAAAATTGTACCAATATAATATTGACGATCACTACACCATTGAACTCCTCATGATCTTTCAATGCTCATCTAAAAGAGATGTAAGAAAGAAGCATCAAAACTCTGTTTATTTTGTTTCTTTTCATCCTCTTCTTTTTCATCTATTTTGTTTCTCACTATGTCTCTGGGTTTTAATTTTTTATATCTGGTATTTTTTTTCCTTTTTTTAGAATTTTGATTATCTATTTACTTTATAAAATGTGTGTTAAATTTGAGAAATTTTTGTTATTTTCTTGATTTTCTTTGTTCATTTTCTAGACCTTCTATTATGTGTGTCATTAATATTTTATAGATCTGTTCAAATATAATTTTTTTCTATCAAAAACATATTATGCTTATGGATCTACTATTATCTGTTGGTATAAATTTTTAATAAAAAAATAATATTTAAACAGATCCATAAAAAATATATGACACACATGATAGAAGGTTTAGAAAATGAACATAGAAAATAAATAAAAAAAACAACAAAAACTTCTCAAATTTCACAAAACAAATAGATAACAAAATTATAAAAAAAAAGAATAGAAAAATAGAGGATCTAAAAAATTAAAATCAAGAGACACAGAGAGAAGCAAAATAGGTGAGAAAGAAGAGCATAAGAAGAAGCTAAATAAATAGAGTTTTGATACCTTTCTTCCATCTCTTTTAGAGGAGCTTTGAAGAGAAGATCATGAGGAATTCAATGGTGTGGTGATTGTGACCACGGTAGCCGGAGTACGAGTGGAGGAGGCCACATGACACACAGTTGCGGCGGCTATGGTTTGGAGAGAAAGAGAGAGATTTCTCTAGTTTGTTACTTGAAGAGAGAGATAGAAAAAAATGTTAAAATGAAGAGACTAGTAGTAAAAGGAGGCTGCTCATGAGATATATGAGAGAAAATTTTAGTGAGAATTAGTGTTAAATAAGAATGAAGGGTTGAGATTAAAATAAAATAAAATGAATGGTTTTTAAACATTGGATTAAAATTGGAGGTGGTAGATGAGAATGAGGGTACAACCTTTAGAAACCTACATAAAAGATTTTGGCCCTTTATACAAAAAAAAAAAATTTGGCCCAAGAAATGAGAATATAAATAAAAAAGGTCAAATCCAACAATGAAAAAAGAATAATAGTTTAAAAAAATTCAGTGAAAATAGATTGGAAAACTAAAGTATGTTTAATTGAAGCTTTCAATTTCAGTCATAGGGTTTTAAGACAATTGCAAGGAAGAGTTTCACCCATTAAAACATAAAAAAGCCTTCCATTGTAGATATGACACCCCCCCCCCCCCCCCTCTCCCTCTGTGTGTGTGTGTGTGTATTAATATAGTTTGTCATTTGGGAAGGATCTTTTGATCCTTGTATCATTTCTATTCCCATATTTTATAATGTTACAACCATCATCGTAGGTTTTTTTTGACAAAAATAAAATGATATTCATTCATTTAAATTGATAGAATACATAAGATAACCACATATTCAATATTGCTAAAAATGTAAAGGATAAATCTGCAAACAAAGTCAAGTATCCAAGTTAATAGCATAAAACAGCAAAATGCCTACTACAAATAATATGATAAAACTAAAGTGACCGGGATATCCATGTCTTCGTATCTGCAACATTGATGTCCAATCATTGATTGAGTATGTAATTGACTGAAGTCTATCTTCCAAACTGAAACAAATGAACACTACAACAATATGGGAAATCAACAAGTGCTGCACAAGACGACGAACAACACAACACCGCATTTAGACGGCGAAATCACTAACAAAAGCACAAAAGAAAACTTGATATATGTGAAAAATCACTTATTTATATTAAAAATGAAGAAAAACAAATGTTAAGGGGTGATTCTAGGTAAAAAATGACCTACAACCACCCCTCTCCAATGAACAAAAGAGGAAAAAGGTTTAGGAAGAAGAAGAGAGAATTTTTGTCTCTCAAGCCGGCGGCTTGAAAAACCATCATCATAGGTTTAGATCTTGATCTAGACAACATTGCTTTCAATAACAAATATCGTCATCACTTATTCGGAACTTTAATTCAAACAAATACTATATTAGATTTTTATTCAGTACATAGAAATAAAAACTTCCACAACCTTGTACTTCGTTAAACATTAAACAATAAAAGATAAGACAATAATTTCAACAATAAATTTTGTTATTTTCTTGATTTTCTTTGTTCATTTTCTAGACCTTCTATTATGTGTGTCATTAATATTTTATAGATCTGTTCAAATATAATTTTTTTCTATCAAAAATATATTATGCTTATGGATCTACTATTATCTGTTGGTACAAATTTTTAATAAAAAAATAATATTTAAACAGATCCATAAAAAATATATGACACACATGATAGAAGGTTTAGAAAATGAACATAGAAAATAAATATAAAAAACAACAAAAACTTCTCAAATTTCACAAAACAAATAGATAACAAAATTATAAAAAAAAAGAATAGAAAAATAGAGGATCTAAAAAATTAAAATCAAGAGACACAGAGAGAAGCAAAATAGGTGAGAAAGAAGAGCATAAGAAGAAGCTAAATAAATAGAGTTTTGATACCTTTCTTCCATCTCTTTTAGAGGAGCTTTGAAGAGAAGATCATGAGGAATTCAATGGTGTGGTGATTGTGACCACGGTAGCCGGAGTACGAGTGGAGGAGGCCACATGACACACAGTTGCGGCGGCTATGGTTTGGAGAGAAAGAGAGAGATTTCTCTAGTTTGTTACTTGAAGAGAGAGATAGAAAAAAATGTTAAAATGAAGAGACTAGTAGTAAAAGGAGGCTGCTCATGAGATATATGAGAGAAAATTTTAGTGAGAATTAGGGTTAAATAAGAATGAAGGGTTGGGATTAAAATAAAATAAAATGAATGGTTTTTAACCGTTGGATTAAAATTGGAGGTGGTAGATGAGAATGAGGGTACAACCTTTAGAAACCTAGATAAAAGATTTTCACCCTTTATACAGAAAAAATAGATTTTGGCCTAATAAATGAGAATATAAATAAAAAAGGTCAAATCCAACAATGAAAAAAGAATAATAGTTTAAAAAAATTCAGTGAAAATAGATTGGAAAACTAAAGTATGTTTAATTGAAGCTTTCAATTTCAGTCATAGGGTTTGAAGACAATTGCAAGGAAGAGTTTCACCCATTAAAACATAAAAAAGCCTTCCATTGTAGATATGACACCCCCCCCCCCCCCTCTCCCTCTGTGTGTGTGTGTGTGTGTGTGTATTAATATAGTTTGTCATTTGGGAAGGATCTTTTGATCCTTGTATCATTTCTATTCCCATATTTTATAATGTTACAACCATCATTGTAGGTGTTTTTTGACAAAAATAAAATGATATTCATTCATTTAAATTGATAGAATACATAAGATAACCACATATTCAATATTGCTAAAAATGTAAAGGATAAATCTGCAAACAAAGTCAAGTATCCAAGTTAATAGCATAAAACGGCAAAATGCCTACTACAAATAATATGATAAAACTAAAGTGATCGGGATATCCATGTCTTCGTATCTGCAACATTGATGTCCAATCATTGATTGAGTATGTAATTGACTGAAGTCTATCTTCCAAACTGAAACAAATGAACACTACAACAATATGGGAAATCAACAAGTGCTGCACAAGACGACGAACAACACAACACCGCATTTAGACGGCGAAATCACTAACAAAAGCACAAAAGAAAACTTGATATATGTGAAAAATCACTTATTTATATTAAAAATGAAGAAAAACAAATGTTAAGGGGTGATTCTAGGTAAAAAATGACCTACAACCACCCCTCTCCAATGAACAAAAGAGGAAAAAGGTTTAGGAAGAAGAAGAGAGAATTTTTGTCTCTCAAGCCGGCGGCTTGAAAAACCATCATCATAGGTTTAGATCTTGATCTAGACAACATTGCTTTCAATAACAAATATCGTCATCACTTATTCGGAACTTTAATTCAAACAAATACTATATTAGATTTTTATTCAGTACATAGAAATAAAAACTTCCACAACCTTGTACTTCGTTAAACATTAAACAATAAAAGATAAGACAATAATTTCAACAATAAATTTTGTTATTTTCTTGATTTTCTTTGTTCATTTTCTAGACCTTCTATTATGTGTGTCATTAATATTTTATAGATCTGTTCAAGTATAATTTTTTTCTATCAAAAATATATTATGCTTATGGATCTACTATTATCTGTTGGTACAAATTTTTAATAAAAAAATAATATTTAAACAGATCCATAAAAAATATATGACACACATGATAGTAGGTTTAGAAAATGAACATAGAAAATAAATAAATAAAAACAACAAAAACTTCTCAAATTTCACAAAACAAATAGATAACAAAATTTAAAAAAAAAAATAGAAAAATAGAGGATCTAAAAAATTAAAATCGAGAGACACAGAGAGAAGCAAAATAGGTGAGAAAGAAGAGGATAAGAAGAAACTAAATAAATAGAGTTTTGATACCTTTCTTCCATGTCTTTTAGAGGAGCTTTGAAGAGAAGATCATGAGGAATTCAATGGTGTTGTGATTGTGACCACGGTGGCCGGAGTACGAGTGGTGGAGGCCACATGACACACAGTTGCGGCGGCTATGGTTTGGAGAGAAAGAGAGAGATTTCTCTAGTTTGTTACTTGAAGAGAGAGAGATAGAAAAAAAAGTTAAAATGAAGAGACTAGTAATAAAAGGAGGCTGCTCATGAGATATATGAGAGAAAATTTTAGTGAGAATTAGGGTTAAATAAGAATGAAGGGTTGGGATTAAAATAAAATAAAATGAATGGTTTTTAACCGTTGGATTAAAATTGGAGGTGGTAGATGAGAATGAGGGTACAACCTTTAGAAACCTAGATAAAAGATTTTCACCCTTTATACAGAAAAAATAGATTTTGGCCCAATAAATGAGAATATAAATAAAAAAGGTCAAATCCAACAATGAAAAAAGAATAATAGTTTAAAAAAATTCAGTGAAAATAGATTGGAAAACTAAAGTATGTTTAATTGAAGCTTTCAATTTCAGTCATAGGGTTTTAAGACAATTGCAAGGAAGAGTTTCACCCATTAAAACATAAAAAAGCCTTCCATTGTAGATATGACACCCCCCCCCCCCCCCCGTCTCCCTCTGTGTGTGTGTGTGTGTGTGTATTAATATAGTTTGTCATTTGGGAAGGATCTTTTGATCCTTGTATCATTTCTATTCCCATATTTTATAATGTTACAACCATCATCGTAGGTGTTTTTTGACAAAAATAAAATGATATTCATTCATTTAAATTGATAGAATACATAAGATAACCACATATTCAATATTGCTAAAAATGTAAAGGATAAATCTGCAAACAAAGTCAAGTATCCAAGTTAATAGCATAAAACGGCAAAATGCCTACTACAAATAATATGATAAAACTAAAGTGATCGGGATATCCATGTCTTCGTATCTGCAACATTGATGTCCAATCATTGATTGAGTATGTAATTGACTGAAGTCTATCTTCCAAACTGAAACAAATGAACACTACAACAATATGGGAAATCAACAAGTGCTTCACAAGACGACGAACAACACAACACCGCATTTAGACGGCGAAATCACTAACAAAAGCACAAAAGAAAACTTGATATATGTGAAAAATCACTTATTTATATTAAAAATGAAGAAAAACAAATGTTAAGGGGTGATTCTAGGTAAAAAATGACCTACAACCACCCCTCTCCAATGAACAAAAGAGGAAAAAGGTTTAGGAAGAAGAAGAGAGAATTTTTGTCTCTCAAGCCGGCGGCTTGAAAAACCATCATCATAGGTTTAGATCTTGATCTAGACAACATTGCTTTCAATAACAAATATCGTCATCACTTATTCGGAACTTTAATTCAAACAAATACTATATTAGATTTTTATTCAGTACATAGAAATAAAAACTTCCACAACCTTGTACTTCGTTAAACATTAAACAATAAAAGATAAGACAATAATTTCAACAATAAATTTTGTTATTTTCTTGATTTTCTTTGTTCATTATCTAGACCTTCTATTATGTGTGTCATTAATATTTTATAGATCTGTTCAAATATAATTTTTTTCTATCAAAAATATATTATGCTTATGGATCTACTATTATCTGTTGGTACAAATTTTTAATAAAAAAATAATATTTAAACAGATCCATAAAAAATATATGACACACATGATAGTAGGTTTAGAAAATGAACATAGAAAATAAATAAATAAAAACAACAAAAACTTCTCAAATTTCACAAAACAAATAGATAACAAAATTTAAAAAAAAAAATAGAAAAATAGAGGATCTAAAAAATTAAAATCGAGAGACACAGAGAGAAGCAAAATAGGTGAGAAAGAAGAGGATAAGAAGAAACTAAATAAATAGAGTTTTGATACCTTTCTTCCATGTCTTTTAGAGGAGCTTTGAAGAGAAGATCATGAGGAATTCAATGGTGTTGTGATTGTGACCACGGTGGCCGGAGTACGAGTGGTGGAGGCCACATGACACACAGTTGCGGCGGCTATGGTTTGGAGAGAAAGAGAGAGATTTCTCTAGTTTGTTACTTGAAGAGAGAGAGATAGAAAAAAAAGTTAAAATGAAGAGACTAGTAATAAAAGGAGGCTGCTCATGAGATATATGAGAGAAAATTTTAGTGAGAATTAGGGTTAAATAAGAATGAAGGGTTGGGATTAAAATAAAATAAAATGAATGGTTTTTAACCGTTGGATTAAAATTGGAGGTGGTAGATGAGAATGAGGGTACAACCTTTAGAAACCTAGATTAAAGATTTTCACCCTTTATACAGAAAAAATAGATTTTGGCCCAATAAATGAGAATATAAATAAAAAAGGTCAAATCCAACAATGAAAAAAGAATAATAGTTTAAAAAAATTCAGTGAAAATAGATTGGAAAACTAAAGTATGTTTAATTGAAGCTTTCAATTTCAGTCATAGGGTTTTAAGACAATTGCAAGGAAGAGTTTCACCCATTAAAACATAAAAAAGCCTTCCATTGTAGATATGACACCTCCCCCCCCCCCCCCCCCCCCCCCCCCCGTCTCCCTCTGTGTGTGTGTGTGTGTGTGTATTAATATAGTTTGTCATTTGGGAAGGATCTTTTGATCCTTGTATCATTTCTATTCCCATATTTTATAATGTTACAACCATCATCGTAGGTGTTTTTTGACAAAAATAAAATGATATTCATTCATTTAAATTGATAGAATACATAAGATAACCACATATTCAATATTGCTAAAAATGTAAAGGATAAATCTGCAAACAAAGTCAAGTATCCAAGTTAATAGCATAAAACGGCAAAATGCCTACTACAAATAATATGATAAAACTAAAGTGATCGGGATATCCATGTCTTCGTATCTGCAACATTGATGTCCAATCATTGATTGAGTATGTAATTGACTGAAGTCTATCTTCCAAACTGAAACAAATGAACACTACAACAATATGGGAAATCAACAAGTGCTGCACAAGACGACGAACAACACAACACCGCATTTAGACGGCGAAATCACTAACAAAAGCACAAAAGAAAACTTGATATATGTGAAAAATCACTTATTTATATTAAAAATGAAGAAAAACAAATGTTAAGGGGTGATTCTAGGTAAAAAATGACCTACAACCACCCCTCTCCAATGAACAAAAGAGGAAAAAGGTTTAGGAAGAAGAAGAGAGAATTTTTGTCTCTCAAGCCGGCGGCTTGAAAAACCATCATCATAGGTTTAGATCTTGATCTAGACAACATTGTTTTCAATAACAAATATCGTCATCACTTATTCGGAACTTTAATTCAAACAAATACTATATTAGATTTTTATTCAGTACATAGAAATAAAAACTTCCACAACCTTGTACTTCGTTAAACATTAAACAATAAAAGATAAGACAATAATTTCAACAATAAATTTTGTTATTTTCTTGATTTTCTTTGTTCATTTTCTAGACCTTCTATTATGTGTGTCATTAATATTTTATAGATCTGTTCAAATATAATTTTTTTCTATCAAAAATATATTATGCTTATGGATCTACTATTATCTGTTGGTACAAATTTTTAATAAAAAAATAATATTTAAACAGATCCATAAAAAATATATGACACACATGATAGTAGGTTTAGAAAATGAACATAGAAAATAAATAAATAAAAACAACAAAAACTTCTCAAATTTCACAAAACAAATAGATAACAAAATTTAAAAAAAAAAATAGAAAAATAGAGGATCTAAAAAATTAAAATCGAGAGACACAGAGAGAAGCAAAATAGGTGAGAAAGAAGAGGATAAGAAGAAACTAAATAAATAGAGTTTTGATACCTTTCTTCCATGTCTTTTAGAGGAGCTTTGAAGAGAAGATCATGAGGAATTCAATGGTGTTGTGATTGTGACCACGGTGGCCGGAGTACGAGTGGTGGAGGCCACATGACACACAGTTGCGGCGGCTATGGTTTGGAGAGAAAGAGAGAGATTTCTCTAGTTTGTTACTTGAAGAGAGAGAGATAGAAAAAAAAGTTAAAATGAAGAGACTAGTAATAAAAGGAGGCTGCTCATGAGATATATGAGAGAAAATTTTAGTGAGAATTAGGGTTAAATAAGAATGAAGGGTTGGGATTAAAATAAAATAAAATGAATGGTTTTTAACCGTTGGATTAAAATTGGAGGTGGTAGATGAGAATGAGGGTACAACCTTTAGAAACCTAGATTAAAGATTTTCACCCTTTATACAGAAAAAATAGATTTTGGCCCAATAAATGAGAATATAAATAAAAAAGGTCAAATCCAACAATGAAAAAAGAATAATAGTTTAAAAAAATTCAGTGAAAATAGATTGGAAAACTAAAGTATGTTTAATTGAAGCTTTCAATTTCAGTCATAGGGTTTTAAGACAATTGCAAGGAAGAGTTTCACCCATTAAAACATAAAAAAGCCTTCCATTGTAGATATGACACCTCCCCCACCCCCCCCCCCCCCCCCCCGTCTCCCTCTGTGTGTGTGTGTGTGTGTGTATTAATATAGTTTGTCATTTGGGAAGGATCTTTTGATCCTTGTATCATTTCTATTCCCATATTTTATAATGTTACAACCATCATCGTAGGTGTTTTTTGACAAAAATAAAATGATATTCATTCATTTAAATTGATAGAATACATAAGATAACCACATATTCAATATTGCTAAAAATGTAAAGGATAAATCTGCAAACAAAGTCAAGTATCCAAGTTAATAGCATAAAACGGCAAAATGCCTACTACAAATAATATGATAAAACTAAAGTGATCGGGATATCCATGTCTTCGTATCTGCAACATTGATGTCCAATCATTGATTGAGTATGTAATTGACTGAAGTCTATCTTCCAAACTGAAACAAATGAACACTACAACAATATGGGAAATCAACAAGTGCTGCACAAGACGACGAACAACACAACACCGCATTTAGACGGCGAAATCACTAACAAAAGCACAAAAGAAAACTTGATATATGTGAAAAATCACTTATTTATATTAAAAATGAAGAAAAACAAATGTTAAGGGGTGATTCTAGGTAAAAAATGACCTACAACCACCCCTCTCCAATGAACAAAAGAGGAAAAAGGTTTAGGAAGAAGAAGAGAGAATTTTTGTCTCTCAAGCCGGCGGCTTGAAAAACCATCATCATAGGTTTAGATCTTGATCTAGACAACATTGTTTTCAATAACAAATATCGTCATCACTTATTCGGAACTTTAATTCAAACAAATACTATATTAGATTTTTATTCAGTACATAGAAATAAAAACTTCCACAACCTTGTACTTCGTTAAACATTAAACAATAAAAGATAAGACAATAATTTCAACAATAAATTTTGTTATTTTCTTGATTTTCTTTGTTCATTTTCTAGACCTTCTATTATGTGTGTCATTAATATTTTATAGATCTGTTCAAATATAATTTTTTTCTATCAAAAATATATTATGCTTATGGATCTACTATTATCTGTTGGTACAAATTTTTAATAAAAAAATAATATTTAAACAGATCCATAAAAAATATATGACACACATGATAGTAGGTTTAGAAAATGAACATAGAAAATAAATAAATAAAAACAACAAAAACTTCTCAAATTTCACAAAACAAATAGATAACAAAATTTAAAAAAAAAATAGAAAAATAGAGGATCTAAAAAATTAAAATCGAGAGACACAGAGAGAAGCAAAATAGGTGAGAAAGAAGAGGATAAGAAGAAACTAAATAAATAGAGTTTTGATACCTTTCTTCCATGTCTTTTAGAGGAGCTTTGAAGAGAAGATCATGAGGAATTCAATGGTGTGGTGATTGTGACCACGGTGGCCGGAGTACGAGTGGTGGAGGCCACATGACACACAGTTGCGGCGGCTATGGTTTGGAGAGAAAGAGAGAGATTTCTCTAGTTTGTTACTTGAAGAGAGAGAGATAGAAAAAAAAGTTAAAATGAAGAGACTAGTAATAAAAGGAGGCTGCTCATGAGATATATGAGAGAAAATTTTAGTGAGAATTAGGGTTAAATAAGAATGAAGGGTTGGGATTAAAATAAAATAAAATGAATGGTTTTTAACCGTTGGATTAAAATTGGAGGTGGTAGATGAGAATGAGGGTACAACCTTTAGAAACCTAGATAAAAGATTTTCACCCTTTATATAGAAAAAATAGATTTTGGCCCAATAAATGAGAATATAAATAAAAAAGGTCAAATCCAACAATGAAAAAAGAATAATAGTTTAAAAAAATTCAGTGAAAATAGATTGGAAAACTAAAGTATGTTTAATTGAAGCTTTCAATTTTAGTCATAGGGTTTTAAGACAATTGCAAGGAAGAGTTTCACCCATTAAAACATAAAAAAGCCTTCCATTGTAGATATGACACCCCCCCCCCCCCCCCCCCTCTCCCTCTGTGTGTGTGTGTGTGTATTAATATAGTTTGTCATTTGGGAAGGATCTTTTGATCCTTGTATCATTTCTATTCCCATATTTTATAATGTTACAACCATCATCGTAGGTTTTTTTTGACAAAAATAAAATGATATTCATTCATTTAAATTGATAGAATACATAAGATAACCACATATTCAATATTGCTAAAAATGTAAAGGATAAATCTGCAAACAAAGTCAAGTATCCAAGTTAATAGCATAAAACAGCAAAATGCCTACTACAAATAATATGATAAAACTAAAGTGACCGGGATATCCATGTCTTCGTATCTGCAACATTGATGTCCAATCATTGATTGAGTATGTAATTGACTGAAGTCTATCTTCCAAACTGAAACAAATGAACACTGCAACAATATGGGAAATAACAAGTGTTGCACAAGACGACGAACAACACAACACCGCATTTAGACAGCGAAATCACTAACAAAAAAAAAAAAAACTTGATATATGTGAAAAATCACTTATTTATATTAAAAATGAAGAAAAACAAATGTTAAGGGGTGATTCTAGGTAAAAAATGACCTACAACCACCCCTCTCTAATGAACAAAAGAGGAAAAAAGTTTAGGAAGAAGAAGAGAGAATTTTTGTCTCTCAAGCCGGCGGCTTGAAAAACCATCATCATAGGTTTAGATCTTGATCTAGACAACATTGTTTTCAATAACAAATATCGTCATCACTTACTCGGAACTTTAATACAAACAAACACTATATTAGATTTTTATTTAGTACATAGAAATAAAAACTTCCACAACCTTGTACTTCGTTAAACATTAAACAATAAAAGATAAGACAATAATTTCAACAATAAATTAATTTTTCTTTAATAGTTAGGGTGAAAAGTGTACTGCCACTGCCGCCGCCACCTTTTTCATCAGTAAATGAAACAGGCTCTTCAACTGCTTATAAAAAATACAGGCTCATCAACTATGCGTTCATCATTTGGTTTTATTGCCTCTTCAGCTTGTATTTCATTTTTATAATAAGTATAACAAGTATAAATATTTTTCAAATATAAAATTATTATATTATAAGGGCAAGTATTAGAAAAGTAAATCATATGAAATATATATATATATATTATTTTATGACTATATTAAATATGGATTTAGAATAAAAATTAATTAAAAATCAAGGACCATAAATAAATGAATATATTTATATTTAAAACATAAAAATGAAATTTGTGGCCAATTTTCAACATATTTTATTTTCTCAAACTTATAAAGAAATTAAATACATTCAACATTGAAGATCTTCGGCAGAACTTTCAAAATATAAATTATCAATATTAAAGGTATGATTTATTGAGTTGTTTCAATGGTCTTCTTGTATATCTATAGAAGCATAAATAGATTATATTTCTACCATAAAGTCAAATAAAGTAGATTCTAAAGATAGAATAAAATAAATATAAATTTATACAAATGGAAATTTTTCTTAAAGGAAATAGATAAAAAAATAATAATAGTAGATCCGTAAAATTGTACCAATATAATATTGACGATCACTACACCATTGAACTCCTCTTGATCTTTCAATGCTCATCTAAAAGAGATGTAAGAAAGAAGCATCAAAACTCTGTTTATTTTGTTTCTTTTCATCCTTTTCTTTTTCATCTATTTTGTTTCTCACTATGTCTCTGGGTTTTAATTTTTTATACCTGGTATTTTTTTTCCTTTTTTTAGAATTTTGATTATCTATTTACTTTATAAAATGTGTGTGAAATTTGAGAAATTTTTGTTATTTTCTTGATTTTCTTTGTTCATTTTCTAGACCTTCTATTATGTGTGTCATTAATATTTTATAGATCTGTTCAAATATAATTTTTTTCTATCAAAAATATATTATGCTTATGGATCTACTATTAACTGTTGGTACAAATTTTTAATAAAAAAATAATATTTAAACAGATCCATAAAAAATATATGACACACATGATAGAAGGTTTAGAAAATGAACATAGAAAATAAATAAAAAAAACAACAAAAACTTCTCAAATTTCACAAAACAAATAGATAACAAAATTATAAAATTAAAGAATAGAAAAATAGAGGATCTAAAAAATTAAAATCGAGAGACACGGAGAGAAGCAAAATAGGTGAGAAAGAAGAGGATAAGAAGAAACTAAATAAATAGAGTTTTGATACCTTTCTTCCATCTCTTTTAGAGGAGCTTTGAAGAGAAAATCATGAGGAATTCAATGGTGTGGTGATTGTGACCACGGTGGCCGGAGTACGAGTGGAGGAGGCCACATGACACACAGTTGCGGCGGCTATGGTTTGGAGAGAAAGAGAGAGATTTCTCTAGTTTGTTACTTGAAGAGAGAGAGATAGAAAAAAATGTTAAAATGAAGAGACTAGTAGTAAAAGGAGGCTGCTCATGAAATATATGAGAGAAAATTTTAGTGAGAATTAGGGTTAAATAAGAATGAAGTGTTGAGATTAAAATAAAATAAAATGAATGGTTTTTAACCGTTGGATTAAAATTGGAGGTGGTAGATGAGAATGAGGGTACAACCTTTAGAAACCTAGATAAAAGATTTTCGCCCTTTATACAAAAAAAAAAAGATTTTGGCCCAATAAATGAGAATATAAATAAAAAAGGTCAAATCCAACAATGAAAAAAGAATAATAGTTTAAAAAAATTCAGTGAAAATAGATTGGAAAACTAAAGTATGTTTAATTGAAGCTTTCAATTTTAGTCATAGGGTTTTAAGACAATTACAAGGAAGAGTTTCACCCATTAAAACATAAAAAAGCCTTCCATTGTAGATATGACACCACCCCCCCCCCCCCCCCCCCCTCTCCCTCTGTGTGTGTGTGTGTGTGTATTAGTATAGTTTTTCATTTGGGAAGGATCTTTTGATCCTTGTATCGTTTCTACTCCCATATTTTATAATGTTACAACCATCATCGTACGTTTTTTTTTGACAAAAATAAAATGATATTCATTCATTTAAATTGATAGAATACATAAGATAACCACATATTCAATATTGCTAAAAATGTAAAGGATAAATCTGCAAACAAAGTCAAGTATCCAAGTTAATAGCATAAAACGAAAAAATGCCTACTACAAATAATATGATAAAACTAAAGTGACCGGGATATCCATGTCTTCGTATCTGCAACATTGATGTCCAATCATTGATTGAGTATGTAATTGACTGAAGTCTATCTTCCAAACTGAAACAAATGAACACTGCAACAATATGGGAAATCAACAAGTGCTGCACAAGACGACGAACAACACAACACCGCATTTAGACGGCGAAATCACTAACAAAAAAACAAAAGAAAACTTGATATATGTGAAAAATCACTTATTTATATTAAAAATGAAGAAAAACAAATGTTAAGGGGTGATTCTAGGTAAAAAATGACCTACAACCACC